>JAITYX010000003.1:9452500-10652500 GCA_021018815.1 Talinum fruticosum | reverse complement strand
ATTCATATACGAGTATTTTATCACCTTCGTTATATTCAACAATCATACTTGACTACCATATTTAATTAACAACCACTATATTCAGCTACACTATTTAACTAGTATTCAAGTACTTGCTCAAAGTTGACTATTATACGTGATTTATGCACTCAACCGATGTATAAAATTTTTACTATTCAAAGTATTGTGGCTACTATTCCTTCACATGAACAAATAATTTAAAAAAGAAAAAGTATATATATATATATTTGCTTCGTTTCCGAACCTATAGCTTTCGAATAATAAAATAATAATTTTATTAAAAAATAAGAGAAAGTTAAAACGACATGCTTTCGACCCGATTTGCCACCCCTAGTTAAAGAGATATAGGGAAGCATTTAGAAGGCCAACTGATAGTAACTTTTTGGGAGTCCCGAGTTAGGAAGACAACCACTTGTTATTTTGCTACTTGTTTATACTTAACCTATGTTGATAAATAAACATGGATGTATTTTGCTTGGAGTTTGTATAATAGTTATAAATATAATTAAATATGTACAAAGTTGTATGTTTATAATTAACCCGTCTGATTTTGGGTTAAATTTGGTAGGCTTCCACTGCGCTAGTCATCCTACATGTTAATTAAGGTTAAGAAGTTAAGATAGGCTTGTGGGTGTCCAAGTAGGACGTCCACGGTGGTGACGTGCCTGGCTACTTTGGGTTGGGGCGTTACACATAGATACCCTTCCTTTTGTTGTAATGTTTTTTTGCTGCTTATAAAGGGTATCTAATATAGGAAAATTCTATTTTACTCTTAATGAATCCTATGAAAACTTAAACTGAAGAGTCTTAAAATATTTTATTTTTTATGTCAAAACCTCCAATCTTTTTTTGTTTGTGCGTCATTCGATCTGTTCTCCTCTTTTCTTTGTTCATTTTGCCTTTCCTCCCTTTTCGTTCTTTTCTCATCTCTTTTGTGTTTGTTCACCTCTCCCGCCGAGTGTCCAAGTTTGTCCATTATGCTCTCTCCTCTTTTCTTTATTCACCTTCTATGTCCTTCGCTTTCACATATCTATCTCGTTTCTCTCTATCCCATGTCTATTCGTCCTCTCCGTCCTATCTCTTTTTCGTCCTCTCTCTCTATGTTCGTCATCTCCGAGCGAAGATCTCTCTCTCTCTCCCCCCAGGTGCTATTACATTTTATTTCAATAAAAGCAAGTTTGAAGCATACATATCTCGAATTACCACATTTCATAATCTTCACATTCACATGATCATACCAAAAGAGACAATTGCAACATTTCTAATTTTAATTTTAAATAATTGAAAAATTAATTCTAAAAATCACAACACAAAAAATTATAAATTTTGTAACTATAAATGTTTCTCTACATGTATTAATTATAAAAATCATAATATAAAAAAATTACAAATTTTATCTTGTTAGATGGGAAGAAGATAAAAAAATCGATGTTTTAAGTTTTAACCATTGAAAGTAATAGTAAAATTGTTATTCAACACAACAAAAAATGAATTTCTTGCTCAACTTATCGAGTATATACATCAACGTCAGAAATGGACCGCATAAAACATTACGAGTAAAGGGAAATATATTTAGAAGTAGTTTGTTATACCTTAGAGACCTTTAAATAGTTACATCATACCTTAGCGTACCTTTTGTATAATTTTTTTGCAAAGGGAAGAGTATCTAGAAGTAAATTTTTCATACTTGATGGGACTTTAAATAGTTACACTCGTATCTTAGGGTACTTACGTGTAATTTTTTTATCATATTTAGTGTTGTAGTTATTATAATAGAATCCAACTATGCAATTAGTAAATGGATTTTGAATTAAAATAAAGTGCAATTTGAGGGTATTGGACGCTTATATATCAAAATATAAAGTTAGGCGATCATGCACTATACTTTGAGGGTGATTTCTTTTCTAAACTATGACCTATTTCACGGGCAGAAATTCCTTTGTTTTATAATGTATCAAATTGAGAGTAATTGATTTAGTGAGGTGTACCAGAGCAATTCCCCTTTTCTTAACTTGACACATAATAAAACAACCGAATTGACCCCGCCTAAATAGATCATAGTTTAGAAAAGAAAATTACTCTCAAAGTACAGATGCATGATTAGTCAAATTTATAATTTCATACAAAAACGTCCAATACTCCTAAAGTACAATTTACCAAAATCCTATTAGTAAAATATATAAGAATTGTATTAAATAATTATTAAAGTAAACTTACATATTTTAAGTTATAAAAAAATGTATTTTCTTTTTGTAAAATGAATATTAAATTTTAAAGAAATGAATATCTACTAATGTAGAAATGAATGTGATTTCTAAAATGAACAATTTTTCTATTAGATTTGATGGCACCTTCGGATCAATTGTTCGATTACTACATGATTCTTCAAGCGTGATTCATATCATTTATAAAACGAGAATAAGTGGCCAAAGATGAATATCAATATGATATCCCACCCCCCCAAAATCGCCTTTCTCCTCTTACTTTACATATGTTCATTTTCTTAATGGAAAGCATTCTTCTTTTTTTTTTATCATTAGGCTTTATTTTTCAATATATATCAATATTTATTAAATTTTTTAATAAGTGGATCATGAAAAATACCTTGTCATGTTTTTAATAAAACAAGATTTTTATTCTCTCCCTTTCTACTCTCTAAACTCTAATTTTATATATACTATTCTTTTTAATTTTTTTATCTCTAAACTCTAAGATTGAAAGGAATTTTTTTTTAATTAATTTTCTCTCCTTTTTGTAAGAATTTGGTTTCTCTCCTTCTTGTGACAGTTAGGGTTTCCTTCCCTCTTGTAAGAGTTTTATTTCTCGCCTTTGTACAAGTTATTTTTGTTTCCAATACGTGCAAGTTTTATTAGGGTTGCTAATTCGGTTGGATGACATATTTTTGATATTTTTATCAATTAGTTTCATTGGTTTTAATTGAGAATGAAATTTTATATGATTCGATCAAAGTGATATTTCCTTCATATTGGATTTATTATATCACACAAATATTTATTTTATAAAGTTATACAATAACTCGACGATGTTCGTGAAAGACATATTCAAATCGAAAAACACGGTTTGTGACCAAATTGATGCTACAAGTTTGAAGCCGAACACAAGTATATTTACCACTAACTTTGTCAAAATAGAGATCCGTTTTATTATTTTAGATTTATTTTTATTGAAAAATTATCTTTATACATGCCATATAACTTTTTATTAATAAAATTTCTCTTTCTATCCAAAAAAATTAAATAAAACAAGTTTTTTATGGTACTTTATTCATTAATAAAATATACATAAATATGAAATTCCACCGTCAAATGTTTCCACGTCTTTGCTAAATCCGACATTCCACGTTCACCAAACTTGCACCACCAACGCAATCGGGAATGCCACCAATAGGCTCGTCTCTTGCGTTACCTCTCAAGGAGGTCTCTGTCCTCATAGTTTCCCTTTCTGGCTTTCTCTCGCCTCAATCGAAGCCCAAACCCCTAATCACAAATCTCTAGCTCGAGCTCCTTAAACTGTAACATAATGAATCAATCTTCGTGTCTTTGTCATCTCCAAGAACACAATGGCGAGTTCGTTTCAGAGCCTTCTCTTGAATCATCCCATTTAAATCATGGATTTCTTTGCCATTCCAATTTAAATTTTAAATTGAAGAAACAAGAAGACCACCTAAAGTGTAAAGTTGCAGAGAATAAAAGACCATGAACAATGCTTGATATGGTCTAGCTAGAAGCCATCCTGTGACGACTTCGCAACGATTGGAGTTAGCCATTGATGCCATTAACAACTGTAGAGAGACAGAGGAAGAGAGAGAACCATGGAAGGAGAGAGAACGAAATTTGTTTTCTGGAGATGGGGGAGGACAATATAACACGAAAGAATCATTATGCCTTACTCTCATCCCCCTTTTTTTATATATATTTTTTATGATCAAATTCAGCCGTCAAATTTTTAATCGAATGACACATGAGGTTTGCACCATAAACTTGATTTGCACTATACAAGGTGGTTTGCACTTGAACTCAGGCGTGTCTATACATACATGCATATAGAGCTGGCAATTTTTGACCCGACCCGAAACCCGACCTGACCCGAATTTTTTGGGTTTTGGACAAGAAATTTGGACCCGAAACCCGAAATTACCCGAACCCGAAAAATCCGGAAATTTTCGGGTCGAGTCGGGTCGGGTCCGGGTCGACCCAATGGGTCGGACACTAAAAAACACGGTTTGCTAGGCTTGGTCGGGAAACTGGAAAATTGAAGTTGGGCTTGTATTTGTTTAAAAAGTGGCCCATAAAAATGACAAAACCTACGATGCTTACGCTTCCTCTCTGTCTCTCGAGTCCCCTCTCTCGTGCTTCTACTCTGGTGGCTTCCCATCGCAGTCTTCTTCCCGAGCCCTCGCTGCCATTGCCTGCTGCATCTCTACCTCGTCCTCTATCTCTCGCCTCCCCTCTGTGTCTCTCACCTCCCTTTCTGTCTCTCGCTTTTCACTTACGTTCCGGTGGCTTCCCCTCGCAATCCTCTTCCCGAGCACCCCTCGCTGTCTCTCCTATTCCATTGCCTGCATCTTTGCTTCGTCCTTTGTCTCTCGCCTCCCCTCTTTGTCTCTCGCTTACGTTACGGCTTCCCATCGCTGTCTCTCCTCTTCCATTGCCGAGCCTCGCTGTCTTCCTCTTCCCGACCCTCATGCCGCCACAAAGTTGACGTAGCACAGTCGCCCGTGGAAGAAGAACATCCGGTTCAGGTAGTTCGACGCCTAGTCTACCTCCTCTTACCCAAAGTAGTGGAACCTCAAGCCCTCCTTGCTCCAATTCTCCGGGTTTACCTCTCGATTTATCTCATAATTCTTAAATTAAGTATAAGATTATGTTTGTATTGTAAATTTAAATTTTCTCAATTCTTAAATTAAGTATGAGATTATGTATGTATTGCAAATTTAAATTTTCTCAATTCTTAAATTGAGTATGAGATTATGTATGTATTGTAAATTTAAATTTTCAAAATTGAGCGGTGATGTAAAGTGAGATGCGAGGTCGAAGTATGACGTTTGTATTGTAAAATTAAGCCCCAAGTATGATGTTTGTATTGTAATTTTACATGTTGAAATTAAGTCCGAGATTATGTTTGAAATTGAGTGAGATGTTTGGTCGAAGTAAAATTCGGCCCCTAAATTTATAGATGGGTGGAAGATGATGATGATATGGTTGTTTTTCAATTACTATAGATAATAAACTTGTGAAGTGTTTTAACCCACGTTACTAGCGAAACTAACCCATTGGGCACCAATCTTATCAATTTTTTTGGGATATTCGAAAACCTCGATCATAATGATCACCTAAATGAGAGACATACTTTTTAGAGCCTTGACATGGGGAATGAGCTCACCTAAACTTCAAAATCTTTTTTCCTTTAAGATTAATCGTTTTAGGTGTTGGAGATTACCGGCGGTTATGAATAGCGGTTAATAATTATTAGAGTTTTACCAACGATTATCGGTTATTTTCAATGTTCCTAGTAGTTACGATGGTTAATAATATTTATTAGCGGTTATCATCGAGTTACTAGCAATAATTAACATTTATAAATGTTATCATGGACGCTAATTTGAAGCCAATGAGAAATGGACAAAGTGGTTCAAGTGCAACTACTTATTTCTGATAGAGTAGTAGGTTTCCCTTTTATGAATTATGTTAGGTTGGAGTTTCTCTATGCTTTTTGGTACTTGTGTTTTGTTCACATGCTTTTAAGATTCTATTTAACTTGCAATTTGCTTGAAATTAAGTTTTAGATTTGCTTGCTTAATTTTAGTGGTTAATATTTGTTAATTTAGCAAAAAGATGCTAATGTGTACAATATTTGTTTTTCATTTTATAGGAAGCTCTACACCATCATCAACATCGTTTATTGTTGAATCGGATGGAGATATTTCTTCATCAAGGAAAAGGCGGTGGAGTTCACTGTGTGGGATCACTACAACATTAAGGACGACAAGTTTTTCGCCGATGGTAAAGCTCGTGCTTATTGTAAATATTGTAATGGAGGGCCCACAATTGCGAGAATCTGGACATGGTACCTTTAACTTTAGACGTCATACTGAGAGTTGTAGTGCCCGTGCAAGTAACGATGTGGGTCAATTAATGATGGCTAAAGATGGGAAGTTGGCTAGAAAATTTGATAAATACGTGTATAAGGAATTGATTACTTTAGCTATTATTAGACATGGTTATCCTTACATGTATGCACAACATGAAGGAAATTGACTAATTCATTGTTATTTGAATGAAGATTGTAATCCAATATCTAGGAACACGACAAAAAATCAAACCTTGAAGATCCATAAACGGGAAAAGGAAAGGCTTATAAAGTCATTAAGCCACGTTCCTTCTAAAATTTGTTTGACCAGTGACTTATGGACTTCTTGTATGGGTCATGGTTTTCTCTCCTTAATCGCTCATTATATTGATGCCAATTGGAATTTGCATGCTAAGATACTCGGCTTTAGTCACATGCCTCCTCCCACACACTACTAAAAAGCGACGAATAGCGACCAGATTTAGCGACGGAATATTGGTAAATAGCGACGGATTTCCAGTTTTAGCGACGGAAAAATTTCGTCGCTAAATCGTGGGTCACTAAAATTTAATGACGGAAATGGCCAAATCCGTCGCTAAATAGCGACGGATCAGCGACGGAAACAACTTCCGTAGCTGATTAGATCGGCGACGGAATGACGTTCAGTCTCCGATTTCAGCGACGAAAATGATGGTCTTTCAGTCAGTTGTTTTCCGTCGCTGATTCGAGTAGATCCGTCGCTGTTACGTAAAAAATTCAAAATACAATTCTCTAATTATTTGTGACCCTAGTACAAAAAATTGTGAATAGATATACAAATCCAACATTCACATATGTGGCACTTACATTTGGCATTTACATTTACCGGCCACAAAGAACTCAAAGAAGTTGGATATACAAATCCAACTTACATGTTCAAAATCATGAATAATCAAAACATATTTAAAACAAATTCACAAGTTCAAAAAAACAAGCATATAAAAGTTCACAGGAAACCATAAACACATCTAAAAAGTTCGCAAAGTGTTCACCAATATACACAAAAGTTCACAATGCATTCGGGGTCCTCACTCTTCCTCATCCTCTTCCTCTTCCTCTTCCTCTTGTGGTTGTACTTGGTCGACGCCGAGATCCGGATGCTTGCTGAGACTGCAGAAATTCATTGAAGCGTGCTATTGGCTCAGCGAAACTATCCACCTTTTCTTTAAGCTGCCTATTTTCCAACCCAAGCACCCGAGCATGCTCAATCCATTGATGTAACTCGGAAGATAAATTATGCACTTGTTGCTCTCAAATCCGAGTCATCTGCGGTAGAAGCTTTCGATGATTTGAAGGGCATGGTTGGTTTGAAGTTTTTAGCCTCGGATCCAAGTCCATAAATGGGACCTTTCTTGTTCACATTGGCTTTGACCCACAACTCATGTTGTGAAGGGGTGGAGACTTGATCCTCGGAAGAGTTGGGGTCATCACTAGAAGGTTGAGTGGGTTGAGTGTTTTGCAACTCTTCCCACTCTTTTTGAAACTTGTCTTTAATAAAATATAAATATTTGAGGCATGTAACTATCACAAGTTGTTAACGAAAACCATAGATTGAAAAATATGAAAATTGCATATTTAAGGTTACTAACATAAATGGCCTTCGATTTTTGTCGACCCATTCGTCCTTTTTTGTTTTGTGGAGTACGTGAAAATATTTGGGTAGGTAGAGGTTGAACTCCTTTAAGCTCCTTCATCTAAAAAAAAAATTAGTGGAGAATCAATTTACTAATATGAACATGTTAATAGTTTTATGCGTAATTATTAATAAAGGGGTATGTACCAATCGCCACTTATGCTCCGTCATGGGGATTGAGACACAAGTATGGAGCGATGAACCAAGTCCCCCTTGATCAGCATGGCGGTTTTTCTAAGCATGCTCACGGAACTTCTTGTAGTCGGCAGTTTCCCAATATTCCAGACAACTCGCGCCAGTGGTTGTCACCCAACCATTTCGGCTTCTTCTTATTTTTCCTCGCCTTCAGCATGAAGTCCTTTAATCGATCACTTCCTTTCTTTTCAAAATTTCTTCTTATTTGGACTTCATCGGTCGGAGACCAAGTGAAAATTTCTATATAAATAAAAAAGTAGTTTATAAGTTATGAAATTATAATATAATGTTCGAACATGCACAATAAGTCATTATGTTATCTCAAATTCAGAAAACTAACGATTTGTCATTACCTTAAACTTAGAAAACCACAAATCACGTTCGATCGAGGAACTTTACCCCATGTAGGCCAAGCTCCGTCGAATTTGCTTTGGAATATGTGGGAAGTCGTGCCCACAACTTTGTCAATGGGGAAGAACCTACTCAACAAACATATAAAATAGTTAGCTATACTATTAAACTATTAAGCTTAATTTATTTTATTACTTATTATCACACTTACCCTTCACTATCCGACTCAATTTGAATCTTTTGTCGGCTGCTAGCACTTGCTTGATTCAAGACTAGCATGCTCATTCCCTGCATCAATTGGCCCATTATTTGTAGGCCTTTGTGGTGGCCTTTGTTCGGCACCAACGTGGATGCGTGGTACATTATTTGTACCATATTGGTTATATGCATATCCAATGGGAAGGTTTGAGTACATCTGGTCTGTGCTGAAAATATGGATGGTTTGGGATGAAAGACCCACCCATTGGGCTTTGCATGTGTGGGATGTTTGGGGGTTGGAAAAAAGGAGGGTTGGGAATAAATGACCCCCCATTGGAGTTTGGTTATAAGGGAGTTTGGTTATAAGAGGAGTGTGGAGATAGTGCTCCACCTACGGGAGATTGAAGGTTATGAGGGTTTTTAGAGGGGGTAGAAGTGCTGACATCATTACCTTCCCCATCGATAGTGGTGTTTCTAGCCCTTCCCCGAGCAGCTGATCTTTTGGACCTGCCTCTACCTCTCTCCATTTTTCTGAACATAAAACAAAAGAAAACCACTATTAGTAAACATCCAACGGTTAAAGTGATTCCTTATAAAACAACATATAAACATTAATAAACATATACACATGTAAGCGTTAAATATAAATATTCTTCTATGAATAAATTACGCTTCAATTGTTTCACCTTCATTACATTAATAAGAATTCATTTGATTACAACATGAATGAAAGTTATTCAATATAAACCAAACCAAAAAAGAACATCATCAACTAGCCATCATCCTCATTATCGGTATCATTATCGTCTTCTTCACTATTATCGGTATCATTATCGGTATTATCGGTATCGGCATCATTGAATGGGATACGTTCTTTTTCGTCATCGGTGATGCTATCATCATCCCATTCACCTTCCTCATCTTCTTCACCATCCTCTTCTTCACTAACATCCTCAATCCCATCTTCTCGGTTTAAAATAACATCATCAACTAATTCTTCTGCTGAGATTGAGTTATCAACCAAAGTGTCCGGCAAAGTTTCTATTATATGATCGATTGTACCTATACTATCCTCTTGGAATGTAAGAGAAATAGTATATTGGTCATCAGCTCGGCCCTTGGTTTTGAGGCCACTACGACGAACCAATTCAGTTTTTCTCTAGGGACCCCTTGTGGATATGACATATAATACACCTGAGTTGCAGTACTAGCAAATATGAAAGGATCGTACTTACGATAACACCTTGTACGATGTACTTCAACATACGAACTAAATTTATGGCAACGAGTTCCCGAGGACGACTAGGGTCAAACCAATCGCAATTAAACACCACACACCTTTTTATTGGTTCACCAACATATTCAACTTCAACTACTTCTTGCAAGATGCCATAGTAATTATTTTGAACATGTCCTCCATCGGTTCCTTTGACACGGACACCACAATTGAAGGTCATCCTCCCTTCATTTCGAGCGTCGGTAAGAAATAACATTCCATTCACCATGTATGCTGTCCATGTTTCACTCTCCTTAAAGGACCTTGAGCTAATTGCATCAAGTAAACATGCTTTTCATCATGATATACCCGATAACAATGAATCCGTGTCAATAACATAGTGTTTGTTTACTTTATTAAAATTGAACAACCAATACTAATAAATTTGTTTAGTATTAATATATGATACTCACAGCTCCTTTGAACCAATCTTCGAACTCACTTTCCACCATTGCATCAATTGCGGCATCGATAACATCACCATACATAGCTCGTTTTTGGTGTTCGAAGAGACTGAGTTCAAAGATTTTATTAATATGACATCATCCTTTAGGAAAAAATTTATTAAAATAAGTGTTCAATAGGAGAAGATAAACTAACTCAAGGTAAGGTTTAACTACGAAGCAGTTCGAGTAAAACATGGACATGTGCGGCCGTCTTTTCCTTATCATCAAGGAAACGCGGAGTGCACTTCCCAATTGGAGCACCTTCCGGTATGAATACCGAAAGAATAGGATTCTGGTATGGAACTTCGCTGCCTTCATTTCGTCGACTTCTAGTGCGCATACAAGGCACGTTAAAGCCAAAATAGTAAGATGCAAAATGTGTTTCTTCAAATCGTGCGTACTTTTCAGCGATACTCCCTTCGAGGCTTTGATTTGTTTCCTATGGATCTCTTCAATCAGCCAAAGAACCTCTCAAATGGATACATCCACCGGTATTGTACCGGACCACCCAATTTTGCTTCCTCCGCCAAATGAACAGGCAAGTGTTCCACCACATTGAAGAACCCGGGAGGAAATATTGTTTCCAAGTTACAAAGTGTTATTGAAATATTTCGATGCATTTGCTCTAACTCCGCATCCAGTAAAACAGATGAGCAAAGGTTCTTGAAGAACTCACTAATTTTAATGAGAAGCGCTAAAACCTCGTCCGGGAGTGCACTAAATGCTATTGGAAGAAGACTCTCCATGAAAACATGACAATCATGACTTTTCATGCTATGGAACTTAGTGGAGTTTGGGTCGACAAGGTATGAAATGTTAGAACATTAATCATTTGGCATTTTCAACTCTCTTGCCCATTCACATATTGCCCTCTTACTGCTCCAACGTGAACACATATTTTGCCTTCGGTTTGAGAATTTTACCATTTACTCCAGGCTTTAAATTCAACTCCACACGATCACACAACTCTTCCAAATCCATTCTTGCCTTGATATCATCCTTTGTTTTACCAGGAATATCCATAACGGTGTTAATTATATTCTCAAAAAGTTCTTCTCAATGTGCATCACATCTAAGTTGTGGCGAAACAATTGATCTTTCCAATATGGAAGCTCCCAAAATATGCTTTGTTTTGTCCAGTTATGATCCTTTTTGAACCCCGAAATGTTAATTTCTTACTCTTACGTTACTTTGGGAAAGCTTTCAACCCATTGTTTTATTTCTTCCCTATATATCGACGAGGAGGACCCGAATGTACGGTTTTTCCTTTTGTAAACGATGTGCTATTCCTTCGGAAAGCGTGACGTCGGGGCAAAAACCGCCGATGGAAATCAAACCATGAAAATTTTCGGCCATTTCTAAGTTTTAATGCTTTTTTATTCATACATACCGGGCATGACATGGCACCATGCGTACTCCATCCATACAACATACCATAGGCCGGGAAATCATTAATGATCCACATCAACGCAGCCTTCATGAGAAAGTTCTCACCTTTTGAAATATCATATGTTTCAACACCATCTTCCCATAGTGTTTTTAGCTCGTCAATAAGAGGCTGCAAGTACACATCAATTTTATTTTTCGGATTTGTAGGCCACTGGTATGATACATGTCAAGAATATATAAGGCGTCGTCATGCATAACTCGTGGTGGTAGATTATAAGGCGTAACAACGACTGGCCAGATTGAATAAGACCTTGAAGGTTGGCTGAATGGATTAAACCCATCCGCGCACAAACCAAGTCTAATATTTCTAGGTTCGATAGCAAATTCGGGGTGAACTCTATCAAAATGTTTCCATGCTTCACCATCGGAAGGATGACATAGGACAACATCCTCTCTTACATTCTCATAATGCTATCTCATGTGCTCTGCTTGTGGTTTTTGAAGCAAACAAGCGTTGAAGTCTTGGTATTAATGGCAAGTAATGCATCCTTGCAAATGGAGTTCTTTGACTTTTGCCTTGTCTTTCCCTTTGACGCTTCCATCTCGCATGACCATAAAACTTGCATGAATCAAGATTAATGTCCTCTTTGTAGAACAAAATGCAACCTTGTCGACAACAATCAATTTTTGAACATTCATCCCAATATTTTTAATGACCTTCTTTGCGTGGTGAATGTCACGAGGAACTCGGTTATCAGGCGAACAAATCTCCTTCATAAGTTGAGCAATTTCATTAAAGCAATTTTGAGGCATGTTGTAATCGGACTTGATGCTCAACATTCTAACGGTGGCGGACAACTCGGTGTGAGTTTCATTTCCTACCCACAAAGGTCGTTGCGCAGCCTCAACCATATTAAAGAAAGTTTGGGCATGGGTATTTGGAGGCTCACTTGTATAGTATTGATTTGAGATCATGGCATACGTGACCATATCATTCATACGGTCGATATTTGTTTCTACATCGCCGTAGTTCATATGATTGGTGTTACTTTAGTCGTTGAATATGTTAGAAGTCATACCAACATCCTCATGTAAATGAGGATCTATTTCTCCATGACTAGTCCAATACCAATAGTTTGGAAGAAAACCATATTGATAAAGCTGCAACTTAACTTTATCCGAATCCTTATACTTCCGATTTCTGCATTTGCTACATGGACACCTATATTGTTGATTATGTACAAATTCTGATTGACTTCTAGCATGTGCATTAAACTCCTCAACCCCATCTAAAAACTCTTGTCTATACCCAACTCTACCAGGTAATAACCTACAATACATCCATCTACTATACGTAGGCCCGTCCATATATATTCCGATTGACATTTAACAATTTATTAAATTATTAGTTAATAATATCAATACATGAAGATGTTATGATTACATTTCTTCTATAATGAACATAATCTATATATAACCATTATGCATTTAACATATATTTTTTATTATACATAAATTTCTTTAATTTCTAGATTTTACTCGTAAGTATTTATATCATAAGTAAACTAATCATACCTAATTAGCATAAATAAACTCACACAAATATAATTAAACTAATCATGACTAATCATACCTAATTAGCATAAACAAACTCACACAAATAAACCACAAACAATTGCACATATATAAATCACAAAAAACATTTACTTCAACTTCAACAATAATTTCCAACAAATCTAACACCGGATACTTTCAACAACACAAATTCTATACATAAATAACATTTACTTCAACTTCAATAATAATTTCCAACAAATCTAACTTCAATAACATTTACTCCATAAATAACACAATTACACATTTTTCTTTTCAAATTCATTCACAAACAACATTAATTTCCAACAAGTTACATATATTCATCAATTTGAAGTTACATTTAAAAAAACCCTAATCTAACTTCAATGACATTTACTACATAAATAACACAATTGCACATTTTCCTTTTCAAATTCATTCACAAACAATATTAATTTCCAACAAATTACATATATTCATCAATTTGAACGTAAACTTTTTCAAACCCCAAATCTAATAAAAATTAAGAAAACAATACCTTTAAAGAAGGAGCGGCACGGCGCGGCGGCGGGAGGAGAAGGCGGCGGCGGGGAGGACAGGCATGCGGCGGTGGGAGGACAGGCGTGCGGTGGTGGCGACGGCAACAGCGGCGGCATAAGGGTCGGGAGCAGCGACGACACAAGGATCGGCAGTAGCGGCGGACGATCGGATGGGCGGCCGGCGAAGGCGGCAGCGGGCGAACAGCGGCGAGTGTAGGGGTGGCGACCGGTGTTGGGCACTAACGCTCGCAATCGCTCGCTCGGAGTCTCTCTTTGCTTTCGGGAACTCGGTCCGGCCGAAAAGCCAGATCCGAATTTATTCCGATTTAGCAACGGAACAATCCGTCATCTGTTCAGTCGCTAAATAAAAAATTGTACTTAGCGATGGAACAGCGACGATGTATTCCATCACTAAGTACTATTTTAATTTAATTTAATTTTTTTTTGGGTTTTCTTACATCCGAAAAATCGATCTAACATTAGCGACGGAATATTCATGCCATTGTGTAAATTAGCGACGGATTAGAGACGGAAATTTCCGTCAGCGATTCTAAATTAGCGACGGATTCCTAATTCCATCGTTGTCCGACACAATTGTCGGTTTTGTCGGAATCCGTCGCTAATTCCTTCGCTAATTTCCGTCGCTAATTAGCGGTTTGTAGTAGTGACAATGCACATACCGTGCATGATAGGCTTCATGACCTACTAAAGGAGTGGAAAATTCATAAGAAAGTCTTCACCATTACATTGGATAATGCTCGATACAATGATAATATGCAAGACTTGTTATGTGATACTCTTAATATGCATGCTAGACTCGCCTTGTAGTGGTGAATTTTTCCATGTGCGATGTGGTGCTCATGTATTAAATTTGATTGTGAAAGAGGGATTGAAGTTGATTGATGTAGGGATAACTAAGGTTAAGGAGTTGGTGAAATATGTGACTCGGTTCCGAAGGAAGAAAATTAAGATTTGCAAAAATTGTGTCGGGTCTTGGCTTTGATTGTTCAAGAAGCTTATGGTTGGATTGCCCAACAAGGTGGAACTCTACCTATAAGATGTTAGTGAGGGCATTGCCTTATCGAGGTGCATTTTCAAGTATGAGGTGTGAAGACTCGAGACACTGCTCTATATCTTTCCGAGTCATGCAAAAGGAATCGGGTATAACGATGTCATTCATATAGAGTTTTGATTCCAAGGCATTCTCTGTGTCTTAGAAACTTACTTGAGTTAAATAAGTATCTTCTCTATGCGATTCGGCCTTCACATATCTCTTTCATCGCTTTTCGGTTAGCGCCTCGAAAACTGGTTCTTTATTCCGAGTCCACTCTCACTCGGATTAATCGCATTTTGAATATACCGAGTATTCCATCTGTTTCTCACTCAGAATCGACTTGTGGTTATTTACTCTATTGTTTGCATAGTCGGCATTCATAGTTCATTTCATGCTTAGTCTATATCAAGTTCTTTCTCACTCGATATTCGCTATAGAACGTGTTTCTTTACTTAAGACTAAGTCATATGGAATTCCGAGTATCATGGATATTAGACTCAGAAAATTCCATTTCTTTTCCGACTCGGATAATCAATTGCGTAATTTTTCAAAATTATTTTGTTATCTCGTGTCTAACCTTGGACCAAAGTATTTTATACTTTGAGAAGCTGAAGGTGTTTTACTTTTGTAGGTTATTCAATCGAGGATATCTTTTCAAACTACAAAAGTAGCCGGCTTCGAACGTCAAATCACCGAGCAGATATGGCTTTTCACCTTCCTCGCTTTAGTCTCGGAAGATTGTGTCGGAAGCCGTCCGCTTCCATATCCGGAAAACTGGAACGCCAAGCTTAACGGTGGGTCTCACCACATTTATCAAGACACAACCGATGGTTTTGGGACTTCCAAGAGAGTTAAACCGTTGTCCAACGTCCATATTTCAACGGATACTTTCCGAGTGACTCGGAAAGCCTTTCACAACGGTCACGAGAGGACTCTCGGTCAGCGAGATGAAGATAACGGCTACTCTGCCTGGTCTTCTATAAAAGAAGCCACTTCACAAGACTTGAAGGTTGCCGAATACATTGTCAATACACTTACTTGATAAAAGTTATTGTATTTACTTTCAATCTTCAACTTACAACTCCCACTCGGTAATTCATTACTTTTTGAGTTGTAAGGTCTTGTACTTAGTTACGGACTCTTCTTACATTCTTTGTGAGGTCCCTTGACTAAGCTGTAAAGGTTAATTCAGCTTAGTTGTCCCTAGCTGTAAGGGTTATCTCAGCTAGGAAGTACTAGATCGAGATAAGGTAACTTCGAGTCTAGGAAAACTTGTATAGAGTTGTCCAAGGGAGCAACTCGGGTTCGATCGGTTCACGGTATTTTGTGGACTCAAAATAGTGGATTTGACTTCGTGTGCGGATTGACACGGGCCGTGGTTTTCTGCCCCGGGAGGGTTTCCACGTAAAATCTCTGTGTTCTCTTTCCGAGTTCATTCTAGACTCGGACAGTCCTGCTATACTTGTTTACTCCGATTCATTGCATTACGAGTTCAATATTTTCCGACCCCGTGCTTAGACTCGGAATCTGTCCTTGCCTCTTCTCTCGTCAAAAGTGTGTTCTCACAAAGATTTTTCCATCACCCTATTCACCCCCTCTAGGGTGACTCGGACTCTCCCGAGCAAACCTTCAAGGTGGATGGAGGGATCTAGTTCTAGTTTTCCTGAACTTCCTACAGATGAAGAATGGTCTAGGATTGAGAAAATTTGTGAGCTTCTTCAACCTTTTGATGAAATAACCATCTGTTATATCCGGTAGAAAATATCCAACAGACAAACTTGTATTTGAAAAATGTATGGAGGATTGAACTTTTATTGTCTTCACTTGCTGATTGTGATGACCCTTTTATTAAAGCTATGGTGACAAAAATGAAGGGGAAATTCAAGGACTATTGGGATTCTTATAGTACAATCCTTTCTTTTGTCTGCCATTTTCGATCCTCGTTACAAATTTCAATTTGTCAAGTATTGCTTTTCACAATTGGATTCTAAAGCTGCGGAGTTAAAGTCCAAGCTTGTCAAAGATCAATTATACAAGCTCTTTGGTGAATATGTGAAAGACAATCCAATATCAAATGTGGGTGGGGCGAGGAAAGAAGATGATGCTCTAGCGGTATGTTTTGAAATTTTCTTCTATTTGTTCTTTTATAAATTATGTTATATTACATTTCATTTTTATAATAACATATTTTCATGTTGTTTTGACCAAGTTGTGGTATCTACTTCCAAAATTTCAGAGTTGGACAAGTATTTGGATGAGTATAGATTAGATCACATTTTGGAATTAGATATTCGACTTGGTGGAAACAAAATTTGAATCGATTCCCTTGCTTGAGTGACATGGTGAAAGATATATTGAGCATTCCTATTACGATTGTGGCTTCCGAGTCATGTTTTAGTATGGGATCGAAAATTCTAACAAAATGGAGAGCTTCTCTTTTGCCCAATAATGCGGAGGCATTAGTTACCACTCGTAGTTGGGTTTTCGGATTTGAGATGCAAGGGGTAAGTTTCTCTGCATTTTTGTTATAATCATTTTGTATTTTATAAGTATATTAGTTTAACTTGTGATTGTAAATATTTGATGATATAGATGAAGAGCATCAAGAAGTGAATGGATTGGCGACTCATTTTACTAGCGTTCAATTGAATGTTGAAGAAGATGTACAAGAAGAAGATGATGAAGAAGATGTGGTGGAGTTAGAATCAAGAGACGGAACAGAATCCAAAGATTCTACCATTAGTTAGTAGATTAATATTACGAGTTGATGTTGATGGACTTACACTTTATTAATTTAGTATGTGTTTTGTATGATTGTCTATGAGATTGTGCGTTTATGGTATTGTGAAGACTTTGTGATATGTAATGTGTTTTATTTGCTTTTGAAGACTTTGTAATTTGTAATGTAATATTACAATGGATTTTGTGATTCTATCAGTTTAAAACTTAATGTTTGGAGTTTTATTTGCTTTTTAATATTTTATAATTTGTAATGAGTTTTATTTTAGTTTTAATGGTGAATTTAGTTAGTCTGGTTTTGTACTTTGTTCGTCAACAAACGTTTGAGATAAATACTTATGAAATACTCAATATAACTTGTTAATATATTTATGTAGTTATAAAGTGCTAATTCTTATTAATGTTTAATTCTTACTAATGTTTAATTTATGCATTCAATTTATGTTTAAAATTATAATGGTATTATTGTTACCAAAAAAGTAAAGGATATATTCATACAAAGTTGATTAATTTGACTCTAAATATCGATTTTATTTTCTCGAAAGAATAAGAAAAAATGGCACTCTTGACCTGTTGGGTCGACCCGAAACCCACAAAAACGAAATACACCCGACCCGTATTTTACCCGAACCCGAATACACCCGACCCGTATTTAACTCGCCTCGCCCGAATTGACAGGTCTACATACATATATATATTATATATATAATAGAAATTTATCTATAGATACAAAAAATTACTATTTTCTATATATATATATATATATATATATATATATATATATATATATATATATATATATATATATATATATATATAATAGTAATTTTTTAAATTAGTCAAATATTGTAATGAGAGTGATGGTACTAATTTAGTGTAATCTCAAACACAAAAATTATTTGTCTACTAAACATAAATCATTGATGTAAATAATTAAATTAAAAAAATCATTAAAAGGAAAAAGAACAGCTTTTTTAATAAGTGGACTCTATCTATCTAACCAAGTGAGTGTTACCCTAGTGGTAAGCACTCCACGCTTACATTCTCTCCACCAGGGTTCAAACTTTGGTGGAAACAATTTCTTTGCTAAATGTGCAAAGAAGTTGAGATGTGTTGTGGGTACACTTACCATTGTAAAAAACAAAAGTGGACTCTATTTAGGTAATATTGAATCCTCTTACTTGAAAAATAAATCAATAATATTATAAAATTATTTAATCTTAATATAAAAATTAAAAAGAATATAATATAACTAATCTAAAATCCATAAATAATTTTTTTTATAATTTTTCAGAAAAATTAAACATAATTAAAAATAGTAAAATAAAAACAGAATCTAAAACAGAAAGTTAAATAAATAATAAATTATATTAAAATAAATATAAAAATAAATAATTAAACTACCATAATATTAAAAGTATTTTTGGACCTAAATATACCCTAAAAACAGAAAATCAAAATGAAAAAAATAAATTTACAAAATTCTTAAATTAAAAATATATTTTAACCGAAATAAGAAATAAATCTAAAATATTATCAAATGAGTTATAAAAATTAAGAAAATTAATATTAATAGATTAGCACTCTGACTAAGCCCTATAATAATATAAAAAAATGGAATCAATAAAAAACTAATTTTAATCTAACTTCTAACAAATTAACTAAAAATAATAAAAATAAATAGAAAAATAATGTGAAAATTAAAATATATTAAGACTCAAAATATAATTAGTATAAAATTATGAGATATTTATAGTATTATCAATCAATTTAATTCATTCTCACGTCAATTATTAGTGAAAACTTATTTATGATTACACGCAAATTCAACAAATATATTTATGCCACAGATATTGATGTGAATAATTCAAAAAACTATATTGATGTCAAAAAGTATACTGATGATTTTAAAGAAGGGGCGTAATTAACTGTAATTTTATTAAGAAAAAATTTTAAAATTTAATTAAAGTATATTTTGTTATCTTTAACGATGTTAAGGTAAATTCACCAATATTTTTTAATTTGCATAATATATATAAAATCAAGTTTTGGTTTGATTTTATTTTAAAATTTGAGAATCACAAGCTATGTTGTTTGTTTTTCTTTGTGACTTCAAATTGTAACTTTAACCGACATCTAATAAGATAACTACCAAAGTGGACACTTATCGGAATTAAATTGTGTTGTTGTTGATTTTTTTGGCTAATTGTACTTTGAGTGTGAGGACTCAAAATTACACATATTTAATTATATATTTTCGGGTGGATAAATCAAATATTTCATTAGATGAGAAAATTTGATTCTTCCTTTCCACTAAATTATATATTGCAAAAATATAGCAATAACTTATGTCATTGTTTGGTTTATAGGTTTGCTAAGAAAATATGGTTGATGTAGCTAAAGAAGAAGGTATCAATTTTAAACTAATTTTAATTAGTGATTTCAAATTTTGGAAATGATTGAACCTTTTGTGACATTGGTATAATGTTCTTATGTGCATAATTGTTCATTAAAAATAATGGTAATATGAGAGTTTTAAATCCTTTTTTTCATATTTTTTTATTCGATTAATATGTTTTGTGTTAGCCAAGGTTTACTTCTTTGATTTATGTTTATGTTATCTTTGGGTTTTATTGTTTTCTTAAATTAATTAATTAAAAGAGAAAAAGGAATAATTGTAGTTTTTGTTTGAATTTTATATATACACATATGATATATCTATGTACATGTTTTTTAAATATCATTTGAATATTGAGGTATACCGTGCTTTTGATATTGTGAAAGTTTGGGTGTATGCATAATGGTAGCTAGCTTTATTTGATTTTCAAATATTAAATGTATTGCTCTTTAACTTGTCCGAGAGTTTCTTTATTATGTCAAATTTTAGCTATTTATTGTGAAGATATAACAATTTGTAACTGTGATGACGCAATTTCAATTATGCTTGGTTTAAGAGTATTTAGACATGGAGTTTGGATTTTAGCTAGCTCCTTTTTCAAAAGTTTCATTTCATACATACTCATTGCATCGGGAGGGGTTGGGTCAATTGGAGGAAGACCGTTATGATTAAGGTATGAGTTTAACTATTTATTTTTTATTTTTTATGTTTAATATCTAAATTTGTCTAATTCGCTTTGTTTGGTAATGATTTTCTCTATCTCTCCACTTATTTTCTAATTTTGTGTCTATTTTGTCCTTTATTGTTGGCCTTTTTTGAAATAATCTTGATGTATAAGTTAGATCAAACCCAAGTTTAACCTCAATAATTACTCAATATTAGTTCAATTGATATCTTATAGTTATAAAAGTAATGTGAATATATTGTATGTTTACTTATCACTCGACATATTATCTATACATGCATGGTGTTTACTACGTATTACCCTCCATTTTTTTTCTTTTCATTTTCTAGGTCCCCTTCTCTTTTCTTCTTAATGTTTTGTTTGATTATTGTATAAAGATATGTTGGCATTAAATGGTGGACGTATATAACCAACTTGGAGAAATATGTGACATAACGAAAGTATCTAATATTATTATAGAGTACAAACTCTTTTGTTTGGGTTGGTTTTGGAGGGGGCGGAAGACAATGAGAAGAAATAATGAGCATGTAAGATCAAATAAGTGATGGAGATTAATTAATATTCCAAAATGTTGCTAAATCATGGAATTACCTATATTTGGTGAAGTTTATTTTCAATGCTAACTCTTTGATATTTTCTTATTTTCAAAATGGGTAATATTTGACTTGAAATTCTCATGCTCAAGGCCGGTGTTTAAAAGCACAATAACACTCAATAGGTCGAGATACTCGGGGTAAATGATATTAGCTCCATCTCCCTTTTTATTGATGTATTAAAGAATTGGTTTAAATATATAAATTTTTATTATATGTTTCACTAAATAAATTTTTATTAGAGATTTAAGTGATCATCACGTTATTTCATTATAATATAATGTTTGATTTATACTCAAAACTTCCTTTTTTTTTCTTTTTAGAGAGGTGTGACCATGGTGGTGGAGGATTTGACTTAATGTTTTCTGTGGACAAATATAAATGTACTAATTGGGTTCTTAACACTATTAAATTGAGTAACAAAAATTGAATATTTCCCCTCATGTTCACCATTTTTTAAAGGGAAAGGAAGAATTGAATTGAATATTGATAATTTATTTGTAATATAATCATGTATTTGTTTATTTAGAGTTTGTATTACTTACTCATTACCTTTTATTGTCGAATATATTAGATGACTTCAATCGTTGTAATATTTTTCGATTATTAACCTTCTTTATAAATGTAGTTCTTAAATGTTTACTTTCTTAATTCATAATTTTTTAATATATGCTAAATTGCTCCGTACATAACACGGGTTTAAATTATAATATATATATATATATATATATATATATATATATATATATATATATATATATATATATATATATATATATAAAGATCTTATTTGATTGAACAATCTATTAAACAAATATTTAATAAAAGCCTATGCGTATAGCACACAGGTTTAGAACTACTCTATCCGATACATGCAAACAAAGGTGATCTCAAACATGCAAACCAATTCACAACAAAATACATTACATGACATTAATTTACAAAAACTTGGAGCTGATATCTTTTATCGAATATGAAAGAGTGCATGATGAGTTTATGGTGGTTAATTATAGGAAGCAAAAGAGTGTTGTCTTCAAGGGCACTTGACTCTTCCACCATGGGTAGTCATGGTATAGTAACAGGGACAAGCCTCTTGATTGCCGGAGGTGCCTGGAGGAACACAATTGCACCGAGCACAGCAAGTTCCGCATGCCCTCACGCACATCCTCTGCCTCGACGCCAGCCTACACCTTGCCACACACGCCGCCCCGCAATCTACTCAAAACAATTTCAACATGACTTATATAAAAGAAAAAAACAAAAGTCCATATGGGACATACTAATTGTTTGATTATTGTTCCTGGAGTATGTTTTATTGTACTGGATTTCAAGCGATATATGTCAAATATTGATGAAAGGAAAAATTAGATAGAAGTTTTATAAAATAAAAATCAGAAAAAAGAAATTAACAACCGTATACTTCTTATGGGATTTTGAAATCATGGACTTGTAAGAATAGGCAGCAAATAAACCACTATGTTGGTTAAATGGCCATCTAATAAAGATTATAGTTGCCAATGGATTTGGGAAAGGTCAAAATTTTAAATATATGCCTCTTAGTTTAAGCTTAGTCCTTACAAAATAACAAGAAATTCCTTTTTTTGTTTCCCATAATTTGTTTGGGGATGAGAGTGGTGTTGACAAGAGGCTCTGTGTTTTTTATTTCCGTTGCTGTGCCCCTTACCTTTAAATTAATAGATGTCAATCAATTATATTAAAAAACAGTCCTAAGGCTAATATAAGTAAAATTCATCCTAGATTTCTTGTTTTATGTAAGAATACTTTACTAGTTGTGGTATATGGGATCTAAAAATAAAATTTATCTTAATAATATCCTAACTTTTAAATTACATGTATATTGATTCCATTAGACCAAATACGCACAAAATTATAATATATGCTTGTTACTTCCTCCATCCCAAGAGTCTATCCGTTTTGACTTTTATGGCAACATTTATAATCGCTATTTATTGATAAATCCTAATAACCGTTTATCATTTATAAAAGAAGTTCTGGACTGAACAAAAATACAAAAGTTGCAAATTGACACCAATAAAATTGGTATGAAATCTATAGTAGTTTTAGAATTATACACGCTTGGACAATCTTTGCAACAGCAACCAAAAAAAAAAAGAAAAAAATCCATGGACATAATCTTTAACTGCATAAGAATGATGAACTAATTTACCCTAGAAAATGAAGATGGCATGACATGCAGAGAAGATTTTTAGGATGTTTTGTTGAAGAAACAATTAGTTTGATTAAGTTTAATAAAGAAATAAATTCCATAGGCGAAGCAAATTCTGTATGTAAAAGTAAAATTGTATTATACCTATCTTTTTCTCAGCATAGGTCTTTGATAATTCAGAGTTGTTCACCTGTACGGATAAAAATGACAATATATATCAATTATATGTTATACATAAAACACAAACTTCAGTAAAGGTATAATTTATAGATTGAACGCCATAAATATGACGATGATAACTAGCCAAAAACGCCTACGTATTTACCATTTCATCAGCTTTAACGACATGGAAAACAAGAACAGAAACGAGAGACAAAGCGAGGAGAGTTTTAGATGATAAAGCCATCATGTAAATATGGGCAGTATCATACAGCCAGTATGAGTAAAATGGTTGTTTGGAAGTCAGAAAATATTTATAGCCAAGTTCTTCGCTGACATGCCACCATTTAAATTTCATCTTTTTCCTAAGGCAGCAAAGATACATTTTAGCCAATACTTGTAGTATAGATCTAGGTCTATGAATATGGTGATATGATGATTTGAGGAAAAATCTAATCTTTTTTTAAAAAAGAGGATCATATAAATAAGGGCGTATTTTAAAAAATTAAAATAAAATATTACATGTTAACTTGGGTGTATAAAACTAGATCCATCGTATAATTTATATATTTTAAATGTCTTATTTTAATCTAAATTAATTTGTTACATGCTTAAAACGACTAAATTTTTAATAGTTTATTACAATTACTTATCAACTATAAAATTTTAGTAACTTTTTAACTATAAACTTTTAGTAATTTTTCGGCTGCACTAATAGTAACAAAACAATAAACTAATAAAATTATCCTTATAAGTAAAGATGTATTTTACGCATAATTTTATAATTATAAAAAAATTATATTTATAAATGATATTGCATAAGTTACAAGTAGTAACACTATTATATTATTTAATCACAACCTTATTTGTCAACTTAGGGATCATAATAATACAATTTTTCAGACAAAATTAATGTCTTATAACAAGATATATACCATCTTGTTCTTTCTTTTTTTTTTTTAACCCAAATGTTACTGTTTTCTTTTTTTTTTTTTGGTTGCACATGTCATAATCTTGTTATATTCGTCCCAAGTGTCGACTCGTTTTTATGGATATATCTCAAAATGTCACTATGTTGATTGCATTCCCCGGAGAAAAAGCCATAATGAAATGGCGGGAGGCAAAAACATATTAAAAAAAGAAAAAAATCAACAATAGTCAGGATGAAGAATGAAAACCCACTGAAATGTACAGGTACAAACAAATTAAACCTAGAACTCGAACTTGTAGTCTAATATATTCAGCTATGTAACTGCTGAAGTCATCAGAGAATATAGATCAGGTAGTATGAGTAGGTGCATGTATAGGAAACACATCCACGTGGGAAAAGTTATTGAGGGTTGATCTCTGAGTAGTGAGAGCCTTCTTTTTGTAAGCTTCCATGACAATAAGTTAAAAGTGACCTCTTTCCCCGCGCCGAATTCATAATATTTTGTTTTTGTATCGAGTCCCTTCTATTGTAATAAGTTGCCTAAAAGTATATAACAAAATTAATTTTCTTCCTTTTTTTTATTATACAAAAATGGGATTTGTGTGTCTGTTGGGATCCAAGTACCTCACCGTTGTTAATCACACATTATATCTGATTAGTAAATCGTACACAGTTAATTATTTTATCTAACTTTTTTTTGGTGTTATGAATTTTTATTTCAAGGTAAATATTTAGTAATTGAAAATTATGTTAATTAATTTCACTGATTTTCTTCCCCTTAAATTATTCTATCCGATTTTATATTTTAGATCTTGTTTTTCTTATTTGGCGCAAATTAAAATCTATAACTTTAATAAAAGATCCGGGCAGATTCTAAACTCGATATTTATGGATATATTGTAATTACTTTTTAGTATGATTTTATTCTGGAAAATTTTACTCTTTCCCTATATTATATAGTGCTTATTTTTGGAAAGAATACGAGTTAAATTGTGCTATTTAAGGTTGTAAGAAATAGAAGTGGCAATCACAAAAATTAAACACCGATCGAAAGGTGTCAAGGTTGGTCATGGATCAATAATAGACAAGCATTTTGAAAAGGAAGTCAAATTGGAAAGAATCAACATTCCGGATAGCAAGATTCGAGTGAAGATATTGTAACTTGGTCGGACATAGAAGATCAAATCTCAACCGTAACTTTTTCAAATCACAATGGTCTTGTACAAGCATAAAAACTCAAAAAAGCAAACATCAAGAATAGAAGAATGTAAGAAAGAGAATATATACGCATTCACTCTTATTATATTCATCTCTTGTAATCTCAAATACGTTTTCATCTTATAGCAAAGTTTCTTAGGGAAGATACTTTGTAAGTTGTAATAGCAAAGAGTCTTGGAGGAAGAATGCTTTGTGAGTGGTGGCACTAGTGAAGTGTAAGTAAAGGGCCTCTAGAGTAAGTATACCCGAAAGGTCGATCGGTGAGTTAAATGAACGGCTCATTTGACATTTATACAATCAAAGAAGTATAGGATAATCCTAAGGTAGGAAACCTTAGAGGATCACTAACCTAGATATTTGGATTTGAACCAAGATCGTGAACAAACAAACGTACTCTGTCTATTTTTATTTTCTATTTGTTTGTTTATTTTCATATGTGACCTCACTTCGAACATAACACACTCGGACAACCAAAAAATTTTAATACCTTATTCACCCCCTCTATAGAATATGTGACTCTATGGGATTTACAATTGGTATCGAGTGAGTTCCACACTCTAAAGAACTAACCTTCTTGTGGACTAACGATCATGTCTTATGGAGTAAGCTTAGACTCTAGAGCCTACAAAGAATCTGTCATTCTTCAATGGGTCAAACTTTGCCCATTGGAAGAGACTTATGGAATTCTTTCTACAAGATCATGACTATGAAAAATGGAAAATTGCTCAAAGTGGAACTACACTCTCATGAAAGAAGTTGAGGGTGTTAACACGACCAAGCCTAAAGCTGAATTTACTGCGCTTGAAAAGCTCAAATACTCAACGAATTTTCGAGCACTCAACATCATGTTATGCGGCATGGACTCAAATAAATTCAACCAAATTTCTACCTATGAGACAGCTAAGCAAATATGGGACACATAAGTGACAACTTATGAAGGTACTAGTCGAGTCAAATAGTCGAAAATTAGTCAATATGTTCATAAATATTAGTTAATATGTTCATAAATATGAACTATTTAAAATGCTACATGAAGAAGGAATCAAAGACATGTACATCAGATTCTCGGAGATCCTCAATAATTTGAACACTCGGCAAGCACTACTCAAATGAAGAGGTAGTTAGAAAGATCCTCAAATGCCTTCCAAGACAAAAATGGGGACCAAAAGTCACCACAATTGAGGAAGCACAAGATCTAAGTCAACTAAAGCTGGATGATCCGATCTACAAGCTCCTTACTCATGAGATCTATCTTCAAAACGAGTCAAATGAGCCAAATTAGAAGAAAGGTGTTTCTTTGAAGAGCATTGATGAAGAAGGTTCTTTGTATGACTCATTTTTGGACGATGAAGATGTTATAGCTCTCATTATTGCTTGGACTCGGAAAGATGTTCTATAACAACAAATTCAAAAAGATATTCAACCATGACTCATCTTTTAGAAAACAAGACAAATACCATAAAGGTAAGAAAAATTTCTTTAAAAATGAATTTGACTTTGGTAATTATTTTGGCTGTGGATCCCCGGATCATATGATAAAGGACTATCCAAATCTAAGGAAAACGAAAGACAAGGAAAAGCACTTTTCCAAAGGAAAGAAGGCCATGGTAGTAACTTGGAGTGATTCTGACTCCAACAAAAATGAAAACAAATTTGAGGAAGTTGCTAACCTTTGTTTGATGGCTAAAGATGACCTCACACCATCGTACTCGAGTTAGAGTCGGATGAAGAACCAAGCGAGGAAAAAGCCGAAGATGCACTCGCAATTCATCCTTACTTTTTCCAAACATCAACTTGCCAAATGTCTTCCGAGAATTGAGGACCATTATCATGCTGAGATTAAGTCCTTGAAAAAATCTTTAAAAGTTTTACAAAAGGAAAAATATGACTTTGAAAACCTCATTTGAAGATCTTCGATCCGAGGTCGGAGACCAAAAGTTAGTTTCTCAAGATCTCGGATTTAAAAACAAGAACTTCAAAGAAAATATGACGAAAGACATGAGACTATTTTGAAACTTACCAACGAACAAGATAATCTCAACATGATTTTGGGATCTCAATGCATCTCTTACAAAAAAACAAGGTATTGGATTTGACTCGAGAGTTAGAAAACAACTTATAAAAATTTCTTTGCAAAAGAGATGCTCAAAAGACTCAAAGTTACTCCAACTTTAGAAAAGAAGGAGTTACTTTGATTCTTCACCTCTTCGAGACATAATAGCCCTAGAATAATCCAAGTTTGGGTACCCAAAGGGACAAAACCCCCAATCATGGTATCCGACCCGGTCATATTAGAATAATTTGGTCAAAGGAAGTAGAAAGGTTTGAATTTTTTAGAGCAGGTATGCTTGAAGGCAAAATCTGATTGTTGGTACCTTGATAGTGAATGCTCTAGACACATGTCCGGTGATCCATCCTTATTCTCCGAATTTCATCATAAAAATCCTGTAAAGTTGTTTTTGGTGATGACAACTAAGGTTAGATTATTGGTTTTGGCAAAGTTGAAAAAGATACTACCAATGCTATTTAAAAGGTACATGTGGTTGATGGACTAAAGTACAATCTCCTAAGCATTTCCCAACTTTGTGATAAAGGTAATGAAGTATTATTTAGTTCTACTAATTGTGTTTTGAAAAATGCTCAAACGAACAAGGTAATACTTTCTAGACCTAAATTTGAAAATACTTATACTACTCTTCTTATTAACATCCCTCCTCGAATCGACTTGTCTTAAAGTATTATACATTGAATCATAGCTATGGAATAAAAGATTCGGCCACATTAGTATAAACACCATTGATAAACTTTCAAAGCGTGAATTGGTAAGCGGTCTTCCAAAATGAAAATACATCAAAGATCATGTTTGCGATGCTTGTGTGAAAGGTAAGCTTGTCGAGCCTCTTTCAAAGCCATCAAATCTGTCTCTACCACTAAACTTCTTGTTCTTTTACATTATGGTCCAATTCCAGTCAAAAGCATCAAAGGTAGTGAGTATGTTTTTGTTATAGTCGATGACTATTCTAGATTTATTTGAGTATATTTTTTAAGGAATAAAAATGATGCTTTCAAAGAATTTGCTAAGTCTGGTTAGACGAGGTTCAAGTTGAAAAGAACACTCTTATTGTGCCGATCAAAAGCGACCATGGAGGTGAATTCAAAGATGAATTTGGTAAGCTTTGTGAAAGCTTGGTGATATTCTATAACTTTTAAGCTCCAAAGACGTTGCAACAAAATAGAGTAGTTGAAATGGAGAACCAAACATTGGAGGAAATTGCAAGGACCGTGATGATTAGCAACGATTTTCTCTATTACTTTTGGCTGGAAACCGTTAACACCGCACATTATATTCAAAATCGTTGCCTCATCGGACCCTTCTAGAAAAATACTCCTTATAAACTCTACAAAGGTGAAAAGCCAAATATTTAGTATTCCAAGACCTTTGGATGTAAGTTTTTCATACACATCAATGGTAACAAGTTTGAACCTCAATTAGATGAAAGTATATTCCTTGGATACTCTTTAGTCAATAAAACTTATCATGTATTTAATAAATGTACTAAAACTGTTGAAGAAAGTATTCGTGTGATTTTTAATGAGAATAATGATGGTCGATCAGTTTTTCAAATTTTAGGATCTAAGATTGAGCGAGAGAAGAAGAAGATAAAGGAGTCCTTCGATTCCCAATTCTAACCATAAAGAATCTAGTTAGACACAAGGTCAAACATAGGAAACTACAAATCAAATGAACTCGGATCCTAATCGACTCGAGAACAGATCTACATCCGAGCCACCTAATGAGGATTTTAACTTGAATCCAAACCTTAATGTCCTTCATGAATCTGGAAAAGGACTCAAATTCAAGCCTATCATCCAAGAGACAAATTACTATTAGACATAAACTCGGGTATGCAAACTTGATAAGTAATTACAAATTTTTGTGCATTCTTTTATTTCATATCTCATATAGAACGTAAGAATCATGAAGAAGCATTAGATGACCCGAATTGGATCAATGTCATGCAAGATGGACTAGCCTAGTTTGGAAGGAACCAATTGTGGATCGCACTGTCGGACCCAAAAGACATCTGTCATAGGTACAAAATGAGTTTTTAGGAATAAGTTAGATGAGCCTAGGAACGTGGTTAGAAACAGGGCCGATCTAGTGGCCAAAGGCTATAACCAGGAGAAAGGTATTGACTTTGAAGAGACCTTTCAACCCATTGCCGGATTCGACACAATTCAAATACTTGTTGCTTTTGTATCATATATGGGCATGAAACTATATCAAATGCATGTTAAATGTGCATTTCTCAATGATTATCTCAATGAAGAAGTTTATGTTGAACATCCCCTAGGGTTTGAAAACTTAGATTTTCCAAATCACGTGTTTAAACATCAAAAAGCACTTTATGGTCTTAAACAAGCCCCTAGAGCTTGGTATGAGAGACTACGAAAATTTTTATAAGAAAATGATTTCAAAAGGGGACTAATTGAGAAAACTCTTTTCACCAAATCCAAAGGTAAGGATTTCATTATAATCCAAATATATGTCCGAAGGTTTGCTCTTTAAGACTCGAATCACCCTAGGGAGAGAGGGGGAGGGGAAGGTGAATAGGGTGTGAAGGAAATTTTACGGAATTAAGAAATTTGCTGCTTAAGTCGAACTCAAAAATGAGGAGCTGAGTCTAGATTAGACTTAGAAAGACTAAGAACAAAAATTTTTATGTGAAAGCCCTCCCGGGGTCGAAAACTACAGGCAGTGTCAATCCGGAAACTAAGTCAAATCCACTATTTTGAATCTAAAAGGGATCGACTCTTAGAATTGTTCCTTTAGACAATTCAATACAATTTTTCTAGGCACAAAAGATCCCTTATTTGTCTTAGTACTTCCTAACTGAGTTAGCCTTTACAACTAGGTACAATTGAGTCGGGTTACCGCTTAAAACTCAATCAAGGGAAAATTACATAAGAATTGAGTAAGTAAGAATGTGACTGATTATAAGATTTCTTGTTTCAACTCAAAAGTTAGAAAAACTTAAGTACGAGTTGAAAGTTAGAAAGATTGAGTTAATGAGTTGAGAGTTGAGTTCCAGCAATCTTCTAAGTCTTGTAAAGTAGCTTCTATTTATAATCGGCAAAGCGAGATAAGCTGTTGTTTCTCAATCTTGGTCGAGAAGCTTCACTAGCCGTAGTAACGAATAGTCTAAGTCCCTCAAAAATGGGATCATTGTGATGATAGACTTACGCATCGGTTCTTGGCTCAAAAGTAATCCATCCCACTTGTTCGGCTTAAAACTAGGGTGAGAACAACTTTTAGACTCAAAGGTGAAGTTTACTAGAAATGGAAACAAACAACACCGACACGATGTATGAGCCATCCTGAAAATGTGACTTTTTGTCTGCTGGCGTTTAACAGTAAGAAGCCGGTTGCTTTACTTTTCAAAGTGAGATTAAACAACTTTAATCAACCTGCAAAAACAAATTAAAGTGGTACTCAAAACAAAAAATACTTTGGTCCAAGATTAGTCAAGGATGTAAACTAATTCAAATAATTAAACACTTGAATATCCTTAAACTAATTAAATATAATTGTTTAAGTCTAATATTCAATATGTTTCAATTCTATCCGTGTCTATTTTTAGATGATCAAAGAGTTACGGAAAGATATAGACACAAGTCATCATATGCCATAACATAAGTTCGGTTAAACTAAAATCGGCTTATCTCGGAATTAACGTAGTAATTCGATTTAACTTTAAAATGAGCCGATTGAAATAATAAGTTGAACTTATAAAATTATTTGGACAAAATGTCTATTTGAGCTGAATACGAATGGGTTAGAAACCCATAACTAAGTAATAGCTTTCGAGTAGGTCTCACATAGATGAAAACTTAAAGATAACTATTCTAAAGTTTGAGAATGACTTAGATTCAAAACTATTAAGAGAGATAGATTTATACCCGAGTCTTCAATGTTGATGATATTTTATTTGGTACTACTAACAAAAATTTGTGCAAAGAGTTATCTAACTTAATGAGCAAAAAATTTGAGATGAGCATGATGAGTGAGTTGAACTTTTTCTTAGACTCCAAATCAAACAACACAAAGATGATATCTTTGTCAATGAAGAAAAATATGTTAAAGAGCTCCTTAAGATGTATAAGCTTGATCATGTCAAACATGCGACCACTCCAATGATCACCAATACCATTAGACTTAGATTATGAATGTAAGCCGAGTAAATGAGAAAATTTATAGAGGTATGATCGATTCACTTCTCTATCGACCGCCGATCGGCGAGACATAATGTTTAGTGTTTGTTTATGCGCTCGATTTCAATCGGATCCTATAAAGAGTCTCATTTGACTACTGTAAAAGAATTTTTAGATACTTAGCAAATACTTTGACTCTCGAACTCTAGTATCCCAAGGAGTCAAATTTTGATCCGACCAGGATACATTAACGCAGATTATGTCGTTTACCACGTGGATAGAAAAAGCACCTCTCGTGCATGTCAATTTCTTGGCCAATATTTGATTTCTTGCATTCAATGAAACAAACTTCGATTGCATTGTCAACGATCGAGACAAAATATATTGTTATCGGTACATGTTGTGCTCAAATCTTGTGGATCATGCAATAAATGAGAGATCTTGGCATATATTACGGAAAAGTTTCAATCAAATGTGACAATGAGTGCTATAAGCATCACTAAAAATCTAGTTTAATTCTCTAAGACCAAGCATATTGTGGTCGGACGCCACCTTATTGGTGTTGATGCGGAAAAAGGTGACATATTTCTTGATTTTATCCCCACCAAGTACCAACTAAGCTGATATCTTTACCAAATTATTGAGTGAAGATCAATTTTGATTTATAAGACGAGAACTTGGTATGCAATATTCCAAAAATTAAGGGGAAACCCTATCTAAGATACTGACATTTACGTCACGAGTGTTGTAGGAAAATAAAGAACATCGACCCTTTCTAATACTCTAACCGAGTATTTCAGGAGAACAAAAAGCCATCCGACTCCACAAGTAAGTTAGTTTCACGCTCAATCGCGTATCCGGAATCTATATATTCCAACGGTACCAAAAAATGAAATTAAAAGATAAAACATACCAATTTTGGAAAATAAATCTCCAATTAATGGAAATTTTTATCACCAAAGCTTTTTGAAAAAATTTGAAATTTTTTAAAATTTGAATTTTTTAAAATTTGAATTTTGAAATAAAAACTTTCCTTTTTCTCTCTATCTCTCTCCCTCTCTCTCTCTTCAGACATGCCTTAAATGAAGGCAACCATTTCTCCCCTACGTCTTTTATTACACCTCATCATCACAAAATCCATCTTACTACTCTCTCTCTCTCTCTCCCTATTTTATCCCTCTCATCAAATCTCTCTCTCTCTCTCTCCCTAGGATTTCACCCGAAAATCTCTCATTTCACTCTCCTCCTTCGACCAATTTCTTCCACTACTTCAAGAGTTTTCATCCCTACTTAAAATCACCATGGGGAAGACAACCATAAGCCGAACTAAAAGGTAAGCCCCTATAGATGCCACCCCCACACCAAGGAAAAGAACTCGAAGTGTTGCCCGAATAGTCACGATTAAATCCTCAACAACTCTAACCACCATCTCCACCGACTCAAACTCAGAGGGAACCACCATTCCTTTTCCTTCAGTGAAAGACTAAGAATCAGGTATCGCTCCCCTTACCCCGTCTGATTTATTCATTAACTGGTTTATAAAAAATGGCGTCAAGCGCTATTCTTTAATGTCTAACTGAGATATTCTATTGGTCCAACCTCTAGATCTAGATTTCTTCAAAAATTATGGTCTATCTTGGTATGAAAAATTGGTTAAGCTAGATTCCTTAAAACTGTTCTCCTTTGAATGAGCCAACTTACCCCAATTTGGTCAAGTTATTTTATGCCAATCTGACTTCTGTCGAGTAAGACAAATCGACTGTAGTTAAATCCCGCCTTTTTCTCAACCTCAGTGATGCCTCTTTTGATGATATCTCTAAGGAATTTTTGTCCAAATGCTCTCGAACCCACCTCATTGTGAAGCACAACTATTCTTACACTAATTTGACCTTAGAGGCTAGAATTCTCTACTTTATCTTGTTCTGCACCATCTAACTACATAAACAGCTCACGAAAACCCCAACAACACCCTGCTCAATATCATATATGATATTCTGGAAAGGTATGATGTTGATTTCGCCTTTGTCATTCTTCATAATATGAACTTGCTGCATCTGATCCTCCTCATCAAGCCCTCCCTTTTGGAAATCTCCTGACCAAAGTCTTTGCCTTCCAAGTTCTTCTAGAAGAAGAGGAATCCGCTCCTGAGCCTCTAAACTCATTAATTAATCTATGTTAGAGGGGTTAGGCTTTTGCCTGACTGAGTCAGGCAAATGGGTACATACCCAGGAACTTCCTATGTCTCCTCCTCCGCCATCTTCTACTACACCTCATCTATCTGACCCTGTACCAAAGTTATTGGAAGATGAACTCACTCTCCCCAAAACTATGATCAAATCCTTTGACGCTGGCACTGACCTGATGCATATACAACCATGGATGGTCTGACTAAAGAAGTCACAAAGCTGACTGAGGTCAATGAGAATTTGACCATTTAAGTGAAGCATTTGGGCAAACTCAATGATCTGATTCTTGATAAATTTCTAATCTTTGAGAGCGAGGAGCAAAGGATTAAGGATACAAATTTTAAGGAGCTGATCAAGGTTATTTGGTAGGACATCCATAAGAACTTCTCCAAGGAAGCATCAAGTTCACAGCCCCCTGCCCCAGAAGACCCAACTGACCCATCTCCCTCTTCCTAATCTCTGAACAATTTTGGTTTTTAAACTCAATTTTGGAAAAGCAATTTGGGTTTTGGCTTACATTTGTAAGCCCCTGTTTTTGCTGAAAAAGCAAGGGGAGATTACATACTTGGTTTGTAATGGTTGACAACTCTGCTATAATCTTAATTTTTCTAGTTGCACGACTATCATAACTATCTGATTCTACGTTGCTTCAAAAGCTTATCTGACTATATTACATGTTTATCTAAGCTTTTAAGTTCCTTTAGTCATATTATAAGTTTGTGATATTCTAAAATTTCGGAATCTAATTTTGTATTTAAATGTCTTACTAGTATTATGTTTAGAGGGAGTTAGAACTGTTAGTCAGATTGAAATCTGACCTATATGATTGTTGAAAGATCTTAAGTATGAATTTACTTGATCATCTTGATTTACTGATATCATGTTAAGGGAGATAATATCATGCTTAGTGGGAGTTATTTCTTATTAAGTTATTGCTGAAATTATGCCTTTTGCCTAAAAGGGAGAAATCGTTAGTCAGACATTATGTCTAACCAATCGATCATACATAGTTAATTATTTTATCTAACTCCTCTTTCGGTGTTCATGAATTTTGATCTGAAGACAAATATTCATTAATTGAAAATTATGTTAATTAATCGACTGATTTTTTCCCCTTGAATTATTCTATTTGAATTTATATTAAGATCTTATTTCCTTATTTAGCGCAAATTAAAATCCATATCTTTAATAAAAGATCTCGACGGATACTAACCTCGATATTTATGGATATATTCTAATTATTTTTAGCATGATTTTGTTCTGCAAAATATTACTCTTTCTTTAGATTATATAGTGCTTATCTTTGGAAAGAATACGGTCACATTATGCTATTTAGGGTTGCAAGAAGTAGAAGTGGCAACCACAGAAATTAAGCACCGATTGAAGGGTGTCAAGGTTGGTCATGGATCAATAATAGACAAGCATTTCGGAAAGCGGCTCAAATTGGAGGGAATCAACGTTACGGATAGCAAGACTCGGTGAAGATATTGTTATTTGGTTAGACATAGAAGATCAAATCTCAACGAGTAACTTTTTCAAATCACAACGGTCTTGTACAAGTAGAAAAACTTATAAAAACAAAGATCAAGACTAGAAGAATGCAAGAAAGAGAGCACACATTCAATCTTATTATACTCATCTCTTGTAATCTGAAATACATTTTCATCTTGTAGCAAAGTTTCTAAGGGAAGATACTTTATGATTTGTAGTATTCAAGAGTCTTGAGAAAAACTACTTTGTGATTGGTAGTAATTGAGTGAAGTGTGAGTGAAGGGTCTCTATAGTAAGTGTATTTGAAAGGTCGGTTAGTGAGTTAAGTAAAGGACTCATCTCACAGCTAGACAATAAAAGAAGTAGAGGATAATGCTAAGGTAGGAAACCATAACCGGTCACTAACCCGGATATTTGGATGTGGGTTAAGATCGTGAACAAACAAACGTGCTTTGGCCACTTTAATTTTGTGTTTGTTTGTTTATTTTTATATCTCGATCTCACTCCCGAACATAACACAATCGGATAAATGAAAATTTTAATACCCTATTCACCCCTCTAGAGTATATCCGACCCTTTGGGATTTACAACCGTCACAACAAATAATGTGGCTCCACAAAAACATGATCAATGATAAAAATTATACTGATGTCACCTTAAATTTTTCTTTGAAATTTTGTTAACTTAAAGCCATATCAACCCACCTTTAATCGAATAAACTGGAGCTCCCAAATATCGTATTCATATTAATCCTCTCTTATAAATTTGAAGACCATATCTCTAATAGAAATTTATGGTGGATCATAATTCAACGATAAGTTTATATATAATTAAATAAATGGCGTAAGTTATGGTTATAGTCCAACTAAAAGTGATTTGTTAAAGTTTCAAAAATTTAAGTTTTAATATATTTAGTAGGGTGTAGACTTTATCTGTGTAAAGACCTATGATCCATATCTATGATAGGAGCGAAAATTATTACATGCACTCGAGGGTATAAAAGCATGATATATTGCCCTCACATTTCTAGAATTTTTTTCCCATACAGAGATGGTATATTATTGTTCTATTATAAAATATATATCAGAAAATTTCAAATGGGTTGTTGGTAGGAGTGTTGGTAGGAGTATTTGCCTGTTATTAAACATTAAACCTAGAACATTTTGGTTTTAGTTTTTAATATATATTATAACGTTATCCGGTGTATTATAGATCAATATTTATTGATTAATAAATTAATTATAAGTAAATCTTAATTTTGGTTTTTATTAAAAGAATATTCTAATGCTAGATAATTTTTAATGAACATTAATTAAAATATCCAAATTTAAATAATATAATATGTTTACAAAGACAGTAACTAATTAAAATATCATCGTGGGCATCGGAGGAGAATGGGAGCTCCAAGGCTTCTAAAATGTTGAGGTTGTGCCAGAAGCTCGCTATAGTCATCCCGAAGCAGCCACAATTCATAGAGTTCAACTGTCATTCCGACTTGCTTGAGGTTCTGCCAGAAACTTCGCCATGGTCATCACTAGAGTAGCCATGATTCATGGAGTTCGACTACCGCTTCGACTTGCTTGAATTTTACATCCACCGATGGTTTCGCCGGAATCGCTCTCCTAACTTTCATCTATGTGCTATCTCTCTCTCTCTCTCTCTCTATTTTGCTCGTTTGTGTGTTTGAGACATGGTGTGCACAGTTCTCCTGTACCCTAGGGTGTATGATATAAGAATTGTGATAGGGGAATAGTAATGAATTAAAACTGTAGAAGGATTTACAACTATAAATATAAGATTATGGTCCCTAAGTCACACGTACAAATAATTTCTCATTGACATCTCATTATTAGAGAGAGAGAGAGTGAAAGTAGAAGAATTCTCAAGGGATTCTCTTAATAGTACATGTAGATTTGGAAGATTTAACTACTTTATTTAAGGAGAACTGATGTCAACCATAGATTCGGACATATTCTATATTGATATGTTCTATAAATTTAATATATTGGATTCTGGATTTATACTGATGCTTTCACTATGGTTTTTCTATCAAGTGGTATCAGATCATTCCTTATGTTTGAATCTTTGGAATAATTAAGGTTAATTGTTGTTGCGTATTTAATTTACAAATTATTCCCTATTTTTTGGGATTTTTCGCTGTCGCAACTTTAATGGATTTCCTTTTGGCAAAATCAGTTTAGGACTTTTGGATGGCATCTTCTCTAGCATGATTTTGTATATGTAGCGATGTTTTATGGCTTAAAAACATGAATTTAATTGCAATTTGTTTTTACCGACCCAAAACCCTATTTTTGGGTCCTAGATTACAAATCATGATCATATTCATTCTCCTTTGCCTCACTCAACTATTTCTCTCATTGCATCCTCTAGAATCATTTTGTACAATGAATTTATAATTTTTGGTGCTAAGCATGTGTTTGATTGCTTTCACGCACGAAGAACCCTAAAATTTTGACGTTTTAGCTGCAAAATTAGGGCTTCTTCGTTCTTCTCTGGTTAAATTGATTGAGAGTTATAGTTCATTTCACCGTTTATCTTGTTCCTATAAATTCAATTGATGAATTTTTGCTTTAAGCATGATTTTATTTGCAATTTGGTCGTGCACCACAAACCTTAAATTTCGGACATAAATTTGCAAAATTGAGCCTGAATTCCTTTAAGTTGATGGAAATTAACTTAGGAATTTTTTTCTTTCATGACATGTCTAATCATGTTTTTGTGCCTTTAATTTCGGCTTTCATTGATTAATGTTTCTTGGAGAAATTCCAATTGAATTAAGGAAATTTCGAGCATTGACTTGCAAAATTGAGTCTCCATTTGTGCACATTGATGCTAATTGATTTGGGGCTTTTGTTTTGACATGTATTACTAATCATGTTTTTGTGCCTTTAATTTCGGCTTTCATTGATTAATGTTTCTTGGAGAAATTCCAATTGAATTAAGGAAATTTCGAGCATTGACTTGCAAAATTGAGTCTCCATTTGTGCACATTGATGCTAATTGATTTGGGGCTTTTGTTTTGACATGTTTAATCATGTTTTAGTACCCTCAATTTCAATTTTATTGGCTAATTATAGGTAATTTTGAGATGTAAGAATCCTAATTTTCGGGCCTTATATTATTAAATTGGATTGATTTTGCTTTTTTTGAGAATTTGTTTGCTGTATGTTTAAGCATGTTTTAGTATCTTCAATTTGTAGTTTAATAAAATATTATTTTTAAACAAAGTTCATTGAAAAAACTATAAATTTTTCATCAATGTCAGGAAAATTTAGGACTGTTTTGTTCCAAATGAGCAAAATTATTTCGAGGCTTTTATTTGCTATATACTTAGGCATGTTTAGGTGTATTAAGTTTGATATTTTATGATTGTTTTTGGGAGGGGGAATGTTTTTTATTTTTTATTTTTATGATTTTTGACAAATGTAAGATTGCTCGTGTTTGTGTACAAGAACATTATTATTTAAGGGTTAATTTAAAATAATTTTAAATTTGAATATCTTTAGTTATGGTTATTTATATTGTTCATAAATTAATTAAGACAACATGTCATCAAAGTGACCTCTTATGTCAAGATTAGTTATATAAGAATATGAATGATATATTCATCCAAGCTATCTTAATATTGTTTGGCTCAAAAGAAGATCAATATTGATATAATTGTATGAGTTTTGTGGTGATAAATACATGATAATATTATTTGGTTTGAATGTGATTATTAAATCGGCCTAAAGAAAAGATTCTTTATTCAATATGGTTGTTATTATTAGTATTGGATTATTGCGCCAAGGTATCACTAAGAAGTTAGTATTTTTATTCAAAGATGAAATATTAATGGAAAATTGGTATTTTGAGATGGGAAGTCACCTTATTTGAACTTATTATTATTACTATCACTAAGGTTTTAGATTTTGTGAGTGTACTATAACTATTTTCTTACTCTTTGGATTCGAGTTGTCTCTAGTTACTGCTAATATAACTATCAACATTGACTCTATTCTTATATTGGATAGCTTTAACTTCAAGTCATGGCTAGAGAACCTCTTAATTGTTCTCGAGTAATGAATCTGGACCTTAGGTTAAGGGTTGCCTCTCTGCTGCACTTACTAGTAATAGTACCTCTTATCAAAGGAGGGAATTTTGAAAAGTAGGAGAGATCAAATCACAACTATTTGATGATCGAAAGAAAGTCATTCTTAAAGAATTTTAGGGGCACAACATATAAAAACGACTAAGGAATCCCTCGCTGATATTGAAAAGCGGTTTGTTAGTAACAAAAAATGTTAAAATTAGTACGATCTTAACAAACCTAATTTGAATGAGGTCTAACCGCAATGGAAACATCAAGGAACATAATGGAGATATCTCATCTACCTTCAAAACCGAAAGCGCTTAAACTTGACCTCTATGAGGCCTTGTTGGTATAACAATTTTTTATATCTCTTCTATCATGTTTTAATTAGTTTAAGGTGAGCTACAACTATTAGAAAGAGACAAATGAGCGCCTCTCACACTCGTGTTCAAGAAGAGGAAATGTTGAAACCGAGATAAGACCGAGAGTGCTCATCTTGTCTTAACCTCTAAGTCTAAGAGAAAAAGAATAAAGAATAAGGTTGCCTTAACCGCTATGTCCAAGAGGAAAAGAATAAAGAATATGGAAATTTTGGATAAAGCACCTCATAAGAAACAACAAAAGGTGAAATCGATTGCTATAACCTATAAGGATTGTTTCTTTTATTGTAGTGCGATTATAAGAAGAAGTACTACACTAAATATCACACTTGATGTGTTGAGAAAGGTACGCTTTTGGGTTTGGTTTGTTCGGAGGTTAGTTTAGCTTTTACGTCTAAACACACATGGTGGATAGGTTGTAACGCCCCCAACCCCCAATCACCGATTTAGTCTAAACAAAGCGCTACCCGATGATTAGTACGGCAGAAAGGAGGACAACGGAATGTCACCGCTGCCCTTACTAGAGGAAAGGCAAGGCTTCTAAGCATAACTCTCTATATATATTTTACCCGTGGTTACATTTTGTGAGGTAATTACAACTTATACAGAGATAACCAAAAGAACATGTTAATTTGATAAAGGAAGTCAATAACACTTGACCACTAATACCCTAACATAGTTGTCACTGCGAGTCTCTAAGTCCCGAATAGAACTCTTCTACTGCTTGATACCTTCAATGTGTTTACCTAAAATAAAATAAGAAAATATTTTTTGAAATGTGAGGCCGAAGCTCAATACGTCCATTAACATGTCTGTAAAATGAAGTTTTATAAATAGTTGAGTTGAGCGCATGCATTTCAATTCATTTATAAATAGGGGGAGCATAATTTAAAATAATTGCTCATTTATTATCTGAATGGAACCCTTACGATCATTGGATTTCCCTAAACGTATGTGCACACACACCCGGATCGATCGGATAGTCCGGTTGAAGGCTGGTTAACGATTACGGTGTTAGACCTACCTGAACATTGATGAGTACCAAATAATGGTAGTTAACGGGGTTGGTCCATTTTTATATGGAAAATACTTGTTTGCAAATGTTCTTTGTTGTAATTGAAATCAGCCATACCCGCATTTGATTCATAAATGAGAAGGCAAGATAATAACAATTAATCTAGGATCATTTGATCAACCCCAAGAAGTCAAAATTGGGAAAACACTCGAATCCGGAAGAGCAGAAGCAATTCGCTTCGCTCCTCATCGAATTCATAGATGTCTTTGCATGGTCTTACAAAGACATGACGGAGATAGATCCAAGTATAGCGGAACACAAAATTTCACTTTACGAAAATGCCAAGGCGATTAAGCGAAGCTTACGGGGATGAAATCTAAATGGCACTTAAAATTAAGGAAAAGGTCCGAAGCGGGACTTATCAAAGTGGTCCACTACCCTCGGTGGGTAGCAAACATAGTGCTAGTTTTGAAGAAAGATCGCAGAGTCCGGATGTGTGTTGACTTAAGGGATTTGAACAAGACGAGCCCTAAAGATGATTTCCGCTGCCCTATATCGACATCCTTGTGGATAATATAGCGAGACACGCCTTACTCTCATTGATGGACGACTATGTTGAGTATAATAAGGTGAAAATGGCTGAAGAAGATATGGAGAAGATGACCTTCATCACTCAATAGGGGACGTATCTGCTATGAAGTAATGCGATTTGGGCTTATGAACATTGGAGCTACTTATCGGAGAACGACCACAACATTAGTACATGACATTATACATAAGGAAGCTGAAGTCTATGTGGATGACATGATCATCAAATCCAAGGAAAGGGCAAGGCACTTACCTAGCCTTGGAAAATTCTTCGAAAGGCTAAGAAAGTACAACATGCCCCTTAACCCTCAAAAGTGTGCCTTCGGGATAACCTCGGGCAAACTATTAGGTTATGTGGTCGAGTCTTAGAGGAATCGAAGTTGATCCATCCAAAATCAAAGCTATCCATAAAATTCCGCCGCCGAAGACAAAGAAAGAGATACGAGGTTTCCTGGGACGTTTACGGTACATTAGTCGTTTCATATCAAAACCGACTACGGTCTATGAATCCATTTACAAGAAGTTGAAAAAAGGGTCCCGGTTTATTTGGGATGATGAGTGCCAAAAAGCAATCAAGAAAGTTAAGGCGTATCCGGCCAACCCTCCACTGCTAGTTCCACCTTAACCAGGGAAGCCCTTACTCGTAAACCTTGCTACAACAGAAGCTGCGATGGGAGCCATGTTAGCTCTACGGAATGGAAAGGAAGAGTACACAGTATATTATCTAAGGAATAAATTCTTAGATTACGAGACTAGATACACACAATTGGAGAAGACATCATTGGCTTTAGTCCGGGATGCCAAGAAGCGCAGGAACGACATAATGGCCCACACGGCATATATGGTAGCACCAATTTATCGCATTAAGTACATTCTTGAGCAACAAACCATTAGTAGTGAGATAGGTAGATGGACGAGTAATGTTATCGAGTTCGAACTTAAATATATCCCTCAAAAGGCAATCAAAGCAAGGGTAGTGTTGCAGCTTCTGGCTAATCGACCTATAAGCTGAATCACAACCGAACACCTTTGAAGGTTTGCTCTTAAAGAGTCTTAGTCACCCTAAGGGGGCGGGGGAATAGGGTGATGAGGAAATTTTAGCAAACTTAGAAACTTTAAGCTTGAAAGGAATGAACAAGATAATCCGAGTCTAGATTGAACTCGGAAAAGTGTAAACTCGGAGATACATGGAAACCCTCCCGGGGTAGAAAGCGACGAGTGCTAGTCCAAGCACCAAGTCAAATCCACTATTTTGAATCCACAAAATACAACGGATCGACTCAACCGAATTGCTCCCTTAGACAATTCCTTATAGAGTTTTCCTAGACTCGAAGTTCCTTTATCTCGATATAGTAGTTCCTAACCGAGGTAACCTTTACAGCTAGGGACAATCGAGCTTAGTTAACCCTTACAGCTTAGTCAAGGGACCATACTCGAAAGTAAGAAGAGTATGTAATCGATTACAAGACTTTACAACTCGGAAAATATGAACTACAGATCGGGAGTTGTAAGTAGAAGATTGAATATGAAGACAATGACTTTTGCTTAAGTAATGTGTTTCAACAATAGTTCCAAGCAATCTTCAAGTCTTGTGAAGTGGCTTCTATTTATAGATAACCAAGCGCATTAGTCTGTTGTGATCGATTTACGAACGGAGGTGCTTCCCGACCATTGTAACGGTTCTTCGAGTCACTAAGAAAAGATCCATTGAGATGTGAACATTATGCAACGGCTCTTGGCTCCTAAAGGTGCTCCGATCACTGGTGATGTCCGAAAAGTAAGGTGGAAACCACCATTGAGCTTAGCGTTGAAGTTTTCCAGTTTTGGAAAGAGACAACCCTAACATAGCATCTAAGCCTTGTTCGAAGTAGATAAGCCTTGTCTGCTGGTGATTAACAACTTGAAGCCTAGGTTACTTTTGTAATTCAAAAATGAGATAACCTCGTTTGGATAAGCTACAAAAGTAAACCACTTTGGTTCTCAAAATATAAAATACTTTGGTCCAAGATTAGGCACAGATAATAATTTAATTAAGACAATTAAATGCATAATTATCTTAGGCCTAGAAGAGTGGAATTTTCTGAGTCTAATATTCATTATACTCAAATTTCATCGAGTCGAGTCCTAATAGAAATCAAGTTATAAGAGTGAAAACATTATAGTATAAGGACTTGATCCGGACAAATAATTCTCAAACATATAAACCGACTTAGAAAGATGAATTAACACCTGTAATTTACTTTGCTTTGAAATACATAGTCATAATTTAGATAAAAAATGTTAGAGATTATTTGAACGTGCGATAAATCCGAGTAATGTCCGAGTGACTCGAAACATCAATATGAAAAGATAAACAAGAATGTGTTTTCCGAGTCGGTTAGAAACGAATGAAAACTTATACGAGAGTTTCTATAACATTCAGAATGACTTGTAATCAAAACTTAGTAGGGATGGGGTTTGTACCTGAATCTTTATATAGTACTCGAACGATCTAGATTCGTAGTCTAAGTCTTCAATTTCCCCTTTTGATGAAAGGAATTCCACACTCATATAGAAACTTTGTTAGTGAAAAACATGAGTTTTCACTCTTACTCGATATAACAAATCGGAATAATAAGTAGTGAGAGAAGCGATTCATACTTAGAAAAAAATGTTTCAAATACTATCACGACTTAGAACATTTACGCGGGTAGCACATTTAGCTAAGAATATGAACAATTATTTCAGAATGAGAAAAAAATGTAAACAGATATATCATAGCAAAAATAAATAATAAGGGGTTCAAACTCAAAAAGAGTGAACTCATAAATAATTGTGGTCTAAAGGAAAAACTTCATTCACAAGTAAAGAGGGTGAGAGAACTCCCCTAAACAAAACAACAATAATTTTTCATTTGTTCTCCCCCTTGCCTTTCGACCAACAAAAAAAAAAAAAAAACAGGGAAGAACATGTCAAGTTGATACGGTTGATGTCCGGACAAAAAAAAAAAACAAAAGAAAAGAAATCAGGATGCAAGTACTGGGGGTGTCGTGTGAGCTGAGGTGGACGAGCATGCAGGGCATCGACACCGAGTATGCTTGGGAGGACGTTGAAGATCCGGGCGGCGGTGACACCGGGATCTCCGGTAGTGACTTAGCTCCGAGTGGTCGACCCAAAACTAAGTCATCCAGAGGCTCATCCTCTTGGAAAACCACGAGAGGGGGTGCTTCTTCCGGCTTGACCACTCGCATCCGTAGGGTCTTCCGACCCACTCGGACTCACTGTCTTAGCCGATCGGCTCCGGTTGAGGAACTTCAACACCTTGTCCCTCGACTTCTTCCTTCTTTTCTTCTTCTTCCTCCTTCTCTTCTTCCTTCTTTTCCTCCTTTTCTTCCTCCTTCTCCTCGAAAAGAGTCGCTTGACCGCAGATTCCTCTTCTTCTTCCGCCTCTCCGGAGGGAGACTTGGCGAGGTTCGAGGACTCGCTCGGAGGTATTTGAGCTGGTTAGGTCCTGAGCAGCCTTGGTCCGCCTTTCTCGGAAGAGCTCAAGTTGCTCATATTGCTCATTGACTAGCCTTTTCATTTCGAGGAGTAGGTCTTGATGCTTCGGAATCCGAGATTAGATCGTCTTCGGTTGATGACCATATTCGAAGGATGGTTTTGTAGGAGCAAAGGGTGGCCCGAAATTCCTCGGTCATCGAAGAGAGCTAGTCTATCGAACGGTAGATAGAGCGGCAGTGACTTGAGGAGGAGGACCTAAGGTGGAAGCACCACTAGGTGGAAGAGGGAGAGATAGGTGAGTATAAGTCCGAGTTTAAGGAGGGGATAAAGGGGGCCTCGGTTTTGACCCGTGAACCTAGACACCGGGTTTGATCTCCCGGTACCCGTATCCAAGAAGTTCCTTTCTGCTAATGACAATGGCAGCCTCGGACACTACATTTGGGTTTGAAGGGGGAACCTTAAACCGCTTGAAAACTACGGTTAAAAGGGCTCCGAAGGGAAGATGAGAGGTTTTCTTTGATTGAGCTGGCACGAGTGGCCATCCGCTCGAGGATAGTTGGGAAGAGGTCTACATCGTAGCCCTCACGGATATAGAATAAAGCTTTGAGAATCTTAGAGTTAGGATTCTCTTTGCTTGAATGATGAAAGAAGAAAGTTCTCATCGAAGGAAACACAAAAGTCCGGCCTCGGTCTTCATCTAACTCAATGAGAAATTCTTTCATGACTCGGGGACTTCCTTGGCGTATTTTTCAAAGAACTCATCTGCGATCTCATTGAAAGGGATGGGATTGCAGTTGAGAAAGAGAGAGGAAACTTTAAAAAGACGATGGAGGAGGGAAAGGTTTATGCGCACAACTCTTGAGGAAATGACTCCTCGGAGTCTGGATAGATTAGAGTAGAACTCAGCGAATGAGTTTTGGGTAGATAAACTCACTAAAGCAAAGGAAGTTGTAAACTCCGAGTGGTTTTGATGTGATTCAACCACGAAAAGGATGTGGTTGGGAAGAACTTGTCATCCGACGTGAGGTGTTGGGTGACGAAGATTTTGGGGGGTTAGAAGAACCTTCTTGGGTTTGATTGCTTCTAGGTTTCTTGGTTGCAGACCCTAGAAAGTCTTGGGCTGAACCTCTTTTAGGCATGGTCGATGATTTTGAAGTAAAGGAGAGTGAACTCGAAAGAGAGAGAGAGAGAGAGAGAGAGAGAGAGAGAGAGAGAGAGAGAGAGAGAGAGAGAGAGAGAGAGAGAGTATATGAGAGCTTTGTGTGCGAGAGCAAGTAAGTGAGAGATTAGGTTAGTAGAGAGTAAAGTGGCGAAATGAAGGAAAAGGGATGCTAGTTATAGCGAAAGGAATCTCCTTCGATATTCGGTCCGACTTAAACCTCCAAGGTTCGAATTCCAGTGTCTTTCTCCTAATGGCTAGTTCAGCTGATCGATGCGTGAGGTAGAGAGAGAGAAAAGAGAAATTTTAAATTAAATTCTCCACTAATCTAGAGATGATTTCGAAGTTTGAATTTCATTTTTCTCAAATATCGAGTTTGACACGGTTTGGTTTACGAGTGACTCGAAAGCGCAAGCACATAATAACTCCTTGCTAAGTCTCACTGGGTCAATCGAACCAATTGTTATTAAGACAGACAGAAAACATATAACACATAATCATGCAAGACAATTTCACTTAGAAAATCACATAATCATGCATTAATCATTCTAAGTTCATTCATAATAAAACAAAACCGATCTTCCCCAAGTGGCTTAGTGAAAATATCAGCTAACCGAAATTTCGTAGGAATGAATTTAAGTTTAATATCACCTTTCTCAGAATGGTCTCTCGGAAAATGATACCTGGCCTCAATGTGCTTTGTCTTTTGAGTGCTTGAACTAGATTCTTAGTGATGCTGATTGCACTCGATTATCACACTTGATTGGAATTGACTTGAATGAAAGTCCAAGATCTTTCAAGTGTTGCTTGATCCATAAAATCTGCGCACGACACGCTCCAGCTGCAATGTACTCGGCTTCGGTAGTTGATAGAGCTACTGAGTTTTGCTTCTTTGAGTGCCAAGATATAAGGGATTGACCCAAAAATTGGCATGCTCCTGATGTGCTCTTTGTATCAACTTTGTATCCAGCATAGTTAGGATTTAAGTATCCAAGTGAGGGTCGGTTCGGAGTCTCTTAAGAGCCATAGACCTAAATTCTAAGTCCCTGCAAGATATCTAAAAATTCTCTTCACCGTAGTGAGATGTGATTATTTTGGATTAGCTTGGAATCTTGCACACAGACATACACTAAACATAATGTCCGGTCTACTTGGATGTGAGATATAGTAGAGATCCAATCATACCTCGATAGAGTTTCGATCTACTCGCTTTACCTTTTTCGTCTCAGTCCAGTTTCATGTTGCTACTCATTGGTGTTGCTTGCATGTTTTGCATCTTGAAGCTTGTACTTCTTCAGCAACTCCTTGGTATACTTAGATTGATGGACATAGATGCCACCTTTATCTTGTCCGATTTGTAGACCAAGAAAGAAATTGAGCTCTCCAATCATGCTCATTTGGAATTCTTGTCTCATCAACTCGGAAAAATCTTGATAGAGCTTTTCATTAGTAGCTCCAAAAATTATATCATCAACATAAATCCGAGCAATAAGAAAGTCTTTCCCCTTGGTTTTTATGAAAAGAGTTTTGTTAATCTGACCTCTTTTGAAATCATTTTCAACCAAGAAACTGCTCGAGTCTTTCATGCCAAGCTCCGGGAGCTTATTTAAGACCATAAAGAGCCTTTTGCAAATTGAAAACATGATTTGGAAATTATGAGTTTTCAAATCCAAGGGGTTGCTCAACATAGACTTCCTCTTAAATAAAACTATTCGAAAGGCACATTTGACATCCATCCGGTACAACTTAATATTCATGCTTGATGCAAATGCCAAGAGCATTCTAATTGCTTCTATCCTAGCAACTGATGCAAAGTTTTCCCCACAATCAATCCCTTCCTGATTGTAACCTTGAGCCACAAGTCTAGCCTTATTTCGACTACCAACCCATCCTCATCTAGTTTGTTCTTGAAAACCCATTTGGTTCCTATGATAGGGTGCTTAGAAGGTCATTTGGTAAAAGTCCGGACTTGGTTTCTCTCAAATTGATTAAATTCTTCTTGCATGGCCTCTACCCATTCGGGTTCATTTAGGGCTTCTAGTGCATTTTTGAGTTCGAGTTAATGATATGAATGTAGTGAACGCATATAGAACCTTAACTTCTTTGGAAGTCCCAAAACCACTGGCGGTGTCTAAAAGGATAAGGTGGAAACCACCGTTAAGCTTGGCGTTTCGGTTTTCCAGATTTGGAAACAAATAGCTCGACACAATCTTATGGGGCTAGGTCGAGAGAATTGGAAAAGCCATGTCTGCTTGGTGATTTGACGTTTTGAAGCTAGGTTACTTTTGTAGTTCAAAAAGTATATCCTCGTTTGAATAACCTACAAAAGTAAATCAAATCGGTTCTCAAAGTATAAAATACTTTGGTCCAAGATTAGACACGAGATAATAATATAATTAAGATAATTAATTGACTAATTATCCGAGTCAGAAAAAGAATGGAATTTTCCGAGTCTAATATCCATGAAACTCAAAATTCCATCCGAGTTAGTCTAAGCGAGAATCAAGTTACATAGAGAACATCGAGTGAAATAAACTTGATCTAGACTAAGCATGGTTCGGACTAGAAGTGCTGACTATAACAGAATAAAACCTGTAATATGAAGTCGGATCCGAGTGCGGTTATGCGAATACTAGTCAATTGAACATGCGATAATTCTAAGTGATGAGAGACTCGAAACTGGGTGTACGATAGTAAGTTCGGATATGCTTTACGAGTCTCACAGAGACAAGTAGGAATACATGAAATAAATGCTATATCACTTAGAGGAAATACTATATCACTTAGAAAAGTTTCTAAGGTATAGAGAATGACTTGGAATCAAAACTCTATAAGTGAGAAGGCCTTATACCCGATTCCTTTGGTAGAACTCGAAATGTGCGGAGTAAAGTCCGAGTCTTCAATCTCCCCTTTTGATGAAAGGCATTCCATACTTAGACGAAACTTTGTTGGTGATATAAATCTGTTTTTGTATACTTGCGTAGGAAATAAGACAAGTAAAGCAAGTTTAAAGTATCAAATCATAAAGGATAGATACTCAGTAATGAAATAATGCTAACTCGGAAATGGTTGCAATAAACAATAAACACAGAGAATTTATAGAATTTGAAGAGAAAGCATTAATTCATTGAAGTTAAAGAAAGTACATGCGAGAGATAGGGATGGAGAAACTCCCCTAAACAAGACAACAAATTTTTCTATCTATATTCTCCCCCTTGCCTTTCAGCAAAAACAAAAAAAATGGGAAGAATACAAGCAAGTAGTACATATTTGATGTCCGGACAAAAAGATAATTAAAAGAGAATAGAATTTCGGGAAGAAGAAGAATCCGCAGATCTGTGGAATTGTGACACGAGTGGATGGTGTCCGCCTAAGAAGGAGAGGGGGTTGTTTGAGTGGAAGAGGAAGGGCGAGAGGTACACCGAGCACTGGTAGGATCTTGACGATGTGCTTGAGCGCGGCGGAGGGAGGACATGGATTGCCGTCAAGGGCTCGGCTCCGAGTGGCTGACCCGGAGCAAGAGGATCCAGAGGTTCCTCCCTGTGGACCTCGGTAGCTAGAGAGGTCCGCTCGGTCGACCCGCTGCAGCTTGTTTCTTGTGCAGCTAGGTCTATCGACCCACTCAAACTGCTGTCCGAGTTGAGTACTTCCGGTTGAGATGTAGGAGCAGCTTTACCCTCACTTGTCCCTCCTTCTTCTTCTTTTGTGGCACGCCTTGCCCAGTAGGAGCTGCCTCGGCCGCGAGCTCCTCGGCTCTCGCTTCTTCCTGGTCTTCTTCTCCGTCCTCCCCGCTATCTCGAGGAGGAGGTCTTGGCCGGGCTCGAGGACGCTTCGGATGAGTCCGAGTCGTCATGGTCCCGAGCTGCATTGGACCTTCTCTCCTAGAGGAGCTCGATCAGCTCCTTCGCTCCTTCACTGAGCCTTCATATCAAGGAGCACTTGCTTGCTGCTCTCGGATCCGAGATTGGGCTGTTTTTGGTTGATGGCCATAGACCGATAGACAGTCTTGAATGACCGGAGCATGTCCTTGAATTCCGAGGACATGGAGTTGATTTTGTCCAAGAAAGTGGAGGACAAAATGGAGGAGAGAGACTTAGAGACACATGAGGTGGAAGCACCACCAGGTGAGGCAGGGAGAGAGAGAGGGGCTTCTTTTCGAGTCTCTTAACAGAGATTTCACCACATAAGTCCATATGCAGCAGCTCAAGCACTTTGGATGTGGAAACTGTTTTCAGAGATTTGAATGATGATCCGACTTGTTTCCCTCTTGTGCATGCTTCACAAACTTTATCTTTCTCAAAAGCACAATTAGGCAAACCCCTAACCGGACCAGTGAGATGCCAATTTCTTGATAGTATGCATGCTAATATGGCCTAATCTACGATGCCATGTCTATGAGTCATCATGAAGAGATGCTTTTAAACAAGATAAATTCGACTCGGGTAAGAGAGAGGAATAATATAAGTGTTACTTGATCTTTTACTTGAGAGTTTGATCTCCTTTGTGGTATCATCGAAATGTAACAGTTTGTCCGAGTAAATCTCACCTCTTGACCTTTATCACAAAATTGAGAGATGCTTGAGCAGATTGTACTTTAGTCCTTTGACAAGGTAAACCGGGCTGACCAAATTGCTTCCCATTCCAACCTTGCCTATCCCAACTATCTTGCCTTTGCTTGTCATCTCCAAAAGTGACTTTTTGCTCTTTTCCGAGTACCCTACAAAACAGAGACAATTTAACCCTTCTCACTTCCTCTAACGAACCCAGTAACATTCTTTACTCGTGCTCTTTTTCGAGGAAGAAGGTTTTTCGGAACCCGGATTTGAATGACTTTGGGCTTGGTCCGATTTTGAGTCTTTTGTGTAGAGAACCGAGCTCGTATCTCTTTCTTTTGAAAAACTTTTCCTTTGGGAAGCTGGAGGTGATGGTTTCTTCTTGTAAACTAATCTGGACTTAGTCCTCCTTTCATTTTTATGAATAGGACCATGCACGACTTTCCGAACGTTATAGTTCGGGAATCATTTTTGAAAAGCTCCGAGTAGGAATTAGATTCCTCCTCTTTGTTGAAACCAAGACCTTCCTTTCGAAGGAGACTCATTGGGATCCTAAGAGCATGTCAAGGTTTTTCGACCTTGAGTGAATTTTAAAACAAGGTCTTCGAGACTCATTGAGCTTTTGCTTTAGTCTGCTCATTTTCTCTTGTGAGTAACTCGGACTCGGTCTTATTGGATCGAGCACCAGTCTTGAGTTCTTTGAGTGTAAGTCTCAGCTTTTCCAATTCATTTTTCAAACAAATGCTCTCAGAGGAAATTGCCTCAAGTTGTTCTTTGAAACGAGAAGAATAAGAATTAGACTTTTCTTCCAAAGTGAAAATATACTTGGCTATATCAGCTTTGGAGAATTTGAGGAAGTATTCAATTACCTCTTGAGGATTTGTTTCCTCACTGTCTCGAGTCTAAGTCCGACTCTACTTCAGCTTCCGAGTCAGAGATTGCCATCAAACATTTTGAATCATCCGAGTCCTCATCATCTTCGATGAGTCCTCATCACTCCATGTGACCATCATGGCCCTTTTCTTCTTTCTCGTCCCTTTTTCTCTTTGGACGAGTCTTTGACTATGTGATCCTTGCTGCCACATTCAAAACAGACCAAAGTTTTTAGTCAAAGATAACTTTAAAGGAGAAGAGTATTTACCTTTCCTGTCCTTCTTGTCCCTTTTGTAGAACTCTTCTTTTGGTTTCTTATCTCATCTTTTGTGCTTCATCATTCTCTTGAAGCCTCTCGCAATCAGTGCCATGGGATCCTCTTCGAGTCGGAGGAACTCGGATCGGCTTCTCCGGTTTCGAGGCTTTTAGTGCTATGTTCTTTTTAGTGCTACCCTCGGTATCCTCCTTTTCCAGGTGGATTCCATGAGTGAGAAGCTTCCCAATGAGCTCGTCCGGCTTTGGAAGTGATAAGTCCTGAGCCTCTTCTATGGCAATCACCTTGGGACCCCATCTTCTCTTGGGTAGAATTCTGAGTAATTTTACGCACATTTCCTCGTGGGAAATTTTCTTGCCCAGAGATTTGAGATTGTTGGTAATCTCGGTGAATCGAATGAACATCCGAGTGACGTTTTCTTCGGCTCCATCTTGAATAGCTCATATTTATGAAGATACCGGCTTGTCTTCGCTTGTCGACCTGACTTGTGCCTTCGTAAGTATTGACCAGGGTGTCCCACACTTCTTTGGTGGAGTCACGAGCGGATACTCGATTGTATTCTTCGAGCTTATGGTGCACATCGGAATGTTCATTGCCTTTAAGTTCTTTCGAACTTCTCTCGCTTCACATGGAGAGAACTCGGCCTTTGTCTTGGGAACGAGTCTAAATTCTTCTGTCTTCATGGGAATGTAGTTTCCTTCTTGTATGATGTCCCAAACATCTTCATCATGATTCAGGAGGAAACATTCCATGAATTTCTTCTAGTGCACGAAATTTAATCCTTTGAATTTTGGTGGTCTCTTGGAAGATCTTCCTTCATCGAACTCTCCATTATTCCGAGCCATTTGATCTTTAGACCTTTGGATGGTTAGATCCTTTCTAGAAGGTTAGGCTCGATACCAATTGAAGGTTTGCTCGAGGAGAGACTGAATCACCCTAGAGGGGGTGAATAGGGTGGTGGAAGATTTTTGTAAAAATCAAACACTTTTGATCAAGGAACATGACAGAGGCGGAATCTAAGTCCGAAATGAGGTCGAAAAATATGTACTCGGAACTACGAGTAAAGAGTAAAGAAGCGAGATAAAGCTTAAACTTTGAATGCATGTCGAGTCTAGAATGTACTCGAAAGTGAAAACACGAAAGTACGTGGAAACCCTCCCGGGGCATAAAACCACGGACCGTGCTAATCCAAGCACGAAGTCAAATCCACTATTTTGAGTCCACAAAATACCGTAGACTGACCGAACCTGAGTTGCTCCCTTATAAAACTCTTTAAAAGTTTTTCCTAGACTCAAAAATTCCTTTATTTGATCTAGTACTTCCTAGCCGAGATAACCCTTACAGCTAGGGACAAGCTGAGCTGAGTTAACCCTTACAGCTCGGTCAAGGGACCTTACTTAGACAGTAAGAAAGAGAGTGTTTATAACTAAGTACAAGACCTTACAACTCAAAATATAATGAGTTACAGAGTAGGAGTTGTAAGTAGAAGATTGAGAATAAATACAACGACTTTGCTCAAGTATATGTATTAACAATAGGTTCGGTAATCTTCAAGACTTGAGAGTTGGCTTCTATTTATAGATGACCAAGCAGCATAGCCGTTGAGTCCATCTTCCGACTGAGGATCCTTTGTGATCGTTGTTAAGGACTTTCCGAGTCACTAAAAAGTATCCGTTGAGATATGAACGTTGGACAACGGTTCTTAACTCCTTTGGAAGTCCCAAAACCACTGGCGGTGTCTAGAAGGATAAGGTGGAAACCACCATTAAACTTGGCGTTCGGTTTTCCAGATTTGGAAACAGACAGCCACGACACAATATTTTGGGGCTAGGTCGGAGAATGGGAAAAGCCATGTCTGCTGGTGATTTGATGTTTTGAAGCTAGGTTACTTTTATATTTCAAAAGTGTATCCTCGTTTGAATAACCTACAAAAGTAAATCAAATCGGTTCTCAAAGTATAAAATACTTTGGTCCAAGATTAGACACGAGATAATAATATAATTAAGATAATTAATTGACTAATTATCCGAGTCGAAAAAGAATGGAATTTTCCGAGTCTAATATCCATGAAACTCAAAATTCCATTTGAGTTAGTCTAAGCGAGAATCAAGTTATATAAAGAACATCGAGTGAAATAAACTTGATCTAGACTAAGCATGGTTCGGACTAGAAGTGCTGACTATACTAGAATAAAACCTGTAATATGAAGTCGGATCCGAGTGCGGTTATGCGAATACTAGTCAATTGAACATGCGATAATTCTAAGTGATGAGAGACTCGGAACCGAGTGTACGATAGTAAGTTCGGATATTCTTTCCGAGTCTCACAGAGACAAGTAGGAATACATGAAATAAATGCTATATCACTTAGAGGAAATACTATATCACTCGAAAAGTTTCTAAGGTATAGAGAATGACTTGGAATCAAAACCTTATAAGTGAGAAGGCCTTATACCTGATTCCTTTGGTAGAACTCAGAAATGTGCGGAGTAAAGTCCGAGTCTTCAACATATTTCATAACTGCAAACATGTGGTGGTGTGGAAATTACGGTGACTCTAATTTTATGCAACAATAGTACATCATTTCGTCAAGCACCATGCCTAATCACTATGTACCATGTATTTTCATGATCAACTCTTGCAACCAATATTATATAGGATCATCCAATCAATCACCTTTTTATTTTTCACCTTTCACAACATATATTGACTTAAAACCCATTTCCTTGCATAATAGCTCATAACAATTCCTTGTGTATACTTCTGCTACATGGGTCTTAATCTTATGAAGTATCCTCCTAATAACTGGATATGTATGCAAGGTAGTATAATCATTTTTTCATCTTGAACTCTTACCTCTATAATCACTTGATCATACAACTTAACAAGTTTATACAACTTTGTATTCGGATCTATTGATGCTTTTATTGTTCTATGCATCAATTCACATCTTTGTGTGCTTCTCATGTCTAAATAATACAATCTAACATATGATATATTAATAACAAAATTGAACATTTACATACTTGTAAAAAAGTAACCATATAAATAAGCTTTTGCCTATTTTTCCTTGTCATTATACAATTACGTAGCCCACTTTTTATCTCGCAACCCATAATGAGACACGAGTTACTTCCAACCTTTTTAAAATCATTTGGAGTGCGATACTTGTTCACACACTTGATAGAACCACAAATAAATTGCTCCCTCCCATGTTCTATAACAAGTGCGCATTAGATGCAACAAGTATTATCTATGATGTGCTTCGGGGAATATTGTCTTAACTGCGTTAGCCATCGCCTTATCTTCATCTCGTCAAAACAGCTTTTGGCTTCGCCCATCGCTCGCTTCAACTAATTGTTCTAAAACCCAAATAAAAGAGGATTCCTTCTCGTTAGCTACTAACGCACATCCAAATGGGACTGTCTTCAAGTCATGATTCACCTAAACAAGCATCACAATTGGCTTATTATAAGCATTACGCTTATAATTAGTATCAAATACAAGGACATGACCAAATGTTTTATATTTGATACGTGACGTTCTACCAACCAAAATAAGTTTTCTAAACTCCCGTCTTCATCCACAGTATATCTCGGAAAGAATGAGGGATCATTACATTTCTTTCCCTCTAAATTAACCAAAACAAACTCGGCATCACCATATTCAAGTGTTTCTCTTTTAATCTTCTTAACATGTTCATTCAACCAGGCTAACCATATGATAGCACCTAGTGTGCCATATTTGCTACTTCAACACGACTTAGGAACCTCACCTATTGCCTTTCGCCTAGGCTTTATTGCCTTGGCCTATAACTCGGGTGAGTTCAAAAATCCAAAATTTTGATGACTTCCGAATTTCTCATAATATTACATGGAGGTATGCCAACTTCACTTATTCGTTCAATTTCTTTATGAGACTCTCTCGGAATTTTTCTTGAGACCTAACCTTTTTGTTAAAAACCAAAACGAACAAAAAAGTAACATGATTTAATAAACTTATCATTTGAAAAATTTTATTAAAAAATAGTAACTCTTATTTTGTACAAAAGAAACTAACCTTAAGTACAACACATGGTCCGGCTTTGCAAGCAAATGCGTATGCTCAATCACAAACTTTGTCACAAACCATAAATTTGAATCTCTGTTCCATTTGAAATGCATCTCTTTTTTACATTCAAATCTCGTTATTGATTTTGGTTTCCTGGTGTGGTCGGGGTTGTTAATGTACTTTTGTTCACGTAAGCGCTCAGCAGAACATTTAAACATCCTTTAAGTTGGATGCTTATCTACTCTACTTTTGCGCGATCCTTTTTCCCGCACTCCAAAACCTTTGATTTTTGCATAAAATTTGTAAAATTCACTACATAACTCGATAGTTTTGAATCTCAATTTCTTCATATCTTCTATATCGAGTCCTTTAGGTTTTCTAAATCTTTAATCATAATGATCTCATTCTTCAAATTAGAAAAAGAAATTAGATACATTCGGATATCATCACTCGTTAGAGTTTTCTTGCATATCATATTAATATAGATTTTTTCATCTCGTCTCTAAATAATCAAAATTACTCCCATTGTTGCTCACTTCCATAATGCACTCGCATAATACGAATTACTATAAACATCTTTTATGCTTGATATTTTTAAGCTTGATTTGCAAGTAAATAAATTTAATTCAATCTAACCTTTATAAAATATTATTAAAGGAATCAAACTGAAAATCTACTACCAATACAAAGCGAACAGAGTCAAATTGCCACGACTACTTTTAACAAGTACAATTCAGTAACACCCCAAGACCCACCCTAGGAGTATTACATGATAGGGTTCTCAGAGAGGAACAACTAAGGCTACTTAAGATCTCAACTTATGGTTAATAGCTCTTTCTCTTATTGGTGGAAGCGTGTTTGTAGGTTTTCAAGGGTTTTCCGGAAAATTTCGCAGAATTTCCTCTATAATATGGCTAATCCCATTGGCTTAAAGCCCTAACCCTGCACAAAACACTTTCATAAACTCAACGAGCCATACACTCGGAGTATCAACAACACAAGCTCAACGAGCCACACACTCGGAGTAAACACATAGGTCTTTTATTATACATAGTCGACATTCGGATAACATACATCCGAGTCTTACAAACATGGAAACACAAGAACACATAGTAAGCTCGACATCTTCTATGCGTCGATCCGCTACTTCGAAAGCCAAAAGCAACTCCAAGAAGTCTAACTTCTATACCTGAAATTTTGGTGAGGTCATGAGCTCCACGAGCCCAGTGAATAACCCAAACTCAACCTCGGGATTCACTTTGCACATTAATTCATTAACAAACACACATAAGTGTACCATTCATTCATAATATGTGATTCGGATCATACATGCCTAAGACGTGCGAGATTCTAATTTACCAACTTGCCAAGAAGCATAATGACATCAATTACTCATGAATTCAATCAAACATACTTCATTCGTCTTTCTACGTAAGTAAGTCATAGAATCATTCATCACGTAAATCATTTCTTACTTCTTATCGTATTCATTTCTTATGAAACCGGGATTCGCTCTTCTTCTTATTCTTTTTCTTGAGTTCAATTATGCATTTTATAAATCATTGCTTCTTTCTTTCTTGTTCATCATGCATAATCATTCGTTCCTTCATATCCTAATTCTTTAGGTCTTCTTAGTTTTAGATGGAAAGAAAATTTATGTTATGCTCTAAAGAGCCAGTTCTTGGAGCCAAAATAATTCGTGGGCTCGGTTTTGGAGGCAAAATAATTCGTGGCCTCGAGGAAAAATAATTTGTGGCCTCGAGGCTTGCCTCACTCGAAGGATGCATACTGTCAATAATTCGTGGAAGCAAAATAATTTGTGGCTTCGGTTGACGAGACACTTCTATGGCCATAACTTCGAGAGGGTTCTTTAATTCGTGAGGTCTAAGATCAATAACACAATCTTTTTCCCTTCTTTAGTTCTTTATGTTTCTTATCTTGTTATTATCTTGTTATTACTTATTGAAGAGATGCACTTAATTCATATAATTCATGTTCAACACTTTCATCCGTAATATCTTCAAAACTAACAATTCACATAAGCTAGTTCCACTCAAGTACAATAAATCCAATTCATATAGACATGCTAATGTCATTTATAATCAATGTACTTTTAAATAAACACATCAATTAGAATTTCTAATCATCAAATTTATTGCTTCATGATTGCGTATTATCGTGCATAGGTGGTTTATGGTTTCATAACTTTCCTTACTCTATATATATCCCTTAATCTATCTATATGGCTTCTTAAATTTCAGTTCTTAACTCGGTTACTCAATTAGTTTTGATTTTGCCCAAAACAACATATTTTCACTCAAAAATCCATATCTTCCAATCTACTCATCCAACGCATACCAATATTTACAGGAAATTCTCATAAATTATCGGGAAGCTACGGTAAAAGTTTTAGGAATTTCGGGCTACACATGAATTCACAATAATTCGGACGACAGGATAAATTACTGAAAAATTTGGACTTAAATCATGAATTCAATTTTATGATTTCTCTCACTAATTCTATTTAAGCTAATTTTATTAAATTCTCAATCATACAGCTCAGTAACCATGCTCAATAATGCTCAATCACCACTAAATTCATGAATCGGACACATAATTCACAACATGCTTTTCAATTCGTGAGTTGCTTAGTTTCGTGAATTTAGGCCTCTAACTTCTTCAATGAACTTAGGGTTTCCAATTTCATGAATCAATTTCAAATTTAGTCCACCTAATTTGTTTTATCTTTAGAGGATGAATTTGAATTACTCACCTTGGATTCTTAGTGATTCTAAGAATTTCGGTTTGAAGATTTTCGGATTGGTGATTTTGCTTTACTTTACGCTTTTCGGTTTCCTCTTCCTTCTTCTTTCCCGACCCTCTGCTTCTTGCTCTCGCTGCCTCGGTCCCGGCCTCTGGCTTCCTTTGTTCCGTTATGGTTCCCTCATGTTCTCGCTCTCCGTCCGCTTTTCACTTTCGCTCGCCGGTCGCCGTTCCTCTTCCCCTCCATGATCTCTGTCTCTCGGTCTCTCGCTTTTCCCCTCTTCTTTTGCTTTGCTTAGCATCCCGAGCTCTCACTCCCCCTTGCCCATCGGCAGCAGCGCCCTTGCCGTTCAGGCGGCCACCGGCCTCCTGGCTCTCTTGCTCTCTCCCTCTCTCACTTTCCTTCTACTCCTTCTCCCTTTCCTATGTTTCTATTTCTCCCGTTCTTCTTCTCTTTCCCATCGCTTCATCGCTTCTTTCGTTCCCCCTCTTTTGTTCTCGGTCTCAATTTCTCTCTCTTCTTTTCCTAATTACACCTAGCTAATCTGTTGCCTAATTTTAATTGGACCTCAAAACCTCCTCGACTCAATTATTTGACGCTCCCCTCAAAGCCAACCATCCCTTTTTCATTTTCTTTTTGTTTTAAATTTTCTACTTTGGGCTTTAAGAAATCGGGCGCAAATTTAATTTCAAGAAGCCCATTTAAGCTAATCCATGCTCGGGTTTCAATTCTCGGGTTTTAATTTCTACTCAAAAATTCTAATTCACTTAATTTAATAATTTCAAATTTTTAACGTTTAATACTTAATTCATTAGCAAGCAAGTACCGAAATTTTCGGGTCTTACATTTCTTCGCCCCCCAAAAGAATTTCGAACAAGTGGTATCTAAGATACGCAAGGTATAATCACATAAACATAAGGTTAGTAGTGTACTTAACACGTAAGAAAACTCAATTAGACAACCATGGCTACGGGAATTCCTAAGGGAGCCTCTATGGGTTAATGAGTTCCAGCCTCCTCTCTACCATCATTTCCGTGCGTCTCGCTCACTCTATTATGTGGCAAGAGGGGCAAATCGCATCGAAAAGGGCAGAAGTTAGCTTGGAACAATTTCGCCACTTGTTTTTAAATGGAACACTAAGGTCTCAACCAAATACATGAACCCGCTCATGTCAATACAGCCACGACAAAGCATGCGGAAACTAACTATTCCCTCGTTCACTCACCTAACTCAGTAGGACTAGTAGTACCCTTAAACTTAGGAAGTTGCATTCTCAAAATCTATTCAAAGGTCGAGCCTATCGTCTGGATTAGTTGCGTTGTTATGCATATCAACCTTACCACTTTCCTTCCCACTCGGCTATCTAACGAGGTTAAGTTACGGGATCATTATTAACTCTTCACTACGAGTACTACACATAGATTCATAGAATTGCACATATGCACATATATTCACAATCGGATCATATGAGGTTCACTCAATCACATATAGGCACAAAGGTTCATAAATCAAATCACGTACTCATGTTTTCACTCGGTAACACAAGCAATCACTCAAGTCCTAGACTCGGTTCTTAGAAAATCTACTCGGTACGAGGATTCTTGGTCCGATACCATTTTTGTAACACCCCAAGACACACCATAGGAGTATTACATGCCGGGGTTCCCGAGAGGAACCCTAAGGCTACTTAAGATCTCAACTTAGGGTTAATAGCTCTTTCTCTTATTGGCGGAAGTGTGTTTATAGGTTTTCAAGGGTTTTCCGGAAAATTTCAACGAGTTTCCTCTATAATATGGCTAATCCCATTGGCTTAAAGCCCTAACCGTGCACGAAACACCTTCATAAACTCAACGAGCCACACGCTCGGAGTATCGACAACACAAGCTCAACGAGCCACACACTCGGAGTATCAACAACACGAGCTCAATGAGCCACACACTCGGAGTAAACACATAGGTCTTTTATTATACATAGTCGACATTCGGATAAACATACATCCGAGTCTTACAAACATGGAAATAGAAGAACACATAGTAAGTTCGACATCTTCTATCCGTCGGTTTGCTACTCCCGAGAGCCAAAAGTAACTCTAAGAAGTCTAGCTTACGTACCTGAAATTTTGGTGAGGTCATGAGCTCCGAGCCCAGTGAATAACCCAAACCCAACCCCAAGTTTCACTTTGCACATTAATTCATTAACAAACACACGTAAGTGTACTATTCATTCATAACATGTGATTCGGATCATACATACTTAAGACGTGCAAGATTCTAACTTCAACTTGCCGAGAAGCACAATGACATCAATTACTCATGAATTCAATCAAACATACTTCATTCGTCTTTCTACGCAAGTAAGTCATAGAATCATTCATCACGTAAATCATTTCTTACTTCTTATCGTATTCATTTCTTATAAAACCAGGATTCGCTTTTCTTCTCATTCTTTTTCTTGAGTTCAATTATGCATTTCATAAATCATTGCTTCTTTCCTTCTTGTTCATCATGCATAATCATTCGTTCCTTCATATCATAATTCTTTAAGTCTTCTTAGTGGCGAATGGAAAGAAGATTTATGTTCTTCTCTAAAGACCCAGTTCTTGGAGCCAAAATAATTCGTGTGCTCGGTTCTTGGAGGCAAAATAATTCGTGGCCTCGAGGCAAAATAATTCGTGACCTCGAGGCTTGCTTCACTCGAAGGACGCATACTTGTCAATAATTCGTGGAAGCAAAATAATTCGTGGCTTCGGTTGACGAGACACTTCTATGGCCATACCTTCGGAGGGTTCTTTAATTCGTGGGGTCTTATATCGGTAACAAAATTCTTTTTTCCCTTCTTTAGTTCTTTATGTTTTTTATCTTGTTATTATCTTGTTATTACTTATTGAAGAGATGCACTTAATTCAAATAATTCATGCTCGACACTTTCATACGTAACATCTTCACAACTAACAATTCACATAATCAAGTTCCACTCAAGTACAATCAATCCAATTCATATAGGCATGCTTGTGTAATTTATAATCAATGTACTTTAAAATAAACAAATCAATTAGAATTTCTAATCATCGAATTTATTTCTTCATGATTGCTTATTATCGTGCATAGGTGGTTTATGGTTTCATAACTTTCCGTAATCGATATATATCTCTTAATCTAGCTATATAGCTTCTTAAATTTCAGTTCTTAACTCGGTTACTCAATTAGTTTCGATTTTGTCCAAAACAGCACATTTTCACTCAAAAATCCATAACTTCCAATCTGCTCATCCAACACATACCAATATTTACAAGAAATTCTCATAAATTATCAGGAAGTTACGAGTAAACGTTTTAGGAATTTCGGGCTACAAATGAATTCACAATAATATAGACAACGGGATAAATTACTGAAAAATTTGGACTTAAATCATGAATTCAATTTTATGATTTCTCTCACTAATTCTATTTAAGCTAATTTTATTAAATTCTCAATCATACAGCTCAATAACCATGCTCAATAATGCTCAATCACCACTAAATTCATGAATCGGACATATAATTCGCAACATGCTTTTCAATTCGTGAGTTACTAGTTTCGTGAATTTAGGCCTATAACTTCTTCAATTAACTTAGGGTTTCCAATTTCATGAATCAATTTCGAATTTAATCTACCTAATTTGTTTTATCATTAGAGGATGAATTTGAATTACTCACCTTGGATTCTTAGTGATTCTAAGAATTTCGGTTTGAAGATTTTCGGATTGGTGATTTTGCTTTACTTTCTTCTTTTCGGTTTCCCCTACCTTCTTCTTTCCCGACCCTCTGCTTCTTGCTCTCACTACCTCGAGTCCCGGCCTCCGGCTTCCTCTATTCCGTTCTGGTTCCCTCATGTTCTCGCTCTCCGTCCGCCTTTCCCTTTACGCTTGCCGGTCGCCGTTCCTCTTCCCCTTCGTGGTCTCTTTTTCTCGATCTCTCGCTTTTCCCTTCTTCTTTTGCTTTGCTCGGCCTCCCGAGCTCTTGCTCTCTCTTGCCCATAGGCAGAGGTGCCCTTGCCTTTCAGGTGGCCACCGGCCTCCTAGCTCTCGTGCTCTCTTCCTCTCTCGCTTTCCCTCTACTCCCTCTCGGTTTCCCTGTTTCTATTTTTCTCGTTCTTCTTCTCTTTCCTCGCTTCTACTTCTTTTCTTTCATTCCCCCTCTTTTGTTCTCGGTCTGAATTTCTCTCTTCTCTTTTCCTAATTACACCTAACTAATCTATTGCCCAATTTTAATTAAACTCAAAACCTCCCTAACTTAATTATTGTGACTCCCCTCAAAACCAGCCATCACTTTTTCATTTTCTTTTTGTTTTAAATTTTCTACTTTGGGCTTTAAAAAATCAGACCCAAATTTAATTTCAAGAAACCTATTTAAGCTAACCCATGCTCGAGTTTCAATTCTCGGGTTTTAATTTCGACTCGAAAAATTCTAATTCACTTAATTTAATAATTTCGAACTTTTAACTTTTAATACTTAATTCATTAGCAAGCAAGCACCTGAAATTTTCGGGTCTTACAAATTCCTATACATAGAATAGAAATCAAATGGAACAAACGGAATAACAATACATACAATAGGAATCAACGGTAATATGTAAGTGTTACTTTTAACAATACCATGATGAAAATTTGATTCACATGGACAACTAATTAAAATTAGCACTTGTTCATATCCCCCCTCCTTTCTCTTTTTAGGATGAAATAAATTATATTTTTAATTGAATCTACGCTTTCATTTCACCTAATTTTAGCTTTAATACATTCGAGTGTTTTCTCAAACTAGTCTGTTCACCCCTTTTATAGTAAAGTCCGATTTGCTCTTTATTAACTTTCTTATCATCGCCAAGTCCAACATTCAAAATTGCTACAAGAAAAACATACATCTTGCTCACTCATGGAGGTACCTACCCCTCAAAAATCATTTTCGAGACGAGTCAAAAAATTTGTTAGTGTGACACATGGTGTAGACATATCCAATTTGGTGAGGTTGAGAATTTGGTTATTTTCAAATTTCACACTAATAAAGCTTGACTCGTCTAATTTTAGCACATCTCTAGAAGAAAATTTCATGAAAAATTCTCTATGGGTTAAAGTGAAGCAATTGATTGCCCAACTTACTGGTAATAACTTCATGCTAATAAAAGCGGTTGAATTAAGCGAGAATAGTGCGGTCTTCGAAAATTTAGGAGATCATTTAATTATACTTGACTTGTTTATTGAAGTGAAAATTTAAGAGTACCGAGTTTTTTGTCAATCCACATGAATGCAAATAAATTAAAATCAAATTAATAATTTATTAATTATATAGAGAAGTTACATGATAATTAGTAAAATTTGTATTAATTGTGCTAACGAGAATAATACCATATAAATTAATAATTTATATTCTTTCCTTATTCTTGGTATACGTACAATCTGGTGCAAGACTCAAAATATTAAACTATTATTTTAATAATAATTCAATGTAATGTGTCCAGCCATATATATAACCAAACTATATAATGTAATAATAATTCAACGTAATCTGTTATCTTAATATTAAAATTTTGATTAGTAAAAGGGGTTAAGCCTTGATTTATTATAATCTTCTTACGTCATTTTCATTCTTCCAAATGACCATCTAATAGCAATTTTAATAAAATTCCAAAAAGATTCACAATCCAAATAAGCTGCCATCAACACACTATTCGAACCAAAACAAAAATTAAAGAGTACCGAAACAAAATGCAAAAATTCAAAATTAATTGTGTTCAAAGCAAGTCCACAAAATTCAGATGAAATCAATCCCGAACTCAACACTTGACTTGCTTAAAATAATTAAACTACTCCAGTACAATCTCAAACTGAAAAATTTCAGAAAGAAATTGTGAGTGGAAAGAAATTTGACTTTCTTGCTTTGGAATATGTTGACCATCCATCCTCTATCCTGCTATCTCCCCTTTTATGCTTCTCAATGGGACGAGTTTGAGTGGGAAAGATCTCCTTCGTGAAGGTAAAATCGGAGAGCTAAAGGTGATCTAGGTTTGTGGTTTGGTGCTTGTGGTGAGAAGGAAAGTAGGAGACAATTTCTTTATACTTGAAAGAGACTAAAGAGGAGAGACAGAGAACAAGAATTTGAGGTTTCTTTGGAAAAAAATAAGAGTGAAAATTCAAAGATGTAATATCGAACCCAGAACTTCTATCACTAAGATTAATATTTTAATCCATCACACTACCTACTTGATTTGTAGAAAAATGTACAAATTTAATAAATTTTAATAATTACAAAAAGAAAAAATTTCAAAAATAAAGGAAACCCGCTCATCATCGGTGTCGAGTTGGAATCTTCTTCAACGTAAGGATAGTTGTTCCACACCGGAAGATATGGAGATCTGGCATTTAATTTTTTAAAAATACACAACCTCCCAACATGCATCCAATTTCCCTGAAATGGTTTGCACAACTCTCAATTTCACATCCAATTTCTTGCTTTTGGGTTCGATGAGAGAGAAGATATGGAGATCCAGTGCGGGATGATTAAATGTTGTGTGGCATTCTAGATATGGGTTTGGTGCTTTTGGGTATGCGAGAAAGGGTATTGTGTGTGGTTGCTTGGAAAAGTCTTCATTGCTTGTGCGAGTAATGGTGTACGTAAGGGTAAGAATGGTTGGGGGTAAAAGTCTTACATCGATATTAGGAGAAGAGGGGTTAGTTTTGGGAATGACGAATGGTGTTGGGGGAGGGCGTTAGTTTTGGAAATGGCGAATGGTTTCGGGGAGGGGGATAGGTAAGAATATTTATGACTAGACTTGGAAATCGGGTCATTCAATTTGGGTTCGGTTTGGGTTAAGTTCGGTTCGGTTCGACTAGAAGTCGATCTCGTTCGGAGTCCGATTCGAGTCGGTTCGGGTCAACTTCAACTTAGGTAAACTTCGGGTCGATCTCATTCGGGTTCGGTTCGTTTTGGTTCGGGTCAACTTCGGTTCGATTCAACTTTGGGTCAACATCGTTAGGATCGAGTTCGGGTTCGGTTCGGGTTAATTTCGGATCGGGTCAACTTCGGGTCATAATCGAGTCACTTTTGGGTCAAAATCAATTCAAAATTGTACCCACAAAAAAAATTGTACCACTATAGGCACAAAACTCCATCTTGAGAGACCCATCATAAAAAATGTGGGTTTATTCGGGTTAAATTGGTTCGGATCCGATTCGGTTTGGGTCATTTTGGGTTCGGTTCGTAATCGGGTCAATCATATTTCGGGTTGGTTCGTGTCATTTCGGTTCGGGTCGGAATTGGGTTCATTAGATTTCGGGTCGGTTCGGTTCAGGTCGGTTCATTTTGGTTTTAGTGTCAAAATCGATTCAAGTATTTCGGATGTCGGTTCGGTTTGGGTTTAGGATCGTTCGGGTTAACCCGTTCGGTTCGAGTCGGTTTTACCAGGTCTATTTATGACAAAGTTATATCATCCAAACACCTCCGGTAAATAAATATTTTTAATTTATTTAATTGTACTTTTTAAGTTTATTAAAATTAATTTTTATCAAATTAAAAATTAAAAATTTTAATGGTTAATATTAAAGACATTTATACGGTTTACATTGCGGGAATTATGTCTGGTTACCATGGTTACTATTTTGTGACAACCATCTGTGCCTTTAAGTTTAATAATATGCTGTTTGATCTCCTACTTTATATTAATTATTAAAAAGAAGAAAACTCAATCTTACTCCACATAACAATAAACGGTAACCAAGCCACTTTTCACCAAAAAAAAAAAAAAGCATAATGCATAAATATTTTTTAATTATTTAAATAATTATGATTCCTAAAGAGCCCATGTAATTTTGAGTTTTCTTTATATAGTAATTTGTGTTAAAACCACAATAAAATCTTGCAAAGAAAACAAGAGGTTATATGTGTAAAACCCCAAAACCCAACCCTATGAGTATTAAATCGCTATAATTCCTCAAAAGGAATTCCCAAGGCTAATTAAGGTGTCGGTTCGCCTTTCTAATTCCAATTTAAAGGCAATAATGGTGATTTTCCATTTTAGTTTAAAATTTTATAAAATTTCGGTAGAGTTCCGTTTGTAATATGGCATATTCATTAGACTTAAAGCCTTAAAAACCTGCATAAAAATCACAATGTAACTTAACAAACCACACACTCGGAGTGTACAACTCGACGACCACACGCCGGAATCCAACCAATATGCATTAAACTTAAAACCTAACTAGATGACTTATGACATGACTTACACAATTATGTGAACTAATTTACAGGTTACAACAATTACAATACACAAAATGCACGTTCATCAAGCTTGGGTCACTTAAAGCGGCATCGGCACGCACACAACACACAAGAGTCCGGAATATGCTAAAGTACGGGATTTACCACCTTAAAGTGTACTTGCAATTGGGGAAGGAAGAGAAAGGGAGTAAGCAAACCATGAGCTCGGTGGGTAATCCTATTCCAAATATCATAACATTTATACTTTATATGCATACAAACAAACCATAGAGTATTAGCGGATTAATAGCATAGTCCCTCAATAGTATTGTATTTTCCAATCCTTGTTTTCAACTTAAGTTCAAAACCTCATGTGCTTCACATATTTCTCGAATAACTATTTCTCATATTTTCAAACAACTTACTAAATGAATCAAACCAAACCGAAACACAATTTTAGTCATCTTTCAAATTTTGGTTTCAAGATCGCATTGTCATCGATGCTATTCAATCAATACATTTCGTAAACCATTTATTCAATTCTCTAATTGAATAAGGATATTTTCAAACATCAACAATCATTCGAATCTCTAATTGAATAAAAACGCATTTTTAAATAGTAAACTATTATTCAATTCCCTAATTGAATAAAAGTTACACTCAAAGCATGAGATCACTTGTCTAGGCACTAGTACCATTTCTGTTTGGGTGATCTGTAACCCAAATTTCACCTTTTCGAGTCTCGGGAGCTACTAAAGTCAAGGAGGAACTCTTATCAAGGAATACCGAGATAGCACGGTTTCCTAAGGTCGCACCGCACAACCAAGTCCTCCGTTAGTATCAAACCATTAACCCGGACTGCACGAGGTTAATCAAGAGTACCATACCGCACGGTATCCTGTAGTGCTAGACTCCTTGGCTCTCAAAGCCACTCAACATCAATACACTTACTTTAAAGAGGACATTTGGAAAGAACGCATTTTCAAATTCCGATGTAAAGTCACATTTCTCAAGACTTAGCTCAATTCAATCTCATTTCAAGCCACAACATTTTAGAGATTCAAAAGCATCAAAACTCGCATGCCGAAGGCATTCAAATCATATCTAAGCCACATAGACCATGGAATCATACTATTGTAGATCAAACCCCTTTATTTTCTAAAATCTGCAACTTGAATTCAATTTCTTAATTATTTTCTATAATTATTTAAAAGCATTCAGAATAGATTTTGTATATTAAAACTTGCCTATACGGGCGTGAAACCAATCTGCGTAAACGGGGTAAATAGAACATATGCAAATCATATTCAAACCAACATACACTTCTTAAATCCACAAAGCTGATAAATTCAAGTTAAAAGCATGCATATTCAATTCAAGTAAAACTTTTCGGGTTTTAATTCAATTCAACCTATTCTGTTTAATTCGCACTTATATTCACGTTATCGATTACCGTTATCGATTACGGAGCGACTCCCCTTCATCAAATCCACATTTGAGTCATGGTATTCACCAATTAAGAAGTAACTCTACACCAAGCATTTCAATAGTGATGTATCACTTTCGGACCTCGATTGGACATCAACTTTCGGTATATATTCCCATCCCGTTCCATACTTCAAACCATCATATTCACACTTGGCAAGCTTTGAAACACATAAAGTTTAACCACAACAGAATAATAATTTGCAATCCATAACCTGAGTATTCTCTCCATCTCAATTTAACGTTGTCTATTCTAATTTTATTTCACAACTCCAATCCCCAAATATATATTAACAACCAATTCACTTTTGGATTTCGTGAACTCATTCAGCCATATAATTCTCATTTTCCCTTCATGACTCACTTTTGTGCAATTAAGTTAATCCTCAAATTCAATTTAGTTTTAGGAAGCATACTCGTTTTCATTTCCGAGTAACCTATACTCAATTAGTAATTTCATTTCTTGTAACTTAGTGAAATAGGAATATGCAACATCTCTTCATATCCCAATTCGCCCACCACGAGTACAAAATTCAATATCTATATCCCAGTTTAGATTCTAATTCCACTAACTCAAACCTACGAATTCACGAGGCAAGTAATAAATCAACATCAAATCCTCAAACCCACACATCCAAAATCTAGCTTAGTCTTCTCGATTCATTCACATGATATATAACTCAATCTAATTTCACAAATTATACCAAATCAACCAAATCGAGATAATTTAACAACGAATCCAAATCGGATAATTTCACAAATTACACCAAATCACCCACCTCGAATTCTAGGGTTTGGAATCAATTTGGGGATGTTTTCCTTATTCTTCTTCCTTCTTCCTCTCGGGTTCTCAATCCCTCGCGTGTTCTCTCTTGCCACTGCTCTGTTTCGGTTAAGGCTCGGTGCCCTGCTCGTCCCCGGCCTCAATCATTTAACCCGACTCGTTGTCTACCTCTCTCGTTCTCCTTTTGTCCCCTGCCTTTGTCTTAACTCCTTCCCCTCTCTCCTGGCTATTCTCGGCGTCCCTTTTGCCTTTTCCCTATCTCGCTCCATTCTTCCTCTTGCTAGTGTCCTCTTTTTGTGCTTGACTCCTGGTCTCTTAGTCTCCTCTCTCGATCTCCTGTCACTACTTCTCAATCCCTCTATCTCGTTGCTTTTGTCCTCATTCTTAATCTCTTGCTTCCCCTTTTTTTCCTTGTTCCATTTCTTCTTCTCTGCTTCTTCTTTTATCTTTGACCTTCTTTTATCTTTGACCTTTCTCTCTAAACCAGTGGTAACGGTGTTTCCTTAACATTGGACCCCCTAATTTTTTGATTTAAGCTTAGCTAAAATATACCTCTTTCATAAAACCCAATTCCTACCTCTTTTCCTTCCCTTCCTCTTTTGTTTTTATTGTAAAATATTAGAGTTGGCCGATTACAATAATACTTATCGAGCCTATTTCTCATAAATTTAGTTCGGTTCTAATTTCAAAAATGGGTAATTTCTTTATTTATTTATTGGACATAGATACCTATAAAGAGAATATCAAAGATATTTACGTACAATCACCTACATAATAAAACTAATAGACTTAATTTATTTAATTAAAATTAACCAATTAATTTAGCTTATATAATCACTTGGATTAAAATTATGATTATTACATTTCTTCCCCTTTAAAAGAATTTCGTCCTCGAAATTCATAATGAACTATATAATTTTTAGCTAAGTAAAACGCATAAGTCGAAAGGTAAAATTAATGTCCTACATGATGTTTCGAGTCTCTAGGTTGCCTCCTCCATGCCCATCTATGCAAAGGACTTGCCCTCCGGCTTGTGGTTCCTCGGTGTCTCTTTGGTTTCCACTTGGAAAATGGCCTTATTAGTTATGGGGTTAACGTTCCTCGAGTATTTCCTTAATTGTTCCATAACTCTTGGGCGGTTCGCTACTCAATGTTCGTATTCGCCGCATCTAAAGCATGGGCCTGGGCTTACTTTACATGGTCCGGCATGGTGGCGAAGGCACTTTCCACAATATTTTCTACCTTGACCTCCTATTGGTTGCTTACCTTTGAATTGTTGTCCCCTAGGTGTTAATTTATGTGCAATACCTTCCCCTTGAGAACTAGAGCTTCCTGGGTAAAATTTTCCTTAAGCTAGAGTTTTGTCGCTTTTCTTAGCTTCGCTTTCCTCAATTACTCTAGCAATTTTAAGCTGTCTTTTGATACATATCCTGAAAATTGACAAAGGTATGTCCTGCTATTTTCTCCTTTATTTTTCCCTTTAGCCCATGTTCGAAGCGATCCATTCTCATTTCTTCTGTTGCCACTTGGGTGAGAGCAAAATGACTAACTTCATTAAATTTTCCAACATATTCCATGATACTCATGGTTTTCCCCTACCTTAAGCTGGAGAAATTCTTGTTCTTTTGTCCATTTTACATCTCTATGTTAGTATTTTGCATCTATCAAGGCTTTTAGTTGCACCCAGGTCAAAGGCACCTCCCCTTCTCTTGGTTTTATAGTTCCCCACCAGTATTCCACTTCTCGGCCAAGCTGATAGGTGGCTAGCCGTACCTTAACTCTCTTAGGACATTCCATTATTTCAAATAAGTTCTCTATCTTCTCAATCATTCCTCATAAGTGAGTAAGTCTAACCCTCCCTCAAATTTCGGGGCTTCATCTTATTGAACATACATATCATTTCCATAGTTGTGGGCTCAAGCTGTATTAGTACGACGACATCCGTCCACATATATATACGAAGATATGGTCTCTATTAACTTTAATTTAGGATGAGATTAACATATGAACTTATTCATTCACAACACGACAATGTTATGGCTAACTTCAATTAGCACATATTTACCCCATATATAACGGTACACATATCTAGAATGTCTATTCTAACTATAGATAGCTACTTTAGATTTATTTTAGCCATTTAACAATTTTAAACTAGAAGTCACTTAAGACATGATATCTATCTTTCTTGACCACTAATGCTAGTTACAAATATACACATTTCACTAAACAACCACAACATTATAACCAAATAGGGTATTTACTTCAACCAGTCTTATTTTGGTTTCTATTGGTTATCTAATTCATTATTTGTCCGAAGAATTTTCCCAAGTAGTTGTCATTATCTTCAATCTCCATCTAACTATTTTGCACAATCAACTATTCAATATACTCCAATTTTATGTTTCCCTTCTTCACTCCAAACCTCAATGTCTCATTAAACTTAATTAAATAGCAATTCGGAGAGATTCGAAACCACAAGAATTTAATTCTCATATGCCATAATAGCTTCAAACCGCCACAACAAGTCACGAATTGTCACAATTGCTATTTAGCTTAGTTTTCATTCTTGTCCCTAAATCTGTCAATTTTTTAATTCTATTTCACACGAGCCACAATAACCACAACTATCCCAAACTGTTATGATTTAACCCAAACAGTCACAACTCATCACAAATTATTGCATTCAATTTAGATTCACATATGGCCCCTTCTTAACTCTGTCAATTCACCAATTTGGTTCATACAAACGATTATAATCTCAAACACAATAGTCACAAATAGTTACCATTCCCTATATTTGACAATTTCCACAATTCCATTTATCTACCAAATCAATCTACTAATTCTGTTTTTTTTTCAATTCGAAGTTGCTCCAAGATTTAGCTAATTCCATAAATTCATGAAATTAAACTACCCAACATACTTCAAAATGTAATTCAATCATATGGAGAATCAATTCATAGTTACACTAAAGTTGTCACCTCCCATAATTTCACAATGCTCAAGTACCCAAAGCAGGACTTTCACAACATACTAGTCTTAAGGTTTTGCATGACCCAAAGATTGTTATAATCCACACTAAATTTCACTCGTTGCTCATTCCAGTAATTCTCCAAAAGAAAGCGGTATTGTAAACGGCCGACCTGAAAACATATATGTGTAGTCCTCCGAAGGAAAGGTCATCTTACATAAACACTTTAGACATATAAGCATATAACACCTTATTACATAAAAGTCACGCATTTAGCATACTCAAAACATTAGCATATCACCTTAATGGGATATTTAACATCGACTAATTTAACTAAGTCAACTTGGTAATTACCTATGAGTCAAATGTTACATTTCATGCAACACGTATACTTACAACAAATAAATCACAATATCACAAAATGAAGGAACCTAGATGGCTATATGCAATGTAGACTTAAGGTCACCAAAATCTATGCTCCGATACCATAAATGTAACACCTCGAACCCCACCCGGGAACATTACATCTGCAGAGTTGCTCAAAAGGAACTCCGAAGGCTAATTTAGGTATCATTCGCCTTTTTAATTCCTACTTAAAGGTAATAGAGGTGATTTTCCATTTTAGTTTGAAATTTTCTAAAAACTTTCGATAGAGTTCCGTTTGTAATATGGCCTATCCCCTAGGATTAAAACCTTAAAACCCTGCATAAAAATCACAATGTAATTCAACGAGTCACCCACATGGAGTATACAGACAAGATGACCACACGCCGGAGTCCAACCAATACGCATTAAACTTAAAAACTAACTAGATAACTTATGACACGACTTACACAATTATGTGAACTAATTTCCAGGTTACAACAATAACAATACACAAAATGCATGTTCAGCAAGCTTAGGTCACTTAGAGCGGCATCGGCATGCACACGGCATACAAGAGTCCGAAATATGCTAAAGCACGGGACTCACCACCTTAAAGAGTACCTACAACTAGGGAGGGAGGAGAAATGAAATGAGTAAACCACAAGCTCAATAGGTAATTCTATCCTAAAAATTAGAACATTTATATTTTATATGCATACATATAAACCATAGAGTACTAGCAAATTAATACCACAGTCCCTTAATCGTATTGTATTTTCCAATCCTTCTTTTCACCTTCGAGTTCAAAGCCTCATGTGCTTCAAATCTTTCTTGAATAACTAGTTCTCATATTTCCTAACAGACTTACTAAATGAATTGAACCAAATCGAAACACAATTTTAGTCATCTTTCAACTTTTAGCTTTTCAAGGTCCCATTGTCACTAATGCAATTCAATTAACACATTTTGCAAACCATTTATTCAATTTTCTAATTGAATAAAGGTATTTTCAAATATCAATAGTCATTCAATTCCCTAAGCATTTTCAAACAAGTAAACTATTATTCAATTCCCTAATTGAATAAAAGCTATACTCGAGCATCATATCACTTGTCCGGACACTAGTACCCTTTCCATTTGAGTGATCGCAATCCAAATTTGACCTTTTTGAATCCGGGAATCACTAAAGTCAAGGAATATCGGACCATACTGTATCCTATGGTCATATCACACGACCAAGTCCTCTGTTAGTATCAAACCATTAACCCGGACCACATACGTTAATCGGAGTACCGGACCACACGGTATCCTATGATGCTAGTCTCCTTGGCTCTCAAAGCCACTCCACATCAATACTCTTACTTTAAAGAGGACATTTGGAAAGAGCTGTATTTCCAAATTCCCATTTAAAGTCACATTTCTCAAGACTCGACTAAATTCAAAATCGTTTTAAGTCTGTAACATTTTAGAGATTCAAACCCATCAAAAACTCGCATTCCGAAGGCATTCAAATCATAACTAAGCCACATAAACCATGGAATCATACTATTGTAGATCAAACCCCTTTATTTTCTAAAACCCGCAACTTGAATTTAATTTCTCAATTATTTTCTATAATTATTGAAAAGCATTCGGAATAGATTTTGTATAGTCGGAATTTCTCTATATAGGCGTGAAACCAATATGCTTAAACAGGGTAAGCCGAACGTATATAAATCATATTCAAACCAACATACACTTCTCAAATCCACAAAACTCATAAATTCAAGTTAAAAGCATGTATATTCAAGTCAAGTAAAACTTTTTAGGTTTTAGTTCAATTCAACCTATTCTGTTTACTTCAGGCTCATATTTCCGTTATCGGTTACCGTTCTCGGTTGTAGAGCGACTCCCCTTCATCAAATCCACATTCGAGTCATAGTATCAACCAATTAAGAAGTAACTACACACCAAGCATTTCCATGGTGATGTATCTCTTTCGGACCTCGATTGGACATTAATTTTTAGTATATATTCTCACCTCGTTCCATACTTCAAACCATCATTTCACACCGCAACTTCCGGAACTTATAGAGTTTAACCACAACATAATAATAATTTGCAATCCATAACTTGAGTATTCTCTCTTACTCAATTCAACGCTGTCTATTCCTAATTTTATTTCACAACTCTAATCCCTAAATATATATTAACAGCCAATTCACTATTGGATTCGTGAACTCATTCAACCATATAGTTCTCATTTCCCCTTCATGACTCACTTTTCTGCAATTAAGGTAATCCTCAAATTCAATTAGTTTCAGGAATCAAACTCGTTCTCAATTCCATTAACCTATACTTAATTAGTAATTTTGCTTCTTGTAACTTAGTGAAATAGGAATATATAACATCTCTACATATCCTAATTCACCCACCACAACACTAAAGTCAATCTCAATATCCCAGTTTAGCATTCCAATTCCACTAACTCAAACCTACGAATTCACAAGGCAAGTTATAATTCAACATCAAACGCTCCAACCCACACATCCTCAATCTAGCTTATTCTTTCTGATTCATTCACATGATATATAACTCAATCTAATTTCATAAAGTACACCAAATCAACCAAATCATATAATTTAACAACGAATCCCTTCGGTCTTTAATTTTCATTAATTCAAGAGTTGAATTACCCACCTCGAATTCTAGGGTTTCGAATCAATTCGGGGATTTTTTTCCTTCTTCCTCTTGCTCCTTGCTCTCAGGTTCTCAATCCCTCGTGCTCCTTCTCTTCCCTTGCTCTGTTTTGGTTTACGCTGAGTGCCCTGCTTGTCCCCTGGCCTCAGTTGTTTAAACCAGCTCGCTGCCCGCTTTGTTCTGCATCTCTTGTTCTCCTTTCGTCCCCTGCCTCTGTCTCAACTCGTTCCCCTCCCTCATGGCTATTCTCGGCATCCCTCAGTGTTCCTTTTGCCTTTGACCTCTCTGCTCCATTCTTTGTCTCACTTTATTCCTCCTTTTGTGCTCGGCTCTCGGTTTATTGGTCTCCTCTCTCGGTCTCCTGTCACTGCTTCTCAATCCCCCTTTCTCTCTTGCTCTCACCTCGCTCTTAGTCTCTCGCTTCACCTTTCTTTGTCCTTGTTTTACTTCTGCTTCTCTGCTTCTTTTATCTTTGAGCTTTTTCTCTCCAGCGCCCTGTAACGATGTTTCCTTAACATTTGATCCCTTAATTTTTCTTCTTACCCCCATTTAAGCTTAGCTAAAATAGACCTCTTGCATAAAAGCCAATTCCAACCTCTTTTCCCTTCCTCTTTTGTTTTTATTGTAAAATATTATAGTTGGCCAATTTCGATAATACTTACTGAGCCTATTTCTCATAAGTTCAGTTCAGGTCTAATTTCGAGAATGGGTAATTTCTTTATTTATTTATTGGACATAGATGCCTATGAAGAGGATATCAAAGATATTTACACCGATTACGATAATACTTATCGGACCTATTTCTTTATTTATTTATTGGACATAGATACCTATAAAGAGAATATCAAAGAAATTTACATACAATCACGTATATAATTTAACTAATTGACTTAATATATTTAATTAAAATTAATTAATTAATTAAACTTATATAATTACTTGAATTAAAATTACAGTTATTACAATGTGTTAATGATTCATAGATCTAATGTATTTTAAAATATAAACATTTTCAAGCTAATTTATCTATAATTTCAAAAACAATATGTGAAAAATATTAAATTAATATTTACATAAATTGTTTACTTAAAATTTTAAAATAATCCATACATGAAACAGGTTAAAAGAACTAAAACTTTGCGTTAGTTAGTTGCAGTGAGATGATCTTCGTGCAAACACAAAAGACAGAAGAGAGAGAGTGAGAGAGAGGAAATATAATATCACAATTAAGAGCATAATTGTGAAGACCACACCACACTATTTAATCAACAGTCTATATTTAGATTTGGAAAAAGCATACTTGAAGAACATCATCTTCATAAAAACAATTAAGCCTAAAAAATCACATCGTTGTTATATAGGATGCTTTAGGCTTAAATATTTTCATACGGCATGTGTCCTTTTTTTTTTTTTGCACTTCTAAAACATGATCGCAACTTTAAAACTTTTTCAATAAATTATTAAAGACTTAGTAGAAGTTACATACAAAACGCACATTAAATATAAACATAAATATAAAAGAACAGAAAAGAACATAAACGAACATAACGAACATAAAAGAACATAAACGAACATAAACATAAATAAATTCTGTTTTTCATGTAATTTCAAACGGGTCCTAAATGAGATAGTCTCATAATATGCATAACTTTGATTGAACTTCTCACATGATCAAATCATCTTACTTTTCTTATACTTGACAATTTTTTATAATTAGGTGAAACTTTGTCACCTAAAACAAGTTAATATATAGCATACTGATTTTGAAGATGGAATTGTATTGTATATTAGTTGTCATCTGTCTTAGCTTATTGATTGGACTCCTTATTCGGATATACCAAACGATTTCTTTCTTGCAAGTTTGTTAGACTTTAGATTATATACTTCACATCCTGGCAAGAGAGGGTAGCAATAGACACATTAAGAAAGACAAAGGCACATGGCTTTTGGTGAGAGAGATCATGCACAAATTAACTTTTCTCCTATTATCAACAAATAGTAGTAGTATATTCTGAGAAATTGTAGATTAGTTAGAGGCTCTAAAAGAAGGATAAGGGATGAGATTTAGGGTTAGCAAAAATTTTAGCTCATTCGATTATTTAAATTTTGTCTAATTAAAAAAATTTGGATACGGTCATAATTTTTTGGCTAAAATTTTAAATTTGGACACAATAATTTTCTTTTTTTATTGGTCGATTCATTTTTTACTCAAATTTATAGGTATTTAGGAACCAACTCAACCAAAATTTTAGCTAATGATTGAAGACACACAAATAGATTGATAATAATAATAATAATAATAATAATAATAATAATAATAATAATAATAATAATAATAATAATAATAATAATAATAATCTAATACGCCCATCACACGAATGGTTTTTGGCTTGAAGCATATATGAAATACATGCCCCTCACCTTGCGCAATAATCAATATGGGATTCCGAGATTCAAGTTGAAACCTATCGCTCAAAAAGTATAAAATATCATATTTAACAGTCAATTCAATTAAAAGTTTAAACTAATGATAAAATCCCAAAAGATGCTATAAAGGCTCAGTTAACCTTACATAATCAATATTGATACTGTTGAGATTCAAACTTAAGAGCTCCGACTTAGAAAGCTTGGATATTATATTCGATAACAAACTCAATCAAAAACTTAAATTAATGATTGAAGTTTTAGGAATATGTTTATATTATAATCTAACTAAGTTTATTTGACTTGTCGGCATAGAAAAGAAAAATTAAATACGGCCACAAAAATTTTATCAAATTTTAAAGAACGTAGGATATATCTGATCTGAAGTTGACCTTTAACCCTATTTTTGCAACCCCTCATTGAGGAGGATAAATATGAATGGACACCCGGAGAAAAATGGCGAAAAGCCAAGTTGTTATAGAGGACACAGCTGTGGTGTGAAGATGTGAGATGTGAGAGGCTGAGGGTAGGGGCAAAGTGCAACACAGCTAGCTTACCGCTGTGATGCAGTGTTTTCCCTTTCAAGTAGTTCTTTCTTTTTGTAGTTTTTTCTTTGTAAAGCCAATAAATATGCTCATGGGATCTTCCATCTATCCTTGTCTGTCTTAATTCCTATTCCCTTTGGCAGCAGCAGCCGGGTGAAGTCGGAAACCGCCAAATGAAAAAAGGGGATCTTCTTTGTCTGACCTTAGCTCAATTCTTGTGCGTACTTCAATTATTTTAGAAGGCGGATTACAATTTTTTATTTTTAATATTAACTAGTGTGGTACTGCCTGATGTACGTCTCTCTAAATTATTCATAAATACTTTGGATTTAAAGGTTTCACACATATACATGATTTTTCTTTTCAATAGAATATTTGGTTTCCACTAGAAAAATCATAATTGAATTCAGCTTGATCTATGCGCATGCATAAAAATTTGGGGCTTAACTATTATAAGATTCTTGTACAATGTTAGGTTAAACTTCCATTATATTCCTTCTATCTTAAAATAAGTGCCACGTTTATAGGGGAATGCACCTCTATTAAACAAGGTACATTATTTTTTATAAACTATTTTCTATTATGTTTAGAAGAAATAGAAGATTTTAATACTAATGGTGATAAGAGTTTTATTTTGAGACTTTCACGGAAGAAAAAAAGGACAAATATTTTGAAATAAAGGGAGTATAAGAAATAACTCATTTACTCATCCAATTACGATTGGCTCAATCCTTATAATAGACACAATTATATTTTGAATTTATCAATTATCTCTATTGAGGGCCTGTTCGTTTTAATGATTTGTTAAAACTAACTGTTAGTGATTACCATTAATTACGATTAGCGTAAAAAGAGCGATTACGATCATTAGTTAGCGATTAACAACGGTTTTCGGTAGTTACGATTAGCATACGATTAGTGGCTAGTGATTATTAATGGTTACGATTAGCAATTTACAGTTATAAAACTATCATACCCTCTAAAACAAACAACGGTTGTTAGTTAGTTCAACGTACATTATATATAAAGTAGTTGCGCATTAGTACTAGAGATTTGATTTTAAATTTCACCTAAGTTGAATATATATATTTGGGTTTTGAAGTTGGATTTAGAAGATGCATTAAATGATATTAAAAAAAAGAAAATAAGATGCATAAAATTAGTTATTTACTTTTCCTTTTTATAGTTATAGGGTTTTAATGGTTGGTTTTTGTATTTAAGTAGCTATTTTTTCCTTTTCTTTTCTAATTTGATAATATTAAGATATTTTTTATAACAATATTAAGGTAAAAATTATTCATGAGCAAGAAAATAACTAATTTAGTAAAAGACTATTAAAGTATCTTATTATTTCTATTTTGTATGCCGCTTGATTTTATTCTTTACTATTAATAATTAAAAAAACCTACTTCTAAAAACATTAATTGTATTTTTATGTAAAATTTATTTTAATTGTCAATTTAAAATATCCCTTTATAAATCTAACGGTTAGAGGCCAAGAAATTCAAGCCTATATTAGTACACCCTTTTTAATATCTTCTTTATCATCATCATCATCATCATCATCATTATCATAAATCATACATGAGTATCAATAGATCAAGCAAAGAAAGTATCACTAATACAACTCCATTAATGTTGGATAATCGATCATGTTGATTATTTTTCTTTCTTTATGATCATATTTATACATACCTTTAAAAAAATTTATTTATTTAATATCTATTTACATACTCTTATAAATTATAAATCCATTTTAAAAATAAATTTATTTCATAAATGTGAACAAAAAGAAAAATAAGTCAAAATATAAGACTTGAAAAAGTTATAAATAAGTTTTTTAAAACAAGCCAATGAAATATTATGGTGTTCACAGGTGTCCCACAAGCTTTTAAAGTATTAATGATAATAATATTTTATAATTTAAAAGGCAACATTCAATAGTTTGTACCACTATAAAAATTTATCAAAATAGCGATAGAAATAGTTTGATGGGTAATCCGTTGAGAAACAACGATATGTTTTTTTCTAGATGTCAAAAAGTCAAACAGATTGATTAATATTTAACTAAGAAGTATTATATATTGTACATGAAGCCTATTCATTATATATCTTCAAAAATTAATACATGCACTATGAAACTAGAATATATATATATATATATATATATATATATATATATATATATATATATATATATATATATATATATATATATATAACAAAATATATAATTTTCTATTTTCAAAGATGAATATTAGGTTTTGAGATTGCTCATAGGTTGCTATCAAATGCTACATTCATTAGTTGATTTTTTCCTTTTTTTTAAATGGAGTGTTATGGATTATTATTAATAAAAATATTAATATTAAAAAATTAATAAGTTTGTATTAATAGAAATAAATAATTATTATTTAACCAATATAAAATAAATTATAATTATAATTTATTATAAACTAGTAATATAACAGTGTTGTTGTATGATTATTATATAATATAATCTAATGATTTAAAATTTTATAGTATTAGTAAAAAATTTTTTTTTGAATTAGAATATTATTTTTTAAAGATTATTATATCATACTAAAAATAGTTTTTGATTTAAAAAACTAAGCTCACTTATTTTACATGTAACTCAAAATTAAATTATATTATTTTTGATGGTCAAAATGTATATAGTTAACTATTAAACTATTTTAATTTTTATGATCAAACCAATATACTTTTTTTTAAAAATATTAGAAAAAAAGAAATAATATAATATGCGTCATATAATTTTTAGATAAATATTATAAATATATCATGTGCGTTAACACGGGTTAAAAATTATTATATATATATATATATATATAAAGTGAGTGCGAAGGCTATGGTCTTGATATGTGGACGAGACATAGGTGTCAAATAGATCTCATGTAAGCTTGTATTAATAAGATAATAAATAGAAAATATCAATAATTAACCATTTATAAAATATAAGAAATATTAATAGGTAAAATATTGATTTATAAAATCATTTGAGGAGTTTAGAAATTACAAATAAATTTGCGTCTAACTCTTCTATGTTCAATAATTGATTTTTAAATTATCTATATCTATTATATATTCACAATTTTATATTATAAATATCATTTCTTTAATATTTTAGGACATTTATTGTCTCAATAATTTTAGTAAAATTAAAATAAGTATCTTTTATTGATCTAAATATTTTACATTTTTTTCTTATTATTCATTAGTAATACATTGCAGAATGCGTTATTATATAAGGTGAATGAAATGTTATTTTATGTATTCATATATACTTACTATAGAGTTATTCCATCATTTAAAAAGAATTACATTGTGTATCACGAAAAATAATTTCTTTTTGGTGAAAGATTCATGTAAACTAATAAATTGGTAAAGATGCAATTGATACATGTAATTTAATTAGTCATTTAAAATTGAAATAATTATGAATTATATTATTCATATTACTCCCTCTTATAATAGCATTTATATGCTTTTTTCCACAAAAAAAAAATGGTTAATCATTTTCATTGGTTATGGGACTTCAAATGGCTAATTTCATTAATAATATTAAACGCAAGCTCTATTCATTTTCTCACCATTAGAAATAATCATAATATTATTAAATTAAAATTAATTATTAAATGGTGAATGTTGACTATAAATATAGGGATTGTTTGAGAAAAAAATACATTTGGGTTCATTGTGGTTTGGTATATTAATTTATAAAATCCATCATTTTAGATAAATAATTATGGAACATATGAGGTTTAGTTTAAATATTATGGGGATTAATTCTGCAGACAAACTTTATTTTCCGATAAAAACCGACGTGGCGGCTTGAAATTCGGTTGTCATGTCAACTTTTTACCAAAAATTAACCGGAAAATAAAGTTTGTCTCCGGAATTGGTCCCCATAATATTTAACCAAAGCTCATATGTTCCATAATTATTTATCTAAAATTATGGATTACATAATGAAGGTTTGCTCGGGGAGAGTCCGAGTCACCCTAGAGGGGGATGAATAGGGTGAGGAAGTAATCTTGTGGAAATTCAATCTCTTTTGCCAAGTTAAAGACAGAATACGGTTACGAGTCAAAACAGAGTCGGAAAAGTAGAGACTCGGAAAGACTTAATAGATATAACTAACAAGAGAAGCAAATGTTTTAAGACAAGTCCGAGTCTAGAATGAACTCGGAAAGTAAACATCGAAAGATTACGTGGAAACCCTCCCGGTGCAGAAAACCACGGACCGTGTCAATCCGGACACAAAGTCAAATCCACTATTTTGAGTCCACAAAATACCGTGAACCGATCGAACCTGAGTTGCTCCTTTAGACAACTCTATACAAGTTTTCCTAGACTCGAAATTCCCTTATCCGATCTAGTACTTCCTAGTCGAGATAACCCATACAGCTAGGGACAACTAAGTCGAGTTAACCCTTACGACTTAGTTAAGGGACCTTACTGAGAAAGTAAGAAAGTGTTTGTAATCGAGTACAAGACCTTACAACTCGAAAGTAATGAATTACGAGTGGGAGTTGTAAGTAGAAGATTGAGAATAAATATAATGACTTTGCTCAAGTACGTGTATTAACAATGAGTTCGGCAATCTTCAAGTCTTGTGAAGTGGCTTATATTTATAGATGACCAGGCGAGTAGCCGTTATCTTCATCTCGCTGATCGAGAGTCCTCTGTGACCGTTGATAGAAGCTTTCGAGTCATTCGAAAGTATCCGTTGTAATGTGAACGTTGGACAACAGTTTAACTCTCTTGGAAGTCCAAAACCATCGGCGGTGTCTTGAAAGATAAGGTGGAAACCACCGTTAAGCTTGGCGTTTCAGTTTTCCAGATTTGGAAACAGACGACCACTGACAGAATCTTACGGGACTGGAGCGAGAGAAGGTGAAAAGCCATGTCCGCTAGTGATTTGACGTTACGAAGCCGGTTACTTTTGTGGTTGGAAAAAGGTGTATCCTCGATTGGATAACCTACAAAAGTAAATCAATTTTGCTTCTCAAAGTATAAAATACTTTGGTCCAAGGTTAGACACGAGATAATAAAATAATTACGATAATTAAGCAGCGATTATCCGAGTCGGAAACGAAATGGAATTTTACGAGTCCAATATCCATGTAGCTAAAAATTCCATCGAGCTAGTCCGAGTAAAGAATCAAGTTAAGTGAAGAACATTAGAGTGAGATAACTTGATATAGACTAAGCAATAATCATACTAAAAATACTGACTATAACATAATAGAACTTATAACCGGAAATCAGATTCGAGTGAGAAAAGACGAAATACTAGTCTATTCAATCTGCGATAAATCGAGTGATGTTGGACTCGGAACAACGAACCAGTTTTCCGAGTCACTTACGAATAAGCAGGAAATATAAGAAGTAAGAGCTGTATCACTTAGAGAAGATACAATTTTACTCAAAGAAGTTTCGAGATTCGAGAGAATGCCTTGGAATCAAAACTCTATAAGTATGAGATGGTTATACCGATTCATTTAATGCAACTCAAAAATGCGTTGAGAAGTGTCCGAGTCTTCACATAAATTAATATATCAAACTATAATAGACCTAAATGCAATTTTTTTCATTGTTTGATGAGTTTGGACACGTTTCAGACATCCTTCTCCTTTTCCTTACTATTTAGTTCTAAACTTTATTTTAATGACGAAGTATAATAACGATAGATTGGTCAAGAATAATTTTCTTAATTAATCCCCCTTTATATTTTTATTAATCATTTTGAGAAACATTTTTCTTTTTTTATTCTCCTTCGATATTTTCTACCAGGATTTTATTGAATTTCAATTGCATTATCTAGCATGGAAGGTTAGCCAACTTCACATTTTAGTTGGTAATATGAGTAACCTTAAAAAAGCTTTACTAAAATTTTCTAATTTTTCTCATTTACAATGAAAAATCCTTGATATATATTACCACAAAAAATTTAATTAGCTCACATTTGGTTTATTGTTACGCTTATTCAATTGAGGAAGTAATATTATTGTTCAATTAGTTGGATTATTCGGATGTCCGAGATCGAACAATATAAGAAAGTGAAGACTCGGACACTCGCTCAATACTTTTCCGAGTTGTATAAAAGGAATCGGGTATAACAATCTCATACCTACGAGTTTTGATTCCAAGGCATTCTCTCGTATCTCGAAACTTCTTTCGGTAAAATAGTATCTTTTCGAGTGATACGACTCTTACTTATTATATTTCTTGCTTATCCGTAGCGACTCGAAAACCGGCTCTTTGTTCCGAGTCCACCTTCACTCAGATTTATCGCAGATTGAATAGACTATTATTTCGTCTTTTCTCACTCGGAATCGACTTGTAGTTATAAGTCCTATTTTGTTATAGTCGAGTATTCTTACCTTGTTTCATGCTTAGTCTATATCAAGTTGATCCTCTCTAATATTCTTTACTCGAACTTGATTCTTTGCTTAGACTAAGTCGATGGAATTCCGAGTATCATGGATATTGGACTCAGAAAATTCCATTTCGTTTCGACTCGGATAATCAGTTGGTTTATTTATCGTAATTATTTTATTATACTGTGTCTAATATTTGGCCAAAGTATTTTATACTTTGAGAACCAAAATTGATTTACTTTTGTAGGTTATTCAATCGAGGATACACTTTTCAAACTACAAAAGTAACCGGCTCGAACGTCAAATCACCAGCAGACATGGCTCTTCACCTTCTCTCGCTCCGGTCCCAGTAGATTGTGTCGGAGCTGTCTGTTTCCAAATCTGGAAAATTGGAACGCTAAGCTTAACGGTGGTTTCCACCTTATCTTTCAAGACACCGCTAATGGTTTTGGGACTTCCAAGAGAGTTAAACCGTTGTCCAACGTTCACATTACAACGGATACTTTCCGAGTGGCTCGAAAGCTTCTATCAACGGTCACGAGAGGACTCTAAGTCAGCAGATGAAGATAACGACTACTCTGCTCGGTCATCTATAAATAGAAGCCATCTCACAAGACTTGAAGGTTGCCGAACATATTGCTAATACACATACTTGATCAAAGTTATTGTATTTACTTTCAATCTTAAACTTACAACTCCCACTTTGTAAATCTTTACTTTACGAGTTGTAAGGTCTTGTACTCGATTACAAACTCTTTCTTACATTTTCTGTCAGGTCCCTTGACTAAGTCTGTAAGGGTTAACTCAGCTTAGTTGTCCCTAGCTGTAAGCGTTATCTCGGTTAGGAAGTATTAGATCGGATAAGGGAATTTCGAGTCTAGGAAAACTTGTGTAGAGTTGTCTAAGGGAACAACTCGGGTTCGATCGGTTCACGGTATTTTGTGGACTCAAAATAGTGAATTTGACTTCGTGTCCTGGATTGGCACGGTCCGTGGTTTTCTGCCCCATGAAGGTTTCCACGTAAACTCCGAGTGTTATCTTTCCGAGTTCATTCTAGACTCGGACATTTTTACGACTCTTGCTCATTCCGCTTAATAGCCTTCTCGAGTCCAATCTTTTCGACCCTGTTGATAGACTCGGAATCTGTCTCTGTCTTGTTTTTGACGGAAGAGCTAAAGTTTCCACGAAAAACTTCTATCACCCTATTCACCCCCTCTAGGGTGACTCGGACTCTCCCCGAGCAAACCTTCGGAAAGAGTTTGGAATTTCTACATATTTTGTTTATTAGACAATATGAGAGTATTTTTAAAGCTTTATTTTTCTCTAAATAACGAACATTTTGAATATTGAGCACTGTATTATGCACATTGTTTATTTTGACATCATATTGTAAAAGTCATATTTTATAAGCTGATTATTTTAAGTTTATTTGTAAAATTTTTATAGAGTTATAAAAAGTTTATTTTTACTTTCTATTTTAGAATATTAATTTCAGTATTAATATTTTATTCAAACTTGCATGAAGGATCTTTAAGTATTACAACAACAAGGGTACTAGAGATCTTCCCGAAGTGTACACAAAGTGTCACTTTCATCATAAAAAATAATAATGGAGATTTTGATCATGTCAATATTTTCTATGTGAACTAATGATATTTTATATTTATTAATTTTCTATTTGATTATTTTTCAAATACTTATAACACCTATAAAAATTAACATATATATATATATATATATATATATATATTACAAAACTTAAACAAATAAAGAAAACGTAACAAATAATATTTATACAATTTTTAAAAACAATATTCTTTTAACTTATATACATCACTTCAATTGATTTATGCAAAAATATAAAATTTGACTTTGATTGTACCCTTAAATTTGAAAATCTTTTAAACAAAAAATAATCTCGATTCGAGCCGAGCCCGAGCCATACAATACAAACCGAGCCGAGCCCGAGTCTAAACTTTAAAGGCTCAACAAGTTTCAAAAGCCCGAGTAGAGCTCAAGCCTCTCTAGTATAGTAACCATCTTTTACTACAGTTGAAAAAAAACCTTTTACAACGGTTATTGGGCGTCATGCAAGCGGGCGTAGTAATATATGGGTAGTTCTTAACCATAATAAAAGAGAACCTATTACTACTGCTCATTTGAAAAACCGTAATAAAAGAGGACCTATTACTACGGTTCTAGATACAAAACCGTAGAAATAGGTTCATCTATTACTAATATTCTTTCTCAAGAACCGTCGTAATAGGTGTGGGCCCCAAACCCCCATTTGGCCAAAATTTTGGGACCACTTTTACTACAATTCTTACTTAAGAACCGTAGAAATAGATTACTTTCGGACTTATTACTATACGGTTCTTTGGTAAGAACTGTAGTAAAAGGTCTAAATTTTTTTAATAATTAGGTTTTTTTTTTGTTTTCGTACGCCATGTACAATTATACAATTAACCAGAATATATACAACCATTTACACATCATACACAAACTAGTATATACAACCAAAATATTATTCCGAATATATACAACCAACGAGTCTCACATGTTTCACACAATAGTATAATGTATGTTATATAATTAAAAAATCACAAAATTTACCAAACAAATAAGGAAGAAAAATATCATGTGTAAATATATACTTATGTAAGTGAATACGGTTATACACAAACTCCGCCCAACCTTGTCTTACCTCGTCTAGCACAACTTGTCTATAGAGAGTGAGGGGCTTCTTTCTCCGGAAATACTCGAAACCACTACTCGTAAAAGTAATATAATTACGTCAAGTGCAAGTACTAATTAACTTGAAAAGAATATAACAATTTAAATTAATTTTTCAAAAACAAATACAAGTGCAAGTATCTCTTTGGGATTAGATTTGTGACCATCGAAATCCAGTTGGGTTACAATCTCTTTCATGTACTCGGAGAATGTAGAAGTCACACTCCACGTTCCCGGATTGCTTGTGGCACTATAATAAATCAAAGATTCCTAACCCGATGAGAATCAATTAGTAGTTATATCGCAAGTAATTTCAAATGAAAACTAATTTAATACTAAGTAAGAGAACCTCACCTTTACGGGGACAACAGTTGGGGTTGGTTTTCTATGTGGGCCTCTCGAGCCTCCCAAATAATGATACATTGCGAGAACACTATTTTTTAATCGGATGAAAATAAATTTCAAATTAAAGATCATTTATTGTTATATTATAAAGGCATACATTCAACATACAATTGAAAAGAATACTTAATAAAAAAGCAGAAAATGAGTAAGTGATGAACTCATGAGTCGAGTACTATTTTGATATCTTTCCTCACGGGATGACCCGGAAGATCGAGCCGATACGCGACATTACTCCCCTGGATATATGGCAGCAAGCATCTAGTGGGTCCTACACCCAACACAAATAACATATATAAAAATGTAATTATTAACACCATTAAAACTCCATTTCGGTTATTTGTACATTTACCCCTCAATAAACGGTGCCAAGTAATATTTTATCTACGTCTTTTTCATGAGTTTCAAGATAAATTCGAATCGGAACTCAATTGTCTGTCTCAATGCTTGAATGACATGAGGATTGAGAAACCGAACATACTCGATTCTTGGCTCGTGGAGCCACCGAAGACTCGGACATCTGCTCAATACTTTTCCGAGTTGTATAAAAGGAATCGGGTATAACAATCTCGTACCTATAGAGTTTTGATTTCAAGGCATTCTCTATATCTTAGAAACTTTTCTGATTAACATGGTATCTTCTCTAAGTGATATAGCTTTCACTTCATGTATTTCGTGCTTATCCTTGAGTGACTCGAAACCCGATACTTTGTTCCGAGTCCCTCATCACTCGATTTATCGCATGTTGAATAGACTGGTATTCCGCTCAAATCGACTCCTTTCTATAAGGTCTATCTTGTTAAAGTCGGTACTCTCGATCTGTTTCATACTTAGTCTATATCAAGGTATATCACTATGATGTTCTTGACTTAACTTGATTCTTTGCTCGGACTAGCTCTTATGGAATTTTGAGTTACATGGATATTAGACTCGGAAAATTCCATTTCGTTTCCGACTCGGATAATCGGTTGCTTAATTATTGTAATTATTTTATTATTTGTGTCTAATCTTGGACCAAAGTATTTTATACTTTGAGAACCAAAATTGATTTACTTTTGTAGGTTATTCAAACAAGGATACACTTTTCAAAGTACAAAAGTAACCGAGCTTCAAAATGTCAAATCACCAAGCAGACATGGCTTTTCACCTTCTCTCGCTCCGAGTCCTAGAAGATTGTGTTAGGGCTGTCTGTTTCCAAATCTGGAAAACTGGAACGCTAAGCTTAACGGTGGTTTCCACCTTATCTTTCAAGACACCGCCAGTGGTTTTGGGACTTCTAAGAGAGTTTAAACCGTTGTCCAACGTTCACATTACAACGGATACTTTACGAGTGACTCGAAAGCTTCGTCAACGGTCACAAAGGACTCTCGGTCGGCAGATGAAGATAACGCCTACTCCGCCTGGTCATCTATAAATAGAAGCCACCTCACAAGACTTGAAGATTGCCGAAATTATTGTTAATACACGTACTTGAGAAAAGTCATTGTATTTATTCTCAATCTTCTACTTACAACTCCCACTTTGTAAATCTTTACTTTACGAGTTGTAAGGTCTTGTACTCGATTACAAACACTTTCTTACTTTCTCTGTAAGGTCCCTTGACTAAGTTGTAAGGGTTAACTCGGCTTAGTTGTCCCTAACTCGTAAGGGTTATCTCAGCTAGGAAGTACTAGATCGGATAAGGGAATTTCGAGTCTAGGAAAACTTGTAAAGAGTTGTCTAAGGGAGCAACTCGGGTTCGATCGATTCACGGTATTTTGTGGACTCAAAATAGTGGATTTGACTTTGTGCTTGGATTAGCACGATCCGTGGTTTTACGCCCCAGGAGGGTTTCCACGTAATCCCTAAGTGTTATCTTTCCGAGTTCATTCTAGACTCGGACAGTTTTATAGCTCCTGCTTATCTTGCTTACTTATTTGTGATAGGAGTTACGAGTCCATATTTTTCCGACCTGCTGATTGACTCGGAATCCGTCTCTGTCTCTTCTTTGGCAAAAGGGCTAACGTTTTCACGAAAAACTTCCATCACCTTATTCACCCCCTCTAGGGTGACACGAGACTCTCCCCGAGCAAACCTTCAATTGGTATCGAGCCTAGCCTTTCGGAAAGGATCTAACCATCCAAAGGTTTAAAGATCAAATGGCTCGGAACAACGGAGAGTTCGATGAAGGAAGATCTTCCAGCAGACCACCAAAATTCAAAGTATCAAACTTCGGGCACTTGGAAGAAACTTATGGAATGTTTCCTCATGGATCATGATGAAGATGTATGGGAAATCATACAACAAGGAAACTACATTCCAATGAAGACAGAGGCATTTAGAATCATTCCAAAGACAAAAGCCGAATTCACTCCGGTGAAGCGAGAAGTTCGGAAAGAACTTCAAGGCAATGAACATTCTGATGTGCACCATTAGCTCGGAAGAATACAACCAGGTTGTCCGCTCGTGACTCAGCAAAGAAGTGTGGGACACTCTTGTCAACACTTACGAAGGCACTAGCTAGGTCGAACAAGCGAAGATAAGCCGATATCTTCACAAGTATGAGCTTTTCAAGATGGAGCCGAAGAGAACATCACTCGGATGTTCATTCGATTTCTCGAGATTACCAACAATCTCAAATCACTGGGTAAGAAGATTTCCCACGAGGAAATGTGCGAAAGATACTCGAAGTCTACCCAAGAGAAGATGCGGTCCCAAGGTGACCGCCATAGAGGAAGCTCGGAACCTCTCACTCTTAAAGCCGGACGAGCTCATCGGAAAGCTTCTCACTCACGAAATCCATCTAGAAGAGGAGGATGCTGAGGGCAGTACCAAAAGGAACTTGGCATTAAAAGCCTCGGAATCCAAAGAAGCAAATCTAAGCTCCTCCGACTAAGAAGGCGACCCCATGGCACTCATTGCAAGAGGCTTCAAGAGAATGATGAAGCACAAAAGATGGGATAAAAGGCCAAAGGAAGAATTATACAAAAAGACAAGAGGGACGAGAAAAGGTAAGTATTCTTCTCCCTCAAAGTTATCTTTATCTAAGAATTCCGGATGTTTTGAGTGTGGCAGCAAAGACCACATAGTCAAAGACTGTCCGAAAAGAAAAAGGGACAGAAAGAAGAAAAAGGCTATGATGGCAACATAGAGCGATGAGGACTCATCGGAAGATGACGAGGACTCGAGATAACTCGAAGTGTCCGATGGCAATCTCGACTCGGAAGGCGAGAGAGAGTCGGACTCGGACTCGGACGGTGAGGAAACTAATCCTCAAGAGGTAATCGAATATTTCCTCAAATTCTCCAAAGTCGATCTAGCTAAATACATTTTCACTTTGGAAGAAAAGTCCAATTCGACTCTTCTCGATACAAAGAACAACTTGAGTCCATTTCTTCCGAGAGCATATCTTTGAAAAATGAATTGGAAAAGCTGAGACTTACACTCGAGAGAACTCAAGACTAGTGCTCAATCTAATGAGATTGAGTCGAGTTACTCAGGAAAGAAAATGAGCAACTTAAGCGAAGCTCATTGAGTCTCAAGACCTGATTTTAAAATTCACTCAAGGTCGGAAAAACCTTGACATGCTCTTAGGATCACAATGTGCCTCTTTTCGAAAAGAAGGTCTTGGTTTCAACAAAGAAGAGGAATCCAATTCCTTCTCAAATTTATTCAAAAACATTCCGAGCTGTGAAGTTCGGGAAAGCTGAGCACGGTCCCATTCACGAAATGAAGGGAGGACTAAGCCCGGAAGCTGTTTACAAAAAGAAACCATTTTCTCCTATTTCAAAAGGAAAGGTTTTCAAAAAGAAAGAGACAAAGACTCGGTTCTACGAGAGGAAGACTCGGAATCGGACAAAACCCAAAGTTATTCAAATCTAGGTTCCGAAACACCTTCTTCCTCGAAAAGGACCACGAGTAAGGAATGTTACTTGGGTTCGTTAGAGGAAGTGAGAAGGGTTAGATTCTCTCTATTCTGTAGGTCATTCGGAAGAGATCAAAAGGACACTGGTACCTTGACGGTGGATGTTCACGTCACATGTCGGGAGATGTAGGACTCTTTTACGAGTTGGAAAAACATAAAGGAGGAAAAGTCACATTTGGAGATGATAGCAAAGGCAAGATAGTTGGGATAGGCAAGATTGGAAAAGGAAGCAATCCGGTCGAGTCCAGTCTACCTTGTCAAAGGTTTAAAGTACAATCGCTCGACATCTCTCAACTATGTGATAAAGGTTAAGAGGTAAGATTCACTCGGACCAACTGCTACATTTACGATGTCACTACCAAAGAGATCAAGCTTTCAAGTAAGAGATCAGGTAACACCTATATCATTCCTCTTTCGATCCTAGTCGGAATTTGTCGTGCTTAAAAGCATCTCTACATGATGATTCATGGTCATGGCATCGTAGATTAGGCCATATTAGCATGCATACTATCAAAAAGCCGGCATCTCATGGTGCGGTTAGGGGCTTGCCTAAGCGTGTTTTTGAGAAAGATAAAGTATGTGAAGTATGCACCGAGAGGAAACAAGTCGGATCTTCATTAAAATCTCTGAAGACAGTTTCCACATCCAAAGTGCTTGAGCTACTGCATATGGACTTATGTGGTGAAATTCCCATTAAGAGCCTCGGAGGTAAATCATATATATTAGTTATTATGGATGATTATTCTCGATTTACCTGGGTGTGTTTTCTTAAGCACAAAAATGAAGCTTTCAAGGAGTTCGAGCAAGCTCGTAGAAAAATCCAAGTTGAGTCTCGGACTCGGATCTAGAGGATCCGAACCGACCATGGAAGGGAGTTCGACTACTCGGAATTCTCGAGTTTTGTGACAGAAATGGCATCTCTCACAACTTCTTAGCACCAAGAACTCCTCAACAAAATGGAGTGGTAGAGAGAAAGAACGAGAACCCTTGAAGAGATAGCAAGGATTATGATGATTGAGCACAACTTACCTTACTATTTCTAGGCTGAGGCAGTCAACACGACCAACTATACTTTGAATAGATGCCTCATCGGACCCATATTAAAGAAAACACCTTACGAGCTCTACAAGGGGAAGAAACCAAATATTTCCTATTTCGGACCATTTGGATGTAAGTGCTTCGTTCACAACAATGGTAAGGATCACTCGACCAAGTTTGATGCTCGGTCGAGATGAAGGTATTTTTACGGGTTACTCTTCTCACAGACAAAGCTTATCGTATTTTCAATAAGAGAACTAACAAAGTGGAAGAGAGTATCCACGTTGTGTTTGATGAGCTTGAATAGAAGAAACCAAGCGAGTCTTCATACTCGGAATTGAAGCTCGGTAGAAATGATGACAAAGTTGAACCCACGAAGACTTAGACTCAACCGGCTCAAAGTGAGGTCACTCGGAACGAAGTGACTCGGAATGAGACAACTCAAGAGCTCACTCGGAACGAACAAGCCAATGAAGAAGATCACTCGGAACATGAAGATCAAGCGAGTTCAGCCCACAAATCTCGTGAATCGAAAAGCGGTAAAGCATTCAAGTTTACTTCTAGTCATCCACTAGAAAATATAATTTTTGATATCAACGAGTGGGGTAAGAACTCGTTCCTCTCTTCAAAATCTATGTGCATTCACTGTATTCATCTCATTAATCGAACCCAGAAATGCATTAGAGGCCCTTAATGAACCTGAATGAGTCGAGGCCATGCAAGAGGAACTCAATCAATTCGAAAGAAACCAAGTCCGGACTCTAACCAACCGACCTTCGACCACCCGAGTTATAGGAACCAAATGGGTTTTCAAAAACAAAGCTGGATGAGGGTGGAGTGGTAGTCGAAACAAGGCTAGACTTGTAGCTCAAGGATACAATCAAGAAGAAGGAATTGATTGTGGGGAAACATTTGCACTGTTGCCGGAATCGAAGTTATTAGAATTCTATTGGCATTTGCATCCAGCATGCATATTAAATTATATCAAATGGATGTTAAGTGTGCATTTCTCAATGGTTTTATTGAAGAAGAAGTCTATGTCGAGCAGCCTCCTAGTTTTGAAAACTCAGAATTTCCAAATCATGTTTTCAAACTTCAAAAGGCTCTCTATGGTCTTAAACAAGCCCCTCGAGCTTGGTATGAAAGTCCGAGTAGCTTCTTGGTCCAAAATGATTTTAAAAGTGGTCGGACCGATAAGACTCTCTTCATAAAGACCAAGGGGAAAGATTTCCTTATTGTTCAAATCTATGTTGATGATATTATCTTCGGTGCTACTAATGAATTTACGTGCCGAGAATTCTCTCGAGTTGATGAGTAAAGAGTTCCAAATGAGTATGATGGGAGAACTCAATTTCTTCCTTGGTTTACAAATCAAACAAGACAAAGATGGGATCTATGTCCATCAATCAAAGTATACCAAGGAACTGCTGAAGAAATATAAACTTTAAGATGTAAAGCACGCATCTACACCCATGAGTAGCAACATAAAACTTGACTCGGACGAGAAAGGTAAAGCAATAGATCGAAACACAATCGAGATATGATTGGATCTTTGTTATATCTTACTTCCAGTCGGCTCGATATAATGTTCGGTGTTTGCTTATGCGCAAGATTTCAAGCTAATCCAAAAGAATCACATCTCACTGCGGTGAAGAGAATATTTAGATATCTTGCAGGTACTCGGAACTTAGGTCTATGGTATTCCGGAGACTCGGAACCGGCTCTCACTTGGATACTCGGACGCGGACTACGCTGGATATAAAGTTGATCGAAAGAGCACTTCGGAGCTTTGCCAATTTTTAGGTCAATCCCTAATATCCTGGCACTCAAAGAAGCGGAACTCGGTAGCTCTATCAACTACTGAAGTTGAGTATATTGCAGTTGGAGCTCGTTGCACTCGGATTCTATGGATAAAACAACACTTGAAAGATCTTGGACTGTCCTTCAAATCGGTACCAATCAAGTGTGACAATCAAAGTGCAATCAGCATCACCAAGAATCCGAGTCCAGCACTCGAAGACAAAGCATATCGAGGTCGGATATCACTTCCTACGAGACCACTCGGAAAAAGGTGACATTAAACTTGAGTTCATTCCTACTAATCTTCAATTAGCTGATATCTTTACTAAGCCTCTTGGTGAAGATCAATTTTGTTTCATTCAAAATGAGCTTGGTATGTTAAATGCATGATTATGTGCTATGTGTTTTCAAATTATCAATAACCATTAACTCGGTTGATTCGGTGATACTTGGGTTAGTAGTTATTTCTTGTTTCGAGTCACTCGGAACCCATTCCGAGTCACACTCGGACGTAGAGAAAAATTTTGGACATCAAATTTTTGAAATTATCTCTAGAATAGTGGAGAGTTTTGGAATATATTTTCAAAATCTTTTCTCTCTCTCTCTCGAGCACCGTGATCGAGACGATAGCCGTGGATCGCTAACCGCTGAAATCTTAACCGTTGAAGAGAACCGTCACACCAGTCTTCGATGAGTCGATGGACAAGCCGAGTCGAACGGAGTTATACTTAACGGATAGTTGACGGGCGCGTACCTTTTCTATAAATAGCGCCTATTCATCTTCATCTCGATACTCTACATTTCATCTCTTTCAAACGAAACTTTTCGCGGAAGATTTTTACGTACACGGTGATCTTTAAACTTCTTCGAGCGACGAAAAGGCCATCTCAAGTAAGTTTCGATCTGCTCTCATCTGTTTCTTCTACTCTTTTCGTTTCTTCTCATCTACCTCTTCCTCTCTTTTCTTCAAAAGTTCCATCTTTCCTTTCACCTCTCAAAATGCCTAAAAGAGGTAACCATCCCGACTTCCAAGTCTCTTCCTCATCCAAAAGCCTCGCACCAAAACTCCGAAAGCTCAACCCCCTTCAAACCCATTGTCACCCGACATCTTGCATTGGACGACAAATTCTTTCCTACAACCAAATTTTCTTGGTTGGCTCACATACAAACTACCGGGGCATACAACTTTCTTTGCTTCAGCGAGTTCATCTATCTCGAACTCGTTTACGAGTTCTACACTCACCTCATCTTCTCGAGAAAATGTTCTAACCTCTCGGGTTCAGAACATCACTGTTCGAATAAACACCTCTCTCCTCCACCGCTTGTTCAAGGTTTCCTGCCTTTTCTTGAACAGCAACCCCATTCCTTTCACTGAGGTCGCCGACGACTTCTTTGAAAAATACGCCAAAGAGTTCCCCGAGTCCCGGAAGAACTTTTCGGTGACTCGGTTGAAGTCGAAGCCCGCTTTACGTGCTTTCTGCTGATGAGAACTCTTTTCTCTCGACGATTCTAGCAAGGAGAACCCCAACTCCAAGCACCTCAAATCTCTTTTTGACATTCTTGAGGGCTACGAAGTAGACCTCTTTCCTTCAATAATTGAGCGGATGGCGAGTGTGCCGGATCAACTTCAAACCAAGAAGAACACCTCTCTTCCTTTCGGTGCTCTTCTCACCCTTGTCTTCAAACAATTCCAAGTTCCCCTCCCTCGGACCCCAACACCGTATCCGAGGCTACTGTTGTTGTCGGCAAAAAGGAACTTCGGGGTACGGATACCGGAAATTGAACCCGGTGTCCGGGTACATAACTCGGAGCCGAGGCCTTCTTCTCCGCCTCGGACTCGGAAATCAACCCCTCTCTCTCTCCCTCCACCTCGGGTGCCTCAAAATCTCTCTCTGCTATTTTGTCCCCAGTCTTTATGGACAAAATCAGCTCTGTGTCCACTTGTCTTCTAGGACACGCTCCGGTCTTTCAAACTTGCCATCCAAAATTTGAATATCAACCAAAAGACCGCCCAATCCCAAATCCGAGAGCAGACAAACTCGATTCTTGAGATGAGGGAGCTGGTGAAGGAGCGAAGGAGGCTGGTCGAGCTCCTCGGAGAGAGAAGGTCCAAGGCGGCTCGGGACCATGGCGACTCGGACGCGTGCGAAGCGTCTTCGAGCCCGTGTCCGACCTCATCGGACAGCGGGGAAGAAGAAGAAGAAGTTGTAGATGTAGAAGCGACGAGACGCCGAGGAGCTGCGGCTGAGGCAACTCCATTCGGGCAAGGGGAGGAACACAAGGAAGAAGCGGTGGGAAGCTGCCGAGGGTCGATCGCTCCACAAGCTCGGATAGCGATACTCGGCTCGGACGGCGATGCAGGTGGGTCGAAGATCTAGCTGCACCGGCGGGTCGGCCTGAGCGGCCCCTTCCAGGCTACCAAGGTTCAACGGGAAGAACCGCTCAATCCACTTGTTCGGGTCGGCCACTCGGAGCCGAGCCCCGACGATCATACTCGGTTCTCCCTCCGCCGCGCTCAAGCACATCGTCAAGATCCTACCAGCGCCGGCGTACCTCTAACCCCTCCGCTTCCACTCGAAATCCCCTCTCCCTCGTAGGCGCCATGCACTGAGTCACAATTCCTTAGTCCGCTGATTCTTCTTTCGAGAGCTTTTCATTTTCATTCTTTTGTCCGGACATCTAAGTTGTACTAATTGTTCTTTTCTTCCCTTCTTTTTGTTGTTTTTTTTTTTTTGCAGAAAGGCAAGGGGAGAAATAGATTCGGAAAAACTTGTTGTCTTGTTTAGGGGAGTTTTTCCCTCCTTTTGAATATATATTTTCTTTAACTTTAATGGACTAATGCATTTCATTATTAATTTACGAGTTAATATTAATTCCTGGATAAAGCATACTTTACTTTTTTCTACGATACATTAAGTATGTCTTACTCATCTCATCTCATGCGCAACTACTCAGAATCGGATCTTTTTCACTAACAAAGTTTCTATCTAAGTATGGAATGCCTTTCATCAAAAAGGGGAGATTGAAGACTCGGACACTTGCTCAATACTTTTTGAGTTGTATAAAAGGAATCAGGTATAACAATCTCGTACTTATAGAGTTTTGATTTCAAGGCATTCTCTCGTATCTTAGAAACTTTTACGAGTAACATGGTATCTTCTATAAGTGATATAGCTTTCACTTCATGTATTTCGTGCTTATCCTTGAGTGACTCGAAACTCGATACTTTGTTCCGAGTCCCTCATCACTCAGATTTATCGCATGTTGAATAGACGGTATTCCGCTCAAATCGACTCCTTTCTATAAGGTCTATCTTGTTGAAGTCGGTACTCCCGATCTGTTTCATACTTAGTCTATATCAAGGTATATCACTATGATGTTCTTTACTTAACTTGATTCTTTGCTCGGACTAGCTCGATGGAATTTTGAGTTACATGGATATTAGACTCGGAAAATTCCATTTCGTTTCGACTCGGATAATCGGTTGCTTAATTATTGTAATTATTTTATTATTTGTGTCTAATCTTGGACCAAAGTATTTTATACTTTGAGAACCAAAATTGATTTACTTTTGTAGGTTATTCAAACAAGGATACACTTTTCAAAGTACAAAAGTAACCTAGGCTTCAAAATGTCAAATCACCGACGAGACATGGCTTTTCACCTTCTCCGCTCCGAGTCCTAGAAGATTGTGTTAGGGCTGTCTGCTTTTAAATCTTGAAAACTGGAACGCTAAGCTTAACGGTGGTTTCCACCTTATCTTTCAAGACACTCGCCAGTGGTTTTGGGACTTCTAAGAGAGTTTAAACCGTTGTCCAACGTTCACATTACAACGGATACTTTACGAGTGACTCGGAAAGCTTCTATCAACGGTCACAAAGGACTCTCGGTCAGCGAGATGAAGATAACGGCTACTCTGCCTGGTCATCTATAAATAGAAGCCACCTCACAAGACTTGAAGATTGCCGAAATTATTGTTAATACACGTACTTGAGAAAAGTCATTGTATTTATTCTCAATCTTCTACTTACAACTCCCACTCTGTAAATCTTTACTTTACGAGTTGTAAGGTCTTGTACTCGATTACAAACACTTTCTTACTTTCTCTGTAAGGTCCCTTGACTAAGTCTGTAAGGGTTAACTCAGCTTAGTTGTCCCTAGACTGTAAGGGTTATCTCGGCTAGGAAGTACTAGATCGGATAAGGGAATTTCGAGTCTAGGAAAACTTGTAAAGAGTTGTCTAAGGGAGCAACTTGGGTTCGGTCAGTTCACGGTATTTTGTGGACTCAAAATAGTGGATTTGACTTCGTGCTTGGATTAGCACGATCCGTGGTTTTCTGCCCTAGGAGGGTTTCCACGTAATCCCTAAGTGTTATCTTTATCCGAGTTCATTCTAGACTTAGACAGTTTTATAGCTCCTACTTATCTTGCTTACTTATTCGTGATAGTAGTTCCGAGTCCATACTTTTCCGACCTCGCTGATTGACTCGGAATCTGTCTCTATCTCTTCTTTGGCAAAAGAGCTAACGTTTTCACAAAAACTTCCATCACCCTATTCACCCCCTCTAGGGTGACACGAGACTCTCCCGAGCAAACCTTCACCACCTATTATATATTAATTGTACTATACGGTTAGAAATAAAAATTAACAATTAAATGAACTTATATATATAGCAACTCACATCATACCAAGCATAATAGGGATTGTTCGATCTCTTGCATCTGCAGAAATTACAATATGTCGTCCACAAAAATCGGTATGGTCATCTCATCATCGTCCCCGTCTAATATCCCAAACACGTGATTTGGTGCTTTAATTTTAAACATTTTTTCTTCCGGCAAAGTCTTCACAAAACGTATTAGAAGAAAGCACCAATTTTGAGGTGACTCATGAACGGGTTGGACAGAGGGTCGCTTTAGACTACTATCGGGCACTATTGAATGCTTGGTGCTGCCAACTAAGGACATGAAAGTGCCCTTCCTCCCACTCTTGGATCTGACCATGACATCCTAGTTTAGGGAGGATCATAATAAACGAATTACAAATATATATACGTGATATTAACAACCAATAATTTAATATTTTCAAATAAAATACCATAGAAAGGATGACCAAACTCTTGGGCCATGTAACAAAAGTGTTGATCGCTTCATTAACAATATGTAGGTGAGTCTGTTTGGATCTCGCAACTCGGAGGTGCCTTTCCCTTGCACAACTTCTCTAACATTCATCTTGACCTTATCAACTTAAGAGTGGTGCCCCATGAACGACGACACCTGGCTGCACGGGGTAAATAACACCTATTGCCGGAAATGTGATCTAAGGGAGAGTGACAAAAGCTAGTGTGCACGGCACCGACTACCTAAGAATTGGCATAATAATTATAATCATGGGATAACCCTTGAGAGACAACTTAAAATATCTAGAATTCCGGAAAACACGAGACGGTTTCACAACAACCATAGTATATACACCATTCATTCAATAACTATATACCAATAATTAGTCAAAATAAAAATATGCGTTCTATGGTGGATAGATAGGTTGAAGATTGCATGTGTTAAATTAGGTAACAAAAGCTTAATTACAACCATATCTTCGAATTGGTCGATGGATGAGCTTGTCTTCGCGCTCGCCGGTGTCTAGGATGGGAATTGATGTTAACTCTTCCAAGTTGGGTATCGGGACACCCATCTTGGTGAAGTACGTCGTGAGGCGAGTCGTCATCCGGACCGACATCTCTGCCATCTCGTACAACCACTCGGAACTCCGATTAGCGGTCATTTGAGACTCCATTTAGGTGGACAATTGAGACTCCACTTGAGAAATCAGTTCCTTGATATTCACTTGGTTGGAAGAGACGGAGAGCTTATTTCTAACACCGAAGTGCTCAAGTATCGCCACCCCTCCCACCGATGGCTCAAACATGATCGAGATGCTTATCTCTATCTAGGGCCAAGGCTAACTTGCCCCTCCTCCCGGTGGTGCCAGCGACTTTTGAAGTCAAGGTATGTGACAAAGACTTCTATAAGAAAGAAATAGATTATCATTAGGCAATTCATATATTAAAACCAATAAGTTCTCAAAATAAATAAAGAAATAATAAAAAACTCATGAGCCTCTGAACAATATATTATATTGCTCTTGTAGTGAATGTGTCATCTTTCTTCTTTCTTCCTTCGACCCACAACTCATCCCTATCGATAGTGAGTTGTGAAAGATTTGTGATGGTACCTTCATCGGATCCGATTTTAAGTTGTTCGGGCTTTTGTTGGTACAACTTCTCATCCACCTTCGCGTATCCCCACGGGACATCGTATGGGGATACACATTTCTCTTAATCCTCTTCTGGTTGTCTTCACCTCATGCATACGCAAGTAATTAAGATACCAAAATAACCGTAAATAAAACTACAAATATAAAGAAGTTATAAAAAATTCACTCTAAAAAATACTAGTAAGTAGGACTTATAAAAAAGAAAACAAATGTTAAATTACCTTCTATTCCGGAGATGAGACATATGCTTCAAAATTCTTCATATCTCCTCGGTTATGAAGGTGTACACCTCCGGGTTCTACCCTTTGCCTCAATATCCCTTGTCTTCTAGACCCAAACAAGCGTCAATGTGAGTCTTGAAGTTTCTAAATTTCATTACCGCTGACATGAGGGTCCAAGTTGAATGTTTTCTAAAACATAAGAATGATATGCATTATTATTAATTATTTATAATAAGTTGCAATTCTAAGTTGAGATGTAGTGCATTTACTCGTATATCATTCAAAAGGTTTTCCTTAATAAAATTTGGGACTCGTGCTCCAATTTACGTAGTTGATGTTCACATATGCGCGAGTTTTCACACCAATGTAGCTCATAAAGTGGGTTGCGCGCTCACCTACTTGGGTTATGGTGGCTATGAATTGGACCCGGATAAGGATAGTTGGATTATCTCTGCTTTGTGCCAACTTGTCCTTGTTCATCGCTGTTTGTCCCCTCGGCGTCTTTGTAACTTTGGAAGGATCCATTTTATATTGCCACGGTTTAGTTAGAATAACAATAATTAGAATAACACGGTTTTAATAAGACAAACAGTTATCACAATAAAAGTTGTAAACCAAAAGGCTAAGGAATCGTTCTATAGTTCTAGGTAGGGATGGCAATGAGTCATGTACCCGACCCGGACACTGCTAAATAGAACCCAAATTAGCGGGTCCGGATCCTAAAATTTTAGACCCGATGGGTCCGAGTTGGGTTTGAGTCCAAGTGATATTAAATGGAGTGCAGGTGCGGGTCTAGAATTTGGACCAAAATTAGACCCATGGACCCCGATTAATTTTTTATATTTTACATATGACTTAAGTTTGTCTTACCTTAATTCTCTTAAACAATTCAATCACTCTTTGCCTTATTCACTCATTATCAATAATCTTGCATAACTCTCAAACACATTTTCTCATAATTTTTTTTTAAAATTTGTTCACTTTGTTTGATTTTTAAATATTTATTTTAATTTGTCAATTCATAAATTATCTAAGTGCATGTGTTAAAAATAAGAAATTTGTTTTGCATACAAATGTGTAATAATATTAAATTGGGCGAGAACAATGATAAGATTATGTTATTTTTTAATAATTTTAGCTTAAAATAGTCTAAACCCATTTAGGACTCGTGGACCCGCAGACCCAAAGTTGGGTCTAGTCCATGCTTCACGAGATCCGACGGGTCCGGGTCCAAGTCCAAAAAATTAAACGAGGTTTGGGTCCACTTGGACCCGACCCAGACTCGAACTCATTACCATCCCTAGATCTAGACCTTGAGAGACAACTTAAAATATCAAGAACTCTAGAAAAAAAGGGACAAAATTTTCCCTTAAAAGTAGACATTTTCTCGGGACAACGACCCTCATCCGAAACAACAAAAACAAACAACTAATTACTCAACGACCACATATTAGAGTAAATTATCTACCGGAGGTCTTTAATAATTAAATTTTATGACACCCCTGGGCAAGAACCTAATTAGACAATAGTCTTCCCTCATCATCGTAACACATTTTGCACAATAGTATACAATTTCTTTTTCAAATTTACACAGTACGTATATATAGTTACAGCATGCAATTATAATTAGAAGAAAAGAGCAAAGGAGAAATGTGGTACTTTGCCCCGATAGCGAGTAAGCCCCACCGAGAAAAGAGCCTCTTTGGGTCTCTAATATTTTGTTTCTCCTTTTTCTCTAAGTTAATGAGGGCAAGAGTAGTGAAACCCTAAACCCTATCTAGCATGCTACTTGTTGAATTCTTTTTCCCTAAATCATAAACCCTATTTTCCATTTCCCTAAACTACAAAAGAGAGTGAGCAACGAGAACATATTAGAGAAACCCTAAACTACGAGATAAAGAAAATAAATTAAAGTAAATAGTAAGAGAGGAAGAGAGAACTTGCATACTCGGCGGAAGCAATGACGACGAGAATGAGTGAGAGGGAGTAGCAACCAATCGGTGAGAGGCAAGAATAAGAGTCGAGATTGGAGCAACGAGCAGAGAGTAGAGAGTGAGACTGGCGATGACGGTGAAGAGAGACTAGCGACGACGAGAGGAGAGAGTATGTGAGACGAGAGCAAGAGTGGAGAGTGAGGAGTGAGAGTAGAGATCGAGAGAATGAAGGTAGAAAATAGACTGGTTGTGCTTTTTTTTCGGACGGACTTTCTATTACGTTTCAATGTAAGAATCGTAATAATAAAGGACCTATTACTATGGTTCTATGAAAGAACCGTAGTAATAGGTGTAATATAAGATTGCTTATTTATAAAAATATCACCGCCTCATTTTTTATGACGATTTTTGTTTTTAACGGTTGTAAAACGTATGTAATAAAAGTCCTATATGTAGTAACCAGCTCGAGGCTCAGCTTGGCTCCTTTGCACAACTACGTGTATACAAGTCCATGAATACCATGTATTTTTAACTTTTAATTGTAACAAAATATATCCAAAGTTCTAATTGAAATTATTTCCAAACACAGCAAGATTGTAAAAATATAAAGCTCTTGCAAGATTGGTTCAAATTTGGAAGTCATAAATAATATCATGAGTAAGAACAAGAGTGAGGTATGTGATACATGTGTATCAGAAATCAACAAGAACAATCTTTTGTTCTCACCATTTTACATAACCATTGATTAGTTGCAATATGATTTTGAGAACAAAATAGCACTAACGCTATCCTTGGGATATTGTCAAAGTTTCCATTACATATAGTAACATATAGAAAATTTACCGAAAATTACATGTTTTTTTATAGGAGAACTCGATCATAGATAAAACAAAAACATACTTTTCTTATTATATAAGTTTTATAGGATGACAAGTACATTACAAAATTGACTAGGTATCTACCATTATGTTCGAACCCCTTTCATATAAAGATTAACAAACATATTTTCATCATGTATCTCTTATTGCATTAATTCACAAGAAGTGAATGTACATAAAATTAAATACAATAACGTGACATACATATACTCACTCGCTGTAATTTAAATTTCAACAAAGTTGTGTATATTAAATCGACATTACACAACTTTTTGATGGTGTCATTTTGGAAAATTGAACTAAATTAAGGACACTTGCGTTTGCCACCGTGAGTGGTCTGGTTGTAGTAGCAAGGGCACAACTCCTGGTTACCGGAAGTACCCGGTGGAACACAGCCACAGCGAAAACAGCAGGTCCCACAAGCCCTCTTGCACAGGTTGGGCCTCCTGGACAACCGACACCTGGCCACACATGCTGCTCCACAATCTGCATCATACCGTGTGTATTTCTCCATCAAAAATAGTTTTATCCATAATTTGTTTAATTAATAAAAAATTGAGATAAGGAATAATTAATTATATGCTATAATCAATAATTTATAGTACGATTACATACTTATTCCAAGCAGAGACCTCTTTGGACCATTCCTGACGACCTGCACAAATCAAACAACAGAGTTTCTAAGGACTAAATTTGTTGTATCATATCGGATTACATATATAGCACCTTCAATTGATAGTCTCTTTTAATTTTACAACAAGAAAGTTGTATATTGTATTGAAATTGAATTGCTAGCTAGTATGACATGGGATGGTGATAAATTTTGTATAAATCAAGCCCGGACGTAATGGAGATAATTCACATAAGTTTTCAACTCAATATTAATTAATAATGGCAAGTAACTCACTAACATGTCTACAAGTTCAAAGCCTTTTAATTTCAATGTGTGACAACAAGACTTTCTTATTCTACAATAGGCCTCTTAAGTGTAGACTACTGATAGTGTCCTAATCGTCACATGATTCCGTATGAGCAACGCTGACAAACCGAGATTGAACGGTAGATAGCCACGTTTACAACTCAAGTGAGGTTTCAATTAAAAATCAACTAATATAAATGGACTATATTTAGTGGATTATACCACCTGGAAGTCTCTAATTTTATCTATACAAAAGAACACTAACTTTTATTGACAAAAAGAAAATATCATGTGATTAAACCCAAACATAAAATAATGAAGAAAAAAATATATGTTAAATGACACTTAAGTTATGTAAGACTATCTCACTTATTTTTGTTTTATAAGATAGGAACATTTAAAATTTCTAATGTGATTCGACCATATGTGCTTTGAACCTCAATTGACGTGGACCTGGTAGAATCATGATATGATAATCCGAGGATGAGAAAAAGTTGGTAACTTCTTCAATTCTTATGCCTAACGAGTGACATAGCAGAGAACATATCTTACCAATGGCTCAGCTTCAACAAGACGAAGAACAAGAAGAGAGAGGAAAAGAGCAGCAACTAAGTACTTGGGAATTGCCATGACTCTTTGCTTTTCTTACAAAAAATTGGGAGGTGGGAATCTAACTGGTTAAGTATAAGATGAGAAGAGGGGGAAACTAGGAAGGTATTTATAGAGAAGGGGAAGGAAGGGAGGCTCATATATGCAAGGGTTGGAGAACACTACCGCTTGTATATAAAGACGAACCAGAGAGAGAGAGAGAGAGTAAAGGTGACTGTGCGTGGGTGAAACGCAATAGACACATAGCAATTTGTGTTACTGCTATTTTACTTTGTCTTCTAGGAGGTTCTGAAAGGAGAGAGAAAAGGAGAAGCTCCTAGCTAGCAACTTCTTGTCTTCCAGAGAATCCGCTATTAACTAGGATGAACGATTCCATTTGTGTGGTTCAAACCAGTCAACAAGGTGCCTCTGTATTGCTCCAAAGTAAGCTTTTCATAGGTGTAGGTGGGCTGTAGTTAAATTTGCGACCTAGAAATATTCCGTACTAGCCACTTTTCGATAATTTCTGTCATTGTTATTATCATAATAAGCACATTACTTCAAAAACATATACTTCTTCCATCCTAAACGTTTTTTAAAGTAAAAAATATATTTTTAAAAAATTAAAATATCAAATGACAGATGATAAGTTCAGTGAAAATAATAAAATATAATTAATTAAAATAAAAAATAATAACTTAATTGGGATAAAAAAAATTATAATTTTTGAAGACCACTAAAGAACTATAGATAAAACACTTGCTTCAGTATGTAAAATTAGGACATCATATTTACACTAATAAAAATTACTCAATATATTTGAATCACTCATCTTAGGAGTATTATTAATTATATATATATATATATATATATATATATATATATATATATATATATATATGAGATCATATGAGAACCACTCTTAAAATGAGAACTAATCATAATTTGAGAACTTTTCATCTCATCTGTCTAAATTTAATCCAACGGTCCTGATGTGGGTGAACTTTAAAAGCATTCATATGACTTTAATTGAGGCAAAAATAAAAAAATTTCCTCATTTTTCTCCCTATAAACCCGCTACTTTCTCTGCCCTCTCTCTACCTTCTCCTCACGAATTCGCTGGCCACCACCTCGCCGGTCACTCGGCCAACCACCACAACACCGAGCACTACCCGCAATTTGCTCGCTGCCCCCTCTCTCTCTCTCTCTCTCTCTCTCTCCACTACATCACTCGCTCTCGCTGCAAGTCGCCAACCACTACCTTGGTCGTTGACAATGTCTCTCGCCCGACCACCACCTCAGCAACCACCGCGCTAACCATTAGACCACCAACATACACCCGGATTCAATTTCGGTTGCTCGCCACTACCTCAATCGCCGCAAGTCGCTGCCTCTTTCTCGAATCTAGGGTTTGTTATCTTGTTTATATTAAATTTCCGGTTAATTTCAATTGAAAATTCTGTTTTGGAATTAGAATCTCAATTTGGGGTTGTGTTGAGATTGTTGTTTGGATTTTTGAGATTGTTAGAATTTTGAGATTGTTGAATTACAATCTCCAAAAAATTTTAAAAAAAACAAGCTGCTGAATATGAGATTATTCTTGGATTTACGTTTGATGCATATCTGTTCTTGGATTTGGGGTTGGAATTGATGTGTTTTGTGTTGTCAAGTGGTTGTTCCGTATCTTATATTATGTAGTATTTTCTATGATAGCTCTTCCTGTTCTCTTATTGTTATGTTATTCATACATTGTTGTGAGAAGTTTGACATTGAAGCTACTACTTTATAAGCGGTAATTGTTGATGCGATCGCATCGCCATTAAGTTGAACATGAGATTTGTATGATTCTTTCCCTATCTTGGATGATGCTTGTGGCTGGTTTTCGACTTCGTACACGGTCTCTAGTTGCATTGCCATTGAGTTTTCCTCTCGCTTGTCTTGGCTGTCTTGTTGGTATTGTCTTGGTGTAACTTGATATGACCGTTGGATTGTGTCAAATTGTGTTTGATTATTGAAATTGAAATAGTGAGATTTACATAGTCTATTAGCTCAACCGGTGGAGCATTTGTGTTCTAACACAAAATATGTAGGTTCAAATCCCACATGGGTTACATAGAATGAGTCAAAACCTTGCACTAGATATGAAATGCATTAGAACTTTGCACAGCCGGTGTTGTCGGATCGGAAGAATTCTTGCAATATATACGTTAACAATTTAACGTCACACCTCAAAACCAATCGTTAATTTTAGGAAGAAAAAGGTATCAAGTCTCCACTTGTCATGGGTAAGGAAAAGCCCTAGCAAAAACATACTTCACTACCAAAAATACCCAATGTTGTCCACCGTCGAGTCGAGCAATGTTGTTGTACAAGCACAATCTTTTCATTCATTATTCCATTAATCACAAATCAAATAGTACAATCAAGGACACCAAAGAGCATAAGAAATACACACCCATATCAAGGACTTCCATGTTTTAATAGGTAACTAGAAGAAATACACATCCATATCAAGGAGTTCCATGTATTAATAGGTAATTGCAACTTCCATGTTTTAAGCAACTCTACAAAGACAAAGCGAACAAACAAGAATGAAGACGTATAAGATATTAGAAGGAGAAAAAGATCTTCATTCTTTAACATGGACAATGATCGTAGCCCATTTAGGAAATAAAGGATCAAAAAACAAACAATACTCATACTCTAAGCCTACACTACTCATACTTGTTATCCCAATTTCGGTGACCATTTTTCTTTTTCTTCCATTATCACCACTTTTCTTTTTCTTCGATTATTTCCCCAAGTCTGCAGCTTTTTAAAGAGAAAAATAGATCTAAATATCTGGACAACTTTTTAGAGAGAGAGAGAAGATATAGAACTTTACAATCTATTCAACTTTCTGCACAAACCCAGCCTTTGATACAATCTGTAAGCAACAAATATAGATTCTAAAATGAACCTATTTTAGCTCAAAATCCACTATAAAGATTTACAAGCATGCACATGAATAGGGACACATGATTACTTAGAATAACGAGAACCATAATCACGTTGCTCCCACAACATTGCCTATTTAATATAAGCACAAGATTCCCATCATTATGAACACATTTCACAATCACTATACATGTTTCTCTCACCACCTATTCAACACAAAACAAAACCCACATGGTGCATTTGCTTGGATAATACAAAGTAAAAATGAAGTAGATTCTGAGAACACTTCTCCAACTTCACATATAGTGCATTTGCTTCCTTAAGTCTATAAGAGCTTCTAATCCGTACATCTAACACTACTTGCTTCCACGATCACGTGGCTCCCAAAATGCTCACATTGCTCCCAAAACGCTTCGCTGGTTCACAAACATATGTCTTCCCAAACTAGGTGCTGCAACTTCAAGCAAATAAATTAAAGTATTCAGTTAGTGATTTCGGTTGAAATAAGTTATAAATATACGATATAAGAAATTAAAAAAAAATCTTATAAGCTAAGACGACCCTTTTAAAGGACAATTTCTGCTATTGTGATTTGCTTGTTGTTCCACAAGTTTTGCAAAGTCTCCTTCTCTTTTGTGCCTCTAATGCTTGTTCTTTTCCACCTTTGATTCGCTTACCACCACCCTTAGTGTTTGATTACTTTGGAGGAACGATCTCAACTTGCTCCGGAGCACTTGTGCCATTAAAAGACTCTAACTCTTGTGTCTTGCTTTCGCTACCCTTTAACTCCATCAATTTTTTAGTGACATTTAAAATTCCCGTCAAAGCCAAAGAAAGCAATTCAGGGTTCCTACCTGCAACTTCTACACAACTCATAGACTCCATACAAATGTTAGAAATTAACTTATCTTTAACATTCATCTTAGAATAACCCTCTAAAATATTACCATCCACATCGAAAATAGGTTTAGTGGTTGCCATCGTTGTCCATCTCGCTCAAGATGTAGTAAGTGGGAAGCTCATGCACTTTTGCTTTAAAACACATAATATATGACGATAATGAATACTTTCACATTTAAACATTTTACATGAACAATGTGCCACATGATCTAAAGGGTTATAAATAATTTCTCTATTCTTGCTACCCTTTTTGCTACTATCTCGAAACAATTATCAAGAAACCTTCCTCAATCTCCTTTCCATCCTCAATCTCACAATCTATGCGAGGCTACCCATAACTCATCTTGAAATCTATAAAAATTTGAATAAGTATAGATTTTAGCTGCATGACTCTTCAAATCCCTGTTTGTCCTTAATTCGAGTAACGAATTACATGTGTCATTATTTGCTTTTGATCGACAATGTCTTTGCAAATCAATAGCACTTTTCCAACGCATCCAAAACTCCACCAAACTTAGATGTGGATTTGTAAAGTTGCTAAAAAATTATTTTCACTTTCAAATCTAGAAGTAGTCCTCAACATGGCTCCTAAAAACAAATCCCTAAAATAAGTCGGAATCCACATCTCACGAATTCGAAACATTTGAGACAACCATTCATTATTTGCTAAACCCAAAATCCATAATTATAGATTGCCAAGTGGTTTCAAATTCAACTGGTGTCTTTGAATTGTAAACACATGACTTAAATCGAGTATTGAAATCAACATTACTATTCAATATGTATCCCACCTTTTCGTAAAGCTTCCTCATGATATGCCACACACAAAACCTATGAGTAGATGTATTAAAAACTTGTTGTATTACTAGTTTCATTGCAGGATCATGATCGGTTATAATACACACTTGGTTTGTGGTTACACATTACATCTAGGAACTTTTCAAATAACAATTTGAATGACTCGGCTTTTTCCCCTAAGAATACGGCCTTAAATGTCACACAAAGCCTATGGTTATCAAGACCAGTGAAATGAGCAAATATCATCTTGTATTTGTTTGTGTTAAATGAAATAACATCTCCATATAATGCATAATTTCTCCTAGAGATCCCATCGGTCCAAAACATATGTCTCAACCGTTGATCATCATGCAACTCATATGCAAAATAGAATGACTTATTAAACTCCTTTTTCCTTTTGAGGTTTTTAACAAACATGTGAGCATCGGAATCCTTTAAATAAGCTTTTAAATCTCTCTGAAAATTTTTAAGTACTTCTTTTGAGCATCCAACATGTTCGAAACCACCTGTTTGTTCTTTCATGAGACGGTGGGCTTTACTAGGACCAATATTAGCGCGGGTAAGTAATTTAAACAAGGTCATATGCATACTTTTCACCCTAGAGTTTGATATTAACATTTGACATTTCCTAGTAGTGGTAAGCAAATGCGTATGACCTTCATAAAATTTATACAGAACATATTTACTATCTTCGAGTCCTTTTAAACCCAACCATAGCGTTACGACCCTCCCTTATCAACTTTCTCTTGCGAACCTTCTCTTTCCCTTTGGTTTTAGCGCTTATGGAATTTTCTTTAAAACCTTGTTTTAAACAAATAAAATATTTGAACAGTTCAATTCCTTGTTTCTTTTTAAAAGATGACTTACGAACACTAAATCCAACTTCATGAGCATAAGTTTCGTAGAACTTCTCACATTGTTCCAAGTCATCGAATATCATACCTTCTTTTAGAATCAATGTTTCCTCACATGACAGCACCCACTCTTTCAATACTCTCGTCGGGCTCTTGAAGTTTCGGATTCTTTATGTTCATCCATCTCCTCATTAATAGTATCTATCAATTCCTACATATAGTATAAAAACAAAACATTAATGAAAAATTCAGATTTATTCTACTTCCACTCAAGCATATTTGAAACAATTAATAGGAGGATTCAATAACATGATCATTAGGTCCTAAAACAACTATCAACTATCCAAATAATCATGAAATTTCTGAAAATTCAGGAGATATAGCAAATACCATAATCTCTCCTCAAAGTCGTGGTATCAAAAGGGACTTCAAATGCAGCAGAACAATTAAAAGCATACAACATGTAGATATTCTTAAGGAATTAGAATGCAAAAAACTTCTTTGTGCAAAGTCGGTTGTAAGGATGGTACATAGGATTCAACAACTTTTGAAGAAAACACTCCTAAATTCTAGCTAAATTGAAACTTTCACTAATATTTAAAAAAACCCCAATCTAATTTATGAAGAGAAGAACATTCAAACCTTATCGGCCACCACTAACGAAGGTGAAGGAATGCTCGGTTCCGGAAATGTATTCGACCTTAGAATGTTAAAGCCTTCATCGGAAATGCAATCGTCATCGGAGAAAATAGTAGGTGTGGGATCCAACAACATCGTAGCGAGCGAATTAGGCATCGTAGAGAGAGGGGCAGCGAGTGAATTTAGACGTTTGGAGAGGCAACGAATGAGAGTTATGGTGGCCGACAATTGGGTTCCGATGTTGAGGTGGTTGGCGAGGTGGCTGGCAAATTCTAAGGCGAGAGAAAGGTGAGAGAGAGGCCGAGAAAGTAGCGAGGTTAGAGGGAGAGAATGGGGAAATTTTTTTATTTTTGCCTTAATTAAAGTCATGTGAATGCTTTTAAAATTCATCCACATCAGGACCGTTGGATTAAATTTAGACGGTTGAGATGAAAAGTTCTCAAATTATGAGTAATTCTCATTTTAAGAGTGATTCCCATATAAACCCTCCCCATATATATATATATATATATCAAATGAGAAAGTGCTTGTTATATTGAGATATGAGAAGTAAAAAGTTCAACCCTTGGATAAATAATCAACGGTCACGATCTAAGAGGAGTAATTAAAATGGATGATATATTAAACCCCATCTTTAACACAAACTATCCCCTCACCTGCCACATTTCCTGAATCGATTTCACGCTTCCATCGGTTTCTCCGCCGACTGCTTGGCTTCCTCTCCAGCCAATCATCTTGTTTTTTCGTTCATTGTTCGTTAGCTCTTATTTGGAGCATTGTTGATGAATTTTTCGTGCTTTTGCTTGCGCCAAACCAACCCTTTATTTCGATTATATGGAGCCACACCATCGAGCGCCGCTCCCGGTTGTTCTCCTTCATCGGATCTGCTGCCGAGATATACATGATTGGAAGGTATATAATTGTTTCCCTATTAGATTATTCTGGTTTTTGGTTTCATGAATTGGAAGTCTTTCTGTCATTACAAAAATTAGGGCTTTTCACTTTTTCGAATTGGGTGGGAGGAGGTAGGTTAAGTAATACATTTTTCTTGTTTCTATTATTCAATTGAAGTTATATCATTGTAGATTTGGCTTAGAATCAATCCTTTGTTTGAATTCAATAGATTATTTACTCAATTTCACTTTCATAATTTAATGAAAAGTACGCCCACTTCTCCATGCTATACACCGGTTCAACATAGAAGGAAAAGGGCACAAGAATGAGCTACTTGTAAGTGAATTATAAATTCCTAAAGAATGGCTCAATTAGGAATAAAAATGTTGGTCTTGAATAAGGTTTCTGGGGATAAAGTAAGGTTCACATACATGGGGATCGAGGACCAACAACATTGAAGTCGTACAGTCCCATTTGTAAACTTGATATTAATTTGTTTTTGTTTTTCCGGTGGATGCTTCATGATAGATGATGCTTAATTGGACAACATGTATTGTTATACAAGTATATGAATTAGTGGACTATGGAAAACTCTTGTTATGTGAACAAAAGTATATGATTCTACATAGGTTATTTCCAAATTATGGTCTCGAGTGTGCGGTTTTTGTGTATCTTATTTTGAGGAAGTCTACTAGCTAGCTCAATTGCTAGAGCATTGTGCAATTACACAAGGATGTAGGTTCAAATTTTTACATAAGCTATATGTCTTCTTTGATCTTAATATGCAGTGGCATCAAAGAATATACTTGTATTGTGTAACTTGAACGAATGTGAAATGGTGTTCTTCACGAGTGTAATAATCAAATTATACTTCGGCAAAGTTAATCAATCTTGATCAATAACATTCATAATAAATATCACAAATAAAAAGGAAATGGCAGTGGTAGTGGTAAAGTTAGTCAATCTTGAGCAATTCAAGCTGGGCTTTACTGAGCAATGGCAATGGTAGTTCACACAACACCAAAATTACCATGTTCAAAGTGGATATTAGTAGTTCGAGTGGGATAAACTTGTGTGGAACAAAATGAATATCCCTAAACACTCTTTTGCCTTATGGATATTGCTGCAAAAGAATCCTACAAATTCAACGCTAGCACAATATATATATTGAGGGGACTGACATTAGTTGTAAAGCTGTGTAAGGTAGTAGGCTAGAATGATGAAAGAGAACACATATTTTAGCGAGTGTTCCTTTACCAAAGCAATATGGAGTAAAGTATGTGACTGGACTGAATGTCCAACAACTGCTTGGGACCTTGGAGGATTTACATATGAACTTACTTAAGAAGGGCAATTGGAAGCGAGGGCAAAAGAAGTTGCTTTATTTAGTTTATGCTACGTACCACTACCATATTTGGCATGAAAGAAACTTAAAAATGTTCAATGTGAGAATACTGAACCGAAGATCAAGTATGGAAATCCATCCATACCGATCTTTGCATTCGTTTTGATTTTCTTGCAAATTTTAGCAAATACATATGTAAATGGAGAGAATGAGTAAAGGACATGGAAGTATAGCGAGTGTAAAGAACATGGAGTTCTATCCCCTATGTTCACACGGGGAAGTTTTGGTAATAAAATTTTTCTATTATTACCAACAAAAATAAAAAGGAAGAAAAAGAGAAGATAGGAGGCTATACTCACTGCACTTGCTATATCACTCGTACTTGTTATTGACACTTGCGTTGTTTTTTATTTAATCTAAATACTAAACTCCAAATTATATCACTACACTTGTTATTTAATAGGAAAACAAGATTCTGAACTAAATATTCAAACACAATAAATAAATACAAATGCTTCCTTAGAACCAAACAAAAAAAAGCAAAAACATAATAATTTGTGTGCTTGTTATAACTTTTCTTCAATCCTAGCAGTAGTTGAATAAGTGATCCAAAATGCGGCTATAACGAGCATCTATTATAAGACCATCCAGTGTATAGCATGACCCTCCATAATGAGAGAGGGAAAAAGAGATAAACGAGAGAGACAAAGGGTAAAAGAATAAGTTATTAGCCTATAGTAAGTAATCTCAAGTATTTGCAAACTTATGTTTTCATCACTTACTAATCTCAAGTAATGTCAAACAGAGAGATAGAGGGTAAAAGGATAAGAGACAAACAGAGAGACAGAGGGTAAAAGAATAAGTTATTTGCAAACTTATATTTTCATCACTTACTAATCATTAGGATACATCTTGTTGATTCTTATTGTGGGGAAATTTCGGCTATCATGATATACATACGGCCACAAGATTTGCAATGTCTATGATGTTTTTGCTGCTTCTCCATAGCCACCTCTTTTGCTCCTCTAATTCGCTTCTCACTTCCTTTTGTAATTGATGGTTTTGGAGGATGAATGTCAACTTCTTCTAGAAGATTACAACCTACAAATGATTTCAAATCTTTTGACTTGAAATACCCTTTTTCACCTGATACAATGAACTTCTTCTTCACACTATTGCACACTTTTATGACCATTTTGAGGTCTTCTGCATTACTTCAAAGAAACCTCCCTACGCATTGGTGACTACTTGGCCCTTATTTTTCTCCTTCACACATGCTTCTAACAATGTACCGTGATCATCAAAAATAGGCTTACAAGTTGCTTTTTTTGTCTATCTATTCAAAATATGTGGATTTGGACTTTTCTTTCTTCAAGTCTCCATGTAAGGCAACAAAGATATGACGACATGGGATTCGTTCTAATTCAAACATTTTATAAGAACATTTTGCCTCAAATTTGGAAGTATAATAAGTTACTTCCCTTTTTGATTTGTAACACTTTTCCCCACTATCATCTATGGTATATAATCCGATCTCATCGTCCTCATGTAGTTTTATGACCACACACTCTATACAACTTGACCACAATTCATCTTAGAATATATAAAAGTTCTTATGAGTATAAACCTGACTTGCATGCTTTTCTAAATCTGATTTAGTTCTCGGTTGAGGCACGGAAGACGAGTTAGTATGATCAAACTCTCTCTCATTATCCTGTTGTATCTCAATGGCACACTCATATCTAATCCAAAATTCAACCAAGCTCAACTGGTTATTAACAAACTTGCAAAACATGGAATTTAAACTCTTTGATCTAGAGGTTATCGTCAACAATCCGAGATAAAAATATATCTATGAAATAAGATGGAATTCACATATGTATTAAACGATATATAAGAGTTAACTATTCATTATTCACTAACCCATAATCAGAAATAATAGACATCCAAGTTAACTCAAATTCGAGGGGGTTTCGAGCCCCAAACACATGATTTCAATTTGGCATGGAAAGCATGAACATTATTCAAAGCACCACCCACCTTTTCTGAAACTTTTTTCATTATATGCCAAATACAAAATCTGTGAATTGAAGTATGAAAAACCTTTTCTATTGCAATTTTCATAGCGGGATCCCGATAAGTCACACGTATGTAGGTTGTTGAGCTCCCATAGCTTCTAAAAATTTCTCAAATAACCATATAAAACTTTCAACTCGCTCGGTAGCTAAAAAACCAGATGCAAATGTTATGGACTGCCTATGGTGATTTATCCCAGATAAAAGAGCAAAAATTAGGGAGTATTTATCGAGTACCATATATTGTATGAAACAAAATGGCATCACTAAACAGGATAATAATTTTTCTTTCAATGCCATTTGCCCAAAAGACATGTTTTAGTCTACTTTCGTCTTCCATTTCATATGCAAAGTAGAACGAAGGATTCTTAGATTTCATCCTTTTGAAATTTTCAATAAACATGTGAGCATCGAGTTCTCGATCAAAGCTTTCAAATCCCGATGAAAATTTTGCACATCACTTTTCATGCAACCAACATTTCCTAACCCCTCCATTTTCTCTTTCACTAAATTAAACGCATTTGAGATACCAATATTATTTCTAGAACATGCACGTAACATATTCTTAAGCACCGATTCACATCTCTAGCTGATTTTAGCATAGCTATCTTGGATGGAGTAGAAAATGCATGCCTATCATGTAACTTCAAAACTTCATATTTACCCTCAGCATTTCTTTTAAAAGTGCACTAGGCTATGAAGACTCGGACACTCGCTCTATATCTTTCCGAGTCATGCAAAAGGAATCGGGTATAACGATGTCATTCATATAGAGTTTTGATTCCAAGGCATTCTCTCGTGTCTTAGAAACATACTTGAATTAAATAGTATCCTTCCTATGCGATTCGGCCTTCACATATCTCTTTAATCATTTTTTAGTTAGCGACTCGGAAAAGTTGTTCTTTATTCCGAGTCCTTTCTCACTCGGAATCGACTTGTGATTATTTACTCTATCGTTTGCATAGTCGGCATTCATAGTTCATTTCATGCTTAGTCTATATCAAGTTCTTTCTCACTTTGATATTTGCTTTGTAGAACGTGTTTCTTTTCTTAAGACTAAGTCATATGGAATTCCGAGTATCATGGATATTAGACTCGAGAATATTCCATTTCCTTTCGACTCGGATAATCAATTGCGTAATTTCTCAAGATTATTTTGTTATACGTGTCTAACCTTGGACCAAAGTATTTTATACTTTGAGAACCAAAGTTGTTTTACTTTTGTAGGTTATTCAATCGAGGATATCTTTTCAAAACTACAAAAGTAGCCGGCTTCGAACGTCAAATCACCAGCGAGATATGGCTTTTCACCTTCCTCGCTTTAGTCTCGGAAGATTGTGTCGAAGCTATCCGCTTCAATATCCGGAAAAGCTGGAACGCCAAGCCTAACGGTGGTTTTCACCTCGGTTTTCAAGACACAACCGATGGTTTTGGGACTTCCAAGAGAGTTAAACCGTTGTCCAACGTTCATATTTCAACGGATACTTTACGAGTGACTCGAAAGCCTTTCTCAACGGTCACGAGAGGACTCTCGGTCGGCGAGATGGAAATAACGGCTACTCTGCCTGGTCTTATCTATAAGAAGAAGCCACTTCACAAGACTTGAAGCTTGCGAGAACATATTGTCTATACACTTACTTGTTCAAAGTTATTGTATTTTACTCTCAATCTTCAACTTACAACTCCCACTCTGTAATTCATTACTTTACGAGTTGTAAGGTCTTGTACTTCGTTACAAACACTTCTTACATTCTTTGTAAGGTCCCTTGACTAAGCTGTAAAGGTTAACTCGGCTTAGTTGTCCCTAGCTGTAAGGGTTATCTCAGCTAGGAAGTACTAGATCGAGATAAGGTAACTTCGAGTCTAGGAAAATCGTATAGAGTTGTCTAAGGGAGCAACTCGGGTTACATCAAGTTCACGGTATTCTGTGGACTCAAAATAGTGGATTTGACTTCGTGTGCTGGATTGACACGGGCCGTGGTTTTCCGCCCCGGGAGGGTTTCCACGTAAAAATTTACGTGTTCTCTTTACGAGTTCATTCTAGACTCGGACGACATTAGTGCTCCTGCTTCTTCGATTCATTGTTTTACGAGTCCAATCTTTTCGACCTCGTGTTTAGACTCGGATTCTGTCTTGGTCACTTTTACGCACAAAAGTGTGTGTTTTCGCAAAGATTTTTCCATCACCCTATTCACCCCCTCTAGGGTGACTCGGACTCTCCCCGAGCAAACCTTCGAGCTATACCACCCACCCTATTAAGACTTCATTTTCTTTTTGTTTTGAGTTTAGTTTCACATAAATTTTCTACACTGTTACCTCCATCTTTGTTAGCAAAGTCAGTTGGTAGTACCAATCCAACTAGTTGAGGCTCTTTTTCAATGTGCCAACCTTCTTTCAAATAAACACAATATTTCCAGTATATGATTCCATTTTTTTTGGTTTCTGATGAAAGTCGCATACTAAACCCAACATGGTGTGCATATTGTTTATAAAATTCTACCCCTTCTTGCAATGAATCAAATGTCATACCTGGATAAGGCCTAAACTCATGGTCACAATTGGGATAAATCTCATTGCATATACTTGATGAGTTGCTAGATTTACTCGGAGTAGCATATATGCCGTTAGGAGTTTGAGTCATCTCCATCCCTACAATATCGAAGAAAAACCTTATTTATTACTAAGATAAAATAAATATTTATAAAATAAATCTCCAATTAATTTAATCAATTACATGAGCGTTTAAATTCAATATGTCAACAATTAGGATCATGAAGCATATAAATCTTCTCGATTTATATTTATAAAAAAACAAAATTCAACCCCTGTAGCAGTTTATAGTTTTTGGTCAATCGAAGTCAATTAAACAATGAGAAACTATAAAATCATTATCAATTATCAGTAGATTACGATCAATTGTGATCATCAAATATATAAATTTAACCTAATTTCATGAGTATGAAGGACCCAAAAAAAAAAAAAAGCAACGCACTGTATGATTCAGGAAGAGTGGCCTTGGCTGCTACTGAATAATGACGGCACAATTTGGGTTTTTCTTATGAATGGTTGTGGGTGGCTAAACAGTCGATGGCAACATTGTGGGCATCTCCGTTAGGAGTTTTCCGACAAGGAGATCGACATTTCCAATGCAACGTGATATCTCTGTTTGCTTACGTGAATAAGGAAGTGAGAGAGAGTTTGTGTTAAAGATGGGATTTTATATATCATCTAATCTAATTACATCTCTTAGATCGTGACAGTTGATTATTTATCCAAGGGCTGAGATTTTTACTTCTTATATCAATATAGCAAGCACTTTTCATTTAATATGCTATCTATATATATGTACTTTCTAGAGATAATTCTAAACTTTTATGCTTTGAAAATTAGTTATTAAATGGGGACAACTTTTACCATGAAATGCACTACTCACCATATGTCCAAATAAACTATTGATCACCACCTCAAACTAAATATATACTACGTGAAATATTCATCTTAACCATATCACAATATCACAATAATCTATCGTGAGAACTCATTAATTTGCATTTTGAAATTCACTGGACAATTGGTTGAAAAGCCTAATCATATTATTTTCAGATAAGTGGCAAACGGTGATCAACAGCTTAATTACATGTATGTTATGGGATTCCCTATTCCACTTGCACCTCCTAATCAATTTAAACCAAATACCATGTCAATAATTCTGAAAAAGGACCAACTTTAAGCTTTTAACACCCATATTTAAAAAGATTAAAGATTTATTTTTCATTGATTTGTAAACCAGAAAAATAAGTCGTTCGAATTAAATGCACATATGAGATTAATTTTTAGCCAACCATACTTAGGTCGGATAAGGGTTCAATTTTCGGCCAATAAACCTAGGATGTTGAATTTGCCTGATATTACCAACAATTGCAATGCCAGCTGTGTTTATTCGTTCAACCACATCCGTAAATCATCCAATTAATGGATTAGGTCTAGTGGCCTATTAAACGCATAATTCATAAGCTGAATTTCGTCTATATTACTATGAAGGTCATCCTCAGTAGAGAATCTATAGAGACATCATTTTTTGTTGTTTCTATATATCTGCAATTATAATATGTTATCACTTAATAAGTACTCCTTGTATTTTAAAATACTTATCGTTTCGGATTATTAGAGAATACTAAAAATATACAAAATTTATGATAATATTCGTGTTAAAAGACTAAAGTATTTCAAAGTTTCATTGGAAATGAGGAAAGTTAATGGAAAAAAGTGGAGAAGGAAATAACAATAATAAGAAAAGAAAATTAATAAATTAATCATTAATATATAGTATTGAAATTATAATATAACATATATTGTGAAATACAAATAGTAAATATTAAAAAATGAAGGGAGTTTATTGATCAAATTATTAAGTAGCTATTACTTGAGTCGTTTATGTCAACATTACTCCAGCTAAGTATCACGGGATGATAATTTACTCGAACTTAGTACCAGTGCGGCGCTAGCAAACTACACCTGGGAACCTTCTTAGAGCTTGCTAATAAGCCTTAACGATGCTTGACTTAAGCTTGAGAGAGCTAAGTAAGCAAAGAACACTTAGAGAGAGAGAGAGTTTGGGAGAATAGTTTGTGTATTGAACTCTTGGAATGGATGATTACAAATGAGGACCCCATGGGTATATATATATATAGCCATCTCCTCAATGGACGGTGGAGATCGATTTGATCCAACGGTCAAGATCGCGTATTAAGAATTCTCTATACAAATATCTACAGGTCTACATGATTATAGAATATTCGGAACTTGGTGGATCCTTGTGGAACCACGGAGAGAATTCTAGAGGATGTCGGGCTCTTCCGGAGCATTCCGTGACATCCTCCCTCAACTAATCCGACGACATCCTCGTAGCCTTCGCATCTTCAAACGCTCTGTATTTGTTCCTTAAGCGCCACAAGTTTTGGATGGGCTCCCAGCTTGCTTCGCTATCCGGTAGTCGCTTCTATTTGACGAGCAACTCATGTGTTGGAGGCTTGTTTTGGTGACAGGCCACCTTGTCGGCTAGTACCTCCTCCACTTGCTTGTCATGTTGCACCGTTATGCCCATCGGTGCTCGTTAAGAGATGCCCCTACTTGGATGCACTTGGTCTCCATGGTAAGGCTTAAGCAAACTTACATGGAAGACAGGATGATACTTAATTTTTGGAGGCAAATCTACCATGTAGGCTTGAGCCTCAACACTTTTAAGGACAGGGAAGGGTCCCTCAAACCTCCGAATAAGTCCTCAATACGAACACTTAACTTTGCATGGCTGTACATTTTGACGAGGACAAGGTCCCCAACTTGGAACTCCCATGGGCGACGCTAATTATCAGCCCATTTCTTCATCTTCTTGGAGGCTTTCTCCAAGTAAGCTCATGCCATATAAACTTGGTCATTCCAATCCTTGGCGAACTTGAATGCTAGCGGGCTTGGACCCTAATACTCTGTGGCAATTGTGCTCGGAGTCGGAGGTTGTTGCCCCATAACAATCTTGAACGCACTTCGGCCTGTAGATTCACTCTTTTGCAAGTTGTACGAGAACTGAACTACATCAAGTAGCTTCGCAAAATCTCGCTGGTTGGCACATACATAGTGCCTCAAGTAGAGCTCTAGAAGCGCATTCACCGCTCTCTGTTTGTGTAACACCCCAAAGCCTACCCTAGGAGTATTACATCGTCGGCGTTCCCGAGAGGAACTCCCAAGGCTATTTAAGATCTCAACTTAGGGTTAATAGTTTTCTCTTAGATTGGCATAAACGTGTTTCCGGGTTTTCAAAGGTTTTCCTGAAAATTCCGACAGAGTTTCGTCCGTAATATGGCTAATCCCATAGGCTTAAAGCCTTAACCCTGCATGAAACACATTCATAAACTCAACGAGCCATACGCTCAAAGTATACATAACACAAACTCAATGAGCCACACGCTCGGAGCAAACACATGGATATTTTATTATACATAGTAAAAAATTTGGTCCAACATACAACCGATCTTAACAAGCATGAAAACATAAAGCACATAACAAGTCCGGAGATGTCCTATCTGTTGGTCCGCTTCTTCTAAAAGCCAAAAGCAACTCCCGAGAGTCTTAAGTTACGTACCTGAAAATGTTGGTAATGTCATGAGCTCCACGAGCCCAATGAATAACCCAAACCCAACCCCTGGTTTCACTTTGCATACTAATTCATTAACAAACACACGTAAGTCCACTATTCATTCATAACATACGATTTAGATCGTACATGCTTAAGACATGCAAGATACTAAACTTACCAACTTACCGCGCGACACATATGAGATCAATTACTCATGAATTCAATCAGAACATACTTCATTCTTCTTTATAGGCAAGTATGTCATATAATTATTCATCATGTAAGTCATTCATCACGTAAATCATATCTTACTTTATATTGTATTAATTTCTTACGAAATCGGGGTTAATTCTTCTTCTCATTCTTCTTCTTGAGTTCAATCATGCATTTCATAAATCATTGATTCTTTCTTTCTTGTTCATCATGCACAATCATTCGTTTCTTCATATTGTAATTCTTTAAGTCTTCTTAGTTTTGAATGGAAAGAAGATTTATGTCCTGCTCTAAAGACCCAGTTCTTGGAGCCAAAATATTTCATGGGTTAGTTCTTGGAGGCAAAATAATTCATGGCCTCGAGACTTGCATCGGACCACTGAAGGACGCATACTGTCAATAACTCGTGAAAGCAAAATAATTCATGGTTTCAATTAACGAGACACTTCTATGACCATAGTTTCGAGAGGGTTCTTTAATTCATGTGGTCTTAGATCAATAACACAATCCTTTTTCCCTTCTTTAGTTGTTTATATTTCTTATTTTCTTACTATTTTCTTATTACTTATCAACAAAATATACTTAATTCATATAAAATCATCAATAATGTCATAAGTAACATCTTCACAACTAGGAATTTACGTAAACAAGTTCCAAGTTAATTACAATCAATATAACTCATATAGACATGCTTATATCATTTATAATCGATATACTTTAAGATAAACACATCATAACATAAATATATAAATTATGATTTCTAATTAATGAACTTATCGTTTTATGATAGCATATTATCGCTCATAGGTGGTTTACGGTTCTATAACTTTCCTTAATCATTATATATCTCTTAATCTAGCTGTATACCTTATTAAATCTCGGTTCTAAACCTAATTATTCAATCGAGTCCTGATTTTACCAAAATTAGTACATTTTCACTCAAAATTCATATCTTCCAATCTACTCACATACCAAAATTTACAGGAAATTGTCATAAATTATTAGAAAGATACGAGTAAAAGTTTTAGAATTTCAGGCTACACATGAATTTACAAAAATTCGGATAACAACATAATCGGGCGAAAATCTACATTTCTAACATGTATTCGATTCTCTCGATTTTACCCTTTAATCCTATTCAATTTAAATTCATCAAAATCTCAACATAAAACTCAATAATCATGCTCAATACCACTCGGATATCATAAATTCATGGATCGGATATCACATAATCGGAACATGCTTTTCGATTCATGGGTTGTTAATTTAGTGAATTTCGGCCTCTAACTTCTTCAATTAACCTAGGATTTTCAATTTCATGAATCAATTTCAAGTTTAATCCACCTAATTCATTTTAATTTTAGAGGATGAATTTAAATTACTCACCTTTGATTCTTAGTGGTTCTAAGAATTTCGGTTTTAGAGGATTTCGAATTGGGTGTTTGAATTTCATATTATGCTTCTTCTTCCTTCCTCTCGGTTTCCCCTTCCTTCTTCTTTCCCAACCCTTTGCTTCTTCATTCTCATTCCCTTGGGTTCTCGCTCTCTACTTCTCACCTTCCCCTCTTCCCGTCATTCCCTTCACTCGTCGACCGCTGTACTTTTACTTGCTGGCGACCGCTCCTTTCGCTCGCTCGCCCCGTCCCTCTATCTACTCGTTGCTGCAACTTCCCTTGTTCTTCTTCCTCTCTATTTCTGCTCTGGCTCACGTCTCCCTCTCGGTCTCCCTTTGTTCTTGATTCCTCTCGAGCTCTCTTGTTCTTTCTTTTTCTCTGCTCTGCTCTGCTCTCTCTTTCCCCTTCTTCTTCCTCTAGTTCTATTTCAGTCTCTCTCTCGTTCCTCTCTCGACCCGGCTCCCTCTCTTTCCCTTACGGTCCCTCTATTTCTTTGTTTCCCTTTCTTCTTTACTTTCCTTGCGTCTATTTCCAATCTCCCTCTTAATCCCTCTTTTTGAGGTTTTCTCTCTCCTCACTTTATTTCAACACCTAATGAGTTTGGGTGTTTTAATGTAATTGGACCCTTAACATCCTTGCTCTAATTATCCGCCACCAAATGCCACTAATCCCTTCATTTTATCCATTGCCAGCACTTCTACTAATGCTAGCCAATTCTTTCGCCTTTTTATTCCTTTTTTCCTTTTATTTTAATTTTTCGGTTTGGGGTTTGGGGTTTTATGTGAATTGGGATCAAAAATATTTCACAAGCCCATTTTAGCTAACCCATGCTCGGATTTCAATTCTCGGGTTTTAATTTTGACTCGGAAAAAATTATAATTCAACTTAATTTAAAAATTTTGAATTTTTTTAACTTTTAATAACATAATTAATTACCAAGCAAGCACCTTAAATTTTTGGGTATTACGGTTTGTCCATCGCTTTGAGGGTGAAAGCTAGTGGAGAAGTTAAGCTTAGACCCCATGAGCTTGAATAACTCCGTCCAAAACGGGCCATGAAGCGAGTGTCCCGATCACTCACTATCGGACGCGGCAGGCCCCAATACTTCACCACATGCTTGAAGAATAGTTGGGCGGCTCTGCTCGGCTGAACATTGCTTGGGTGCCGAAATGAAGGTTTGTACTTGGAGTACCGATCTACCACCACAATGACCCGGTTGCACCCATCACTCATGGGCAAGCCCACGATAAAGTCCATGGAGACACTTTCCCACGGTCTCTCGAGAATAAGAAGTGGCTCCAAGAGTCTCGCAGGAGCTCCTTGTTTAATCTTGTCTTGCTGGCACACAAGACAAGTCCTAACATAGGCCTCGACATCATCCTTCAAGTGAAGCCGGTAGTAAGAATCACTCACAAGTGCGAGCATGCGATGTAATCTTGGATGTCCCGCCCACTCGCTATCATGGCACTCCTTTACAATTTCCCTCCGTATGTTGTCGTAGGCGAGCACGTAAAGACGTTTGCCTTTTGTGAGTACTAGGCCATCTTCAACCCAAAATCTCCTTGTCTTGCCCTCCTATACGAGGTTGATGATGGTTTGGGCCAAGTGATTGTGCTTCGACCCTTCGCGGATCCGGTCCCTCAAATTACTTTAAGGTCGGGTTATGTTGGCAAGCTCTCCTTTGCGGCGTCGGCCACCAGATTAGCCTTGCCCGACTTGTACTCCATTTCATAGTCAAACTTGGCTCGGAAATCTTGCCACCTCTCTTGTTTAGGAGTGAGCTTCTTCGTGTGCGGAAGTAGCTCGTGGCAACGCTGTTCGTCTTAATAACGAACTTACTCCCTAGCAAGTAATGCCTCAAGTCCGAAGACAATGTACCATTGTGGTCATTTCCTTTTCTTGCACCGGTACCGCCTCTTGGTATCATTTAGCTTCCAACTTTCAAAAGCGACAGGATAACCATCCTACATTAAGACTCCTCCGATGGCGAAGTTAGAAGCACTTGTGTAACTCGAATAGCTTGTGGAGGTCGGGAAGAACTAACGCTGGTTCCTCGGTGATAGCCTTTTTCAAGGCTTCAAAGGCTTATTGACATTCTGGTCTCCAAGTCCATCCTCTTCCGTTCTTCAACAAGTCGGTGAGAGGAGCGGTGATTGCAAATTAACCTTTGATAAACTGTGGGTAGTAGTTTACCAAGCCAAGGAAAGATCTTAGCTCGGTGACCTTAGTTGGTGGCTCTCACTCCTGTATGGCCTTTACCTTTGAAGGATCCATCTGAATCCTTCCCTTACCGACAATATGGCCCAAGAATGACACTCTTCTTGGCGAAGGAGCACTTCGCCTTCTTAACGTAAAGCTGGTTGTCCCTTAGGGTTGAGAACACTTTCCGCAAGTGTCTCACATGCTCCTTGAGAGTCTTACTATAAATGACAATGTCATCTAAGTAAGCTGCTACGAAGCCATCAAGGAAAAGAGCAAGTACCTTATTTATGAATGTACAAAATGTGGCCGGTGCATATGTGAGGCCAAAGGGCATGACTAGAAACTCGTGTGACCCATAGCGTGTAACCCATGCCGTCTTTACCTCGTCTCCTTCGGCTATGCAAACTTGGCAGTACCTACTCCTCAAGTCCGACTTGGTGAAGTACCTTTGCATCTCCTAGTTAATTGAATAGATCATCGATGCGTAGAATCGGATACTTGTTCTTGATAGTGATCTTGTTGAGTGCTCGATAGTCTATGCATAGATGAAGGGACCTATCGTGCTTCTTTTGAAAGAGAACCAGTGCACCGTAAGACTATTTCGAGGGACGGATGTAACCAGCATCCAGTAACTCCTTCAACTGTCTCCGTAGCTCCTCGAGCTCCGGAGGTGCCATGCAGTAGGGGGAAAATGTAGGCGGCTTAGCCCCGACTCCAACTTGATAGCATGGTCGACTTCCCGTCTAGGAGGAAGTCACTTCGGTAACTCCGCGAGCATCACATCCTGAAATTCGTCCAACACTTCTTGGACAACTTTAGGTGCTTGGATGTCCTTGCCCCCTCATCTATCTTAAGGGTGGCGATGAAGGTTGGTTCCTTCTTCTTGATTCCTTGAGAGAATTGAAGAGTGGAGAGCATCTTTCCCTCATCAATCTCCCTCTTCATAGGAACCACACAAGGTTGCCCTTTCTCCATGATACACATTGTGTTGGTGTAAGGCACCAAGAATGCCTTCACCGTATCAAGAAAATCTATACCAAGATAGAATTTCTTATCATCTAGAGGAGTAACGGTGATGTTAGTCTTACCTCTCCATCGGCCGATCTGGATCTCGGTGTTGCGGACAACACCTTCGATCGGGAGACTCATGGCGTTGACCCCCTTTACAAAGCCTCTTTCCTTGGTGTAGGAAAGGCCAATCTCCTCGGCAAGCTCCTTGGCCATGTAGACCATATCAGCCTACCGTATCCAGCATCGCTTGTATTGGCTTGCCGTTGATGTGGGTTTCCACATACATGTGCCCACAAGGCTGTCCCTCCACTTTAGCTTGGATGGCGTTGAGAAGCCTCATGGAAGCGAGCTTTCTTTCCTCTTGTCGCTCTTCCTCCATGACCAGAGTGGCAAGCTTGCCCTTTTCGGATACTCAAAGACTCGATGAGGCCCGAGTACAAGGGAAGCAAGAGATCTCCTTCTTTGTGTGGCCCTCCTTGGACTTCCCCTTGTCCTTGTAGGAGGACGGCTTCCCCTTCTTGGGAGACTTGTCACAGTCTCCCCCACTTTTACTGTGTTCCGCCTTCTTGCCTTGTCCCTTTGAGGACTTGAACTCGTAGATTGACTCGGCGGCAGCAAGAGCGGAGGTGAGGTCTTTCACTCCCCGCCTCTTTAACTCCATTCTGGCCCATCCACATAGGCCATCGAAGAAGCAACATAAGACATCTTGATCTCCCATGGTGGGAATTTCCAAGAGTAATTCTTGGAATTCCTTCACATATTCCCGAATGTGACCCTCTTTGTGTTGGAGGTGTCGAAGCTTGGTTCAAGCTTCTCGTTGGGCATCCTTAGGGTAGAAATGCCTTTTGAGTTCTTCGTTGAATGCCTCCCAAGTAATGATGGGATCAGATCCTCTATTGACGTCGTCACAATGACGTCGCCACCGGATAAGAGCGAGTATCTTCAACAAAGAGGAAACATTATTCACCTTGAGGTCATCTCCTCAATGCATGAGGTTTTGAAGTAATCCTCAAGTCCTTATAGGAATTTGTCAATTTTCTTCGGGCTCTTGGCTCCTTTGTAGTCTAGAGGCTTAGATACAATAATCCCAGGGACAGTCGTCATTTGGACCGACTCACTATTGGCCACCGCGGCCAAGCACAACCTAAGTTGCACTTTGAATTCCTCCATTTGCTTTCATTGTTCACGGATAGTGGTCCTGAGTTCTCTTATTTCTCTGTCCTTAGCCTCCAACGTGGCTTTAAGGATTGCCACCTCCTTGGCAAAGTTCTTGAGCTCCAAGTCTTCCTTCTCCGACTCAAGCTCACCCACGAGCTGGGTCAAGGTGTCGACTTCTTCCCTTAAGGCGGCAAGGAGGGTGTGTTGCTGAGCAACTCTTTCCTTAAGTGTGGCAACCGCCTCTCGGGACTTCTCACGACCCTTCTTGCTACCTTGTTGGCTTCCTTCGGTGATGCTCGACATTCTTACCCCAAACTGCGGCTCCGATACCAACTCTCACGGGACGATAATTCACTCGAACATAGTACCGTACTGGCGCTAGCAAACTACACCAGGAACGTTTTAGAGCTTGCTAGTAAACCTTGACGATGCTTGACTTAAGTTTAAGAGAGCTAAGTAAGCAAAGAATACTTAGAGAGAGAGAGAGAGTTTGGGAGAATGCTTTGTGCATTGAACTTTTGGAATTGATGATTAGAGCCGAGGACCCCATGGGGTATATATACATGGCCATCTCCTTAATGGAAAGTGGAGATCGATTTGATCTAACTGTCAAGATCGCATATCTAGAATTCTCTATGTAAATATCTATAAGTCCACATGAGTATAGAATATTCTATAACTTGGTGGATCCTTATGGAACCACAGAGAGAATTCTAGAGGATTTCGAGCTCTTCCGAGCGTTCCGTGACATAAGGGACGAGTGAATAGTGGAGAGAAGAGTTAAACCGGCCAACCGTATCGAAAACGAGACCCTTTACTTCGCATGGAGCTCGCCCTAGGATAACAAAGTTGGGATAACTTGTTCAAGCCACTTGGCGTTTAAGGGTATTTGACAACACCCGTCACTCCTTTTCTTTTATTTTTTTAACTAGGAATAGGATAAAGTGTTTATACATTATTAGCTTATTGTCCGACGTGAATCCAACATGTTCTTGATGTGCATATGAAAGGGGACGTGATGCATACACCGGACTAAGCCCAAGCCTACAAGATAATCAGGTCTATTAAAGAAGCTTGTAAGATCTATTTTTGCCAAAGTAGAATTTGTACATCACGTGTTTTTGAACCACCAAGCCAAGATTATAACCCGAGAGAATACCTTGACACCCATTGTACCAATAACATTGAGAGAGAAAAGAAGTTGCTCATATACGTGAATAACACAATGACATTGTGGATTGTGGTTCTCTCATGTGGCAAACAAGTAATTATTATAACTACGATTATATAAAGTATTAATTAATTTTATTTTTATAATTAAGTATTTTTTTATTAATAATCAATTTATAAGGATTAAAACTAATCACAAGCTCAAAAATAGCTATTTTTAAAATAATAATAATAAAAAATTAATATATTAGATTATTAATTTTTTTAAAAGAGTAAGTAAACCAACTATGTAGTAGTCCTTCTTTCAAGGGTTTGACCCAAGTTGTCCTCCTTAAGGATGAAGAGAAAAGAAGAAGGAAAAGACAATAAGAAAATAGAAGATGAAATACATAGACCGAACTTAGCAACCCAATCATTTACCCTATTCCCTTCTCTAAAAGTGTGTCCGACAAGGACTCGGTTCAATTTTGAAGCAACCATCTAGTATTGTGAATGAGTATATGAATTTCCCAAAGGACCTGGATAACTCCTTTGATCGCATCAATAACCACTTTATTATCTCCTTCGACAATAATATCTTTAAAACCTACTTGAACTCGCTGCTTTGACCCCATTATGCATGGCGAAGCCTCCCCAACTAGAACAGAAGCACTCCCCAGGTTGCACGATCCTGCTTAGATGAACATTCCATCCTAATTTCTAATAACGAAACCTCCCGCGGCTGATGACGACGTCTTCGCTCTATTAAAATTGATCTTGACAAATCCTCCCGGTGGTTAGCCACCTCACGAACCTGCATTGAAGGAGTAGAAGGTTGGAGGGATGTCTTCAAGTGTGGTTGAAGTTGGAGATCAATACGGCTTCTAGCCCTTTATTCTGCCCATTAGGTTTTGGCTCTTAGTAGTATGGCCATTGTAATGAACCTCCCTTTATTAAAAATGATTTCATTACGACTTTTCCGAGACACTCCTAAGCGGATGAACCAATCCGATCATCTAATTTGGTCTCATTAACTCCTTCATAGAACTGAATATGTCCTTTAAAGATAAGAACCTCGATTGACTCAAATCAATATCAAGCTAGTTGTGCTGGTATGCTTTGGCCCACACATCTTTCACAAAGGAACAATGCGAGAACAGATTATTGATAGATTCCCCATTAGCTCGAACATAAAGGGCAGCCCACATCAATAGCAAAGCCTCTCCTCACAAGGTTATCTCGAGTGGATAAGCATTATGCCTAATTTGCAAAAGAAAATTCTTGAGCTTAGGCATTATATCCAAGTTCCAATTCCAAGCAAACTCCTAAGCAGCACTATTAGGGAGATGTTATGTGCATTCTATGTGGCTCATTTTGTAGTGAACTTGCCCGAACCGGCCAAGCCCTAACAAACAGGTGTCCTCAATCTCATTTAATGGCAAGGGAATGGCCTTAATAAGTTGACATACCTCTGGTGGGAGAAAAGCGACTAGCCGTACCAGGTCCCATTCTCTAGTCGGCGTAATACACTCACTAACTCGTAGCTTCCGGAGCAGGAGCATATAAGTTATTACGATCAAGATAATCAATAAGCTTAAGGTTTTTACACCAAGAATCCACCCAAAAGTTAACGAGTCTTTCCATTACCTATTTTCCATCTTTATCCATTCTGGAAAAGCTTCCTTTCTCTAAAGAGGCACCTCCATGCCCATGAGTTTGTCTATTTAGCCTTTTGAGAGAAAAATCCTGCGTCAAAGGATATTTAGCCCTCAAGATTTTAACCTAGTAATTACTATCATCATAGAGATATTTCCAAATAAGTTTACAAAGGAAGGATTGATTGACAGACCTCCGTTTTCCTCAACCCAAGGTCTCCCAATTTCTTCCGTAAACAGATCTTGTCCTAAGAGACAAAGGGTAGCCCTTTGGCATTCTGCGATTTTTTCCGTAAGAAATCGCAGTTAATTCTATCAAGGGCTTCAATAGTATTTTTCAGTAATTTAAAACTCGCATAGTGTGGGCCGGTAAGATTGCAGATTGGACTGAATCGGAACCAATCTATCGTCTTTGGACATCGCATTAGCTTTCGACTTTTGAAGTTTCCTATCGCAGATCGTAAAATATCAAAAAAGCGGCTACATTAGCCCTTCCTCGGAAGACGGAACAACCTAGATATTTCCCTAGAGAATCTATATGAGAAATATTAAGGCATGAGGAGACTAGTCTTCTATCTGCAGAGAATAGCATTTTTAGAGAATACTAGTGCTGATTTATGAAAATTGATTAGTTGTCCTTATTGCTTGCGTAAATCATTCAAAATAGTGTGCAGTTTGACACATGTCTCATAATTAGCCTTACAAAAAAGTAAACTATCATCAGCAAAAAGCGCACAAGGAATCTTCTATGTACGAGGACAAATCTTGATCCCAATACCCGAGTTAGGCTGCAAGGTAGCAACTAGAAGTCTATATGCAAGAGCCTCTCAAGGTTTGCTCTTGGAGAGTATAAATCACCTTAGAGGGGGTGAATAGGGTGATGAGGAAACTTGCTTGAAAATTAAAGCAAATAAGGATCTGATGTGAGTGAGCGGCAAGGATACACTCAAAAAGCATAAACTCGGAATTCGATAAGCGAGTGAAGAAACAGACTAACCGAATTGCAAACTGTCTCGAGTCTAGAATGTACTCGAAAAGTAATAACTCGGAAAGTACGTGGAAACCCTCCTGGGCGGAAAACCACGAACCGTACTAATCCAAGCACGAAGTCGAATCTACTATTTTGAGTCCACAAAATACAGTAGGCTCGACTTAACCTGAGTTGCTCCCTTAGACAACTCCTTACAAGTTTTTCCTAGACTCGAAATTACCTTATCCGATCTAGTACTTCCTAACTAAGATCACCCTTACAATTAGGGACAAGCTGAGCTGAGTTAACCCTTACAACTCAGTCAAGGGACCTTACTTAGAGAGTAAGAAAGAAAGTGTTTGTAGTCGAGTACAAGACCTTACAACTCGGAAAGTTATGAAAAATAGAATTGGAGTTGTAAGTAGAAGATTGAGAATGAATACAATGACTTTTGATCAAGTATGCTTTATGAGTCAATCGGAGTCATGCGAAAGCGACATAATAGATTCTATAACACTCGGAGGAAATGTTACATCACTCGAAAAGTTTATAAGATACATAGAATGACTTGAAATCAAAACCTTATAAGAGAAGAGTTCTTATACCTGATTCCTAGATGGAACTCGAAACGTGTAAGTATAGAGTCCGAGTCTTCAATCTCCCCTTTTTGATGAAAGGCATTCCGTACTTAGACAAAAACTTTGTTAGTGATATAAGTGTGATTTTATAAACTTGCTCAGAAAATAACTTAAGATTTCATAGCTATCGGAGCAAGAAAAGAAATAAATCCATATAGACAGTAATTGTTAATGAAATGCATTGATTTCAATGACGATGCTAAGCAAGAAAATATATTTGATGGAAACTCATAAATACTTGCATTAGTCATCAAACTCGGAAAATTGTAACGAAATGCATTAATTCATTGAATTCAAAGACAATATTTACAGCGGGTGAGAGAGACTCCCCTAAACAAGACAACAAATTTTTTTCTATCTATTCTCCCCCTTGCCTTTCAGCAAAAACAAAAAAAATGGGAAGAATACAATGAGAAGTATATATTTGATGTCCGGGTAAAAGAGAGAAAAAGAAACGAAACACTCGTAAACAAAAGACTAAGAAATTAAGGAGGGAATGGGTTAGTCCGAGTGGAGGAGGAAGGACGAGTGGTGCGCCGGTGTTAATAAGATCTTGACGATGTGCTTGAGCGCGGTGGAGGAAGTACGGGGATCTCTGGCATCCGCTCGGTTCCGAGTGGCCGACCCGGAACTAGTTCATCCAGAGGCTCGTCCTCTTGGAACCGAACGACCGGAGGGGTATGCTCGGGTCGACCTGCTGCTGGCTGTCCTTGAGCGAGCAAGTTCTTCCGATCCACTCGAGCCGCTGTCCGAGCTGATCACTTTTGGTAGTGCTTTAGGAGCACTTGGACCCTCGGTTGTTGCTCCTTGTCCTTCTTGGTCTCCTTGGCCTTCCGGCTCACCATGCTCGGCAAGAGTCGTATCAGTCTGCAAGCTCTTTTGCTTCTTCTTGATCTTCTCCTCTGCTCGAGGAGGATTTGGCGAGACTCGAGGATTCCTCGGAGGTGTCCGAGTCTCCTTGATCCCAAGCTGCCTTGGAGCGTCTCTCGAAGAAGCTCATCGGCTCCCTCTGCTCTTTCACCAGAGCCTTCATCTCGAGGAGCACGTCCTGTTGCTCTTGGAGTTGAGATTGGGCTGTTTTCGGTTGATGGTCATAGGCTGGAAGATAGTCTTAAATGACCGGAGGAGGTCCTTGAGTTCCAAGGCCATAGAGGAAATTTTGTCCATGAAAGTAGTGGAAAAAATAGAAGAAACGAGCTTTAGAGACACTGAGGTGGAGGCACCACTAGGTGGAGCGGGAAGAGAAAGAGGGGTGTCTTTCGAGTCCGAGGTGGCGAAGGAGGCCTCAAGTCTAAGCTGTGAACGCAGACACCGAGGTTGGGTTTCCTGGTATCCATACCTCGAAGTTCCTTTTGCGAACTATAATGGCGACCTCAAAACTGCGGTCAGATCCGAGGGAAGAGGAACTTTGAATTGTTTGAAGATGAGAGTGAGAAGAGCACCGAAAGGAAGAGGGGTGTTCTTCTTGGTCCGAGTTTGAGCTGGCACAGCTGCCATTTGCTCAATAATAGCGAGGAAAGAGGTCTACTTCATAGCCCTCCGGAATATCAAGAGCGCTTTGAGGTGCTTGGAGTTGGGGTTCTCCTTGCTAGAGTCTTTGTGAGAAGAATGTTCTCATCAGCAAGAAACACAGAAGACGAGCTTCTTACTTTAGGCTGAGTCACGAGAAAAATTTTGCGTGACCCAGGAACTCTTTTGCATACTTTTCAAAGAAGTCGTCAGTGACCTCATTGAAAGGAATTGGATTGCTATTTAAGAAAAGAGAGGAAACTTTAAACGAGACGATGGAGGAGGGAAGTATTGATTCGAATAGTTATGTTTTGAACTCTGGAGGTGAGAATACCTTCGAGCTAGAAAGATGAGTATAAAACTCGAAACGAGTTCGGGATAGATGAACTCGCTGAAGCAAAGAAAGTTGTATACCCCGAGTCGATTGTATGTGAGGCAACCACAAAAATTTAGTGGTTGGGAAGAATTTATCATCCAGCGCAAGGTCTTTGGGTGACAAGGGGTTTAGAATTTGAGGGCCTTCTTGGCTTTTGGTGCGAGGTTTCTTGGTGGGAGAACCAAGAAAATCGGGGTGAGAACCTCTTTTCGGTATTTTGGTGTGAAAGAGAGAAGGTCAACTTGAGAGAGAGTAGAAGAGAAGAAGACTCGAAGAGAGTGAAAGATAAAAGGAAAAAGTAGAAGAGAAATGAGTTTGAGAGCAACGGAGCTTACTTGAGATGATCTTCACAAAGCTTGAGAGCACTGGGTGTCGTGTTTAGTCACTGAGATCGTAGTCGCGAGGAGTTGATTTCGAGAGAGAAAGTAAGTGTAGAGTAAAGTAAGGAAATGAAGGAGAATAGGCGCTATTTATAAGAAAAATAAACGTCCTTCGAGTATCTGTTTTGAGTAAACTCTTTCAGCGAGTCACCTCGAGACCGGTGTGACGGTTCTCTCCTCAATGGTTAGAATTCCAGCGGTTTGTCGCTTAACAGCTAGTTGTCCGATCATGGCGCGCGAGAGAGAGAGAAAAGGAAATATTTTGAAAACAAATTCCAAAATTCTCCACTTGCCTAGAGATGATTTCAGAATTTTGATGTCCATTTTTCTCAAAGTCCGAGTCGACTCGGCTAGGTTTACGAGTGACTCAAAAGCTGGAAATAAATAATAACTATCAGCTCGGTATCATTGAATCAAGCTGAACTAATGGTTATTAACAAATTGTAAACACATAACACATAACACATAACCATGCAATGAGATTCTCATAAATAAAACACATAATTATGCATTTAACATACCAAGCTCATTCCTAATGAAGCAAAACTGATCCTCACTAAGTGGCTTAGTAAAGATATCAGCTAATTGAAGATTGGTAGGAATGAATTCAAGTTCAATATCTCCTTTCTCGGAATGGTCTCTTAAGAAATGATACCGACCTCAATGTGTTTCGTTTTTGAGTGCTTGAACTGGATTTTTGGTGATGCTGATGGCACTCTAATTATCACACTTGATTGGTACCGATTTGAAAGAAAGTCCAAGATCTTTCAAGTGTTGCTTTATCCATAAAATCCGAGCACAACATGCTCCAGTTGCAATATACTCGGCTTCGGCAGTTGATAGAGCTACTGAGTTTTGCTTCTTTGAGTGCCAAGATATTAAGGATTGACCCAGAAATTGGCACGCCTACGAAGTGCTCTTTCTATCAACTTTATATCCAGCGTAATCGGCATCCGAGTATCCAGTGAGAGTTAGTTCTGAGTCTCCGGAGTACCATAGACCTATATTACGAGTCCCTGCAAGATATCTAAATATTCTCTTCACCATAGTGAGATGTGATTCTTTTGGATTAGCTTGGAATCTTGCGCATAGATAGACACTAAACATTATGTACGGTCTACTTGGATATAAGATATAGCAAAGATCCAATCATACCTCGATAGAGTTTCGATATATTGCTTTACCTTTTTGTACGAGTCCGGTTTCAAGCTACTGCTCATAGGTGTTGTTGCATGCTTCGCATCTTGAAGATTATACTTTTTCAGCGACTCCTTGGTGTACTTTGATTGATGGACATAGATTCCATTTTTGTCTTGCTTGATTTGTAGACCAAGGAAGAAATTGAGTTCTCCCATCATACTCATTTGAAATTCTGTCTCATTAACTCGAGAAAAATCTCGACACGAGAATTTCATTGGTAGCTCCAAAATTATATCATCAACATATATCCGAGCGATAAGGAAATCTTTCCCCTTGGTTTTTATAAAGAGAGTCTTGTCGATCGACCTCTTCTAAAATCATTTTGAACCAAGAAATTGCTCGAGTCTTTCATACCAAGCTCTAGGAGCTTGTTTAAGACCATAAAGAGCTTTTGAAGCTTGAAAATATGATTTGGAAAATCTGAGTTTTCAAATCCAGGGGTTGCTCAACATAGACTTCCTCTTCGATAAAACCATTGAGAAAAGCACACTTAACATCCATTTGATATAACTTGATATTCATGCTAGATGCAAATGCTAATAGGATTCTAATGGCTTCAATTCGGCAACAGGTGCAAAGGTTTCCCCACAATCAATCCCTTCTTCCTGATTGTAACCTTGAGCCACAAGTCTAACCTTGTTTCGACTACCAACCCACCTTCATCAAGTTTGTTCTTGAAAACCCATTTGGTACCTATGACTGGGTGGTCGGAAGGTCGTTTGGTCGAGTCCGGACTTGGTTTCTTTCGAATTGATTGAGTTCCTCTTGCATGGCCTCTACCCATTCAGGTTCATTTAGGGCCTCTAGTGCATTTTTAGGTTCGAGTTAATGAAATGAATGCACAAAGATTCTAAAGAGAGGAATGAGTTCTTAACCCACTTGTTGATATCGGATAATATGTTTTCTAGTGGATGACTAGAAGCATACTTGAATGCTCTACCTATTCTCTAATTCACCAGATCTGTAGGCTGAATTGGTTGATCTTCAGGTTGAATTGGTTGATCTTCAAAGTTTGTTATGAGTGAGCTTGCTCATCGGCTTGTCCTGCAACATTACGAGCGGGTTCTTGAGTTGTCTCATTCCGAGTCACTAAGTTCCGAGTGACTTCATTTTGAGCTGGTTGGGTTTGATTCCTGATAGGCTCATTTTCATCATGATCATCACTTTTGCTGAGCTTTAGGTCTCAGAATGTTGATTCACTTGGTTTTTCTTGTTCAAGCTCATCAAACACAACGTGGATACTTTCTTCCACTTTGTTAGTTCTCTTATTAAAAATACGATAGGCTTTGCTATAAGATGAATAACCCGGAAAAATACCTTCATCCGACCGAGCATCAAACTTGGTCGGGTGATCCTTACCATTGTTGTGAACAAAACACCTACATCCAAAGGGTTTGAAGTATGAGATGTTGGATTTTTTCCCTTTGTAGAGCTCGTACGGTGTTTTCTTGAGAATGGGTCCGATGAGGCATCTGTTCAAAGTGTAGTTGGCTATGTTGACTGCCTCGGCCTAGAAATAGTAAGGTAGATTGTGCTCAATCATCATTGTCCTAGCTATTTCTTCGAGATTTCTGTTCTTTCTCTCCACTACTCCATTTTGTTGAGGAGTTCTTAATGCTGAGAAGTTGTGAGAGATACCATTCTTGTCGTAAAACTCGATAATTTTGAGTAGTCGAACTCCCTTCCATGGTCGGTTCGAATTCTCCGGATCCGAGTCCGAGACTCAACTTGGATCTTTCTACGAGCTTGTTGAACTCTTTGAATGCTTCATTTTTATGCTTGAGAAAACACACCCGAGTAAATCGTGAGTAATCATCAACAATAACAAGTACATATGATTTACCTCAGAGGCTCTTAACGAGGATTTCACCACATAAGTCCATATGTAGCAATTCAAACACCTTGGATGTGGAAATTGTCTTCGAGGATTTGAATGACGATCGACTTGTTTCCCTTTTGTGCAAGCTTCACAAACTTTGTCTTTCTTGAAAGCACAATTAGACAATCCTCTGACTAAACAATGAGATTCCGGTTTCTTGATTGTATGCATGCTAACATGACCTAATCTACGATGCCATGTCCATGAATCATCATGAAGTGATGCTTTTAAACAAGATAGATTCTGACTTGGGTCGAAAGAGGAATAATGTATGTATTACCTTATCTCTTACCTGACGGCTTGATTTCTTTGGTAGCTACATCGGATATAATACGGTTGGTGCGTGTGAATCTTACCTCTTGACCTTTATCACACAATTGAGAGATGCTAAGCGAGGTTGTACTTTAATCCTTTGACAAGGCATACTTGGGCTGACCGGATTGCCTTCCTTTCCAATGTTGCCTGTCCCAATTATCTTGCCTTTGCTATCATCTCCAAATGTGACTTTTCCTCCTTTGTACTCTTCTAACTCGGAAAAGAGTCATGAGTCTCCGACATGTGGCGTGAGCATCCACTGTCCAAGTACCAATGTCCGTTTGATCTTTTCTTAGTGGCCTGCAAAAATAGAAACAAACTAACCCTTCTCACTTCCTCTAGCGAACCCAGTAACACCCTTTACTATGGTCCTTTTCGAGGAAGAAGGTTTTTCGGAACCCAGATTGGAATGACTTTGGGTGCAGTCCGATTCTAAGTCTTCAGTTTAGAGACTCGAGTCTGTGTCTCTTTCTTTTGAAAAGCTTTTCTTTTATAAATCGGTGGAGATGGTTTTCTCCTATAAGTTGGTGCAGGCTCGGTCCTTTTATGAATGGGACCGTGCTCGGCTTTCTCGAACTTTACGGTTACGGAATCCTTTTTGAAAAGCTCGAGTAGGAATTGGACTCCTCTTTGTTAAAACCAAGACCTTCTTTTACGAAGGAGACACATTGAGATCCTAAGAGCATGTCAAGGTTTTTCGACCTTGAGTAAACTTTAAAACAAGATCTTGAGACTCATTGAGCTTTTGCTTTAGTTGCTCATTCTCTTTTTGAGTAACTCGGACTCGGTCTCATTGGATTGAGCACTAGTCTTGAGTTCTCCGAGTGTGAGTCTCGGTTTTCCAACTCATTTTTTAAAGAGATGCTCTCGGAGGAAATTGACTCAAGTTGTTCTTTAAAGTGAGAAGAAACAGAATTGGACTTCTCTTCAAAAGTGAAAATATACTTAGCTAAATCAACTTTGGAGAATTTGAGAAAGTATTCGATTACCTCTTGAGTATTTGCTTCCTCATTGTCCGATTGATGCGAGTCGACTCTGTTTCAGCTTCTAAGTCGGAAAGTGCCATCGAGACACTTTGAGTCATACGAGTCCTCGTCATCTTCGATGAGTCCTCGTCACTCCATGTGGCCATCATAGCCTTTTTCTTTCTTCTGTCCCTTTTTCTCTTTGGACATTCTTTGACTATGTGTTCCTTGCTGCCGCATTCAAAAAGCCGAGTTCTTAGACAAAGATAACTTTGAAGGGCAAGAGTACTTACCTTTTCTATCCTTCTTGTCTTTCTTGTAGAACTCTTCTTTTGGCTTTTTATCCCATCTCTTGTGCTTCATCATTCTCTTGAAGCCTCTAGCAATAAGTGCCATGGGATTCTCTTACGAGTCGGAAGAACTCGAGATCTGCCTCTCTGGTTTACGAGGCTTTCGGCACAATGTTCTTTTTGGTGCTGATCACTACATCCTCCTCTTCCAAGTGGATCTCATGGGTGAGAAGCTTCCCAATGAGTTCGTACGCCTTCAATAGAGACAAGTTACGAGCCTCTTCGATAGCTGTTACCTTGGGACCCCATCTTTTCTTGGGTAGGCTTACGAGTATCTTTCTGCACATTTCCTCGTGGGAAATCTTTTTACCCGGAGATTTGGGATTGTTGGTAATCTCTGTAAATCGAATGAACATCTAAGTGATGTTTTCTTACGGCTCCATCTTGAACAACTCATATTTATGAAGATATTGGCTTATCTTCGCTTGTCGACCTGGCTTGTACCTTTATAAGTGTTGACCAGTGTGTCCCACACTTCTTTAGGCTGTGTCACGAGTAGACACTCGGTTGTATTCTTCGAGCTGATGGCACACATCGGAATGTTCATTGGCTTGAAGTTCTTTACGAACTTCTCCGCTTCATCGGTTGTAAACTCGGGCTTTTTCTTGGGCACGATTCTTATTTCTTCTATCTTCATGGGAAGGTAGTTTCCTTCTTGTATGATGTTCCGGACATCTTCATCATGATCCAGCAGGAAACATTCCATGAGTTTCTTCCAGTGCACAAAGTTAGATCCTTTGAACTTTGGTGGTCTGCTGGAAGATCTTCCTTCATCGAATTCTCCTTTGTTACGAGCCATTTGATCTTTAGACCTTTGGATGGTTAGATCCTTTTACGAAAGGTTAGGCTCGATACCAATTGAAGGTTTGCTCTTGGAGAGTATAAATCACCCTAGAGGGGGTGAATAGGGTGATGAGGAAACTTACTTGAAAATTAAAGCAAATAAGGATCTAATGTGAGTGAGCGGCAAGGATACACTCGAAAAGCATAAACTCGGAATTCGAGTAAGCAGTGAAGAAACAAATTAAACGAGTGCTGAAGCTGTACGAGTCTAGAATGTACTCGGAAAAGTAATAACTCGGAAAGTACGTGGAAACCCTCTCGGGGCGAGAAAACCACGGACCATGCTAATCCAAGCACGAAGTCGAATCCACTATTTTGAATCCACAAAATACGGTAGACCGACTTAACCTGAGTTGCTCCCTTAGACAACTCCTTACAAGTTTTCCTAGACTCGAAATTACCTTATCCGATCTAGTACTTCCTAACTGAGATCACCCTTACGAGTTAGGGACAAGCGAGCTGAGTTAACCCTTACAGCTCGGTCGAGGGACCTTACTTAGAGAGTAAGAAAGAAAGTGTTTGTAGCGAGTACAAGACCTTACAACTCGGAAAGTTATAAAAAATAGAATTGCGAGTTGTAAGTAGAAGATTTAGAATGAATACAATGACTTTTGATCAAGTATGTGTATTAACAATAGATTCGAGCAATATTCAAGTCTTGAAAGTTGGCTTCATATATAGATGACCAAGCGGCTTAGCCGTTGTGTCCATCTTCTGATTGGAGGTCCTTTGTGACCGTTGTAAAGGATTTTCCGAGTCACTCAGAAAATATCCATTGAGAGATGAACGTTGAGCAACGGTTACGAAGACTCGGACACTACTCCGCACTTTTCCGAGTTGTAACAAAGGAATCAAGTATAGGAGTTTCTCACTTATAGAGTTTTGATTCCAAGGCATTCTCTCGTACCTTAGAAACTTTTCCGAGTGATATAGTATTTTTCTCTAAGTGATATGACATTGACTTCATGTATTTCTTACTTGTCTTTAAGTGACTCGGAAAACGAGATATGCACTCACACTTTGTCTCACTCGGTTGTGAGTCCCTCATCACTTAGATTTATTGCATGTTGAAATGACTAGTCTTTCGCTTAACCGCACTCCGGTCCGACCTCGTGTTATAAGTTCTATTCTGTTGTAGTCGGCGCTTCTAGTCCGAACCATGATTAGTCTAGATCAAGTTTGTTTCACTCGATATTCGTTGTATAACTTGATTCTCGCTTAGACTAACTCGGATGGAATTTTGAGTTTCATGGATATTAGACTCGGAAAATTCCATTCCGTTTCGACTTAGATAATTAGTCGATCAATTATCTTAATTATATTATTATCTCGTGTCTAATCTTGGACCAAAGTATTTTATACTTTGAGAACCAATTTGATTTACTTTTGTAGGTTATTCAAACGAGGATACACTTTTTGAAATACAAAAGTAACCTGGCTTCAAAACGTCAAATCACCAGCGAGACATGGTTTTTCCCCTTCTTTGACCTAGGCCCGAGAAAATTGTGTCGAGGCTGTCTCGTTTCCAAATCTGAAAAGCTGAAACCCCAAGCTTAACGGTGGTTTCCACCTCATTTTTAAGACACCGCCGGTAGTTTTGGGACTTCCAAAGCGATTAAGAACCGTTGTCCAACGTTCATATTTCAACGGATACTTTCGAGTGACTCGGAAAGTCGTTAACAACGGTCACAAAGGACTTTCGGTCGGAAGATGGAGATAACGGCTACTCTGCCTGGTCATCTATAAAAGGAAGCCAACTCACAAGACTTGAAGATTGCCGAACTCGTTGTTAATACATATACTTGAGCAAAGTCATTGTATTCATTCTCAATCTTCTACTTACAACTCTCACTCTGTAATTCATTACTTTACGAGTTGTAAGGTCTTGTACTTAGTTACAAACACTTTCTTCTTACTTTCTATGTAAGGTCCCTTGACCGAGCTGTAAGGGTTAACTCGGCTCGGTTGTCCCTAACTCGTAAGGGTGATCTCGGTTAGGAAGTAGTAGATCGAGATAAGGAAACTTCGAGTCTAGGAAAAACTTGTAAAGAGTTGTCTAAGGGAGCAACTCGGGTTCGATCGATCTACGGTATTTTGTAGACTCAAAATAGTGGATTTGACTTCGTGCTTGGATTAGCACGGTCCGTGGTTTTCTACCCCGGGAGGGTTTCCACGTAATCTGTGTGTCTTTACTTTCGAGTACATTCTAGACTCGGACACTTTCTCACTGCGAGCATGAATCCGCTTCCTTACTTTTTACTGAGATTCCGAGTTCATACTTTTCGACTTTGTTTTAGACTCGGAATGCGCTTCGTTTCTACTTTGGCAAAAAGAGCTCAATCTTCACGAAAATCCTCCATCACCCTATTCACCCCCTCTAGGGTGACTCGGACTCTCCCGAGCAAACCTTTAGGTTCTTGACTCCTTTGGAAGTCCCAAAACCACTGGTGGTGTCTTGAAAAATAAGGTGGGAACCACCGTTGAGCTTGGTGTTGCAGATTTCCAGTTTTGGAAACGAGTCACTCCGACATAGTGTGCGGGGCTAGGTCGGAGGTGGAAAAAGCCTTGTCTGTCTGGTGATTTGACGTTTTGAAGTCGGTTACTTTTGTGATTCAAATTTAGGAAAGCCTCGTTTGAATAACCTACAAAAGTAAATCACTTTGGTTCTCAAAGTATAAAATACTTTGGTCCAAGATTAGGCACGAGATAATAATATAATTGAAATAATTAAGTGACTAATTATCCGAGTCTAAAAAGAAATGGAATTTTCGAGTCTAATATCCATGAAACTCAAATTTCATATTAGTCGGTCTAGAGGACAATCAAGTCGGATAAAGAATATCGGAGTAAACAGACTAGATCTATACTAAACACAATTCAAACTAAATATGCTCACTTGGAATAATGTAATTCTCGAACCATGAAGTCGGACTCGAGTTTAAGCGCGGAAAAGATAGTGTTTGAATATGCGATAAATCGAGTGTTGGGTGACTCGGAGCCGAGTGTGAAGTGGCATGTAAAAGTATGCTTTATAAGTCAATCGAGTCATGCGAAAGCGATATAATAGATTCTATAACACTCGGAGGAAATGTTATATCACTCGGAAAAGTTTATAAGATACATAGAATGACTTGAAATCAAAACCTTATGAGAGAAGAGTTCTTATACCGATTCTGGATGGAACTCGAAACGTGTAAGTATAGAGTCCGAGTCTTCAGCCTCCATATAAATAATGAACAAATATGGCGACAACGGATCACCTTGCCTAAGTCCTCTAGTTGGTTTAAAGAAACCATAGGACTCATCATTAACAACAATTGAATAAGCAACGAGTAGAGACACATTCACGTATCCAATTAATCCACCTATCACGAAATCCCATATCTTTAAGGCATGAGTAAATAAACTCCCACTCAATTCTATTGTAAGTCTTTTTCATATCCAATTTAAATCCTATTAATGCTTGCTTCCCTTTAAGATTACCAAATTTATTAATAATTTCATGAGCCAATAAAAATGTTGTCATGGATATCTCTTCCGAGCACAAATGCACTTTAATACGGACTAATTACCCTTTGTAATCTATTGACCAAGACTTTAGCAATAATATTATACGAGACAGTTACATAGGCTTATGGGTCTAAAGTCGAAGTAGCTGCAAGGCTACTACTTTTCGGAATAAGGGCAATAAAGGTATGATTGGCTTCCTTGAGTAGCGTCCCATGAAGCAATAACATCTTTACCATTATGAATAGCAAATATAAGTTGATTATTTTTCAATTTTTTTTAAACGCCAAGCTTATGACCGGAAAATATATAAGTTGATTTTTTAAAAACCTTTTTATATTTATGTTGGCTTAAGGGAAGAATTTTGACAATCCAAACATACCCTTAAAATTTTTTAAAGCAATTTATCAATATTTTCATAATTCATAAATGTTAAATTTTAATTGTATAAAATAAATTCAATGATGTAGATTAAATATTGTGACATAGCTGGCTAAGATTACGAAAATTACTGTAATTACCGTCATTTTTATTTTGTGGGAATAATTATACCTACATCATAATATAGTTGCAAATGCATATTGGAATATTCTCATATGAAATATATAGAAAATATCCAACTAAATCCAACTATATAATTGATAGAGATATTTCAATGCAACTTAAGGAAAGCATATCAAAGTAAAATCTTTTGATGTAACATCACATCGTATAAGCTCAAAATAATTTCAGCATATATGTATTCATTGATGTAAGAAAACCACCATAATCACCATAACAAAGTCAATAATTACCGTACATGTGTCTCGATTGCATCATTACCTTTGCTTTTTTAATTGCTTTAATTAAGTAAAAATTAGGTTTTAAGCTCAAAAAATGTTATTAATCTAATGACAAATAATTAAAGCCAATATGCTTAATATTCCCCAATTAAAACCCTTTGAAAGCTAAAACAATATTCAAGGAGTCATTTTTCTTCAATTAGTTAATCATCCTCGACGCCTATACATAATTGTCGGCCAATCTTATCCCCAGACTACCATGATATCCAGCCTAAACATTCATATTTTTCGGGAAAAAAAAACATTTATATATAAAAATTCTAAAAATTTATAAAATTATTAAATGAGACATGTGTTAAAAACAATAATATTTATAAATTTAAAAATATTAAAAAACACCTTTAAATATATTTACTAAGTGGCACCCACTGCCACAAAGTAAAGATTTTCACTCTCAATGGCGTTTATTTCATCGAAGATCTTGCATCTCACTCCTCTACTAAGTTGTCTTATATGTTTAGGCATTCCGATTTACCCCCTCTTTCCTTTCCGATAATGCTTTGGCCATCGACTTCGATAGCGAACGCCTCCATTTATTACAATGAGTAGTACCCTACCGTCTATTTCGAGGTGTTCGCGATTGGCCGGCAATGTTGTGGGTCGGTGCGGGTTATAGGGCTAGATGCATTATAGACGCAATCTGGAAGGGTAGGGCGCTTCTTGGCGAAAAAATGGTGCAAGGTGATTTGCCGAAAAATATGGAAAATTTTCGCCGGAATAGATGATGAGTTGAAAAGAGCATGAGAGTGGCGAGATCTCAAAGACTGGAACAAATGGAGGGGGTTCTCGTCGGAAGACATGGAGTATATTGCAAGAAATTCATGAAGCCATGGGGTTGGCTAGAAAAAAGAAATAGAAAGGGGCATTGAGATAATTGCAACTAGGATTGTTAATCGGTCTAGGACCGGATCGGATCGGCCTAGACCAAATACCAAATAATAGAAAAAAGGGGCCGAGGATCGGATCGAATAAGGCCGGTTCGGTCCAGGACAGGGCCGGTGAAAACCCGGAATGTACCTCGGTCGGACCGAACCTGGATCTGTAAATGTGGGACAATTTTTTTATCAAATTCTTGAGCTCACTATCTCCTAAAATTGTCGCTTTTCCCATGTTTCATGATAAACTTCATAGCAAAATGTCTGTAAATACAAAATCGCAGTTTTGTGATCTAGAATAAAAATGATAAATTATTATCTGGAGTGAGAAATCTAAAATTTTGAATCTAAAACTATTTCTTCAAGTAGAAATTAAAAAGATTTACCTTGCCACTATATTTTCTCTTTCCCTTCTAATACAGTAGGTAAAACCCATGGATCATGAGGTGGGATTTACAATTTACTGCAAAAGCAATAATAATTCTTAGGAAGTAAAGACTTCGGGTACTCAAACGTACATATAGGGTCGTTCCATACCGATACCTCTGCCGCCTTCTCAGTTGAGATAGGGAGGCGGGTGAGGGCGCGGCGCATGACTGCGCATTAGAGGACGATTGTTGTGCCTAATTTTGGATGCTTTGGAGATGGAACACAGCAAAGCAAAATCGAGCGCAAGACCATGTGGGAAAAGATTTACCTTTCCACAAGTTGTAGACCTTCCCAAACAAACCCTCGCTGCAGTTCTCGATTCCTATTTCAAACCTTCCAATTCACTAGCTTCAGGCACTAATTGACCAGAAATATGCAAAATCAGAAAAGACCTGAGTAAGAATAGAAAGGGGAGGGGGAACGATGTTGAAATTTGAACTTCCTCAGCTCCACAAAAGGTATCTACTCTGATTCAAGCAATTTTTTCAAAGTTCAGGGATGAAATTGCACACTCGTGAGGTTGATATTTATAATGAGAGAGAGAAATTATGAGCGACTTATAGTTAGAGTTGGAGGAAAATAGAGAATCGAGTTGCAGGTAGGGGTGTTGGGAGCATCGGGAGAGAGAGAGAGAGTGTTTGCTTAAAGGGGATTTGGGTCTGGGCCGGGAGAGAGAGGGGTGCCATTGGAGAGAGAGACAGAGAGAGGAGGAGGGCGAAGGAGACACAGGGATTAGGAGGTAGAGATTGATTTGCGTGTAGGGATGGCAACAGGTCGGATCCAGGTCGGGTTCGACTGGGCCCGAGCCATTTAACTTTTTAGACTTGGGCCCGAGCCAATCCGGACCCGACAGGTCAGTAAAATTTGGACCGGACTCGGGCCGGTAGGTCCATGGGTCCACGAGTCTTAAACGGTGCTTAAATGGGTCTACTATATTTTTATCGTAAATGAGTTTAAAAATCAATATTTTGTGCTTCTATTTTAATATTATTGTACATTTACAAGCAATTTTGTTACATATAACATCTTTAGCATGATACTAATCTATCTATCAACCAATCTATTGTTCAAACAAAAACTTAGTTCATACAAATTGAATACACCAATATATTAAACACAAAGTTCATCAAAGTTTGACAACACAAAATTCAAAGTCCATCAAAGTTTAACAACAAATTGTAGGAAGAGTTTCCAAATTGCACCGGGTTCAAATTTGCATGAATACTACTATTAGAATTTTTCAAAAAAATAAAATTAGTGTTCGGGTCTTAAACGGGTCTTAAACGGGTCTCGAGTCGGGTCCGAGTCTTATTTTTGAGACCCGGACTCGACCGGACCCGAGACAGTTGGACCCAAACCCGACCCGGACCCATCGGGTCCAAATTTTGGACCCGGACCCGATTAAATGGGTCGGGTTCGGGACCCACTGCCATCCCTATTTGCGTGTGTTGGCGTCGGGGGTGGGGGACGAGCGCAGAGAAAAAGACGAGTAGTGAAAAAAATGACTTTGAAACTCATAACAAAAAACAAAAAAAGAAAACTAATGTTAATTGATCTTCGATTCGGACGGATGAACGACCGGGATCGGACCGAATACCAAATAGCAATAATTTCAAGATCAAGGATCTGGACCGGACTACATCGATCAAGTCCAGTCCGGTCCGGTCCACGCCGATTTTTGGTTCAATTTAGTTAGTAATATACAATTTTAGTTTTAGTTGCAAGCTCTAATAGGAAAGAAGAAGGGTAGCTTAATTACTTTCGTTGATGAATATGAAGCGACCAAACAATCCTTAAAATAATTATGTATACAAATAGTTTTTGATTTATGTCATCTAATTATTAATTTATTAAAAATGTATAAAATAAACGGTTAAGATCTACACATAACATATATACGACTTAGATTTTTAATTATGGTGGTTTTCCTATCTATAAGTTTGAATGTAATTTCTTGTTTGATAGCTAATAAATTAAGTATAACTTTAGTTCAAAAAATTTTATATAAAGTTATGAAAAAATAGTTAAAAGAAAAATTTGTTAAACATTTACAATATTGTGGCAACTCACTACCTAGAACCCTTTGATTTAAAACAAAAGGCTACTAAAAGTATAAATCTTTAATAGTTTAATCAGTAAACAATTAAATTACTCTTACTTCTCTAACAATTTTAATGTTGACTCAATTATACTTATAATTTCCAAAGTTTAACAACCAAAAATGAAAGCTGTTAATATATTAAACACTTAGGGCGTGTTTGGTTGGGGGAAAATATTTTCTTAGGAAATTATTTCCATGGGAAAATGATTTCCAAGGAAAATCATTTTCCACCCACATTTTCCTTTGTTTGGTAGAAGGAAAATAATTTTCTGTTTGGTAGGAAGGAATATAATTTGTTTTTAAGGAAAATAAACTCTAACCCTAAACCCTAAATCCGATACCCTAACCCGAAACCCTAAATCCCATACCCTAACTCTAAACCCTAAACCCTGAAACAAAATTAAAAATGTGGTAAAGTTAACAAATTAACCGATAAGTTCTCCAAAACCATAGCGAAATAGAAGTAAAGGAAGAAAGAGAAGACAATGCAGCCGATGTACGTTCGCTAAAAGCATGTATATTTTTTCAATTAAGTCGTTGATTGTATAAACCCAAAAGAATAATACAAGTTGAAGATAGTTAAACATTCTAACTAAACTAAAAAATAAAATCATCTTCTCTCTCATATCATACGTAAAACACAAGCATAAGCATAATCCATATGGTCCCACTAACAATTCAAGAACCTCAATTTAACTCAACAAGCATTCAAAAGGCTAAAGCTAAGCTGGTTAACATAATCTAACAACTTCCTCATAAGTCATATCCAAACCCAATAATAGTGACACATTAAGACATAAACATAACAAACTAAAAAAGTCCGAAAGGAAAAACACAATACTATCAAGTTGTGTTGTTCTTCTTCATGAAGTTTTGAAGCCAAATTTTGCGAAGCTTCTCATTTTTACAAGAAAGCCTCTGCCTTGAATTTCGTTTGCAATCGGATAATCGAATGCGAAGCCAAAACTCATCTTCAAAACCTTCGGTCTTCATAACTTCTTCAAAAAGTACCTCAACATCGAGCTTGGATTTGGAGAATTTTTCAAGAGCCGCTACAACTTGACCAAGTTGGGAAGAAATTACTTGTATATCCGGGTCAACCTCACGAGCTCTCTTTCGACTTTTTGTTGACCCCAATGGTACACCAATAGAAGAAACTGATGGATTGTCATTTGCTTTCACGATTTCACTTTCATCATTACTCTTCTCTTCTAGATTTATCGCATTATCACAAGACTCCACTTCAACATCATCAAATGATTTCGCAAAACTTCCTCTAGCTACATCCTTCCCAATAACGATTGCCATTTCATCGTACATCTCAATTTTTTATTCAAATACTTGTCATGAGCAGGATTTGCCTAATCAGAAAAAATAACATAAAAAAAACATCACAACTTGTTCTTTGTAGCAATTACTCAAGTAACCAACCAAAATGCACGTTCGGCAACTTATATGGATATATGGATATATGCGAGGCACGAAACTTGTGTAACTTATATGGATAAAAAAAAAAACATCACAACTTGTTCTCTTCCACCTACTTGGATTTTGATACATGGCTTGGAAAGTGGGCATGTACTAGAGATATCGAGCAGGTTCGGTTGGCATGCACTATGGTTTAAGAGACTAGCAAATAATGCAATAATAACATGCCAGCCATATACAAAATTTCAATGTCCTTGCTACTACTACGACGGTTACACTATCGTCCAACAAGATTTTTGCGCCTTAAATTCCAAATGGGAGTTCACATCTTCCCGACATTCAATATCCTATATGTTGGACATTGCAAATAAAGTTGACTACCCATGAAGCCACCAATTGGCTAGTATTTATATGGTCCCGAGAAAAGAAAATTACTTGAGGGAAAAAAAAGAAGGTTGCCTAGAAAATAAAGCAAGTAATTAATAGCTCTAGAATTTTGGAAAATTGTAGTGCAACAAATCACCCATAAATAGAACATACACATAGACAAAGTGACCAACTTCGGCATTTCTTTGTCACCCCAACATATTCAATACGACAGAATTGCTCATCCATGCCGGAGAACTACGGCATATAACCCACGAGTATGGCTTCATACATTTTACCATATGCGTTCTGCTATAATTTCTACTTATGAGGCAGCTGAAAAAGTAAAACATTTGGGTGACTAGTAGCCGAGCAAAATGTCTAGCTAAACTGGCATCCATAAGAAACAAATATAAACACTAGCATTGTCCAATTACCCTCCGGAACTCAGCACGAACCAAGAATAGACCAATAAAGAGGAGAATTTCATTGATAACACTCAAACAAATGGGAAGGGGATTTTACCATACCTCAATGTATGCATCATACATAGTAGGTGATGCTTGGATCATCTTAAGGTTTTCATCCCACCCAAAGTCAAAATCTTTATTTCGAAGCTTTGATATCACTCCCCATGTAGCTTTGACTTGTCTTCGGATGATTTTTAACGTGCTCGGAAAAACATTTGACATTGTACTTGCTTTGATGTGAACTCTGCTGCTGTAGCAAAGGAGATAGACTTGAAGGTATTATTTGGCTTATTGCCCTTCTTCGGTTCATTAGCCAAAATTTTCAGTAACTCCTTTGACATTGCCTTTGGCCACCGGAATTGAGTTCTTTTCTCATCAACTTCTTTATTCTTCCCTTTGTCTATGCTGCATAAATCAGTTTATCAAAATTCAACACAAGGCAAAGATTGAAAATAACACTTGAAAAAGAAAATCAAACTTATAAGTACACATTATTATGAGAAACATTTCATGTTCGTTCTTGATAATTTTGCCACATTGCATTCACTATAGCATCCCTTTTTATTTTCCAAATTTGGTTTTCTTCCCTCTCTTCTCTTTGTGAGAATCAAGATCTTTGTGTATAATTTGAAAATTCTCGATCAACTTCTCTCATAATATAGTTATTTGGATCAACACCCCTAAGAAAGTTGTGTAACACACAACATACAAGAACGACATCCACTTGAGTTTTAAAATCCCAATATGGCTCTGCGTCTAGCACACGAAAGTGCTTTTTCAAGACACCAAATGCCCTATCTATACTAATCCTTAAGGAAGAATGGCGTAGGTTAAACAACTCCTTGGCATTTGTTGGAGGTGAGTTCTCATCAAACTCTTTCGGGTGATATCGAACTTTCCTATAAGGTGGTACAAAACCTTTCCGAAGAGCATAAATAGAATCTAGCGAGAAAATATTTCCCTACAAGAGATCAAAAATTTCATTACTATCTAAGTGGTATTACTTTAAGGGGAAAAAACAAGTTATCAAGTGATACCTTCCGGGGCATGGAAGCCTCTTGAAACTGCATCATTTAACACCCTAGAATCATATGTTGATCCTTCCCACCCGGCTAGTACATATGTGAACTTGAGGTCATCGAAAGATATGGCAGCCAACACATTTTGGGACAACCCACCTTTTCTATTCCTATACCTATCTTGATCTTCGGCAGGTACAGATGCATGCACATGAGTGCCGTATAAAGCTCCTATACAATCCTCAAACCATGGATAAAACCCGAGTTGTTTACAATTTTCGGAGGCGTACGGGAGCTAGGAAGGTTAAGAAACTCTAGATACAACTTAAGCATAGCTTTAATGTAACAGCCAACTCTTTAAGAAAACGTATTATGTATAATAATAATACGTTCAATTATAATAAGCGCGTTTATTTCAATTTTCAAATATTTTTGTAATACATTATGTGTGTGTGTGTATATATATATATACATATACATATCAATGTCTTTTTTAAAAGTGCAGGAACCGGATGATAACAATGACGACGCACGATAATACTCTATAAATTTTAATGACTCGGAAGATAAATAACATTTATCATTTACGTAAATTCAATTTTATCGAGCAACTAGTGGCCTTAGTCGAACATGTTTAGATTATTCATTCCAAACATTAACATTTTCATATAGCTAATTTATTTTGATTTTCAAAATTCTTATACAAACAAAATTAATATGATTTTTTTGGTAAACTTAATATTATTAAAAATAAAAAGACTAAGATAAGCTTAATAGAGAGTATTTGATAAGCATGAGGAATTGGATTTAGATAAGAATTAGAATAGAGTTAAAGGATGGGATTAAGATTTAGTTGAAATGAAGAGATAAGCCTGCAAAAGAATTGGGCCCGAAGGATTAAATTAAGTTGGTCGGCCCATTTTGAGGAAGGCAAAAGGGAGTATAAAAGCTTAAGATAACCTAAGGCCCTCATTATCCTAACCTAAATCAAATAAACCCACAACTCTCTCTCCTTCTCTCGCTCTCCAGCCATCGATACCCCTACCCCTACCCTCTTTCCGTCTTCACCGCCAACCAACAACACCAGCCGCACCCGGCCGCGCCGACAGTCACCACCGGTCGGACACCATCACCCGTAGCATCACCATCACCGGCCTCATCGTCAAACCATCCAAAACGCATCCCTTCCCTTCACTTGCCTCCTCCGCCTCCCTTTTATCTTTCATCTCAGCCACCGGAAACACCACCGCAACACCACCGACAGCCACTACTACTACCTACTGCTGCCATGTCACCGCCCTGACCACCAAATGCCGAGTACACCACCGGTTTGCTCCTGTTTACGCCCGAGTTCGCGCTGTTTTTGCCTCGGCTACCCTTGTCCTCAGGCCCTGTCGGCCTCGGCCGCCTTTGTTAGTCACCGGCGCCGTCCACTACCACCGACGACTACTTCAACCACCGGCATGTCTGCTCCGCTTCGGTCATCCTCCGATCTTTAACCGTCCAACCCTCAAATCACCACCCTCAATCATCACAAAAACCCCTCATAAATTAATCCCCTTCACCTTGTTTCTTAGGTAATTTTTCAGATTCAGTTCTTTTAATTTAAATATTTAGATTGTAATAAGTATGCGTTTCTTGTATTATGTAAAGAAAATGCGGGATTAAAGTTTAGTGATATTATGTGGGTATGTAGTTGATTCATGGAGTTAGGAAAAATCTTGGTGACATTTGAGATGTATGGATGTACTTGAAATTGGAGGAAAATTATGGACAAATCTCTGTATAAAGAGCATTCATGAAGTAATTCCGAGTTAGAAATTATTTTGGTTAATTTAGATGATTATTTGACCTAATGGTGAGATTAGGGAAAAATTGAGAATAATTTAAATACTGAGGGGTATGTGAAACCCGAAGTGATATGAGGATATTATGCTAGGAATTAGCACCTTTTGGAAAATTAATTCCTGCCATTATAAGACGAGAATAGGTTAGAATTAATTAACATAAATAAATAAATATAGGTATATACTTAATAAAGCTGAATAATAACAGCACCTAAGAGTATAATCCTTCTTTGGTTATAACCTAAGTATTACATTCTTGTTAGAGAAAAAGGAGATGATATTTGGTATTACTATAAATATATATACATACATATTTAGGTAAGGATGTTATAAATAAGATACATAAATCTCATAGATTAAAGATAACATTAGTATTCTTCAAGTAAAAAATTGACTTTATTAATCTTCATTTCAAGTATCCTTGAAGTAATTTAATAAATAAGAAATGAAAATTCAGTGCATTAATAAAATCTTTTATATCTCTTAATGCCATCAAGTGTCATGCGTTCATCCGGATTCCGCCCCAAAAGGACAAAGAACATCGGCACAAGGTACGTTCAATGATCGTGGCCTTCAATGTTTATTTACAAATCAAGGCCGGATATGGCCGATATCAACAACAACAAAGAATCATTTGCAAACAGTATTTGCCATCATTAATATGGACCCGCCCATCAAGTGTCATTATTTGGTACGCCTCAATATCCAGGTTGGTAACACCGTAATCTGTTGATCGCCTTCAACCGAACTATCCGATTGAGTGCAGGTGTGTGCACATGCGTTTAGGGAAACCCGATGATTGTAAGGGATCCATTCGGATAATTAATTCGCAACGGTTTTACATTGTTCACTCTCCCTCATTTACAAATGAATTAAAATGCATGCGCTCAACTCAACTATTTATTAACCTTTATTTTACAACATGATGATGAATGTATTGAGCTTCGGCTCACGTTCAAAAATATTTTCTGGTTTTGGTTTAGGTAAAGATGTTGAAGGTATAAAGCAAGAGAGAAGTTCTGTTCGGGACTTAGAGGCTCGCAGTGGCAACCTTGTTGGGGTATCAAGAGTTAAGTGTCGTTGTCGTAGTTTACCGGACGGTAGTCTATACTTATGTTTAATCTTTGTACAAGTTATAGTTTATACTTTATCATGAGTCACTTGTAGTTAGTGGCAAAGCAAGTGTAACCAAGGTTTAAAAAATATATATTGTCATAGACTTGCCCTTTCCTTTGGTAAGGGTGGCGATGTGCCCACGACCTCCGTTCAGCTGCGCTAATCGTCGGCTAGCGGTTTGTTTATACTAAAGCCGGTGATTACGAGTTTGTGGCGTTACGGATATGGTATCGAGCCTAGGTTTAAGAGATTCCTACAAGCCATATAGGAACCATGAGGATTGAGTTAGAATAGGAAGTATAAGTGCTCTAGCATTGAATGTTTGTATAAAATACATAATTGAAAATATTCATAATGCTCAATTAAGTTTCAAAGTTGCAAGCATCGATTAACATAAGGATCATAATCCTAAAAAATAAATTAGAGGACCATCCATCCATAAACTTTCATATGCCTAGCAACTTATAACAGGAAGTTGACAAAACTCAACTCTACCTTTGCCTATCCAAATTCCAAAGATGATATCGAGTCCTATATATTAAGGAAATCATACCTAAAAGTTACCAAAGAAAATATGTACCTCTACGGCTCTAACCGGATTCTCTATCAAACATAGAAAAATATACTTGAATTACCAAAAGAAACCCCCAAAGTGCATAATGGGAAAAATTAACCCAATGGAGTTAGAACAATGTATTAGGAATATGAAAGAGATCTTTGCAATTATTGAAATGCTTGAAGACAAAAGGTGGCTATAAGAACATCAAATTTAATAGAGAAGATAGGCATATGGTGGACCACGATTATGAAAAGATAGCAGTAATGTGAGTTTATATGGGCCAAGTTCTTGGAGAAAACTTAAGGCCAAAGTTATACCCTATCCCGAGTACAATAGCAGAAAGAGTTTTGAAAACCAGGAACAACAACGAAAAGAACATGTCGTACGTCACTAAATTTAACGAGATGGCTTGATACACTCGGGTCCTTTGAGTGAATGAAATAACTTAGAAAACCCCAAATGAAAGTAAGACGATTAAGGAAACCAAAGCCATAATAAAATGCCTAGAAGGGCCAACCTCGACCAAATCAAAAGGGTTGGAGCTACTTCTCATAAACCATGTCGAAAAGTGTCATAGAATCTCATACAACAAGCCAATATGGGGACAATAGTCTCCGGAGCTTTCCTTTTCAAAATCATTATATGCATTATTCTCATTCAAGAGATTTCTACTTATTTACATCAACTCAGGAAGTCCCCCAACTAAAAGCCAAAGGGATATAAACTTCGGTCAAATACCAAATTGATTTACGGATTGGCCAAACGGTGAAAACATGTGGCCTCCCAAAATAAGATTCCAATAATTATAGTTGGAGAAGACTTTCCCACTAACTTCACCCACTCCGATTCAATTGACTTTAACATGATACTAGGATGGGATTTATTGTCAAATTATGAGGCCAAAATTTATTGTGAAGGACAAAAGGACGATAGTAGAGAGTTGACAAGAATAGAATGTGTATTTCATAGCACTAAGAATAGAAGGGAATATCCTATGATATCTTTTGACAATACAATGAAACTTTTGAGAAAGGGATGCCAAGGTTATTAGAGTTATATTACTAAAGAAAAGAGGAAATAATTAAGCCTTGAAGATATTTTGGTCACACCCAACTTAAGATAGGATTTGAGAACATACTCAAGATTGCATTCGTAACAAGGTATGACCATTATAAGTTTACCGTCATGTCATTTGGGTTAACCAATATACCCGCCAAGAACATGGATCCAACAAATAGCATTGCCACAAACTTAGGGTAGTATTCATTGGTGATGTATGGACATACTCCGAGATTAAGGAAGAACATGACTATTGTTGGAAAAAGGAAGTTGCAAGTTTGAGAAGACACTAATCATATGTCCAATCTCATATGTATAGGTTTTGATTGAGCGAAGTGAGATTACGAGGTCATATTGTATCCAAAAAGGGAATAAAGATAAACCCACACCAGATACGAATAAGTCAACCAATGTCTCCGAAATAAGGAGTTTCCCAAGGTTAATTAGTGGAATATTATTGAGGACTTGTACCGAATTTTTAAAGGTGATCCTACCCATGACTAGCCTCATATAGAAACCTATCAAATATCAACGATCTAATTAATACAAAAGGATATTCTGAAGCATTGAAAAATAAGTTAACCATAGCCTCGGTACTAACCCTTCCAAAAGAAAGCAAGGAATGTGTTATTTATAATAACACCTACGACTGGTAATTTTAAAATGATGAATTTCAAACCCACTTTTTGCCCTTTTCTAGTTTAACTTGCTCGTCGGGCCCTATAATTGAATGAGCAGACATATATAAATGATGGTAGAGAGGAGGCTAGAACTCATTAACTCCTTATAAACCTACAAAGCTTACCTTTAATAAACTTGAAACTAATTGAAGCTTATATATCATTCCAATAGTCTGTAACTTTTAAAAAGATTATGAGTTAGAAATCCAATACCATTTATGGAAGGCTAACATCATAGGCGATGCCTTAAGTACGCTCAGCATACTATAAACACTATGATCGTCACCCAACTAATTCATATTTTGGGAATTATAAAAGTAGAGAGGTGAGACTATCAAGTATCAAGGAGACATAGGGTTGTAAACTATTTTGGAGTTGAACCACATTTTCGAGGTGCATCAAGTGGGACGAGCAGAAGAATGAGGAGTTAATAGAAATACAACAAAATGTTATGGAAGATGAATTCCTAGGATTGGTGTTACACAAGGACAATACCCTACAAATATCTAAATTGTTAGTGTATACCTAGCCAAAAGGAGATTCAAATAGAAAAATTTTAAAAGGCTCGCACAACCTTACATCCTGCCCATCTTGGGAATATATATATATATATATATATATATATATATATATATATATATATATATATATAATTGAAACAAGATTGATAATGGTCTAATATGAGAGAAAATTATGCAAAATATATACAGATGCTTTGCATGCTAAAGAAAGTAATCAAAACAACGAGCACCTCATAGGTGAGATAAGGCCTTTGAGATTCTCACTTGAAAGTAGAATCCCGTATCAATGAAATTCATCACGAGATTTCTTATATTTGTCTCCAAGAGAAATGTAGGTTGGACCAAAGTTGATCACCTTACAAGGTTGCATATTTTTATACCACTCATTAATCCTTAAAGTTTGAATTATTTCAAGGAAAATCATTAGACTCTATAACATACCCAAGGATATAAAGACATACAAAAACACCTGGTTACAATCACAATTTGGAAAGCACTATAACTAACTTTTGAAATCAATTAAATTATAGTAGTTCAAAAATCAGCCAAAAACAAACATCCGAACCAAATGAACTAATCAAATTCTAAAAATAAATAAATAAATATTACATGCTTATACTCTCAATCTCCAAACAAAATGGAAAGGTTACCTCATTTGGATCGAATTCTCGTCCCATACAATTATCAAGCCAAACAAAAGTAACACCATTTGAAATTCCTTATGGAAATTGTATGACCCCATTATATTGGGATAATGAGATGACACACCCTCTATTTGACCATAATTAACAAAAGACTTATAAAGGTCAATAGAGGAAGTTTTTAAAATTTCAAGTAGGGGATATGGTCTCTCTAAGGTATCCCCAACCAAAAGAAATCAAAGGACTCATAAACAGGGGTACACTAAGTCCTAGATACATTGAGCCATGTGAGAGAATTCAGAAGTATATATCTTATCCAAGCCATGTTATAGAGGCTAAACCGAGTAGAAATAATCCAGAACTTAACACACGAGGAATATTTAGTCCAATAATTCGGACGCAAAAAGTCAAATAACTTCATACCCAAAACATTTCCTATATTAAAATGTTCACGAGGAATATCCACTTATACTTTGAGATAATGTATATACTTTTTCATTTTCAAGTTTCAGGGACGAAACTCATTTTATGGGGGAAAGAATGTAACAGCCCACACTTTAAAAAAACGTATTATCTATAATAATAATACGTTCAATTATAATGAGCGTGCGAATTTCAATTTTCAAATATTTTTGTAATACATTATGTGTGTGTGTGTGTGTGTGTGTGTGTATATATATATATATATATATATACATATCAATGTTTTTTTAAAAAGTGCAGGAACCGGACGATGAAAACGATGACGCACGATCATACTCTATAAATTTTAATGACTCGGAAGATAACTAACATTTATCATTTCTATAAATTCAATTTTATCAGCAACTAGTGGCCTTAGTCGAACATGTTTAGATTATTCATTCCAAACATTAACATTTTCATATAGCTAATTTATTTTGATTTTCAAAATTCTTATACAAACAAAATTAATATGATTTTTGTGGTAAACTTAATATTATTAAAAATAAAAAGACTATGATAAGCCTAATAGAGAGTATTTGATAAGCATGAGGAATTGGATTTAGATAAGAATTAGAATAGAGTTAAAGGATGGGATTAAGATTGAGTTGAAATGAAGAGATAAGCCTGCAAAAGAATTGGGCCCCGAAGGATTAAATTAAGTCGGTCACCCCATTTAGAGGAAGGCAAAAGGGAGTATAAAAGCTTAAGATAACCTAAGGCCCTCATTATCCTAAACTAAATCGGATAAACCCACAACTCTCTCTCCCTCTCTCCCTCTCCAGCCACCGATACCCCTGCCCTTGCCCTCTTTTTGTCTTCACCGCCAACCCACAACACCAGCGGCACCACGGCCGCACCGACGACCACCACCGGTCAACCGCCATCACCCGTACCATCACCATCACCATCACCATCACCGGCCTCATCGTCAAATCATCCAAAAATGCATCCCTTCCCTTCACTGCCACCTCCGCTTCCTCTTATCTTTCATCTCAGCCACCGGAAACACCACCGAGCAGCCACTACCACTACCTACGCCGCCCTATCCCCGCCCCAACCACTAAACGCCAGCACACCACCGGTTTGCTACATGTTTACGCCCGATTTCGCGCTGTTTTTGCCTCGGCTGCCCTTATCCTCAGGCCCTGTCTGGTCTCGGCCGCCTTTGTCGAGTCACCGGCGCCGTCCACTACCACCGACGACTACTTCAACCACCGGCTGTCATGCATTCCGCTCGGTCATCCTCCGATCTTCAACCCTCCAACCCTCAAATCACCACCCTCAATCATCACAAAAACCCCTCATAAATTAACCCCCTTCACCTTGTTTCTTAGGTAATTTTTCAGATTCGGTTCTTTTAATTTAAATAGTTAGATTGTAATAAGTATGCGTTTCTTTTATTATGTAAAGAAAATATGAGATTAAAGTTTAGTGATATTATGTGGGTATGTAATTGATTCATGGAGTTAGCAAAAATCTTGGTGACATTTGAGATGTATGGATGTACTTGAAATTGGAGGAAAATTATGGACAAATCTCTGTATAAAGAGCATTTATGAAGTAATTCTAAGTTAGAAATTATTTTGGTTAATTTAGATGTTTATTTGACCTAATGGTGAGATTAGGGGAAATTGAGAATAATTTAAATACTGAGGGGTATGTGAAACCCGGAGTGATATGAGGATATTATGCTAGGAATTAGCACCTTTTGGAAAATTAATTCCTGCCATTATAAGACGAGAATAGGTTAGAATTAATTAACATAAATAAATAAATATAGGTATATACTTAATAAAGCTGAAGAATAGCGAGCACCTAAAAGTATAATCCTTCTTTGGTTATAACCTAAGTATTACATTCTTGTTAGAGAAAAAGGAGATTGAATATTTGGTATTACTATAAATATATATACATACATATTTAGGTATGGATTTTATAAAATAAGATAAATAAATCTCATAGATTAAAGATAACATTAGTATTCTTTAAGTAAAAAGCTGACTTTGTTAATCTTCATTTCAAGTATCCTTGAAGTAATTTAATAAATACGAAAGGAAAATTCAGTGCATTAATAAAATCTTTTATATCTCTTAAGGTCATCAAGCGTCGTGCGTTCATCCGGATTCCGCCCCAAAAGGACAAAGAACATCGGCACAAGGTACGTTCAATGATCGTGCCCTTCAATGTTTATTTACAAATCAATGCCGGATATGACCGATATCAACAACAACAAAGAATCATTTGCAAACAGTATTTGCCATCATTAATATGGACCCGCCCATCAAGTATCATTATTTGGTACGCCTCAATATCCAGGTTGGTAACACCGGAACTGTTGACCGCCTTCAACCGGACTATCCGATCGGTCCGGGTGTGTGCACATGCGTTTATGGGAAACCCGATGATCGTAAGGGATTCATTCGGATAATTAATTAGCAACGAGTTTTACATTGTTCACTCTCCCTCATTTACAAATGAATTGAAAAGCATGCGCTCAACTTAACTATTTATTAACCTTTATTTTACAAAATGATGATGAACGTATTGAGCTTCGACTCACGTTTCGAAAATATTTTCTGGTTTTGTTTTAGGTAAAGATGTTGAAGGTATAAAGCAAGAGAGAAGTTATGTTCAGGACTTAGAGGCTTGCAGGTGGCAACCTTGTTGGGGTATCAAGGGTTAACTGTCGTTGTCGTAGTTTACTAGACGGTAGTCTATACTTATGTTTAATCTTTGTACAAGTTATAGTTTATACTTTATCATGAGTCACTTGTTGTTAGTGGCAAAACAAGTGTAACCAAGGTTTAATATATATTTATTGTCATAGCGTTGCCCTTTCCTCCGGTAAGGGCAGCAGCAATACCCACGACCTCTGTTACTGCTGCGCTAATCATCGACTAGCGGTTTGTTTGGACTAAAATTGGTGATTACGGGTTTGGGGCGTTACATTTAAGGACCTTGTGAAAATAGATATGAACAGTCCAAGTAGAACGGAATAATCTTCCTCCTATTGCCCTATATCTTACATTACGACCTAATAGGTGTAGAAATATACAACTTATTGTCTAACACCGATATGTACAAGTGTTAGCGGGAAATCCCCTCTTTTCAAGAGTTTCACACAATGTAAAAAAAGCCATAAGGCTCATTCGAATTTGGTCAATATAATGTCTATCCCCACAAAACAATACACTATTTATATAATTTTCTCTCTCAAGATCTCTATTGACATGTGGTTGACGTGGGAATGGAAGAAATTCATCACTATTTGTTTTCTTATACTTTTGAAGAAAGGCTAATGTGCCTCCTACAAAAGCAATAGTAGCACCAGGTGACCACAACTTCTTCTTCTTTTAATTCATCTGCCATCCAAAGAATATAATTAAAGTTAAATGAATTAGTTATACTTGCATAAAAGAGAACAGAGGTAAACAAAGAGGAAGAGTATTGTCTACTTAACAAGCTAATAAAGAATATAAATAAAGTTAAATGAATCAATTGATATTAAGAATAAATAAGTATCTCATATGAAAGTATAATAAAAGTCGGTTATAATTTATAACCTTTCTTAAACACTTAAATCACTACATAATTTTCAAGATTTATTTTTAATTTGGATTTAATTTTAAAGATTTGAAAACTTCTAAAATCTCTTAAAATAAGCATATAAATAAATATAATGATAAGATTATCCACACAAAGCAATAGTAGCACCATGATAGAAATGAGAACAAGTAAAGGATGATAAGCTAAGGATGAATTATATAATAAATTCATAATAATTCCTCTTCTATATTGACTTAACAAGTTACACAAGTCTAAAATGCACAAATTGTTTGAATTATGAAAACCATATTCGGTATATATAGAAAATTCGCGTTTATCACATTCAAACTTTCAATTTGAAAGGACATTTGCCATCGCATAATAAAGTATACATGTTAAATATGTTTGATTATAATCCGCTAATTACCAGTTTAAGTTTTTGATTGATCCCATATGTATTGGTAGGTCATGATTGCTTGGGTTTTGATAGGTCCGATTCCCTCCTCACACGGGAGGGGAGAAAGACGGAGAGAGCTGGGGCAAAAGAAAATTGAAGAAATCAAAGAAAAGCACATTCCTAGTTAAAACCGAGGATTGAAAACAAAAAGAAAAAGCTGTAAGGAATTCAATTTGCAAGTGGGATATGATCCGATTACGAACAGCTAATACAATCCACACACTTTTTGCTGTTGTATTCTATTTAGATGCGGATGCAATAAATAAATTAAAGAGGACAATCCATTCCTTTTTTATTTTCAAGCTTTTTGGTTTATTTTGGGTGAGAGACTCGGATCGAGAGATTTATCAAGATCCGGGAAAAAGGGTAGGCTGGAATTGCCTTGGGAATTTCCGGAAAAGACACAAGCTAGCCTGAATGAATTCAACCTATGTCAATATTTACTTGTACCTATTTTCTATCATCTCCTCCTCTGATTTATGTCTCATATTCTATAAAGGGTTTTTCTTGTTCCAGTGTATATATCACCGGTTTCAAGGTAATTTTTTTCGAATGACTTAACAAGTTACACCAGTCCAAAAATCTAAATGCGAGAATCCATCTTTTGGATCCTACGGTGAAACAAAGTGCTACCCATGAAGCCACATTTTGGTTTTGTAACAGCCTACCTCTGGAATCTACATCCGCTAAGGATTTGAGCACAACAAAGATCACCTAGTGTTTATTTGCAACCACTTGATAGGTAAGATCAACTACGAAAATTTGATATTGCTACTTCCACATCAACAACTAGTAATACTAATACTAATGCCATGAATTGCAGCCAAGGAATAACAAATTTTAACACTAATTAACTCCTTCAACTGTATTTCATTTTTGACATCCATATGCCAAACATTTGGGCATCGGAGGCAGCATGCATCAAGCCTTTGTCGGAAGATACTTCTTCATAACCTATCAAAGACAAGAAGAAGCCTTGAACAGCAAGGCACCCAGAATGAGACACATAAGAACCTTCCAGTTGAAACACCTAAGGGGCTGTCAAGCTGTCATCCCACTGTTCGGCTATAAAGTCTGACTCCAAATTTTGAGGTCAAGTTACCAGGTGTAATAATATGTTAAGGTCCAGGAATGCATTATGTGGCATTAGAACAGTTTCATTCTTCATTTAAGAGCTAAATGTTACCAAGGTGAATAGCAAATATGCAAAAACTCATCCTTGATGGTCTCCTTCCACTTGTTTGCTTCTTTAAATTGACGAGAACTCACAAAGCTTCCTGAGTCAGCAACTTTTTCAGTCGGTGAAGGATGAAGTTATTCAAAAATATGTGTTTTCCAAGAAAGGAACCCATCTTCAAAACCGACACTACTGCGATCATGAAGGGTAGTTTTCAAAACAACATCACTCTTTTTGAACCATTTGAATTTCAAAACAGGCACTAATTCGATAAAATGCCCTTTGGCATTGGCCCCATTCCCATTTCATGCCACATGATGTCGGTTGAAACAAACATAGATCTACATCTACCCCTTCCCCACCCCCTACCATTTCAATTATGTGACCACCAAAGTAAGATAGGGTTTATCCCTAAATTAAAACGATCAACTACTGCAATCGAATTTAGTAGTAATTTCATCAAAAAACATCAGTCATATAAACCATATCTATAACAATCAAATTGAAGTCCTCCGATTTTCAATAACCAACACCTCAGAATATTCTCTATTTACACAGCTTAGTTGAAAAGCTGGGAAACAAGAAAACATGAGAGAGAAATATGGATACCTTGCTAAGTATGATGTCCAGCAGCTCGGACCCAGCCACGGCATCGGAGAGCTCGACTTGATGCCCGGCAAATTACACGACCATGAGAGTAAGCCCACAAAAATTAGCAAATAAAGTAAACTTCAAAGATGCAAAATTAGAAGTCGAAATGAAAAAAAAAGGAAACAAAGAGTTTTACCCTAAGTGCCATCGCGGATGTTTGGAAGGGTCGTTGAAGGAGGTGTTGAGGCGGGCGGGACGACGAGGCTTTGGACACACCACCGAGTCTTTACGGTCCGCATAAGAACCATAATAAATCAACAAAAATTAACTCAATAAAACCATATATCGAAACTAGAAACCACCAAAAAGTATCAATCAACAAAATTTCATACCTTGAATGGTGAAGAGGTTTGAAGCTGCGAGAGGAGATAGAATGCAAGACTATAGATCTAGTTTTCTACCATTATTGAGCGAGTGACAAGCAAGAGGAGAGAAAATGCGAGATGACCTCCATTGTTGAACGATTGAACAGGAGAACAATGAGGGACGGGACTCGAGAGGAGAGAGAAACGAGCAATGAGTGAGTACTCGAGAGGAGAGAGAAAGAGCTATGAGCGAGAGACCTTAGGGTTCACGCGAGCGAGAGGGACAGAGAGGCGTTAGGCGAGTGAGAAGGAGAACATTCGAAAATTAATTTCCTCCCATAAAGATAAGAATTTATTTTCTACCAAGTGAGGGAAAATATTTCAGTTCAGAAAATTTTTTCTAAATTTTTATTTACCAAACAACAAAAAATAGAATTTTAATTTTCCAATAAAATATTTTCCTTCCAAACAAACACACCCTTAATAGTCAATTAACTCTTCTGTGTGTCAGTTTTTTAAGCTCTAGAATACTTATATATGTATCTGGCACTTAAAGATAGATTTGACACCCTTAGCTTGAAAATCATGAATTGCATACATGATATAACAGGATGGCCATAGCCCCGTACGCTAATAATTTTATCTTTTTAAATTGAGGATTAATAATCTCTCCTTTAGAGGTATAGAACATTAATAATTCCACCTTTCAAATTGAAAATTAATAATCTCACTTTTGAATCCATTTGTTTTTTAGAATTGATACCAAGTTAATACAACCCTGATTTTACGACAATCAAATGTGTGAGAACTTTGGATATTTGGTTATATCACCTCATACATCATCGTTGCAGCTAAATCAAGCCCATGCTAACTCGGTGACGGTCTTTTATCAAATGTGAAATTATTTGCATTTAGTACTTCCAAAGGTAGAATTATTGATGTCTAATTTTAAAGGTGAAATTATTGAGGTCCAATACTCCAAAAGTGGGATTATTGGCGTCCAAGGACCCTAAAAATCAAAATCCTTAAAGTTCGAGACACTGAGTGTTATTTTTAAAGTTCGAATGATGGGCATTTAAGGTCATGTTCCACTACAACTCCTCAAACTTTTTATAAGTATCTTTATAACTATCTTACTACTCCTTACAGCTAAACTTATTGCTCCTTACAGTGGTATTGCTCCTTACAACCAAATAGAATATAACGTAATACTCGTTGCAGTCGTACAACTCTTAGTTTGTCTTGCAAGAATTTTAGTTTGGATTTGTGTAGTTGACTTTGCGCCAACTTATGCGTGCTTTGCCTCACTCGTCAATACTATTTTTCTGCCACCAATATTGAAAAAGTTTGTGAATGTTACGAGTCAAATTCTTGCGTCTTGACCATAAAAACTACGACCTTGTGACAAGCCTAATTTCCAAGAAACGACGGAGCTCTCCTATATTGACAATTCATAAAATTTGAACCAATCAGGATCACCCTGTGCTTAGTATATAACGAGACCACGTAAAGGTGGTAATCACCAACTTCATCAAACAGTAAACCCAGTGGAGAAAGAGAGAGTGAGTGAGAAAGATAAAGAATGGCACCCACAACAGCCAGTATAACACCCACAACACTGGCCCACGAAAAGGCACTAGATCAAGGATACGTAGTGCACGAGAAGGACCGAGCTAAGGTGGGCTACAGAGACTTCAGCGATGACATTCCAGTGATATCGCTGGCCGGGATCCACGAGAACTACCCTGGGGGCCGGAGATGGGAGATACAGAAGAAGATAGTGGCTGCGTGTGAGGAGTGGGGGATTTTCCAATTGGTGGATCATGGGGTTGACAACGAGCTTTTCACCCAGATGTTCGAGCTGAGCAAGCAGTTCTTTGCCCTTTCTGATGAGTATAAGCTCAAGTACGAGATGCCTCATGGCAAGATGGGTGGTTTCCTTGTCTCCAGTCACCTCCTGGTAAACTCTTCATTCTTTTGACTCAAAATAGGGTCCCAGAAATTCTTTATCATCGTATTTTTTATATAAGGACACTTTCTTAGACGTCGGAGTGAAATAGATGGAAACTAGAGATAAATTAATTGTAGAAGGGTAAGTAGTTCTAAATTATATAAATCTAAGGTATCTATCTGCAGTCAATTAACAACAATCAGACATTTGTTACAACTATAAATAATTTAGTAAATTTTCCTATAGAATAATTCAAAATTGATTATAACTATAAAATAATTTGTCTTTGCCGTAGGCGTTGGGCACGAAACGATCACACGGTCTTAATATACTTTCCTTTATGTTTTTCACTATACAGGACGAGGTAGTGGCAAACTGGCGGGAGTTCATTGTGTTTGTGGAGCAGCCACTCCATGCACGGGACTACTCGAAATGGCCGGACAAGCCGGAAGGGTGGTGGTCAGTAATAGAGGAATATGGAGTGAAGCTAATGGAGGTGGCTCGTAAGATATATGAGCTACTCTCAGACGGCCTGGGCTTGGAAAAAGATGCTCTTATAAAAACTTTGGGCGAATTACAACAGCAATTGGTGCTTAATCACTACCCAAAATGCCCACAGCCTGAGCTAGCTGTGGGGCTCAAACGCCACACTGACCCGAGCTCTATGACCATTCTCGTCCAAGACCAAGTTGGCGGCCTTCAGGCTACCAAAGATGCTGGCAAGACTTGGGCCACTGTCCGCCCCATCAAGAACGCCTTCGTTGTCAACCTCGGCGACCAACTTTATGTAAGCTCATTCTCTTTTTTGTTCATACCTGTAATTTAAACAATTTGTCATAAGTTCGTTTTAGGTGGATGATTGGTGAACCCTATTCAGAATTTCGATCTAATCATAAGTCTGACGTTATGGGGATGCAGTACATGAGCAACGGACGGTACAAGAGCGCAGATCATCAGGCTGTTGTGAATGCGGAGCACACTCGAAAGTCAATAGCTATGTTCTTTAACCCCGATAACGAGGCAAAGGTCTACCCTCTCAAGGTAAAGGAAGGAGAAGAGCCGTTGTTGGAGGAACCTATCACATTTGCTGAGATGACTACGAAGCACGACACCCTCTACCTCGACCGCATTAAGATCAAGAAATTAGCCAAGGCGGAAAACTGGTCCCTGGAGAAGCTCAACAGCAAACTCGCTGAACTTGAGTTGGAAACCAATGCCTAATTAAGCGAAGCTAAGCTAAAACATTGCTCTTCACCATCATATGAAAAATATTTCCAACATCTCAAATGCTTTATACGTGAACCTACGTATACGTACAAGTCAATTTAGCTTTTGAAGGCCAGATTTTATTAATGTTCACTAGTGTTATCATACTAAGGTGTTTGGTCTTTTCAATTCTTTCCCCCAAATAAGTCAGTTGTATTCAATGAAGATAAGTATCATCAATTTTATAGAAATTTTTTATAGAAATTCAGAAATTAAATTCAGTTTATGAGTTCATTTTTCAGTGTCCCTCTATTTTCTTTGTTTCTCCAATGCAGCTGATGCTGCAATTGAATTGGGAGATCAAATTTAACCACGTGATGAAACAAGTCAACCTGGCCGCCTTGGTTTTGGCCCTGCTGAATGAAGAACAACTGGAGCCTGTTAGAATCCATACACTTCCACACCCGCAAGTTAAGTGGATTCTGGAATCTGATGCCGAAGCCATCCGCATCAACAATTGTATTCAAACTGACCTGCTGAAGGCTATTAGTAGTTAAGGCGGAGGGTTTTGTGTTTGGGGATGGTCCTCGTCTCTTGTTTGCTATCTTCAGCTTACGATAGGTTGTCTTTACTGTTGCTTTAGAGGCCACCATTATACGGATGGGCTGGGTTTGAATGAAACATGGCTGTTGATGTTATATGCATTTCCTTTTCTTTCCAAAAAAATAATCAAAATTGGAACGACTTTTTTCCGTTCTGTTGCATATATGTGTGTCATTCTATATAAATGAAAGGCAATGGTTGAGTGTTTGTATACAATAATTGTACAGTTTCTAATTTTTATATGTTATTGACAAAAGCCAACTTTGTAAAATAGAATGTTTGTTTTCATTGTACGTGTTATCAGCTACCTTCCCAACCTAGGTTACGTTCTATCTGCTGGAGCACTTTCCTACCCTGTGTGAGGAGGGTGAGTGTGGGTTAGTTGTCCTCAGCCTTGATCTGAGCTTAGGTATTACTTTCTCTAGGGCTATTGCGGTCCAATGGACTGTCCTGAAATAGGGCTCCAATGAGTTGAGTCACATAAAAAAAAAAAATTGTACATGTGTTTTTACATTTCGTGTGATTTCGTAGGACCAAGCACTTTCATAAGCTCAACGCAAAGGAGTGAAGTAACATGTAATTGTAAGAATAAAACTAAATACATACTTGACAACTCATTATAAAATATACACTACGTGCTTTTTGTAAAAAATGTAATTAAAATATAGTTGTATTTTTCTACAGCTATAAATTAAAATAATTATATATTATATTCTTTCATAAAACTATGCTCTTTATTGATAAAAAAACTATGCTTTTTAACATATGTAAATCTTATAATAAATGTAAACATATGTATGTCTTATATAAGAACAACTTAAATTTTTGATAAAACTATGCCACTTCAATTATGTGTGTCATCTATAAAACTAATAATTTAAATACTGTACTTCACACATCTTAATTTTCTAATTTTTAAATGAATAGAAAAATATTTAAAGCTTGGATTGCTTTCATTATAGCAAGATTAAATTTAGTATGCCATGGATGGTTGTGCCAATTAATACATCTTTTCTCATATTTATCTTCTTGCCTTGCGCTCATGTATATGCATTTGATAAAAAAAAAATTGATTTAAATGTAGGATACTTATGTGGCATTGCAATATTGTTATATTGTTGTATAGAATGTTTAGATGATTCATGTATTTAATTAAATTAATAATTTTATAAAATTGTATATCATATATTTATTTATTATGTTAGATGTGTATATTTATAAAACTAATTTATTTTAATTTTGTGAATAATATCAAGTAATGTTTTCAATTTAGATAAAATGTTATCTTCATTATATAGATAATTTTTTTAAAATTGAGATTTTAAAGTTTAAAACTACAAAAAGAGAAAAAGATAAATAGCTAGTTAAGTATGCAAATAATGAAAAATAAGTTTTTCGAATGAGTTACAAACAAATTGAAAGAAATGTTCCTATTTTAATTATTTAAAAAAATATATCCACTTATTCCTTTCAAGTTATTATTAGTTTTATCATTATAAATTAATTAAAAATAATAAAAATAACTAATTATAAAATTAAAATTAATTCATGGTGTTGCATAACAAGAAATATAACCCTAGTTAGATAAAAAAAGGATTTAACATATAAATAAAATACTGTATGCACTACTACAAAAATGACTTTTAACAATGAGGCCTTTAACAAGCTGTGATATAAAAAACCATGTAAAAAATGATGTGGTGGTATTTTTGTAATAATTTGTTAAAAGGAACTGACTTTGGAAAATGGTTCCCAAAAAAACTTCGTTGTTAAAAGTCATCTCTTGTACTATGACTATGGTTCTTCATATGAACTACTTGTCATATGTCAAGATATTGATTACAGATTCTTTTATATGAACCATTGTCATAGGTCCAATTAGCCTATGACTACGGTTTTTTATACGAACTGTTGTCATAGGTCTAGTGCATTTTGATTATATAGAGGAAAGCCTTCACAGGGAATAGAAGAATTGGAGAACATCAATGTATGCTTATAGAAGATTTCGGTTATCAAAAACTTAATCCTTCTCCAAGGATCTGTTTTGAGGAGATTCAATGTGAGTTTTATAGACAACTTCAGGCTAGTATTTCTTGAATACTTCCAATGGACAAAGTTTGTTTTTTTTTTTTTCAGTCTAGCTTTGACACGGAACAATAACCTTGTTTGTAGGAAGATTCGAGATACACGCCTGAACTTGTATATCAAACTCTCTTTGAATCTCCTCAAAAGAGATCTTAGAAGAAGGATCGAGTTTCTAGTAACTAAAATCTTCTTCAAGCTTTATGGTTGTTCTCCAATTCTTCTATGAATTACTTCTGTCAAGGCTTGCTCCGTCACAAGCGAATTGCATATTATTGAAACACATAACTAAAAGTGGAAAATAAAAGGAGAAAAAATGAGGCGATTATAACATCAGCATTAACTTATATATAAGTTAGAAAGCCCTAAAAATAAAGTAGTGGTGAAAACCTCGGAACTTATTAGATTGGGTTTACTCATAAATTAGGTCAGGATAATAAAAAATTACTTATTGGACATATAGTCGTGGAGAAACCATTGTTAAATACCTATGACAATGGTTGTTGTGGAAGAACCGTTAAAGATCCTATGACAATTGTTCTTTTACGTAAAAAAATGTTAGTAAAAAATGATTAATGACTTGTGACAACGGTCCTCGTGGAGGAACCGTTGTCATAGGTCAATGACATTGATTACGGAGGAAAGCCTTGATAGGGAGTGTAAGGAAAAGCTGGCTAAACAACCATGAATGCTTGAAAAAGATTTTAAGTTATGAGCAGCTTATCCTTCTCCAAGGATACCATTTCGAGAGATTCAACAAGATTTTAATAAGCAAGTGCGAGGCTTGTATTTCTTGAACGCTCGAACTTATCTATTGAAATCTCACTAAAACTTCTCAAATTAGATCCTCGAGAGAAGGATTAAACTCCTGGTAACTTTTTCAAGCATTCATGGTTGTTCTCCAATTCATCCTTACAATACTCCTTGACAATGCTCTTCTCCGTAATCGATGCATAATTGTAGACACCGAAAACGTGTCATCCATATTTCTTTTATTTCTATATTTATTTTTGTTGGCCCGGTGATGAAATTCTAGTCCTATTTGCGAATTCAAATCATGATCGGTGTGACGAAGCCGATAAACCACAAAAATCCATTAGCACCATAAAAATCAACTTTTTTTCTTGGGGCGACCCACAAACCCATTTTATTTTGGCCGAACCAAGCAAGGTTTGGGCTTCCAACCAGAAACCCAAACCGGCGTTGTGTTCACTCACACCTGTTCATTAAATATAGTGTTTTGTTCTTAGTGGTCAAGTATGGCAAGCAACTCAAACGTCTCTACAACATTGTTCAAACCGACGCCGCCTTTTCGAGGCTTAAATTGGCAAACCGCAACATTTTGTTCCTAGTCGCCAACCAAATCACGAAACCGAAGATGTCGATACAATGTCGTATAAGACCATCGTCGCGTTTCTCGGTTCCCCAGGCAGGATCCTCCGGTTTAGGGGATTTTTTCCGATTCATTCCCATTATCCTTGCCGGCAAATTCGGGCCTGGTTCAATTGATTTCGATGATCGAAGTGAGGTTTAGGTTGGTTTTTGTGACTTAAAAATACTATAAATATAGGGGTTCCCCTCTCATTATTGCTGCGCCATTTTCAATTATTAAACACCCCTAAGCTGAAAATACTTCGTACCACTTTTTCCCACTTTCTACTCTCTCCATTTCATCATACCATCACACATTTCCCTAATTCCTAAACTCTACAAACATGCTTCTTTGTCCTCTTTTTGAGCTCACTACCCTGCCGTTATGCTTGCTGGATGTTTTTCGTGATCCATGTTCAGCAAGTGGGACAACTTCAAGGCATCGGATCTATCTTCCAAACTCTCTCAACAATTTTTATTTACTTATTCCATTTATTGTTTTCACGTATTGTGGATTAACAATGTAATCACTTTTAATTCCTCCCCATTCATTGTAACTTTTAATTTTTTTGCTTTCTTTTAACTTTATTGCTTTTTTTACTGCTTTTCTATTTGCTTATTTATCGCTTTTTCTAGCATATGTCTTATTTGCTTTCAATTTAGTACATCGCATGTTGTGTGCTTGATTGTTTAACATGTTTTTTAACTCACAACTTAAATTAATAAAGGTTATCCGTTGACGGGCGAAATGGAGAGCTTACCTCTTTATTTCATGCCTTCACCCCGAACATGGGATTATGAATTTAAGACCGATGAAGTCTATTTTAAAGCTTCTATCAAGCTTAATTTTTCCATACTAAGATTGGAAAAGTATTTTCTTTATTTTTGTTAGTTTCTACTTCTTAAAACCGACTACTCGACTCTTTCATTTTGCTTTTATTTCTCCCTTTTGCTTCTCGGCATTTCCGGTTGAAAATGGATAAATTTATGTTAATTCTTTTACGATCGAAGCTATAGAACCGAGACCGATTTCTCGATCACAACCTTATAGTCGATGCTAGTTATTAGTCGAGCATCGGCTTTTGCCGTTGCCAACTAATAACGAGGTCAAGCTCGCGTTCCAAATATTTTTTCACTTTTTGGTCCGGATGAATTGCGGCAAAAAATAACCTTTTATCTTTTTGTTCTCCTAACCATGAAATAAAATCCCGACATTTCTCTAAAATTAATTTCTAAAATAAATGTCTAATAAAAATTTCCAATCACCCTTTAACTTAAACTGCTTTTAAAATTAGATTATAAAAATAAACAATCTTAATAAGAGGTGCACCCTACTTTAAAAAATCATTTTAAAAATAATAATAGAGTTGGCACTTTGTGGGAAACTCTAGCCTTGCCGACCCCGACGGGGAAGGTGCATGGGCCGCTGGTTCCTACAATAATATATATATATATATATATATATATATATATATTAAAACAAATAAATTAAGTGATGAATTAAACATCTAAATTCATCTAGGCATCTAAATACATGATTTGAGAGACATTCTTGCAGTTCTTCACTCATTGTTGACATAAGTGATGTATTTAGATGAAAATGATAGACGAAGGCGAGTGTACGGTTAAAAGAGAAAAAGGAATATTATAAAAGAGGGCAGAACTCATCTATTTATAGACAAAAGTATGACTTTAGACAAAGTTGTGTATAAGAACCGTTGGTATAAGTGACTTTCAACAATGGTTGTACATGAGAACCATTGTCATAGGTGCATCGCCTATGATATATGTTCTTTTCATAGAATCATTGTTAAAGTCCTATGACAACGCTTTTTGTATTTCAACCATTGTTAAATACATACGTCCAACGAGTTCTTGCGAAGGAACTGTTGTCATAGATCAATGGCATTAGAATGCTTAGACAGGAAGTATTCTTTAGAAGAACTAGTGAACAACCATGAATGCATGAAGAAGATTTTAGCAACTAAAATCTTCTTCAAGCATTCATGCTTGTTCTTTAATTCTTCTATGGATTACTCCCCGACAAGGCTTTCTCCTCTACAAACTATGCATTAGTAATATATTAAAATAGACAATTGTAGTGAATAAAACCATCTAGATACATGAAAGCATTTAAATACATCACTTAATGTCAACAAAGAATGGGTGAAATGCAAGAATCATCTAAATACTCCCTCACAAGGATTTTGGGCATAATGGCAACATTGTCTTCTATCATGTTTCCTTCTACAGCTGTACTAGTACTCTCTCCTTCCCCCTCCCCTAAAAAATCTTACATTGGGTGCAATCATTCCCATGCTCCTTAACTCAATTTGTTGAGTTTCTAGATTCCGAACAACGGGGTAAAGATACTGATTTTGTCAACAAAGAGTGGATGAAATGCAAGAATCATCCGAATACTCCCTAACAAGGATTTTAGGCATAGTGGCAACATTATCTTCTATCATGTTTCCTTCTATGGCCGTACTCGTACTCTCTCCTTCCTCCCTCCCACTAAACTCTTACATGGGGTGCAATCATTTCTGTGCTCCCTAACTCAATTCGTTGAGTTTCGAACAAAGGGGTATAAATACGATTTTGTCAGCAAAGGGTGGATGAAATGCAAGAATCATCTAAATACTTCCTAACAAGTATTTTGGGCATAATGCCAACATTGTCTAGATTTTGGTATAGATACTGATTTTGTCTGGAAAGAGTGGATGAAATGCAAGCATCATCTAAATACTCCTTGACAAGGATTTTAGGTATAGTGGCAACATTGTCTTCTATCATGTTTCCTTCTATGGCCGTACTCGTACTCTCTCCTTCCCCTCCTCCCCCTAAAAATCTTGCATGGGGTGCAGTCATTTCTATGTTCCTTAAGTCAATTCGTTGAGTTTCTAGATTCCGAGCAAAGGGGTATAGATACGGATTTTGTCGACAAAGAGTGGATGAAATGCATGAATCATCTAAATACTCCCTAACAAGTATTTTGGGCATAATGCCAACATTTTCTTCTATCATGTTTCCTTCTAGGGCCATACTGGTACTCTCTCCTTCCCCTCTCCCCTTAAAAAATCGTACATGGGGTGCAGTCATTTCCATGTTCCCTAAAAAGTCGGACTTGCAACAACGAGTTGTACATTAAGAACTATTGTCATAGGTGTAGTTTACATAAACCTATGACAACGATTCTTCTCAATGAACTGATGTTAAAATCATATGACAATGGTTATTGTGAAGCAACCATTTTCAAAGCCCTATGACAACATTTCTTATCAAAGAACGATTGTTAAAAAACATAATTTGTTTTTATACCACTTTGTCGAGATCCAGGAACTCAATGAATACAGTTAGGATTTTGACTCCTAGCAATCTTAATGTGCCACGCTTTCTCTATTTCAAGATGGGATATTTCCCAACATTAACAACCTCAACATTAACTCGTTAATGCTTGGAAATATCTCGTCTTCGAGAGAGAATAAGATTGACACGTGAATATTACGAGGAGGAAAATATCCTTACTCGCATTAGTTAAGTTTCTTGATTTTGAAACAAAGTGGTATAGAAACATATTTTTACTGAGGAAAAGAAAAAGAGACAATAATGGATGAAGGCGGCATAGGGTTTAAAAGAGAAAATGGATATGATGAAAGAGTGTAGAGCTGATCTATAGAAAAATAGAAAAAGGAAATTGTCGTAAGTTCGCCATTTTCGTTATTTTTTTTATAAAAGGAAATTTATAGACAATGATTCTTCAAAGAACCGTTGTAATAGGAGATTTTCGATAATGTTTCGAGGATAGTTTGTCGGAGGTCCTACCCTGGATATGGAAAAAAAGTAATTTTTGTTGAAAAAAAATATCATGCTATGGTTCTATGTTTGTGATTTTTTTAGAGGAACCTGATTACATTCTCACTCCTTTGTTTGTAATAAAAACTCTCCCTCCCTATCACTCGCTTGCCGACTCGCCTCGGCCGCCCTCCGTCTTTCAAGTGCATGTCTCTCTCTCACACCTGAAACTTGTTGGTAGCTCCATCTTTATGAGTATTTTTCTAAAATTATTTTAAATATTAGTTCAATTCCTTCTTCAAATTTGTTTATTGAATGTATTGGGTTCTTGAAGTTTGGTATTCTAAGGCAAGGCATTGATTTCACGAATGATTTGGATTGTGTGTGAAATACTAGTGAAATGGGAAGATATATGGAATGTTGATTTTGAGTACTTGAGAAGGTTGGAATTCTTGACATGTAGTTGCATAATGGCATGCTTACTTAGGTATTTTGTGCTTATTTTTCTTATCCTAATGTATGCTTCATAATAATATTGTTATGCATATCATACTATTCAGCATGGATGTATGCATTCCTTGTATTTAAGGGTGAGTTATGGATCAAAGTGGGTTTATTGCAATTGACTCGACCCTTGAATATCGGAATAGTGTTAACAATTTTCTTAAGACTCGCAATCGAACATGTTACGAAATCAAATGATGAGTTCATTTTCTATCCTTGTCGACGATGATTGAACTCTTCAAAATGGAGGCCTAATGTTGAAAAAAGTCACCTATTTCAGTATGGCTTTGATGGATCTTATAAGCGAGTGAATATGGCAAGGGGAAGAGGAGTGTTTGAATGACAACTTAGAAGAAAATGAGGGGCATGATGAGTACGAAGCTAGTATAGACGTAGAAGATGGAGCTGATGATCTGGTTCGTGACATGGAAGGTGAATTAGTTAATCAACCGCATGTATTGGAGTGACTGTTAGCCGATTCGAAGAAGCCTCTATATTCGCGTTGTGAAAACTGTACTGTTTACAAGTTGTGTTGAGGTTTGCAATGTACTTCCCAGCTATACGTATGAGGCAAAAAGAATGTTATGTCGTATGGGCATAGGTTATAAGAAGATATATGCATGCCCCAATGATTGCATATTGTATCGAAAAAACACGCGGATAGACTTGAATGTCCCAAATGTGGTGTGTCTCACTACAAAATGAAAAACATTGATGGAGAGAACACAGAGGGACCTCCGGCAAAGGTGTTATGGTACTTACCGGTGATATCGAGAGTTACATGCTTGTTTTCAAGCACAAATAGTGCGAAGCAATTCATTTGGCATGCCGACGGAAGAATCAATGATGACAAGCTACATCATCCTACGGATTCTCCTCAATGGAAGAAGATAGATTCTATGTTCTCCGAATTTAGTAGGGAGGCCGGTATCCGCATCTTAGTCTCGAGCACGAGATGGAATAAAACCCGCATGTTGAACTCAGTAACAAACACAATACTTGGTCAATTATGTTGGTTATCTACAACATACCGTCCTCGTTGTGTATGAAGCACAAGTACAGTATGATGTAAATGTTGATTTTTGGCCCTAAACATCCAGTAAAATGATGTAGATGTGTATTTGGCACCTTTTATTGAGGATCTACGACTCCTATAGGATAGAGGGGCTTCAGTTTTGATGCATACTAACAAGAGAAATTTAGGTTTCGAGCTATGATCTTCACACCAATAAATGACTTCCCTACATACGGAAACTTGCCCGGTACACCACCAAAAGCCATAAGGCCTGCACCATTGTGGAGAAGGTACTTCCTCTTGCCAGCTTAAGCATGGGAGACGACCTATCTTGGACATCAAAAGTTTCTTCTGTTGTCTCATCATTATTAGAAGAAAAAGGTGTATGAAGGTTTGCTCTTGAGAGTCTAAGTCACCCTAAAGGGGGATGGGGTGAATAAGGTAAGAAGGAAATTTTGTGGAATTAAAAGATTTTCATCTAATTTAGAACTCAAAAAAGAGATTCTAAGTCTAGAATGATCTCGGAAAGTAAAAACACGAAGAGATACGTGGAAACCCTCCTGGGGTAGAAAACAACGGACAGCGTCAATCCATACACCAAGTCAAATCCACTATTTTGAATCCACAAAATACAAGGACTGGCTCTTACTGAATTTGTCCCTTAGATAATTCAATCCAAGTTTTCCTAGGGATAGAAGTTCCCTTATCTGCCCCAAGTACTTCCTAATTGAGTTACCCTTTATAGTTAGGTACAACTGAGCTGAGTTACCCCTTACAGCTCAGTCAAGGGAAATTATAGAGAAGTAAAGAAAGTAAGAGTTCGACTGATTACAAGACTTCTTCTATTTTCAACTCGAAATTGAGAAACTCGAGTACAAACTTGAAAGCTAGAAAAGATTGAGTGTATAATATTAGAGTTCAATTCCAACAATCTTTTTAGTCTTGTAGAGAGTGACTTCTATTTATAATCAACAGGACGAGATAGTCTGTTGTGATCGATCCTGGACTAGGAAACTTCACTAGCCATTGTAACGGATAGTAGAGGCCCGTTGAAGCGAAGCTGTTGTAAGGATGAACGTTGTGCATCGGTCCTTAACTTAAAAGGTGTTCCATCCCACTTGTTGTGACTGAAATTTAGACTCAAAGTTGAAGTTTATCGAAATGGAAACAAACAACCACGACACGGTATCTAAACCATCCTAAAAATAGAGCTTTTACTGCTCGCTGGCGTTTAACTGTTAGAAGCCGGTTGTTTTTGCTTTTCAAATTGGGATTAAATCACTTTAATCATCCTACAAAACACAAATCAAAGTGGTACTCAAATTATAAAAAATACTTTGGTCCAAGATTAGTCAAGCATAAAAATTAATTCAAATAATTAAACACTTAATTCTCCTTAACTCGAATAGAAATTTTCCGAGTCTAATATTCAATAAGTTCTAATTCAATTTTATGTCTATCTTTTAAGTGAATGAAGAGTTAAAAGTATATAAAAACAATACATTATTTTGTCAAATAAATAATTTCAGTTTAAAAGATAGATCCGACTTAGAGTTTGAATTAGTGCGAGTAATTCCATTTCAACTTTTGCAATGAGTTAAGAGTTCGAATAAGTTATGCAAGTGAAATTATTAAGGCAAGATGGCTATCCGAGTTGTATCCGAGTGGGTCAAAAACCTAGAGATAAGCGTTTCACTCAATAATTGGTTTCGAGTGGATCGGACATAATTGAAAACTTAACGATGAGCTTCTTATACCCGAGTCGTCGGTGTAGACACCGAAAACGTGTCGCTCTTATCTCTTTTCTTTCTATTATTTTATTTTGTTGGCCTAGTGGTGAAATCCCAGTCCTGTTTGCGAACTCGGATCATAATCGGAGTCCGAACAGCATAACGGAAGCCAATAAACCACAAAGAACCCATTAACACTAGAAAATTAATCTTTTCGCATGGGCCAACCCACAAACTCGTTTTCTTTCAACTAAACCAAGCCCAGTGTCAGCCTCCCAATCGGGAGAGAATGCCAACGCCGCATTCCAGTCTAAACCGCTAATTGAACACAACGTTTCACTCTTAGCATTCCAACTTAACATGAAACGCAAAGGCACATGCGACATCGTGTTGACGAGCATCGTGTTTTCAGCATCATCTCACCAAAATGTAGCCGTTTGTTCCTAGTGACCAACCGAGGCATGAAACCCAAAGCGACCGTACGACGACCGTTTTTAATTGGTGCCACATTTTCAGCACCATCTCACCAAAATGTCGCGTTTGGTCCCGGCTCCCAACCGAGGCCGGGAACCCCGGAGACGTCCGTACGACGTCGTTGGAGACTGGTGTCTCGTATCTTGGTCCTTTTTGTTGGATTTTTGGTCCAGCCTGATTTTTCCGATTTCCCTCTGTCATCCTCGCCATGTACCGGGCCCAATTCGGTGGCTTGGACGATTGTTTACTCTTTTTTAGGTCATTTTTGTGACCTAATTTTCTTCTATAAATACATGATCATTTCCACCTTTTTTTGCTACTGATTTTCTAGCTAAAACACTAATTTTTTCGAGTTAGAAGCGATTCTTAACTTTTAATATGAAATTTAAGCGAAGAGCTATTGAATGCTAAGTTATTTGGCTACCTTTGTAGCTAGAGGCTGTATTATAATCTCTTGGCTCATTATCAATTAGTCATTACTACACTACCAAACATCCTTATCACTTTCCCATACTATTGTACCTCAAAAATTTCATAAAATAGCCTACTTCAAGCTCACTACCCTGCCGTTACTGCTGCCGGATTCGGATCACGAACCAAGTCGGTAGGTGGGACAACCTCGAGGGCGTCCAATCAACATTTGCTTCCTTTACAGTTTTATTTATTTTATGCTTTTAATGCTTTTCGTATTTTAAAATGTAATCGCATTTAATTCCTCTACGCTTGCTTGTAACTTTTATTTTCACATTCCTTGTCGTTTTCTTTTGTCGCATTCTTTTATCACTTTCCTACTTGCTTTTATCATTTTCCTTGCATGCTTTGATTGATTTAATTTTTCACACTCAAATGTGTAGACACCGAAAACATGTCACTCTTATAACTTTTATTTTCGTATTTTATTTTGTCAGCCCGGTTATGAAATCCTAGTCCTATTTGCGGATTTAGATCACGATTGGAGTCCGATTGGCGTGATGAAAGCCGGTAAACCACAAAAAACCCTTTAGCATGAAAAATCAACCTTCTTTGCTTCGGGCCAGCTCATAAACCCATTTTCTTTCGACCAGTCCAAGCCCGGGTCAGCCCTTAAGGTCAACACTAGGCCCGTGTCATGGATCAAACCTCATTGCACTGCTAAACACTATGTTTCGTCTTCGGCGTCCAACCGAGACACGAAGCTCAACTTGTCCCTACGACATCGTATTGGTCGGCGTCACACTTCGGGGAATTTTTGCCAAAGCACTGCGTTTTGCTCCAAGCATCCAACCGAGATACGAAAGACAACTACTTAAAATGACACCGTACTTGACAGGCGCCGCGCTTTAGGGGTTTTTCGCCAAAGCGCTGCGTTTTGCTCCGGAGACCGATTGCTTGCACGGAAGGTTGGTTTGACCAAACGACGCCGTTTTGAGGCCAACGCCACGATTCTCAGCCTTGCCCATGGGATTTCCTATTCAAGGCGTTTTGGTCCTATTTTTCCGATTTTCCGGTCGGTTCATTGTTGCATTTTGGATGGTCGTTAAGCTGCTTTTAGGTCATTTTGTGACCTACTCTTTTCTCTATAAATAAAGACCTTGACCTCTCATTTGAGCATGGCCATTTTTCCTATGCCATATGCTTGTTGAATGTTAACCGAGAGAGGTCAACAACCTAACAAAAAGCTCGTTGAAATATAGCTAAGAGCTACTTGAATGTTCTACGATATTCTAATCTCTTGGCTTCCTTTCAACTAACCCTCACTACAATACTGTCATCATGTTCGATCCCCAACCTTCATCATTCTCATACATCACTCTACCTCCACTAAACTTCATAAAAACCGCTTTCGGTACTCGTCCACCCACCGTCATGCTTTTAGATCCGGTTGAAGATTAAGATCAGCAAGTGGAACAACTTGAGAGCATTCATTTCCTTCGTGGTTTTAACGGTTTATTAATGTATCGCATTTTATCACTTCCCATATTGTGGATACAAAGATGTAATGGTTTTCAATTCCTTCTTGTCCATTGTAATTTATTTTTATCACTTTCCTTTATCGCTTTCTTTACTACTTTTCTTTATTGCTTTTTTATTTGTTTTTTTATAGCTTTATTGACATGCCTTAGTTGATTCAAATTCCAGTATTCGCCTGTTGTCCGCTTGCTTGAAACACATTTCATAAACTCATATCTCAAATTAGTAAAGGCCATCTATTGACGGGTGGAACGAAAGGCCTTATCCCTACGTTTCGTACCTTCGCCCCGAATCTCGATTCTCGGTTCTAGACTGATGGAGTTAATTTTTAATCTTCTTTTCAAGCTTAGTTTTCCCATACTTTTATTGGAAGAGTCTTCTTTTTATTTTTGTTATTTTTTATTTCTCAAAACTAACTGGCGACTCTTCTTTTCCATTTTGTTTTTCCTTAAAATGCTCCTCGGCATTCCCGATTTAAAGTGGACAAAATTTAATTTAGTTTTTGATAGTCTAAGCCATGGACCAAGACTGATCCTTTAGTCATGGCCCATGGCCGGCGCCGAGCATTGATTAGCGCGGCTCTCGTCGATGCCTGGCCAGTTACCGAGCAAGTCTTTGGTCCAAGCTGGTGTTTTTTCATCGTTTTGCCCCATAAGTCTTGCAAGTAGAATAAACCAAATTTTTTGTTATTTTCTTAAGTCATGAAATAATATCCCGAGACTTCTAAAAATAATTTCTAAAATAAGATTAATAAAATCGCCAATTATTATTCAAATTAATCTGTTTCAAATTAAATTACAAAAATCAAAAATCTCGATAAGAGGTGCATCCCCATTTATAATAAACTTTCAAAACCATCTTCGAAAAGAATATTCAAAAAGAGACTCGACATTCATGGGGAAGCTCGGTCTCCCGCAGTTCGGCTCCTTCTACGAGAGGGGACGAACGGGTCGCGATTCCTATAATAGCAACTCCACTCGGGGTTATGTCACTTATTAAGCGGGTGAGACTTGAAAGTTTGAGTTGTGAGTTTTCTTAATGTATTTTGCATTAGGCATATTGCATTTAGGCAACATTGAACATAGTTGCTTTTAATTTCGGCCATTAGGCTTTATCCCTAAGAACATTTTTCGGAGGAGGTTTGAACCGCTAACACAGACGGGGCCCAATTAGGCTTGATTGTGAGGGATGTGGTACCTCTTCCCTCATAGCACACTCTCTTTGGTTTACTAAGAGGTATTGAAGATTCATGCTTTTCCTGTCATGCACCCCACAAAGGAATAAATGCTCGGACTATGAGACACCATCTACCTAGTTTTATCCCTCTTTTTTTTTTTTTGACCATAGATCCTTTGTGGTTTAGGTCCCTTGTCTCTTCATTTGTATGCTTGGATGAATTTGGTTGTTTTTAGTACTTAATATTCTATTTATGAGCCTTTAGGTTAGGTTAGGTTAGGAGTGCTAAATAACCCTCGCATGGATGCGAATAAAATACAATAATTAATTTCCTCAACTCGGTCCAATGTGTGCATTCTTTAGCCAATAGTAAAATATTTCCTTCCTATTTTTAGGTTGGTCCATTAATTACATTTTCGAGTCATCCTAATATTCATCTCTTAGCCCAGGTTTTAGGTAGCCACCGGCCGCCGGAGCTTAGCCGACGCCAACCATTGCCTGGTTAGTCCAGGAGGGTTTTGTCGGGGACCCTCCTCTCTTTTCAGTTAGTGTGGGCTTTTAGGGTTTTGACTTTTTAGCATCTTTGCATTCCATATTTACATTTCAAATTTGCATTCATCCAAAAATAAATTTATCTCAAATTAGGTGGTCTATTTATGCATTCAATTTTTGATTTTAGCCAAAAAAGTCCATTATGCATTCCAATTTGCATTTAGCCAAAAAAATAAATTCATCTCAAATTAGGTGAGTCCATTTATGCATTCAATTTTTCATATTAGCCAAAAATAAATTCATCTAAAATTAGGTGAGTCCATTTATGCATTCTAATTTTGCATTTGAGTCAAAATAAATTCATCTCAAATTAGGTGAGTCCATTTAGGAACTTAATTTTATATTTAGCCAAAAAATAAATGCATCCCTTCCTAAGTGCGTCCATTTATGCATACAATTTTGTATTTTAGCCAAAATAAATTTATCTCCAATTAAGTGAATTCCATTTGTGCATTAGCCAAATTAAAAATCATCCCAAACTAAGTCATTAACATCATTACATTCCATCTCAATTGCTTTGCATTTCTTATGTGCATCCAAATAAAAAGCATTCTTTTCTTTCTTAGTTATTTCAGGTCTTACACTTGTCTCCCTTCCTCCCAAAAGTGTGCTCCTACACATGGTCCTAAGTAGTTACCCTTTTGGTTGCAGATTAGGGAAGCCTACTGTCATTGGGTTTTATTGGAATTTGAGCTCCCAAAGGTTAGAACGCCTCAGCAAGGAGTCCGAGTACCTTTTCCCTCGCTCCGCACCTCGATCTACACCAGGTGTGACAACCTTCGGTGCACACAACATCGGTTAAGTCAATCTTCCATCATAGGATAGTACCCAAAGACAATTCCCCTCTAATGGACGGAGAATTAGAACAATCTCCCATCCTCACTCGCTTCAATGAATCCTCAACCAAGATGGAAGCCCAAGACAAAATGATAGAGTCCATATTTGAAATTCTTGCAGTCATCCTAAAGACTCTTCAAGATAATAAGAACGGAGGTGAAGAAGAAGCTCGTCCATCTCTAGAAGGCCCTCCACATGATCCAGAACCTACTCTAGAACCTAAGCCTAAGTTTCATCCACGCAAAGGTTAGATAGAACAAATCTTAAAGGAATCTTCCATATTCGGGAGTCCCTACTTTGATCTCACGGGATTCACTTCAATCCCCAAAGAAAACCTCCCAAGTTTACTATGCCGGATATCAAGTTCTACGGTTTTGAAAATCCCCATCATTATGTTCGCAACTTCTTAGGAGCAATGACGCTTAAAAATATACCCGAAGACACTTATTACATAATCTTCCCATGGACATTCGATAGTGATGTAATGAAGTTGTACAATGCAGTTGACCCACGCAAGGTTACCAATTGGAACGATCCGTGTAAGGAGTTCATACACTAATACTCCTATAACACCGATCTACGTGTCAACCTTAGAGACTTGGAGCTGATTAAACAAGGAGAGAAGGAGAGTTTCATTGACTTCCTCGCCGGATGGAGGGAAAAGGCTAACCATATGGTGGACCGACTTTCCGAGAAGGACCTAGTTAGAATTATTGTGAAGAACTTTCGGCTTACCTATAACCAACATCTCAAATTCCTACCATTTATGAGCTTCACAACCCTTAGAGATGCGGACATGCTAATAGAAGAAGAGTTGTCCGCCACGACCATAAAAGCCATGGCTGGATATAGAGGTAATTATCAAGCCAAGGATAAGAAAACGACGTGAGTAACTTTATAGGGGCAATGACCTTAAAGAATGTACTTGGAGGACACTTACCATCTTTTCTTCCCATGGACGTTTGACAAAGATGTCATGAAATGGTACAACGCTGTCGATCCTTATAAGGTCACAAGCTGCCAGGATCTTTGCGGGGAGTTCTTACACCAACACTCCTATAATACCCATCTACTAGTCACTCTTCGGGACCTAGAGTTAATCAAGCAGGGAGACAAGGAGGGCTTCACCGACTTCCTCACTCGCTGGTTCTTGCCTTTCATCATAAAAAACCCGAAGCCTCGCCTATCAGCAACACTTGAAGGTTCTTGCCTTTCATGGACTTCAAGACACTTTGAGATGTTGGTATGTTTATAGATGAGGAGCAGGCATCCACAAAAGCCTCAACCAGCAAGAAGATCATCCAAAGAGCCTACCACTCATCAAGGATGCTAATAAAGTTTGCATTTTCCTTTTTCACATCCATCCTAGATCTATTTCCTTTTCTTGTTTTCCTAAAAGAAAAGAACCAAATCGATATTCCTTTTGAACTACAAAAGCCCGATTTCCGCTATAGCGGATATGTAGGAAGCCCATGAGGTTCAACGCTAATCCTAATATTTTTCCCAATTCTTATTCCCAAATTCAACGCCACTTTGCCATATCCAGAGGAGCAGAAATTAATCAAGAAGCATGCCATGCTGAGTCGGCACCAAACCGTCAAGCCTATGGTTCATCTGTTTACTATTTAGCAAGCAATACATTGCAGTTCAAATGACCTACTTTTCTTTAGGATCTACTTTGGCGACTGGGGGCTAAAGTGCGGTTTTTGTGTTTTGTCTTTGTCTTTTTGAGTTTTTTTTTGCATCATCTTAATAAAAGAATACATTTGTTCGGACACCCGTCGAGCTTCGGACCCAACAACGATCAAGGTTCGGACACCTCAGCTGAGTCTTACACCTAGGAGCGAGTCAAGGTTCGAGACAAACCCATTGAGCTTCAGGCCCAATAGTGGTCAAGGTTGAGATACCCCATCGAGTTTTATGCCCGATAACGGCCAAGTTCTAACAACCCCGTGTCGAGCTTCAGGCCAAATAGTGTTAAAGGTTCGGACAACCTTATGTCGAGCTTCAGGACCTCCCTATGGCAAAGTTAAGACAACACCTCCGAAACCTGATTTGGCTACGGACCATTTTTAGGTAACACACTTGAAACTATTTGCATTCGATTATTAGCTAACAAAACGGTTAGTGCAAAAAGTTTGTAGCCAAGCTGCAGACCAACGGTCAAGGTTAGGCCCCTCATCCGAGCTTGAGGACATTGATCGAGCCCAGCTTAGGATACCCTGCCAAACTATAGATATAAGAAACGGTCAAGTTCGGGTAACCCTTGCTGGACTTTAGACTTTACTACCCAAGTCAAGTTTAAGCCCCTCGCCAAGCTTAAGATTAAGTACGTGGTCAAGTTTAGGCACACCAATATGAGCTTCGGGTTTTTAATTGGACAAGTTCGAGAATCATTCACTTGGACCTCGGACTCCATTAGTCAAGTCCATGCTCCCGTGTTAGAGTTTAAGTCGAAAAATAACTAATTTAAGACGATGGATTCATTCGGCATCCGAAGCAATAGATAAGTACCCTTTAGTGTCTACTTTGACCTTCGTCATTCGGACTCGATCAAAGTAGGGGCTAACTGTAGACACCTAAAAAGTGTTATCCCTTTTCGCTTTTATTTATTTGTTAGCCCGGTGATGAAATCCCAATCTTGTTTTGAGCTCGGATCACGGTTGGAGTCCGATAGGTATGACGGAAGCTAGTGAACCACAAAGAACCCTTTAGTACCACAAAAATCAGCTTTATTTGCTTTAGACCAGCCCACACCCATTTTCTTTTGGTTGGACCAAGCCCAGGTCGAGCTCCCAACCAGGAAACCCAAACCTACACCAAAAATAAAACCTACCGGAAAATGGAAACTTTCCAAAAATGGAAAGTCTGTCGGGCCGGTGCTCTGCCTTCTCCAACTGTGTAAAAACACAGCGTTTCACTGTTTCCCTCAACGTGCAACCGAGACACAAAAGCTAACTTCACCAAACACATCGTACAAGGCGGGTGCTGTGCTTCAAGGCTTATTTTGCCAAAGCATTGTGTTTTTCTTTGGAGACCAACTCGAAACACGTAAAGTCGGAATCCCAAACGATGTCGTCCCGAGGCTGGCGTGCTCCACGAGATTCCCGATTCAAGAAGATTTAATCCTGTTTTTCCATTATCCTCGTCGGGAACTCCGGCTCGGTTAAGTCAATTTTCGGCGGCTAAAATGCTTTTTAGGTCATTTTGCAGCCTAAATTTCCTTTATAAATAGAGGGCCTAACCTCTCATTCTACCAATGGTAATTCCTATGCCACACACTACTGAAATTAAGTTAAGAGCTACCGAATGTTGCATCGGTATTCCGATTTCTTGGCTCTTTTTCAGCTAACCATTAAACCACCTAGCATCTCACTATTCTCCTACCCTAATCTACCTCCACAAATTCCATAAATAGCCTGTTTTAATCTTGTTCATCTACCGTCACGCTTCCAGATTCGGTTTATGATTCAAGATCAACAAGTGGGAAAACCGAGGGCGTCGGATCTCGCTTAAAATCCTTTACGGTTTAATTTATTTATGGTTTTTACCTCTTTCCTTATCGTGGAGCAAGATGTAATCGCTTTTAACCCCACCCATTGTAATTTTTATTGCTTTCCTTTATCACTTTTAAAGGTTTGCTCGGGAGAGTCCGAGTCACCCTAGAGGGGGTGGATAGGGTGATAGGGAATTCTCTCGTGAAATCACACTCTTTTGCACAAAAGTGGAAGGGAAGATAGATTCCGAGTCTATTAACCGGGTCGAAAAGGTTGGACTCGAAAGCAATGAATTAGAAAGAACAAGAGCGAGTAAAGTTGTCCGAGTCCAGAATGAACTCGGAAAGATAACACTTAGATTTTACGTGGAAACCCTCCCGGGGCAGAAAACCACGGACCGTGTCAATCCGGACACGAAGTCAAATCCACTATTTTGAGTCCACAAAATACCGTGAACCGATCGAACCCGAGTTGCTCCCTTAGACAACTCTATACAAGTTTTCCTAAACTCGAAATTCCCTTATCTCGATCTAGTACTTCCTCGCTGAGATAACCCTTACAGCTAGGGACAACTAAGCTGAGTTAACCCTTACGACTTAGTCGGGGACCTTACAAAGAATGTAAGAAAGAGTTTGTAATCGAGTACAAGATCTTACAACTCGAAAGTAATGAATTACAGAGTGGGAGTTGTAAGTAGAAGATTGAAAAGTAAATACAATGACTTTTCTCAAGCATGTGTATTAACAATAGATTCGGCAATCTTCAGGTCTTGTGAGGTGGCTTCAATTTATAGGTAACCGGGCGAGTAGCCGTTATCTTCATCTCGTTGACCGAGAGTCTTCCGTGATCTGTTGATAAAAGCTTTCGAGTCACTCGGAAAGTATCCGTTACAATGTGAACGTTGGACAACGGTTTATCTCTCTTGGAAGTCCCAAAACCATTAGTAGTGTCGTGAAAGATAAGGTGGAAACCACCGTTAAGCTTGGCGTTTCGGTTTTCCAGATTTGGAAACGGACAACTTCGACATAATCTTCCGGGACTGAAGCGAGGAAGGTGAAAAGCCATGTCTGCTGGTGATTTGACGTTCGAAGTCGGCTTCTTTTGTGGTTTGAAAAAGGTGTATCCTCGAATGAATAACCTACAAAAGTAAATCAATTCCGGTTCTCAAAGTATAAAATACTTTGGTCCAAAGTTAGACACGAGATAATAAAATAATTATGATAATTAAGCGACTGATTATCTTAGTCGAAATGAAATGGAATTTTCCGAGTCCAATATCCATGATACTCGAATTCCGTCGACTTAGTCTAAGCGATAGAACAAGTTCCATAAAGAATATCGAGTGAGATAACTTGATATAGACTAAGTGTGAAACAGACTAAAGATATTGACTCTAACAAAAATAGAGCTTGTAATTGGAAGTAAGATTTTGAGTGAGAAAAAAGACGAATCACTAGTCTGCGATAAATCCGAGTGAAGATGGACTCGGAACAAAGAACCACTTTTCGAGTCTCAAATAGATAGGCAATAAATGTAATAAGTGAAAGCCGTATCACTCGGAAAAGATACTATTTTACTAAAAGAGGTTTCTGCGAAACCGAGAATGCCTTGGAATCAAAACTCTAAAAGCATGGGATTGTTATACCGACTCGTTTAGTGCAACTCGAAGTGCGTTGAGAAACGTCCGAGTCTTCAATCTCCCCTTTTTGATGAAAGGCATTCCATACTTAAACAGAAATTTTGTTAGAGAAAATATGATTCTAAGAAGGTTGACATACTCAATAGTTCGGATCAAGAAGTATATAGTCGAGCATAAGGTAAAGATACTTAACAATGAAATAATGTAAGCTCGAAACATTTTAAACATAGAAAATATTATGTAAGAGAAAGCATTACTTCATTGATCTTAATAGAAATTACAAGAGTTAAAAAAAAATGAAAACGAAAACTCCCCTAAACAAGACAACTTTTCTCACTCTATTTCTCCCCTTGCCTTTCAGCAAAAAAAATTAACAAAAAGAAGGGAGAAAAGAACAAGTAATACAAATTAGTTGTCTGGACAAAACAACAAAAAAAAAAAAAGAAAATTAGGGGACACCGAGAGAATGTGACTCGGTGCATGGCTCCTACGAGGGAGGGGGATTTCGAGTGGAGGCCGAGGTTCGTCGGACCGATATGATCTTGACGATGTGCTTGAGCGCGGCGAGGGAAAACTAGGATAATCATCGGGGCTCGGCTACGAGTGGCTAACCCGGAGAAAGTGGATCGAGGGGTTCTTCCCTTGGGACCTCGGTGGCTGGAGGGGCTGCTCTATCCGACCCGCTGGAGAAGCTAGGTCATCCGACCCACCTGCATCGCTGTCCGAGCCGAGTACTGACTATTTGAGCTTGGGGAGCGATCGACCCTCAGCGGTTGCCACGGCCTCTTCTTCCCTTTGCCCGAAAGGGCTGCCTCGGCCGCAGGTTCCTCAGCATCTTCTGCTGCATCTACAGACTTCTTCCTCTTCTTCCTCATCCCCGCTATCCGAGGAGGTCGGACACGGGCTCAAAGACGCTTCAGCACACGTCCGAGTCATCCCGGTCTCGAGCCGCCTGGACCGTCTCTCTCGAGGAGCTCGACCAGCTCCTTCGCTCCTTGACCAGCTCCCTCATCTTAAGAACTAGAGACTGCTGCTCTCGGATTTGGGATTGACCAGTCTTTTGGTTGATGGTCAGCCCTTGGAGGACGGATTTGAAAGCTCCGAGCATGTCTCCGAATTCGAAGACACGGAGATGATCTTGTCCATGAAAGCAGGGGACAAGAGGGCGGAGAGAGATTTGGAGGCACTCGAGGTGGAGGCACCACCAGGTGTAGAGGGAAGAGGGAGAGGGGTTGATTTCGAGTCCGAGGAGGAGAGGGGGCCTCGGCTCCGAGTTGTGAACCCGGACACCGGGGTCGGTTTCCGGTATCCGTACCCTGTAGTTCCTTCTTGCCGACCACAATGGCGGCCTCGGACACCGCGTTTGGGTCCGAGGGAGAGGAACTTGAAATTGTTTGAAGACAAGGGTCGAAGAGCACCGAAAGGAAGGGAGGTGTTCTTCTTGGATTGGAGTTGAGCTGGCACAGCCTACCATCCGCTCAATGATGGTAGGGAAGAGGTCTAATTCGTATCCCTCAAGGATGTCGAAGAGAGCTTTGAGGTGCTTGGAGTTGGGGTTCTCCTTGCTTGGAATGCTGTGAGAAGAAGGTTCTCATCGGTAGAAAGTACAAAAGGCGAGCTTCGACTTTAACCGAGTCACGAAAAGTTTTTCCTGGACCCGGGAATTCTTTGGCGTATTTTTCAAAGAAGTCGTCGGCGACTTCAGTGAATGGAATAGGATTGCTCGTTCAAGAAAAGAGAAGAGACTTTGAACAGGCGGTGGAGGAGAGAGGTGTTGATGCGAATGGTAATGTTCGAACCCTAGAGGTTAGAACATTTTTGGAGTGGGTGAGGTGAGCATAGAACTCGAAATGAGTTCAGGATAGATAAACTCGTTGAAACACAAGAAGTGGTATACTCCGGTGGTTTGTATGTTGGACAACCAAGAAAATTTGGTTGTTGGAAAGAATTTGTCACCCAGCGCAAGGTGTTGGGTAACAATGGGTTTGGAGGGGTTGAGCTTTCGGCTTATTGGTGCGAGGCTTTTTGGAAGAGGGAGAAACCCGGAAGTCGGGATGGTTTCCTCTTTTAGGCATTGTGAGAGAAGGAGAGAAAAGATGAAACTTTTCGAATGGAAGAGAGAAGGAGGTGTAGAAGAGAAGAAAATGAAAATGAAAATGTAGAAGTAAGAGATGAGAGCAGTTGTAACTTATGAGAGAGAGAGAGAGCTTCTTCGATGCTTGCAGACGATCAAGAGTGATCTGTTCACGTAGAAATCTTCCGCGAGAAGTTTCTTTTGAGAGAGATTGAGTTTAGAATATCGAGAAGAAGATGGATAGACGTTATTTATAGAAAATAAGCGCGCCCGTCAACTATCCGTTAGGTATAACTCCGTTCGACTCGGCTTGTCCATCAGTCACCAAAGACCGGTGTGACGGTTCTCTTCAACGGTTGAGATACCAGCGGTTAGAAATCCACGGCTAAGATCCGATCGCAGCGTGAGAGAGAGAGAGAGAGAAAAGATTTTGAAAATATAATTCGAAACTCTCCACTTGTTCTAGAGATAGTTTCGAAAATTTGATGTCCAAGTTTTTCTACGTTTGAGTTTGACTCGTAAAGGTTTCGAGTGACTCGAAACACGAAATAACTATCAGCCCAAGTATCACCGAATCAATTGAACTAATTGTTATTAACAGAGAAAGCACATAGCACGAATTATGCAAAAGAGGTAGTATAGAATTAAACATTTAACATACCAAGCTCATTCCGAATAAAACAAAACTGATCTTCACCAAGAGGCTTAGTAAAGATATCAGCTAATTGAAGATTAGTAGGAATGAACTCAACTGCAATATCACCCTTTTCGAGTAATCGCGTAAGAAGTGATACCCGACCTCAATATGCTTTGTTTTTAGTGCTTGGACAGGATTCTTGGTGATACCGATTCCGCTTTGGTTGTCACACTTGATTGGAACTGAGTTGAGAAATAGTCCAAGATCCTTCAAGTGTTGTTTTATCCAAAGAATCCGAGCGCAACAAGCTCCAGCGGCAATATATTCAGCTTCCGCAGATCGATAGAGCTACTGAGTTCCGCTTCTTTGAGTGCCAAGATATTAGGGATTGACCCGAAATTGGCAAGCTCCGGATGTGCTCTTTCGATCAACTTTGTATCCTGCGTAGTCTGCGTCTCGAGTACCTAGTTAGAGTCGGTTCCGAGTCTCCGGAATACGATATACCCAAATTCCGAGTACCTGCAAGATATCTAAATATTCTCTTCACCGTAGTGAGATGTGATTCTTTTGGATTAGCTTGAAATCTTGTGCATAAACACTGAACATTATATCTGGCCTCGCTTGAAGTAAGATATAGCAAAGATCCAATCATACCTCGATAGAGTTTCGATCTATTGCTTTACCTTTGTCATCCGAGTCAAGCTTTATACTGCTCGCTCATAGGGGTTGATGCGTGCTTTGCATCTTGAAGTTTGTATATCTTCAACAGTTCCTTGGTGTACTTTGATTGATGAACAAAGATTCCATCTTTGTCTTGTTTGATTTGCAACCCAAGGAAGAAATCGAGTTCTCCCATCATACTCATTTGGAATTCTTGACTCATCAACTCGGAAAATTCTCGACACGTAAATTCAATAGTAGCACCGAAAATAATATCATCAACATAGATTTGAACAATAAGGAAATCTTTCCCTTTGGTCTTTATGAAGAGAGTCTTGTCGATCCGACCTCTTTTGAAATCATTTTGAACCAAGAAGCTACTCAGTCTTTCATACCAAGCTCGAGGTGCTTGCTTAAGACCATAGAGAGCCTTTTGAAGTTTGAAAACATGATTTGGAAATTCTGAGTTTTCAAAACCAGGAGGCTGCTCGACATAAACTTCTTCTTCAATAAAACCATTGAGAAAAGCACACTTAATATCCATTTGATATAATTTAATATGCATGTCTGGATGCAAATGCCAATAGTATTCTAATGGCCTCAATTCAGCTACTTGGTGCAAAGGTTTCCCCACAATCAATTCCTTCTTCTTGATTATATCCCTGAGCCACCAGTCTAGCCTTGTTTCGACTACCACTCCACCCCCATCCAGTTTGTTTTTGAAAACCCATTTGGTTCCGATAACCGGGTGGTCAAAAGGTCGGTTGGTCGAGTCCGGACTTGGTTTCTCTCGAATTGATTAAGTTCTTCTTGCATGGCCTCTACCCATTTAGGTTCATTAAGGGCCTCTAGTGCATTTTTGGGTTCGAGTTAATGAAATGAATGCAGTGAATGCACATAGATTGTGTAAAGAGGAACGAGTTCTTACCCCACTGTTGATATCGAAATGATGTTTTCTTGGGGATGACCGGAAGTAAATTTGAATGCTTTACCAGTTCTTTGATTCACTAGGTTTGTGGACTGAACTCCTTCATCTTCGAAGCTTGTTCCGAGTGATTAACTTGTTCGTTCCGAGCAAGCTCTTGAAGCTGTCTCATTCCGAGTTTCCTCGTTCGATTGACTTCATTCTAAGCGGGTTGGGTCCGAGTCTTTGTAGGCTCAACTTCGTCATCATCCTTTCCGAGCTTCGGTTCGAGTATGAAGACTCACTTGGCTTCTCCTGTTCGAGCTCATCAAATACTACGTGGATGCTTTCTTCCACTTTGTTAGTTTGATTATTGAAAATACGATAAGCTTTGCTATGAGAGGAGTAACCTAGAAAAATACCTTCGTCCGACCAAGCATCAAACTTGGTCGGATGATCCTTACCATTGTTGTGAACGAAGCACTTACATCCGAATGGTCCGAAATAGGAGATATTTAGCTTCTTCCCTTTGTAGAGCTCATAAGGTGTTTTCTTCAGAATGGGTCCGATGAGGCATCTATTTAGAGTGTAGTTGGCTGTGTTCACTTGCCTCGCCTGAAAATAGTAAGGCAAGTTGTGTTCAATCATCATCGTCCTTGCTATTTCTTCAAGGGTTCTCGTTCTTTCTCTCTACTACTCCATTCCGTTGAGGAGTTCCGGGTGTTGAGAAGTTGTGAGAGATTCCATTTTTGTCACAAAACTCGAGAATTCCGAGTAATCGAACTCCCTTCCATGGTCGGTTCGAATCCTCCGGATCCGAGTCCGAGACTCAACTTGAATTTTTCTCGCAGAGCTTGCTGAACTCCTTGAAAGCTTCATTTTTGTGCTTAAGAAAACACACCCGGGTAAACCGTGAGAAATCATCAATAATTACGAGTATGTACGATTTACCTCCGAGACTCTTCACAGGGATTTCACCACATAAGTCCATATGCAGTAATTCAAGTACTTTGGATGTGGAAACTGTCTTCGAGAGATTTGAATGAAGATCTTGAAGGTTTGCTCGGGGAGAGTTAGAGTCACCCTAGAGGGGGTGAATAGGGTGATGAAAAATTCTTTCTAAAAGCGCACACCTTTTGACGAGAGAAGAGACAAAGACAGATTCCGAGTCTAAGCAAGGAGTCGGAAAATAATGGACTCGGAATGTAATGAATCGGAGTAAACACGTTCAGCAGGGATGTCCGAATCTAGAATGAACTCGGAAAGTGAACACAGAGATTTTACGTGGAAACCCTCCTGGGGCAGAAAACCACGGCCCGTGTCAATCCGAGACACGAAGTCAAATCCACTATTTTGAGTCCACAAAATACCGTGAACTTGACTCGAACCCGAGTTGCTCCCTTAGACAACTCTATACAAGTTTTCCTAGACTCAGAAATTCCCTTATCCGATCTAGTACTTCCTAGCTGAGATAACCCTTACAGCTAGGGACAACTAAGCTGAGTTAACCCTTACGGCTTAGTCAAGGGACCTTACAAAGAATGTAAGAAGTGTTTGTAATCGAGTACAAGACCTTACAACTCGTAAAGTAATGAATTACAGAGTGGGAGTTGTAAGTTGAAGATTGAAGGTAAATACAATAACTTTGATCAAGTTGGTGTATTGACAATATGTTCCGCTATCTTCAAGTCTTGTGAAGTGGCTTCTATTTATAGATAACCGAGCAGAGTAGCCGTTATCTTCATCTCGCTGACCGAGAGTCCTCTGTGACCGTTGATAAGGGCTTTACGAGTCACTCGAAAGTATCCGTTGAAATATGGACGTTGGAGAACGGTTCAACTCTCTTGGAAGTCCCAAAACCATCGGTTGTGTCTTGAAAAGTGTGGTGAAAACCATCGTTAAGCTTGACCTTCCAGTTTTCCGGATATGGAAGCGGACGGCTTCGACACAATCTTCGGGACTGGAGCGGGAAGGTTGAAAAGCTATATCTCGCTGGTGATTTGACGTTCGAAGCCGGCTACTTTTGTAGTTTGAAAAGATATCCTCGATTGAATAACCTACAAAAGTAAAACATCTTCGGTTCTCAAAGTATAAAATACTTTGGTCCAAGGTTAGACACGAGATAATAATATAATCATGATAATTAACCAACAGATTATCCGAGTTAGAGAAGAAATGGAACTTTCGAGTCTAATATCCATGATACTCAGAATTCCATATGACTTAGTCTGAAGTAAAGAATCAAGTTCTATAACGAATATCGAGTGGGAAATACTTGATGTAGACTAAGCACGAAAAGAACTACGAATGCCGACTTTGCAAACAATAGAGTAAATAATCACAAGTCGGATTACGAGTGAGAGTGGACTCGGAATAAAGGACCGGTTTTCGAGTCACTAGCCGAAAGCGATAAAATAGATAAGTGAAGGCCGAAACGCATAGAAAAGATACTATTTCACTCAAGTAAGTTTCTAAGACACTGAGAATGCCTTGGAATCAAAACACTATATGAATGACATCGTTATACCTGATTCCTTTTACATGACTCGGAAAGATATAGATCGATGTCCGAGTCTTCAATCTCCCCTTTTGATGAAAGGCATTCCATACTTAAACGAAACTTTGTTAGAGGGAATAGAATGATTCCGAGTAGTGTGAGTAAAAGTAAGACAATATTGAATGAATCGGAGCAATGTATACTATATCGAGCAAAATAAAGTATGCTTGAACTTATTAACTCGGAAAATAAAGAACTCATAAATTAATAAGGAAATGCATTCTGTTCATTTAAAAAAAATTACAAGGGCGGAAAGAACTCCCCTAGACAAGACAACCAGTTTCGACTACATTTCTCCCCCTTGCCTTTCAGCAAAAACAAGAAACAAAAAGAAGGGAGAAAAGTACAAGTAATACACACAAGTTGTCCGGACAAAAAGAAAATTTTGAAAAACAGAAATTCTGGAGGCACCGAGGAATCGTGACGCAGTGCATGGCTCCAACTAGGGAGGAGGGATTTCGGGTGGAGGCGGAGGTGCGCCGGCGCTGATAAGATCTTGACGATGTGCTTGAGCGCGGCGAAGGGAGAACCGGGACAATTCCCGGGGCTCGGCTACGAGTGGCCGACCCGGAGAAAGTGGATCGAGGGTTCTACCCTTGGGACCTCGGGGGCTGGAGGGGCTGCTCTGGGCGACTCGCTGGAGGAGCGAGATCTTCGACCCACTCGGACCGCTGTCCGAGCCGAGTACGGCGATTTGAGCTTGGGGAGCAGGCTGTCCCTCGGCGGTTGCCACGGCCTCTTCTTCCCTTTGCCCGGAAGGGGCTGCCTCAGCTGCGGGTTCCTCGGCGTCCTCCGCTGCATCTTACGCTTCTTCCTCTGCTTCCTCGACTTCCTCGCTCTCCGAGGAGGTCGGGCTGGGCTCGAAGACGCCTCGGATGGGTCCGAGTCTTACGGGTCTCGAGCCGCCTTGGACCGTCTCTCTCGAGGAGCTCAGCCGGCTCTTTTCGCTCCTTAACCAGCTCTCTCATCTCAAGAACGAGAGACTGCTGCTCTCGGATTTGGGACTCGACCGGTCTTTTGGTTAATGGTCGGACCACTGAAGGACAGATTTGAAACCTCCGAGCATGTCTCGAAATCGGAAGACACAGAGGTGATCTTGTCCATGAAGACAGGGGACAAGAGGGCGAGAGAGAGTTTTGGAAGCACCGGAGGTGGAGGCACCACCAGGTGAAGAGGGAAGAGGGAGAGGGGTTAATTTACGAGTCCGAGGTGGAGAAGGAGGCCTCGGCTCCGAGTTGTGAACCCGGACACCGGGGTTAGTTTCCGGTATCCGTACCCTCGGAGTTCCTTCTTGCCGACCACAATGGCCGCCTCGGACACCGCGTTAGGGTCGAGAGGAAGAGGAACTTGGAATTGTTTGAAGACAAGGGTGAGAAGAGCACCGAAAGGAAAGGAGGTGTTCTTCTTAGTTTGAAGTTGAGCTGGCACGGCGGCCATCCGCTCAATGATGGAGGGAAGAGGTCGACTTCGTATCCCTCCGGGATATCGAAGAGAGCTTTGAGGTGCTTGGAGTTGGGGTTCTCCTTGCTAGAATGCTGAGAGAAGAAGGTTCTCATCGGCAGGAAATACGAAGCTCGGCTTCGACTTCAAGCGAGTCACGAAAAGTTCTTTCCGGACCCGGGGAATTCTTTAGAGTATTTTTCAATGAAGTCGTCGGCGACTTCAGTGAAGAGGATAGGGTTGCTTGTTCAAGAAGAGAGAAGAAACTTTGAACAGATGCGTGAAGGAGGGAGGAGTTGATACGAACGGTAACGTTACGAACCCTAGAGGTTAGAACATTTTCGAGTGAGAGAGGTGAGTATAAAACTCGAAACGAGTTCGGGATAGATGAACTCGCTGAAACACAAGAAATGGTAGACTCCTGTAGTTTGGATGTTGGACAACCAAGAAAATTTGGTTGTTGGGAAGAACTTGTCGTCCAGCGCAAGATGCTTTGGGTGACAATGGGTTTTGAGGGGTAGAGCTTTACGGCTTGTTGGTGCGGGGCTTTTTGGAGGATGAAGAAACACTGAAAGTCGGGGTGGTTTCCTCTTTTAGGCATTGTGAGAGATGAAAAGATGAAACTTTTCGAAAGAAAGAGAAAGAGATGGAGGTGTAGAAGAGAAGAAAACGAAAAAGAGAAGAGAGCGATCGAAAACTTACGAGAGAGAGAGAAGCTTCTTCAACGCTTGCGGACGATCAAGGGAACACCTGTTCACGTAGAAAAGTTCCGCGAGAGGGTTTTCGTTTGAGAGGGAAGGAGTTTGAGAATACCGAGAGGAAGATGAATAGACGTTATTTATAAAGAATGCGCGCGCCCGTTCACTATCCGTTAAGTAACTCCGTTCCGTCTCACCCGTCCATCGATCATTAATGCCGGTGTGACAGTTCTTCTTCAACGGTTGAGATAACAATGGTTTGAAATCTGCGGTTAAGATCCGATCGCAGCGCTCGAGAAAGAGAGAGAAAAAGTTTGAAATTATAATCCGAAACTCTCCACTTGTTCTAGAGATAGCTTCGAGAAAATTTGATGTCCAATTTTCTCTACATCCGAGTTTGACTCGGAAAAGTTTCGAGTGACTCGAAACACGAAATAACGATTAGCCCGAGTATCACATGATCAACTCGAACCAATGGTTATTGACAACTAAAGCACATAGCACGAGAAAAATGCAAGAATCATAACGCGAAACTAAGCATTTAACATACCAAGCTCATTCCGAATAAAACGAATTGATCTTCACCAAGAGGCTTAGTAAAGATATCAGCTAATTGAAGATTAGTAGGAATGACTTCAAGTGTAATGTCACCCTTTTACGAGTGATCGCGTAAGAAATGATACCGACTTCAATATGCTTTGTTTTTGAGTGCTTGGACGGGATTCTTAGTGATGCGATTGCGCTTTGATTGTCACACTTGATTGGGACAGAGTTGAGAGTTAGTCCAAGATCCTTCAAGTGTTGTTTTATCCGAGAGAATGCGAGCGCAACAAGCTCCAGCGGCAATATATTCAGCTTCTGCGGTTGATAGAGCTACTGAGTTTTGCTTCTTTGAGTGCCAGGATATTAGGGATTGACCCGAAGCCGGCAAGCTCCGGATGTGCTCTTTCGATCAACTTTGTATCCTGCGTAGTCTGCGTCCGAGTACCCGGTCGAGACTCGGTTACGAGTCTCCGGAGTACCATAGTCCTAGATTACGAGTGCACGCAAGATATCCGAATATTCTCTTCACCGCAGTGAGATGTGATTCCTTTGGATTAGCTTGAAATCGTGCACATAAACAAACACTGAACATTATATCCGGTGCTGCTTGAAGTAAGATATAGCAGTGATCCAATCATACCTCGATAGAGTTTCGATCTCTTGCTTTACTGTCTCATCCGAGTCGAGTTTTATACTGCTTGCTCATAGGAGTAGATGCGTGCTTTGCATCTTGAAGTTTGTATTTCTTCAGCAGTTCCTTGGTGTACTTTGATTGATGAACAAAGATTCCATCTTTGTCTTGTTTGATTTGCGGTCCAAGGAAGAAATTGAGTTCTCCCATCATGCTCATTTGGAACTCTTGACTCATCAACTCAGAAAATTCTCGGCACGAAATTCATTAGTAGCACCGAAAATAATATCATCTACATATATTTGAACAATGAGAAAATCTTTCCCTTTGGTCTTTATGAATAGAGTCTTGTCGATCCGACCTCTTTTGAAATTATTTTGAACCAGGGAAGTCTGCTCAGTCTTTCATACCAAGCTCTAGGGGCTTGCTTAAGACCATAGAGAGCCTTTTGGAGTTTGAAAACATGATTTGGAAATTCTGAGTTTTCAAAACCGGGAGGTCTGCTCAACATAGACCTCTTCTTCAATAAAACCATTGAGAAAGGCACACTTAACATCCATTTGATATAATTTAATATGCATGCAGGATGCAAATGCCAACGAGTATTCTAATGGCTTCAATTCTAGCTACTTGGTGCAAAGGTTTCCTCACAATCAATTCCTTCTTCTTGATTGTAACCCCGAGCTACAAGTCTAGCCTTGTTTCGACTACTACTCCACCCTCATCCAGTTTGTTTTTGAAAACCCATTTGGTTCCTATAACTGGGTGGTCGGAAGGTCGGTTGGTCGGAGTCCGGACTTGGTTTCTCTCGAATTGATTCAGCTCTTCTTGCATGGCCTCTACCCATTCGGGTTCATTAAGGGCTTCTAGTGCATTTTTGGGTTCGAGTTAGTGAAATGAATGCAGTGAATGCACATAGATTATGAAGAGAAGAACGAGTTCTTACCCCACTGTTGATATCGAAATAATGTTTTCTTGGGGATGACTGGAAGTAAATTTGAATGCTTTACCGGTTCTTTGATTCACCAGGTTTGTGGGTTGAATTGGTTGATCTTCGAAGCTTGTTCCGAGTGATCCTCTTCATTGACTTGTTCGTTCCGAGCGACCTCTAGAGTTGTCTCATTCCGAGCTTCCTCGTTCGAGTGGTCTCCTTCGAGTCTTTATAGACTCATCTTCGTCATCATCTATTCCGAGCTTCGGTTCGAGTATGAAGATTCACTTGGTTTTCCCTGTTCAAGCTCATCAAACACTACGTGGATACTTTCTTCCACTTTGTTAGTTCTCTTGTTGAATATACGATAAGCTTTGCTATGAGAAGAGTAACCTAGAAAAATTCCTTCGTCCGACCGAGCATCAAACTTGGTTAGATGATCCTTACCGTTGTTGTGGACAAAGCACTTACACCCGAAAGATCCGAAATAGGAAATATTTGGCTTCCTTCCTTTGTAGAGCTCATAAGGTGTTTTCTTGAGAATGGGTCCGATGAGGCAACGATTGAGAGTGTAGTTGGCTGTGTTTATTGCCTCCGCCCGGAAATAGTAAGGCGAGGTTGTGTTCAATCATCATCGTCCTTGCTATTTCTTCAAGGGTTCTGTTCTTTCTCTCAACTACTCCATTCTGCTGAGGAGTTCGGGTGCTGAGAAGTTGTGAGAAATTCCATTCTTGTCGCAAAACTCGAGAATTCCGAGTAGTCGAACTCCCTTCCATGGTCGGTTCGAATCTTTTGAATCCGAGTCCGAGACTCAACTTGAATCTTTCTACGAGCTTGCTGAATTCCTTGAAGGCCTCATTCTTATGCTTCAGAAAACACACCCAGGTAAATCTTGAAAAATCATCAATAATAACAAGTATGTAAGATTTACCTCCGAGACTCTTTACGAGAATTTCACCACATAAGTCCATGTGTAGTAATTCAAGCACGTTGGATGTGGAAACTGTCTTCGAGAGATTTGAATGAAGATCTGACTTGTTTCCCTTTGGTGCATGCTCCACATACTTTATCCTTCTCAAACGCACAGTTAGGTAATCCTCTAACCGGACCAAGAGATGCAAGCTTTTTGATAGTATGCATGCTAATATGACCTAATCTACGATGCCAAATCCAAGAATCATCTTGAAGATATGCTTTTAAACAGGATAAGTTCTGACTTGGGTCAGAAAGAGGGATGATGTAGGTATTACCCGATCTCTTACCCGAGAGCTTTACCTCTTTGGTGGTCTCATCCGTGATGTAGCACTTGGATTGAGTGAATTTTACCTCTTGACCTTTGTCACAAAGCTGGGAGATGCTAAGTAAGTTGTACTTAAGTCCTTTGACAAGGTAAGCTGGGCTCACCAGATTGTTTCCATTACCAATCTTCCCAATGCCCACTATCTTGCCCTTACTTGTCATCACCAAAGGTCACCTTTCCTCCTTTATATGACTCCAGCTCGAAAAAGAGTCCTTGGTCACCCGACATGTGTCGAGAACATCCGCTGTCCAGGTACCAGTGTCGTTTTGATCTTTTACGAGTGACCCGCAAAACAGAGAAAATCTAACCCTTCTCACTTCCTCTAACGAACCCAAGTAACATTCCTTACTTGTGGTCCCTTTCGAGGAAGAAGGTGCTTCGGAACCCAGATTTGAATGACTTTGGGTTTAGTCCGAATCCGAGTCTCCTTCTTTTCGGAGAACCGAGTCCGTGTCTCTTTCCTTTTAAAAACCTTTCCTTTTGAAACAGAGGAAAATGGTTTCTTTTTGTAAATAGGTCCGGGTTTAGTCCTCCTTTCATTTTTGTGAATGGGACCATGCTCGACCTTTTTGAACTTAACGGCTCTGGAATCCTTTTTGAACAATTCGAGTAAGAATTAGATTCTTCCTCTTTGTTGAAACCAAGACCTTCTTTTCGAAATGAGACACATTGTGATCCTAAGAGCATATCAAGGTTCTTACGTCCTTGAGAAAACTTTAAAACCAGATCTTGAGACTCAATGAGCTTCGTTTCGATTGCTCATTTTCTTTTCGAGTAACTCGGACTCGGTCTCATTAGTTTGAGCACTTGTCTTGAGTTCTCTCGAGTGTGAGTCTCGGTTTTCCAATTCATTTTTAAAAAGGTGCTCTCGGTAGTGATTGACTCCAGTTGTTCCTTGAAATGAAAAGAATCGGAATTGGACTTTTCTTCCAAAGTAAAGATGTATTTAGCTAAATCAACTTTGGAAAATTTGAGGAAATAATTTATTACCTCTTGAGGATCGGTTTCCTCATTATCCGAGTCCGTGTCCGAGTCGACTCTTTTCGGCTTCGAGTCGGTGATTGCCATTAGACACTTTGAGTCATCCGATTCTTCGTCGTCTTCGAGATGAGTCCTCGTCACTCCATGTTGCCATCATGGCCTTTTTCTTCTTCCTGTCCCTTCTTCGTTTTGGACAGTCCTTGACTATGTGGTCTTTGCTTGCCACATTCAAAACATCCAGCATTCTTAGTCAAGGATAACTTTGAGGGTGAAGAAAACTTACCTTTTCTGTCTCTCTTGTCCTTTTTGTAGAATTCTTCTTTTGGCCTTTTATCCTATCTTTTGTGCTTCATCATTCTCTTGAAGCCTCTTGCAATGAGTGCCATGGGATCATCTTCGAGTCGGAGGAGCTTGGACTTGCTTCTTTGGATTCCGAGGCTTTAAGCGCGATATTCCTTTTGGAAGTACCCTCAGCATCTTCTTCTTCCGGATGTATCTCATGGGTCGAAGCTTTCCAATGAGCTCGTCCGGCTTCAAGAGTGAGAGGTTCCGAGCCTCTTCTATGGCGGTTACCTTCGGACCCCATCGTTTCTTGGGTAGGCTTCGAGAATTTTCCGGCACATTTCTTCATGGGAGATTTTCTTTCCCAGAGATTTGAGATTGTTGGTGATCTCGGTGAAGCGTATGAACATCCGAGTAATGTTCTCTTCGGCTCCATTTTGAAAAGCTCATATTTGTGAAGATACTGGCTGATCTTCGCTTGTCTCACCTGGCTTGTACCTTCGTAGGTGTTGACCGAGTGTCCCACACCTCTTTAGCGAGTCATAGGCAGAGACTCGATTATATTCTTCCGAACTTATGGCGCACATGAGGATGTTCATGGCTTTGAAGTTCTTTCGAACTTCTCGCCTCGCTGGAGTGAACTCAGCCTTTGTCTTTGGAAGGATTACGAATTCATCTGTCTTCGTTGGGATGTAGTTTCCTTGTTGTATGATTTCCCATACTTCTTCGTCGTGATCCATAAGGAAACATTCCATCGGCTTCTTCCAGTGACCGAAATTTGAACCTTTGAATTTTGGTGGCCTGTTGGAAGATCTACCTTCGTCGAACTCTCCGGTGTTACGAGCCATCCGATCTTTAAACCTTTGGACTGTTAGATCCTTTACGAAAGGCTAGGCTCGATACCAATTGAAGGTTTGCTCGGGGAGAGTTAGAGTCACCCTAGAGGGGGTGAATAGGGTGATGAAAAATTCTTTCTAAAAGCGCACACCTTTTGACGAGAGAAGAGACAAAGACAGATTCCGAGTCTAAGCAAGGAGTCGGAAAATAATGGACTCGGAATGTAATGAATCGAGTAAACACGTTCAGCAGGGATGTCCGAATCTAGAATGAACTCGGAAAGTGAACACAGAGATTTTACGTGGAAACCCTCCCGGGGCGGAAAACCACGGCCCGTGTCAATCCAGACACGAAGTCAAATCCACTATTTTGAGTCCACAAAATACCGTGAACTTGATCGAACCCGAGTTGCTCCCTTAGACAACTCTATACAAGTTTTCCTAGACTCGAAATTCCCTTATCCGATCTAGTACTTCCTAGCTGAGATAACCCTTACAGCTAGGGACAACTAAGCTGAGTTAACCCTTACAGGCTTAGTCAAGGGACCTTACAAAGAATGTAAGAAGTGTTTGTAATCGAGTACAAGACCTTACAACTCGAAAGTAATGAATTACAGAGTGGGAGTTGTAAGTTGAAGATTGAAGGTAAATACAATAACTTTGATCAAGTTGGTGTATTGACAATATGTTCCGCTATCTTCAAGTCTTGTGAAGTGGCTTCTATTTATAGATAACCGGGCGAGTAGCCGTTATCTTCATCTGCTGACCGAGAGTCCTCTGTGACCGTTGATAAGGGCTTTACGAGTCACTCGAAAGTATCCGTTGAAATATGGACGTTGGAGAACGGTTCAACTCTCTTGGAAGTCCCAAAACCATCGGTTGTGTCTTGAAAAGTGTGGTGAAAACCATCGTTAAGCTTGACCTTCCAGTTTTCCGGATATGGAAGCGGACGGCTTCGACACAATCTTCCGGGACTGGAGCAGGAAGGTTGAAAAGCTATATCTCGCTGGTGATTTGACGTTCGAAGCCGGCTACTTTTGTAGTTTGAAAAGATATCCTCGATTGAATAACCTACAAAAGTAAAACATCTTCGGTTCTCAAAGTATAAAATACTTTGGTCCAAGGTTAGACACGGATAATAATATAATCATGATAATTAACCAACAGATTATCCGAGTTAGAGAAGAAATGGAACTTTACGAGTCTAATATCCATGATACTCAGAATTCCATATGACTTAGTCTCGAAGTAAAGAATCAAGTTCCATAACGAATATCGAGTGGGAAATACTTGATGTAGACTAAGCACGAAAAGAACTACGAATGCCGACTTTGCAAACAATAGAGTAAATAATCACAAGTCGGATTCCGAGTGAGAGTGGACTCGGAATAAAGGACCAGTTTTCGAGTCACTAACTGAAAAGCGATAAAATAGATAAGTGAAGGCCGAAACGCATAGAAAAGATACTATTTCACTCAAGTAAGTTTCTAAGACACCGAGAATGCCTTGGAATCAAAACACTATATGAATGACATCGTTATACCCGATTCCTTTTACATGACTCGGAAAGATATAGATCGGTGTCCGAGTCTTCGGATCCGACTTGTTTCCCTCCGGTGCATGCTTCACATACTTTGTCTTTCTCAAAAACACAGTTAGGTAAACCCCTAACTAAACCATTAGAAGCCAATTTCTTGATAGTATGCATGCTAATATGACCTAATCTACGATGCCAAGTCCAAGAATCATCATGGAGAGATGCTTTTAAGCAAGATAAGTTCTGACTTGGGTCGAAAGAGGGATGATGTATGTATTACCCGATCTCTTACCCGAAAGCTTGATCTCTTTGGTAGAGACATCGAAATCGTGCAATTGGTCCGAGTGAATCTTACCTCTTGACCTTTGTCACATAGTTGAGAGATGCTGAGCAGATTATATTTCAATCCCTTGACAAGATAGACTGGACTCGACAAGATTGCTTCCTTTTCCAATCTTGCCAATCCCCACGATCTTGCCCTTGCTATCATCTCCAAATGTGACTTTTCCTCCTTTATGTCCGTTTAACTTAGAAAAGAGTCCCGCATCTCCCGACATATGGCGTGAACATCCACCGTCAAGGTACCGAGTGTCCTTTTGATCTCTTCCGAGTGACTTGCAAAACAAAGAGAATCTAACCCTTCTCACTTCCTCTAACGAACCCAGTAACATTCTTTACTCGTGGTCCTTTTCCGAGGAAGAAGGTGTTTTGGAACCCGGATTTGAATGACTTTGGGTTTTGTCTCGATTCTCGAGTCTTCCTCTCGGAGAACCGAGTCCGTGTCTCTTTCCTTTTGAAAACCTTTCCTTTTGAAACAGGAGAGTATGGTTTCTTTTTGTAAACAGATCTGGGCTTAGTCCTTCATTCATTTCGGTGAATGGGACCATGCTTAGCTTTCCCGAACTTCACAGCTCTGAGTCATTTTTAAACAGCTTCGAGTAGGAATTTGATTCCTCTTCTCCGTTGAAACCAAGACCTTCTTTTCGAAAGGAGACACATTGTGATCCTAAGAGCATGTCAAGGTTTTTCTGACCTTGAGTAAATTTTAAAATCAGATCTTGAGACTCAGTGAACTTCTGTTTTAGTTGCTCATTTTCTTTCTCGAGTAACTCGGACTCGGCCTCATTAGCTTGAGCACTAGTCTTGAGTTCTCTCGAGTGTGAATCTCAATTTTTCCAATTCGTTTTTCAAAGAATTGCTCTCGGATGAAATTGACTTAAGTTGTTCTTTGAAATGAGAAGAATCAGAATTGGACTTTTCTTCCAAAGTAAAAATGTATTTAGCTAAATCAACTTTGGAGAATTTGAGGAAGTAGTTTATTACCTATTGAGGATCGGTTTCCTCATTGTCCGAGTCCGAATCTTACTCTCTTTCAGCTTCGAGTCGAGATTGCCATCGGACACTTTGAATCATCTCGAGTCCTCGTCATCTTCCGATGAGTCCTCATCGCTCCATGTTGCCATCATGGCCTTTGTCTTCTTCCTGTCCCTTTTCCGTTTTGGACGAGTCCTTGACTATCGTGGTCTTTGCCGCCACATTCAAAACATCCAGAATTCTTAGATAAGGATAACTTTGAAGGAGAAGAAAGCTTACCTTTTCTATCTCTCTTATCTTTCTTGTAGAATTCTTCTTTTAGCCTTTTGTCCCATCTTTTATGCTTCATCATTCTCTTGAAGCCTCTTGCAATGAGTGCCATGGGATCGTCTTCCGAGTCGAAGAGCTCAGATTTGCTTCCTTGGAATCCGAGGCTTTAAGTGCAATGTTCCTTTTGGTACTACCCTCAGCATCCTCCTCCTCTAGATGGATTTCATGTGTTAGAAGCTTTCCAATGAGCTCGTCCGGCTATAAGAGTGAGAGGTTCTGAGCTTTCTCTATGGCGGTCACTTTGGGACCCCATCTTTTCTTGGGTAGGCTTCGAGAATTTTCCGGCACATTTCTTCGTGGGAGATCTTCTTTCCCAGTGATTTGAGATTGTTTGTAATCTCAGTAAACCGAATGAACATCCGAGTGATGTTCTCCTCTCGGCTCCATCTTGAAAAGCTCATATTTGTGAAGATATTGACTTATCTTTGCTTGTCTGACCTGGCTTGTGCCTTCATAAGTGTTGACAAGGGTGTCCCACACTTCTTTTGCTGAATCACAGTGCAGACACTCGGTTGTATTCTTCCGAGCTTATGGCGCACATAATGATGTTCATGGCTTTAAAATTCTTTCGAACTTCTCTACTTCGCTGGTGTGAACTCAACCTTTGTCTTGGGAAGAATTCTGAATTCATCTCGTCTTTGTTGGAATGTAGTTTCCTTGTTGTATGATTTCCCATACTTCTTCATCATGATCCATGAGGAAACATTCCATAAGCTTCTTCCAAAGGCCCAAAGTTTGAACCTTTGAATTTTGGTGGCCTGTTGGAATATCTTCCTTCGTCGAACTCTCCGGTGTTCTCGAGCCATTTGATCTTTAAACCTTTGGATTGTTAGATCCTTTCGAAAGGCTAGGCTCGATACCAATTGAAGGTTTTCTCGGGAGAGTCTCGAGTCACCCTAGCAGGGGGTGAATAGGGTGATAGGGAATTCTCTCGCGAAATCACACTCTTTTGTGCGTAAGTGGAAGGGAAGATAGATTCCGAGTCTATTAACCGGGTCGAAAAGGTTGGACTCGTAAAGCAATGAATCGAAAGAACAAGAGCAAGTAAGGCCGTCCGAGTCTAGAATGAACTCGTAAAGATAACACTTAGATTTTACGTGGAAACCCTCCTGGGCAGTAAAACCACGGACCGTGTCAATCCGTACACAAAGTCAAATCCACTATTTTGAGTCCACAAAATACCGTGAACTGACCGAACCCGAGTTGCTCCCTTAGACAACTCTATACAAGTTTTCCTAGACTCGTAAATTCCCTTATCTCGATCTAGTACTTCCTAGCTGAGATAACCCTTACAGCTAGGGACAATTAAGCCGAGTTAACCCTTGCTGCTTAGTCAAGGGACCTTACAAGAAATGTAAGAAAGAGTTTGTAATCGAGTACAAGACCTTACAACTCGTAAAGTAATGAATTACAGAGTGGGAGTTGTAAGTAGAAGATTGAAAAGTAAATACAATGACTTTTCTCAAGTATGTGTATTAACAATAGATTCGGCAATCTTCAAGTCTTGTGAGGTGGCTTCAATTTATAGGTAACCAGGCAGAGTAGCCGTTATCTTCATCTCGCTGACCGAGAGTCTTCTGTGACCGTTGATAAAAGCTTTCCGAGTCACTCGAAAGTATCCGTTACAATGTGAACGTTGGACAACGGTTTATCTCTCTTGGAAGTCCCAAAACCATTGGTAGTGTCGTGAAAGATAAGGTGGAAACCACCGTTAAGCTTGGCATTTCAGTTTTCCAGATTTGGAAACAGACAACTTCGACACAATCTTCTGGGACTCGAAGCAGGGAAGGTGAAAAGCCATGTCTCGCCGGTGATTTGGCGTTCGAAACCGGCTTCTTTGTGGTTTGAAAAAGGTGTATCCTCGAATGAATAACCTACAAAAGTAAATCAATTCTGGTTCTCAAAGTATAAAATACTTTGGTCCAAAGTTAGACACAGATAATAAAATAATTATGATAATTAAGCAACCGATTATCCGAGTCGAAATGAAATGGAATTTTCCGAGTCCAATATCCATGATACTCATAATTCCGTCCGACTTAGTCTAAGCGATAGAACAAGTTCCATAAAGAATATCGAGTGAGATAACTTGATATAGACTAAGTGTGAAACAGACTAAAGATATTGACTCTAACAAAAATAGAGCTTGTAATCGGAAGTAAGATTCTCGAGTGAGAAAAAAGACGAATCACTAGTCTCGCGATAAATCTGAGTGAAGATGGACTCGTAACAAAGAACCACTTTTCCGAGTCTCAAATAGATAGGCAATAAATATAATAAGTGAAAGCCGTATCACTTAGAAAAGATACTATTTTACTAAAAGAGGTTTCGCGAAACGGAGAATGCCTTGGAATCAAAACTTTAAAAGCATGGGATTGTTATACCCGACTCGTTTAGTGCAACTCGAAGTGCGTTGAGAAACGTCCGAGTCTTTAACTTTTTTTATTGCTTTCCTATACACTATTTATTGCTTTCTTCGCATGTTTTGATTGATTTAATTTTCCGCTTTGCATGTCGTATGCTTGACTATTTAAACACATTTTCTTTAACTCACAATTCGAATTAGTAAAGGTCGTCTATTGACGGGCAAAATAGAAAGGTCGTATCTTCGCCCGCGAATACTAGATTCTCGGTGCTAGATTGATGGAGTCATTTTTAAACCTCTTTGAAGCTTAGTTTTCCCATACCGAAATTAGAAGAGTCTTCTTTTTATTTTTGTTAGTTTTTATTTCTCAAAACCGACTGGTGACTCTTCTTTTCTATTTTGTTTTTCCTTAAAGTGCTCCTCGGCATTTCGATTTAAATGGTAAAAATTTAATTTTATTTTTAACAGTCTAAGCCATGGACCAAGGCTGATCCTTTAGTCACGGCCCATGGCCTGGGCTGGACACTCGGTCGAGTTGGCTCGAGCTAGTGGCCAGGCAAGGCTTTGGTCCATGGCGGTGTTTTTACACCGTTTTGGCCCAAAATCTTTGCAGCAAAAATAAACCTAATTTTTTTATTTGCTTAAGTCATGAAATAATATCCCGAGGCTTGTTAAAATAATTTCTAAAATAAGATTAATAAAACCGCCAATCATTGTCGTGATTAATCTTTTCCAAAATTAAATTACAAAAATTAGAAATCACAATAAGAGGTGCATCCCCATTTCTAATAAACTTTCAAAATCGTCTTCAAATAGAATCTTAAAATAAGAGACCTAACATTCGTGGGGAAGCTTGGCCCCCTCGGATTTGGCTCCCTCTACGAAGGGGCGGACGGGCCGTGATTCCTAAGGCATGTTGTATGCTTGATTGAAATCACTTTATTTTTGACTTACAATTCGAATTAGTAAAGGTCGTCTCGTTGACTAGCGGAATGGAGGGCTCATCTCTACATTTTGTACCTTCACCTATGACCATCGATTCTTGGTTCTAGGCCAATGAGTCACTTTTAGACCTTTTGAAGCTTAGTTTTCCCATACTAAGATTGGAAGAGTTTGTTTTTATATTTGTTAGTTTTTATTTCTAAAACTGGCTGGCGACTCTTTCTATTCTATTTTTGTTTCTCCTAATCGTATCACGATATTTCTCATTTAAAAATGGACAAAAATTAGTTTATTTTCTCGATAATCGCCAATCACCACTTTGTCTAAATTGTTTTAAATTAAATTCAAAAATCAGAAATCTCAATAAGAGACACACCCCTAGTTTTAAAAATCATTGTTTCCAAAACCCAAAAAGAGCTAACACCGTTCCATGGGAAGCTCGATCTGGTCCATCATCCCTACGGGGAGGCGGGGTTGTTGGTTCCTACAAAAGGCGTTCAATGTTGAAGTTGTGATGGAATGTTCTGCAACTCCATTAAAAGGATGACAAATTTATGAACAAGTCAAGGATATCAATGTGTAGTTTGGCAAGCCATACCAACCTCAATTAGAAAGGAGTGTGTGGAAAAAAGATCAATATTTTTTGATCTTCCATATTGGAAAAAGTTGTATGCAAGACATAGTCTTGATGTGATGCAAGTAAAAAAAAACATTTGTGAAAGTCTTATTGGCGAGTCATTTAAACATATCGGGGAAAACCAAGGGCGGAGAGAAAGTAAGCCTTGACATGCGTGAAATGGGAATATGTGAGGAATTAGCACTACAACTAAAAGGGAAGAAAACTTTTTCCATTCGGCTTCCTACACACCGAGAAAAAGCAAAAAAAAAGAAAAAAACGTTTGTATGAGACCTTGAAGTAACTCAGTGTGCCACGAGGATGTTCTTCAAACATTAGTCGCCTCATTTCGATGTCCGATTATAGACTGGTTCGATTAAAATCTCATGATTAGAGGTATGCAAAACCGGTTAACCGCGTTTCGGTTAATCGAAAATCGGTTAACCTGAATTTCGTATAGTGAAAAACCCAAACCATAACCGATCCGATTTTTCTAGTCAACCGACATTTCGGTTAACCAAATTTTAGGATCGAAAAATTCCCGATCTGTAACCGAACCAAAAGTCCGATTAATCCGAAAAATCGGATCGGTTTCATCGTTAACCGTTATTTGAAAAAAAAATTTACAAGACCTAAAAACCCTAGTTTTCCCCTCGCTCCCTCTCCCTCTCGTTCTCTTGCTTCGCGGCACGGTACTGCACTCCAAAACCAAATTCACCAGCCATCCTCTTCTTCCTTTCACCAACTCGAAAACCCTAGCTAGCCTCATCTCCGTCTTCCTCATGCCTCTTCACGACACCGGAACACTTATGCTAGCTCGAGACTCCTGTTCCTTCACGCCATCTCCTTCTCGCTCTCGGCCGAAAAGCACAATACTCCATTCTCCCTCAATCTCTCCATTTTCCTCCTTTCCGTCCTCCAAAACCACCGGAAACCAACCTCCACTCAACCTCAACCCTTATCCATCCACTAGATATTTATCTAAAACCGGGCAAGAATAAGGACACAAGCAAGTGAAAGAAGAGGAAGAGACCGAGAGGCTATAAAAGGCAAGCTCGAGACAGAGACAAAGGGGATGTTGATCGGTGGAGCGAAGGTGGGATAGACTAGAGCCCTCAAAGGTCCTCAATTTTAGCAATAGAACCGCAGCAAGAGAGTGGGAGGAGCGTCGCCGGGCCGGTGGTCGTCGGTAGGGCACCGGTAAGTCGCCGGTTGCAGTAGAGGGAGAGAGTGAAGAGGGGGTGCCACCGAGCGAGAGAAGAGAACCGCAGCAGCGGAGGGAGAGAGAGAGGAGCGACGCATGAGAAGAACGAACGAGGGTTTCAAGCATTTTATATTTTTAATAAAAATCGGTTCGGTTAACCGAAAATTTTCATATTGCGAACCGTAACCGAACCGTGAACCGAAAAAATTTCGGTTCGGTTAACCGAACCGATTTTTCTAAAAAATTAATCGGTTAACCGCTTTTTATATCGGTTTTTTGATTTTTCGGATCGGTTTTTGGTTTCGGTTTTTTCGCACACCCCTACTCATGATTGTCATGCTTTGATGTAAAAATTGCTACCAGTGGCTATAAGATCGTTGATGCTTGAAACAAAGGAGACATTTTATTATAAGACTTTTCTTCTTCGTCAATGCCATTTGTAGCAAAGTTATTGATTTAGAGAAATTTGATGATCTTGAGGGTGGTGATATCATTACATTTTGCCAACTTGAGATATACTTTCCACCTTCTTTTTTGACATCATGGTGCACCTAGTTGTCTATTTGGTGAGAGAAAGTGCACTTCTATGGTATGGTTTTTTATCAATAAATGTACCCATTTGAAGGATTTACGAAATTCGAAAGGGTATGTTAGAAATTGGTTTCGACCGAAAGGGTGTATTGTGGAGGCTTACATAGCTAAGATGTGTGTTGAGTTCTCGCTGTGAGTACTACCCCTGAATGGAAGTTATTGGTATTCGTAAACATTAGCATATAGGGAAGTTCGATGGGAAGGGGAAATTGTGGGCGAAAGTGCAAATGATCGGTCATGAAATGAGGGATCAAACGCACCTTTATGTCCTTTAAAATAGTGACGAAGTGTAACCTTACATTGAGGAGCACAAGTCTTTCATCGGGAAACAAGTCACGGAGGAAGAAATGAGAAGTGGGTACTGGCTCAACACAATCGCTCATTTGTAAATTGGTTTAGAGGGCAAATATCTTTCTAATGGGTAAACTCACAGGAAGATGTCTCCTACACATTAGTTAGCTTGGCTAGAGGGTCAGCTTGGAAGTCATTTCTTATCGTGGGTATGACATCAATGGATTCTCTTTGCATACCAAGATATAGGACGGTAGGAGCACCGTGCAAAATAGTGGGGTTACCTTAGAGGCTCATACTTCAAGTGTTGAGTTCCAAGGATAGAAATCCCGTTGCAGCAAAAATGTCGTATTATGGAGTCACCGAGGATATAATAGGAGCTAGACTATATTGACTTCCAAAAGCCCATTTTTTGGTGCAAATGGGTTGAGAATAACAAAGGTGTTGCAGTTTGTGAGTTAGGGTTCATGATGGTCGATCTTATAAGAGAAGGTCATAAAGAAGATCAATTCATTATGCATGCCAACTAAGACAAATGTTCTATGTTGAGAACCTGAATAATGAGAAGTGGTCTACTTGTTCTTCAAGGAAAAAGGCACATCGTCATTGGGGATGGGGAAGGTAAGACCGAGTTTATTGATGAGACCCCACCTTTCCCCTTTGGACTTTTTGTCAAAAATGAGGATGCACATTTTAAAGAAGTGTATTTAAGATTTCATTATCAGGAAGGCATATATAATGAAGATCAGTCTAGAGGACGACAAGAAACGATTGGTGTTTAAATGATAATGTACATGTTGTTTGCATTTATTATCATTTTGTATTCATATATTTAGTTGGACAATTTTACAATGTATTTGGAAAAAAATTTGTTTTGTAAATGGATCATTTTTTTAAAATGAAAATGTATATGTAGGGGGTAGATGAAAAAACAAAAGCATTAGTTCATTCAAAAGAAAAACTACCCTATTACGATAGTTGATATACGAAGAACCGTTGTGTTGAATTAGCTATGACAACAGTTCCTCATATGAATTGTTATACAAGTGTGGCACATCAGGCGGCCTTTGTAGCTACTGCCTCCTACCACGAGGGCCACCATGGGGTGGCCACGCCAATGAGACAGACTCTATGACAATGGTTGTTTTAGGAAACTGTAGTCATAGGTCCGACGTATAACAACGGTTGATGGTAGAAACCGTTGTCATAAGTCCGGTTCAAAAATATCAAGATTCTTTTTTAAATTTTCACTTATGACAATAGTTTCTTATTCAAACTCTTGTCATAGTCACCTTGTGATGAATATTGTTTCAACAAACCATTTTTATAACTCAGATTTATAGCAATAATTATTTGTATGAACCATTGTTAGAAGTCTATTTTAAATGAATTGTTGTTTTCCCGCTTTCCGAGAAAATTTCGTTTGCTCTTTGCTCTTTTCTCACAAACACTCATCTCTTTTTCTCACACTCAGCTCTGCTCTCTAACCTAATGCCATAGACAAGGTCACTTCCATTGCCATTACCATCGTCATTAGTCGCCGCTATCATTGTCCCCTTCCACTTACATCTTCATTTGTTTCTCTCTTTCTCTCTCTCGCTTCTAGGTATCAAACTTGTCTCTGTTTTTTTTTCTTTCAATTGTTCACAAGTTGGACATTTTGAGATGTGGGTTTGGTAAATTATGAGAAACTATAGAAGGAAAATTTTCATTTTCGGTGTTTATGGTTGACTTCGAGCACCGAGGACACTTGTCTCTGTTTTTGTTGTTCATTGTGAATTGTTGAAATGTTATGACATTTTCAGAAGTGGGTTTGGTAAATGATGACAAACGGTGAAAGAAAAATTTTATTATTCGGGTTTAGGGTTTACTTTGAGCAATGATGACACTTGTCTCTGTTTTTGTTATTCGTTTTGAATTGTTGAAATATTAGAGATATTCAGAAGTGGGTTGGTAAATGATGAGAAACGTTGAAAGAAAAATTGATAGTTTAGGGTGTAGTGTTTACTTTGAGCAACAACGACATTTCTCTCTCTTTTTGTTTAGTAGTTTTTAAATATGTTTGAAATTTTGACAAATGCCGACAAACGGTTAAAGAAAGCATTATGGTTTACGGTTTAGGGTTTAGGTTCATTTTGTAGGACTAAGCTATATGTGAGTGTATAGACAGTTTAGGGTTACAATTCAGGGTTTACATTCTCTTCATGTCGTACATATGTGTACGCATATTATAAGAGTCGACTAACCTAAACTAAATGAAGGAATGGTTAGAATTTGGAGTTTAGGGTGCTCCTAAGTGTATGAATGGTTAGAGTAAAAGCACTAAAAATCCTTTATGTATCCTTCTTCAGGTTACAATGGATTAGCAGGGCACTTCTTCTACATCTTTATCTAATGTTACGAAGAAGACAAGAGGTCGAAAAAGGAGAAGTTGGCACGTAGCAATGAAAATCGTTTGATGCTAAAACACCGGTAATGCCCTTGGTCGGAGAGAGCTTGTTTTAATAGCTATGTAGGTTCTCGTAGCCCATACGTAAATACCGGTCACCCTTGGTCATTGGCGAGAAGTACCGGACTCGCTCGAGAAAACGTTTGGACTCGTTGTCTTGGTATAAGTTTCTTATACTAATGCTTATATGATTAGTGTACATGTATTAATACTAATGCATGTCGTTCTCGTGTTTCGGAAAACATTTTGATCAGTAGTGGACGATATAGTCTTCTCGTTGGTCAAATCGAAGACGCTCTCTCCAGACTTCGGATTAATGGAGATTGTTCCAAACTAACTTACTTTAAACTTATATATACAAGATAAGGGAGATCAAGGAGGATGAATAGAATGCATTCAAAGAATGAGTCAATATCGAAGACTTTTGGGTTATTCAACACTCATACTGCTTTTTCTCGTTACATATATTGTTGCATTTTAAAAATGTTTACAATTGATTTAGCATTCTTTTTATTACATTTTATTGAAGCAATGTTGTAATCTAAAAATGTGTACTTCTACGAGCCCTAAGTCAAGCCAACCGGAAGAGGATTAATTGTAATGTGTATCCCTATGTCATGTCCCATAGGGGATACACAAGTGTGAACGAGAAGTTATTTAACCGAAGCTTGAATAACTTCGAAATGAAGCTGGTGAAGGTGCCATCATAGAACCTTCGCTGATTACTATCAATATGGACGAGTTATGGGTTGAAGAAAGAAAGAGGAAAGATGACACCTTCATCACACTCGGAAACCGAATCTATTGTTCATTAAATGGTGAGTTTCATTAATAATTAGTTACATTCATGCATAAATGGTTAGTAGGAAATATATAATGACAATTTCTTTCCTTCTTACACGAGTTGTTGTCACGAAAGTTGACTTTTGAAGTCGACAACACCGGAGGAAAGAAAACCTAGCCTTGGCGCTAGAAAGGGATGAGCATCCCGATCGTGTTTGACTATTGGTAGCTATGTGGGTATTATTCAACATTTTGGGGTTAGAAAGAAGCATAACAGTAGTTCCACCTCGCTCAACGTCCAGGCACTCTTTTTCGAAATGAGAAACCGTTTCATGACCGACATTTGAAGGCAAGTGAAGTCCGAGGTGATGACCCTTTTCATGGAATATTTCTCCAAGATGGGCATGCAGCCACCGAACTTGGAAGCCCTACATAAGGGTGAACCCACAACACATACACAAGCGAATGGGAAAGCAAGCTCACTCGACGACGATTACGAATCAACGAGACAAGGTATGATTTGCTATCGAATGCATGTTTTTCAACTAGGTTTAACTTTCAATGAATGCTTGATTTGGAAATCAGGCTAGTGATCGTTGAGTTAATGGTGTATATAATTTGGATATGTGGTTGAGCTATGATTTGATATGACATATGATGCATGTTTTTCTTTCGTTGTTATTACATATGCTTTTTTGAATCAATGGTGTACTTTGGGTTATGATGGAACTCTAGCATGCGGTCTGTTGAGTGACTGTACAATATTTGTGTGTCTTTTTATGGCCGAGGGTCGTTTTCCTAAGAAAATATTAACCTTTTAGGGGAAACTCTATCCGTTTTTCTCCGGGATTGTTCGTAGTTTATGTTTTCTCTTCGTTCAAGGAATGGCCTTCGTGTTAGTTGATTTTATTAGGTTTTGTTGTTTCGGATAAGACATGCTATGCACGTTTGTAATTGTTATGCTAATTCTTCTGCAGCCAATCCACTACATCGTACCTTCTCATCACCCTCCTCTTGATCACATTCTGGATAAGGCCGTTATTCAACCCCGTAAGCTAGGTTCCCTTGTTCATGGGGCACCACTCTTGGAGGATCAAGTTAAGGTGACGATAAAAGAAGTTACGTAAGGGAATGGTGATTATCAATTATCAATCCCTTCAACCCATTTGCATATTGTTGAAGAAGTGATAAATAATTTTTTTGTTGGCCCAAGGGTTTGGTCATCCTCAGTGATTTGAGGATATTATTTTAAATTTAAAACTAGTCAATTCAATTAATCGTTGTCAAATTTATTAATATGACCTATCAACTATAATTCGTATCGTCCTATGTGTTATGACCTTGGAAGAGCCGATCATCCGAAGAAGGCTACAAAGTTAGCTCCTAGTCGAAGACCGCAAAGTTAGCTCCCGATCCGAAGCCTACAAAGTCAGGTCCTAGTTAGAAGCTTGTGAAGTCAATTAGTAGTCGAAGACGGAGCAATCAGGTGCCGAACCCGATGTTCTCTAACCTACTTATGAATGGAATGCATATCTCACGCGATTTGGTCAATGGATGGGATTTGAATGTAGTTTTCATGCTCACAACATGAGCTTTAGTGTTGGGGTATGACGGAGAAGGAGACAAAGACGTCATAGTTTTGTAGGATGACATATTGTAGTTCACGTAACATAGAGGAGCTTGGCATAACCTGGTATTATGACCAACATTATGTGAGTTACCCATATGTTCCCTCGAATTTACTTTAAATTTTATTTGTAACTACTTAAAATTTAATATGTAGTAGGTGGTTATACGACCTGACTCGTACCATGGGCAACGAGTCCGTCGATTTTGGTTGGCCCAAAGCGATCCAATCGTAGGTCGGATGTTTGATAAGAGATCTAATTTCATATGCAACCTAATGATGCGGATGAGAAAGCCATGTTATTTGGCACCATTCATTGAGAAGTACGTGCTCAAACCTAATTAATTAACCTACAAATTTGTTATTACATGTTCTTGTTTTTTGAAGTTGTTTGTGTCGCTGAAGTCATCACTAGATACTCACCGCCATTTTCCCGTGGTGTGGCATGGCTTATTGGCTCGATCCTCTAGGTGGATCCGTGAGTGTTTGAGAAGAAATTATGTGCATTATCTAGAGCTGAGTTCCCTTAATTTTCATTTAACTATGCTTCCATTTTAATGTATGCCTTTATGGATATATTTGTAGTACATGATAATTTTAATTTTTTACCATATATAGTGCTATCCGAGTTTAAATTGCAAAGGAGGGCCGAAAAGCCATGGAGAAGACCTTAAAGAAGCATATGTTGTTAACATTAGGTTGAGGTTTTCTTACTTAGCTTTGAAGAATTAGTTTTTTCTGCTAAATTCCTTATTATGTACCTACTAATGTATGCATTATCTATACACAACCACAAGCAATCGGGAACGTGGAGTGTGGCTTTTATATTGTACAATACATGAATTAAATTGTGATATATTCGGATTTTGATGATTCTAAGTCCAATCGAAGACCGGTACTTCCAACCATCCTTATTTACAATTTTTACTAAATTTAAATTTTGGTGATTGGGATATGTTTTCGGTACTTGGACTTGATCTAAATATTTTTATGTTACAAGTATTGGTTGCAGTTTCTTCCGAAAAGAAGCCCCCATCCCATATCCAAAAGCCAAAATCGAAGAGCTCCGAGACGGGTGGATGAAGTTTGTGTACGAATTTCGAGAAAAATCAGTCAATTCGTAGTTAGCTAGACTATACACCTTTATATTTATATATTATTTTGTTTTTAGTTACTTGTAAGCATTTTGAGGTATATATTTGTGATTGTAAATAACTCTTTTTTAAATGAAATGATATTGATGGTAATTTCAGTTTGTTGTTGCTTCAACAAAAAGCCGAATAATATATATATATATATATATATATATATATATATATATATAGGTGGCTGACAGGAAAAGAAAACAGACTTTCAACAATGGTTGTTCAAACAACCGTTATTATAAGTCTAACCGTTGTTACTAGACTTGGTTTGATCAAGGTTTTCAGCACGGTTACTAAAATAACCGTTGTCATATTTATAACCTATGACAATGATTCTATAATGGAACCATTGTTATAAGTGGTTATGCGCTAGATTTAACAACAATTATCAATAACAACAATCGTAATAGTACTCACCTATAACAACGGTTTCACAAGCATTGTTATAAGTGTCTTTAACTACAAGAGAATCATTGTTATTAGATCTGGTTTGGACATGACTTTTAACAAACGTTATTATAAGAACTGTTCTCATATTTCGACCTTTGACAACAGCTTGTTTTATAGAACTATTATTATAAGAATCGTTGTTAAAAGGTACCGACTTTAAACAACGCACACCTAAAAAACGGTGGTCAACCATTGTTAAATGTCATTTATAATCATTGTTAATAACTATTCTTGTAGTAGTGATGATTTAAAATTCATAATAGACATCTCCGATTTTTAACGTTAACAATAACAAGTAACATGAATTTCGAAGAAGCATATACTTCTATATGATGTCATTAGAAGTTAAACACAAAAGAATTAAAAAGAATTTTAAAAAGTAATTAACAAGGATTTAATTCTATTATATACAGTATGGAATATTTGGAATATTTGAACATGTAACACCGTAAGTTAGACAACTCTTGTCATAAAAGACCGTAAGTAAGAAGGCTTAGCTTCCTTAAGGCAAATTTCACGCAGAGATAGTACAGAGGAGCAATTAGCATTTGCAAAAATTTGGATGATAGGTCCGTTAAGTAAGTTACAAAACTCGGGAATGTTTATGTTTAGGTTCTCCAAGGCGGATTGCATTAGGAGATCGGTTAAGGAAGTATTAGGAGTTTCTAAACAGGGGTGGTGGTGGTATAAAACCAGCTTGGTCGTGGAATGATGAGGTAAAAGAGAAAGTCAAATGAAAACAAGATGCACATAGGGCTTCAGTAAATGGTAGTAATATGGACAAAAGGAGGCTAACAAAGTTAGATACAACATTGCAAACAAGATAGCTAAAATAGTAGTGACTACAACAAAAATACAAAGCATATGAGAGGTTATATTAGAAATTTGAGACTAGGGAAGAAGATAAGGAAGTCTTCAAGCTAACAAGGGCTAGGAAAGAAGGACAAGTAACTTGGCAAATGAAAGGTGTATCAAGGATGAAGACTATAAGGTCCCGATTGAGGAGGTTAAAATAAAGCAAATATAGGGAAGATACTTTTATAAGCTCTTCAACGCTGAACAAATTAAGGATTTCAAAGGTGGCGAGCAAGCGTGTCACATGAGACAACAAAACTTTAGGTTGTATCAACATATCACTAAGGGCGAGATTAGAGAAGCTTTAAGGAAGATGAAGATTAGAAAAGCAGTTGGCTCGGATATTCCCGTGCAAATTTAGAGGTGTTTGAGGGAAGAGGAACTAAGTTGCTTAAATAATTTATTTATCTGTTACTTTGAAGACTGCAACGATGCTTTGTGAATGGAGAACTAGTATAGTCATCCCTTTACATAAGAATAAGGGTGATATACAGGATTGCGATAACTATAGAGGTATAAAACTACTTAGTCACACTCGTGAAGTTAAGGAAAAGGGTGATATAGAGCAAGTTAAGGAAAAATATTTGAAGTTTTGAAAATCAATTTCGCTGTATGGGAGGAAAGTCTACTACGTAAGCTATTTATCCGCTACAAAGACTCATGGAATTAGATAGGGATAAAAAAAGGATCTTCATATGGTATTTATTGATGTAGAAAAACCTATGATAGGGTACCATAGGAGGTGTTATGAAAGTGCTTTGAGAATAAAGAAGTTTCGATTGCGTGTATTGGATTTATCAAAGATATATATGAGGGTGTAAAGACAAGTGTTTGGGACCTCAAGGGGGATACAAATTCTTTTCCTATTAATATTGGGCTCCATAAAGGGTCGAGTACTTAGTCCTTTTCTTTTCACTATTGTTATAGATAAGGTTACTAGAGGAATTTAGGATGACATACCTTGATTTTCTCTGTTCATCGATGATATGATTCTCATCAATGTGACTAGGATTGGAGTTAACAACAGGTTTGAGCGATGGAGAGATACCGTTGAATCTAAAGGTTTTAAATTAAGCGAGTCAAAGAATTGTAAATTGGTGGAAGGGAAGGAGATAAAGAAGAAACAATTAACATTGGTGGTGTGGCAATACCAAAGGTAGAGAAGTTCAAATACTTGGGCTCCATTATTTAAGAAAGGGGATGTTGATAAAGACACTAGCCAACGTATCAAAGTAGGATGGACACATTAAAGAATGTTTCAGGAGTGCTCGTGTGATAAAAAGGTTGCAATTAGATTAAAGGGAAAAGTTTATTAGATGATTGTTAGACCAGCGTTGTTGTATAAGACAGAATATTAAACAATCAAGAAGACTTAATTCCAAAGAATGTGGAGTGCATAGATGTAGATGATTAGGTGGATGTGTGCCCATAAAAGTTTAGATAGGATTAGGAATGATGTTCATGGAGATTTTCTCCAGCTTTAGTCAAGGCCAATGAATTTCAAGTTCAGCTCAGCCTTATGAAAGCTCAAAACGAGCTGAAGGCTAAGGTAATATAGAAGAACCTGGTTGCGGCTCAAGTCTTGACACTCTTGGCCTTGTTTAGCTCAGTCCAATAAGAACAAGCTATCTCGGCTTTGGAGATACTCCACCTTCAGCCACTACTAGCAAGGATTTAGACCCCTCATCTCGGTTTCGGGATGTGAAGAACCAGCTGAGTGGAAAGGGAGAATAGGAGAAGTTGAAAGCAACTCAAGCTAAGACAATTTTGACCATGTTTGGTTTAATTATGAAGAAAGAGTTACAAATTGGTGTAGGAACCATCGCCGCGGGTCCTCGCGACCGAGCTTCCCCACGAATGTTGGGTCTCTTTCTTGGAGAATGATTTTGAAGATGGTTTTGGAAGTTTATTATAAATTAGGGATAACCTTTTATTAAGATTTTTGAATTTTATAAATCAAGTTAAAATGAATTAAATCAGATTGAGTGGCGGTTTTATTAATTATTTTACTTTAGAAATTACTATTATTTCTTAACTCAAAAATAAAGAAAACTAGGGTTTGCTGAATCCGCCGTGAGGCTTTAGGGCCACATTGGTGTGAAAACACCGGTTTGAACCCAAGCCTCACCTCGCCGACCACTCGCTGCTGGCTTTCGCTAGCACCTAGTGGTTAGCGGCGCCGGCCAAGGGCCACAACCGAGGTAGCAACCTCGGCTCTAGCCTCGGCTGGCAGATCCAAAACCCCTTTTCTTTTATTATTTAGACAGAAAAGGTGAGAAGCAAAATAAGAGAATTAAAATCAAAATAGGAGTCGTCGACCGCTTTTTGAGAATAAAAACTAACAAAAATAAAATAAAATAAATAAATGCTCTTCTAATCTTAGTATGGGAAAAGTAAGTTGAAAGAGGTTAAAATCGACTCCATCGGTCTAGAACCGAGAATCGAATTCGGGGCGAGGGTACGAAATGTAGGGATAAACCCTTTCGCTCCGCCCGTCCGAAGACGGCCTTTACTAGTTTGAGTAGCGAGTTTAAATAACATATTAAACACAAAAACACAACATGCAATACGGAATTAAAAGCAACAAAACATGATATTGAAAGCAATAAAAGTAGATATGAAAAACGATAAAGAGAGCGATAAAGAAAGAAAACGAAAATGAAAAGAAACAAAATCGATAAACTAAAAGGACTACATTACGACGTCTTCATAATATTGAAAGCGATAAAATCACGAAATAAATAAACCGTAAGAAGTTGAAAAAGTGAATCTAGCGCCCTCAGGTTGTCACACCTGCCGATCCGGATCTCGAACGTGTCTTTTGAGCATGACGATGGTAACGAGATTGGATTTTTATGAGTTTTTGGGAGATAAGTGGAAAGACGTGTGTAACAAGTAGACACCTAAAAAGTGTTGTCCTTTTCTCTACTTTTTGTTTGTTGGCCCTAATGATGATAATCCGAATCCTATTTGAGGATTTGGATCTTAGACCGTGTCTAATTGATGTGATAGAAGCCAGCAAACCACAAAGAACTCCCAACACCACATAAATAGCCTTCTCCCTTGAGTCAATCCAAAAATCCCCTTTTCTTTCGGACGATCCAAAACCGGGTTAAACCTTCGGAGATAACAGAGTCCATTATTGCGCATCGGAAATTCCAGGCTCGTAATACTACTTTTCACTTTAGTCTAACCGGACAAGGAGTTGAAGACCTCAAGACAACGTGAAATGCCGTATTTCATGATCGAAGCATCAAAGTGCTGCGTTTTGGTTCCAAGATAGTCCACCCGAGACTAGGAGCATGCATGTCACATCAAAGTTGCAACCTACCAAAAATGAAAACCTACCAAAAATGGATACTTGCCAAAAATAAAAACTTTCTATTTTTGGTAAGCTCACATGGCTGACGCCTGCCTTCTAGAAACCATAAATGGAATGCTACATTTTGCCCCGTAGACTCCCTTCGAGACAAGGCTAGGGCACAAAACCCTAGGTGTGCACGAGTTGGTCTGGTGCCGGACTTCCTTCATTTACCCAATTCTATCCAGTTCAATCCTTTGCTTTATCCGGTCTTATCACTTTGATCTTGGCCCGGTTTATTTTGCTCGCTTCGGACGGCTGGCCGAGACCTAACTCTAGGTAATCCCTTGACCTAACCTCTCCCTATAAATAGAGAGCCTTAGCTCTCATTCCCACATGGCTTCCTGCCTTACTATCACGGTGCCGCATTCCACCTAAATGGCTCAACCCTCAATGTTACTCTGCTAAAATTTGCTTAAGAGTTACCGAATACTCCATTCCGTATTCTAACCTCGTGGTCCCTTTTCAGCCTATTCCTTCTCTACTTCCAACATACTCCATACATCCGATCCCCAAACTCCATTAGTCACATATCGCCTGACCTACCTCCACAACATCTCATAAAAAGCCTCTTCAATCACCATCGTCGCATCAAGAGATCCGGATTAGCAAGTGGAACAACCTCGAAGGCATAGATGCACTTTTCACAATGGTTTATTTATTTTTATTCTTTTATTGCTTTCCGTATTGTGGATTTGAGATGTTTCGCTTTTAGTTTCTTGCCGACCGATGTAATCTCTTTTATTTCTCGCTTTTCTTTTCTTTTCGCTTTTACTTTCTTTATTGCTTTCTTTACTTTCTACCTTTATCGTTTTCCTTAGTTATGTTTTAGTTGCTTTAATGCTTTATCGCATGTTGTTGCTTGCTTGTATTTTACATTATTTTAATTCACAACTCGAACTAGTAATGGCCGTTTTCGGACGGGCGGAATGAGAGGGTTTGTCCCTACGTTTTGTACCCTCACCTCTAAATCGACTCTCGGTTCAAAGACCAATGGAGTCATTTTTAGCCTCTTCTTGTCTTAATTCTCTCATACTAAGATTGGAAGAGAAAATTTGTATTTGTTTTTGTTAGTTTTTCTTTCCTAAAACTTACTCGGTGACTCCTCTTTTACTTTACTTCCACTCAATTGCATCTCAGCCTTCTTTCTAACTATAGGATAAAAATTTTAGGGCTCCTAATCTGCCAACCATGGCAAAGGCCGAGGATGATTTCTCAGCCCTGGTCTCTACCCGACGCCGGCCTCCCATGGTACAGGTCATCGCTTACACCATGGGATCGGCCGTGGCGGCTTCGGCTCGGATCGGTGTTTTCACACCAATCGGCCCTAAAACCTCACTGCAGATCTAGAACCCTAATTTAATTTATCTTTCAATTAGGTGATAGTATCCCGAGACTTAAAGTAATTTCTAAAATAAAAGTTAATAAAACCACCATTCAACATTACTTAATTAGCTTTAAATAAGATTTAATAAAATTCGAAAATCTTAATAAAAGGTTCATCCCCACATTCTAAAATCAACTTTTTAAAACCATCATCAAAATCAATCTTTAAAAAGAGATCCGACACAAGTGGAGAAGTTCGGCGGGCCCCGGCCGGACGTTGTTCCTATAGTAACCGATGGGGTGTTAGGATTTAAATGTAGTAGAATAGGGATGATTAGTCGAAGGGAGACCAAGAGATAAGAATAATTGAATATTCAGTAGCTCTTAATCAAACTTCAACAACATGACGCATAGGAAGAAGCCATTATTAAAATGAGACCTTAAGCTTTCTATTTATAGGGAAAAGTTAGGTCATAAATGACCTAGGCTTTTTGATTAGGTAGCCATACAAACTGAAGCGTAACAAGCTAAAAATCGATCTAGAAAATGAAGGGAAAAACTGGATAGAACCGGATCCCGGGTTGGGAGCATTTGCCATACGGCGTCGTTACTGGGTCTTGCTCCCTTTCGTGCTATAATAGGATTCTCGAGCAAAACACGCTGTCTTCATGTCTTCGGTTCCTTGTCCGATTGGACAAAAGAAAAATGCAGTATTCTGAACTTAGAATTTCCCTGAACACGACTCGGACTCGCTTTCTCTTAAGGCTTGACCCGGTTCTTGGATCGCCTAAAAGAAAAGGGGATTTGTGGACCAACCCAAGGCAAAAGGCTATTTAATTAGTGTTAGGGGTTCTTTATGGTTTATCGGCTTATGTCGCACCAATCGATCACGACCGAGATCCAAATCCTCAAACAGGACTCGTAATTTTTATCATCGGGCCAACAGAACAAAATACATAATATAAGAGATAAAAGACGACACGGTTTAGGTGTCTACAAGTTACTCCCCACTTTGACCGAGTCTAAAAGACGAAGGGTCAAAGTAGACACTAAAGGGTACACACCTCGATTTTCAATATTAGTTATTGTGTGATGCTTGGAATTGGTTGTAACCAAACATGAACTCCAAAATGGGGCCTGGACTTGATCGCGATGTATGCGTTCGAAGTCCCAGTAAGAGAGTCCTAAGTTTGGCTTGATCGAGCCTCGAAGCTTGGTATATTTTGATGCTGAAACTTTGATCGTTCTTTGATCCGAAGCTTGGCTAAATGATCTCGCTGTATTAACATATTTGTTAGTGTATAATCAAATTGATGAAAGTTCAGTATTTTACTCGAATAATTCGATTGAAAACAGATCGAAAAACTATTTCGAAAAAGCCGATTAGTAGGCCCTGAAACTCCCACTTGCATGCACAAGGGGACAAAGGGTCACATGCCATGGTTTTATAAGACTCCATAAGCTAGGTAAGCAGTGCTAGGCTGCAAAGGTTATCACCGATGGGACCTCACGACTCCTCGTGGCCGGTGCCGACCAACCTATGGCAGGCGTGACCCCCGGCGTACTTTGCCAAATTCCCTTGGTCTCCAACTACTTGTTTGATCTTTGTCTCATATGGTTGGCTGCCTTGACCGAGTTTTCCTATAAAAGGGGATACTTGGTGTGTTCATTTTGCACATTTACTCCTCTTCTTGCTCTTGCATTCTTCTTGTTCTCTCCTACTTTGCTTCTTCTTGAAAACTAGTTGGTTCTAAAAAGTCTCTTCTTCCAAAATGTCTAGGATAAAAGCCCATCCTGCTGGGAGGTCTAGAGCCAAGAAACTTGTTCAAGACAACTTCCTTGAACGGGAGTAGCGCCCACGTAACGCAGTGAAACTCGAGTGACCTCTTGGTCAACGCCGAGAGTTATGTTTCTTCGCTGGCCATTACTTCTTTAGTAAGCTAGTTGGCTTAAATTTCTTTTACTCATTGAGAGTAGCTCTTTAACTAAAATCTTGTTGAATTTTTGTCTTGCGTAAAGGCTTGATTCGGAGTAGTGGAGCCATCCCTAAATTCACGAAAACATGCAAGAGGATGAACTTTCCTTTAGAAGATGTCATGCATAGTGTCGGGTTTGGTCCTCTTTACATTGCTTTGGACGACCTTACTCGAAAAAGGGAGAGGGATCCCATTAGGGCCATTAGAGAGCGTTTTGGGACACTACCTACACTTTTCACCTTTCTTTCAGGGAAGTGGCCATAATGCCTTTCGATTTTGTCTGTTTTATTCGGTTTGGGCTTCTCAAGCACAACCTCTAGTCTATGATCGGAAATTGTATAAAAACCGGGATTGTCTTCGTCACCTTTTTGGCCTCATAGCCGATACGTTTGCCTATGATAATTACATTAATATTTTGTCCTTTTGAGGCCTTTGAGGATGTTAGGTTTTGGCCGCAACACTCTCCTCAACAACGAGTCCGAACCATACTTGCCCTTCTATTGAGTACGATTCTTTTCTCGCATCAAGTTGCTAAAGTTCATGTTCACTATTTGGTGAACTTGGTAGACTTGGACAAAATAAAGGAGCTCAACCGGGGTGGTCCTACATAAACTTTCCTCATTAGGGGCCTCTCGTGCCGGTGTGTGGCACACAAAACCGAAGTTGGATTCAACCAATTATTTACCATTGGATGGTTTGTGGAAGATTATTGAGGTATGCTCAAATTCTCCTTTTCAAAAACATACTTTTCATCTTAAGTGGATAAAAATCTTACTTGATTCAGCCATGGCTATATGAATATTTCCCACATCTTTCACTCGGCTTGACGAATCGTCCCGTATTTTCGGCCTCCGTATCGTGGGCTAAGGTCTATCTTCAACGAAGTAATATTCATGGGATAGACTTCTTGAGATCAGCCCTCAATCATGTGACCTCTCTATACTTCTTTAATCTCAAAATTTGCCTCAAGATATGCTTAAAAGAACTTTTTATCACACTTTTAGCTTTCTACCCCGCCCACGGCTCGTGCCATCGCCCTGGGGTTCGTCCGTGGTGGACTCCAACTTTGAATATTCACTGTTTTTCATCCGTTTTCTTGCTACCTTTCATTTTTGCTAGCTTTCTTCTTGATAAACTTTGAATGCACACCAAGTTTCATCCTTAGGCCTCACTCTAACTCCTTGCAAGTGTCAATGTTACATAGGAATTGAGTGAAAGGAGAATCTTGTTTGAAGTTCCTTTTGGATTTTGTTGGTATCTTCGGGAGAGGGTCATACCTCAAATTCAGGTTAACACGTGGCCTCCATTTGTTCTGGTTGATCCACCTCCGACCATATTCTGTTTTCATTCCCTTTATCCGAGTGAGCAAGCAACTGTTATTGTGGGGTATCCGTTTACCTCATTTCTAAACTTCAACACATCTTATGCCCACCATGGACATGGATCATGACCCAATTGGTAAGTTCTCAACTCGTTCCTTATCATAGCTCGAATTTCTCACGTGGAAATTAACCCCATCTCTTGACATCTCACATCGGCGGACATCCATATTCCAAGTCTTGATGTAGATGTTACTCTTCCCAGGGAATCTCCTCGTTATGTAAGAATTCTGAAATCCCGAAGAAGAATATGTTGGGCATCCTTTCCCTAGGAATTGGCAAGGGGTAAGAATTTTCATGCTCTTCACTTTTAGTTGCATGTTAAAAGTATGTTTGGTTAACACCGTGATATCGATTTTCATAGTATTATCGAGAACAATCCCGACTATGTCCATCAATCTTCAATCTACTTTCCAGGAATTCAAAACATCCTTACTCGGGCATCCTTCCATACTTTTCGGGTAACTCTTTAATTAGCGGAGTGCTAATTTTATGCAGCTTTTGGAGAGTGTTAATTTCTCATTTATTCTTGTAGAGCCGCAGATCTAGGGTACCTCCCTCTCGGTAGTCTTCCTGTTACACCTTGGGTACAAACACACCCATCCGGCCAACAAGCACCTTCTAGTAGTACTCGGTAGACAAGGTTCTTCATGACATTCATCACGGCGTGCGCATCATAGGAGTGCTTCGAGGCAGGACCTAACACTTCCGTGCGTAGTGCTTCCGGTGTAGGGTCTATCTTTTATGATGAGAGCTTAAACATCTTACCCTACAGGTCTTCGACCGTTATGGAAATCCCATTTATTTCCGTTGATATTCATACAGATGGGCCAGCCCATGAAGCTTTGTAGTCTTGGGACCACAAGGGTAGCTCTTATCAAGGTGATAAAGACGGTCGGTTCTCCACATCCGTCTTGGAGGACTTTGTGAATTATATATTTGACAACAATTCCGATGGCGATACTTAGAAGATTCCTTACTACTTCCATTATTGATGATTAGGGAGTCCCTTTTAAGGTGTTTGTTTATTTAATATTTGCTTTGTAATGAGAACTCTTATGCAATGGAATAAGATGCAAGACTCAATTCTAAGTAATGTGTTCTTTTATTTAATATGATACATAAAATTTAGGAAATTTATAAAGACAAATTAGAAAAATAATGAACTAGCCCCCATTCCTCCCAAAAGAAAACAATAAAAAGAAAAAATGGAATATCTCAAATGCATGGTCCGAAACACGGTTTGTGAAATGGACTGTGGTAGAAAAGAACACGGCCCAAGGAGTGCTCCGGCCCGAAGAAACGCGTGAACCGGGCCTATCCATGTCGTGGATCGGCGCCCGCCACCTAGACAAACTAGGGTGCTGACGATCGTATTGATCGAGTTGGAGTAGGACTCGAAAAGCTCATAAAACTCCTATAAATATGATCCACGCTTGCGTCTCCGAAAAGTGTCAACCATAAAAACCTTCTACGAATTAAAACCTAGAGCATCCATTATCTTCTATTTCCCTCTAAAAGATAATAAATTTCATGATTGAGTTAACCCGGTGGATGCATGAGATGAGTAACACCGAAAGATCCAAATTGTCAAATTAGGGGCTGAGTATCCTGTTCAAGCATACACCATGTGAAGGTCTCATCGGACTTTCTTGAGGGCTGTCATGGCCTTTTGGGACCCACAACATCACGTCTTCAGGTTTGGGGATAAGGAACTACCCTCTCCTCGAAGAATTTGATGCCATACGAGACAGCTTATAGGCGTACACAACCAATATTACAAAAATCATCCGAAAACCTATGCGAGACTTACAAATAACTCTTGAAACCGAGCAATAAGAATCTTGGGTGGATTCTTATTGCAAAATAGGTAAATACGACAAACCCGCTTAAGCATTACCGGTAGACGTATGCCTATTATGAGGCAATCATCATTCTAAGGTGGCGAGTCATCATCACTTGTCCGATAGGTGGGTTATTGCTGGTATGAGGTCACGGGGACATGGGACCAGCGGCACTCATCGTGTTTAGTTGAACAATTAGAGAATTGTTATTCTCTAACCCCTTGATACTTGCTGAGATGATCATAGCCATGGACCAAGTCCGAGGAAGACTTCTCCGAGAGGCCCTCGTTATTATAGGTAAGCGCATAACGACGGACGAGACCAAGTGGAGAGGACCGGTCGGTGGCCTCGGCCACACCGCGGTTGTCCGATGCCGTTGAAATTAACATATAAATAAATTGGACCGCCTGATTCGACCGCCCTTAAACTAAATGAAAGATATGAACAGACCGCCTAATTGGACCGTCCGAGAAGTAAATAAGGGAACCATCTAATTGGACAGTTGAAAGCAAATTATAAAGTGCAACAAAGAACGCGGCTTGACCAGCCCTCCGTTTTGCCGGTGGTGACGAGCATCCGCTATAGCTCGGCCTCGGATTGCCGGGCTCGGTCAACTATCTTGGGTTGTGGTAGACATAATACTTCTTCGACTGATTTAATTTCGCGTATTGGAAGATCTCTTCTCCATCCAAATTAGTTAATTTCACCGCTCCGCCGGTAAGATCTCGACTAAGTACGAATGGGCCATGCTAATTTGGCATAAATTTCCCTCGTAGGTCCCGAATTAGCGCTCTTATTTCCTTAAGAACCGAAGACTTAGACACCGAACTTATATCATTCTGAATACTATCAAGGACTCGTGTACAAACCTCATCCTTCTTAAGTTTTGATTACAAGTCATTCCGAGTAATATAGAAACTCTTGCATATGTTTTCATTCGATTCCGATCGACTCGTAAAATACATTTTTGTTCGTCAACTCACACCGATGTTTCGAGTCACTCAAACACTACTTAGTTTTACCGCATGATTCAAACAATCTCTCTAACTCTTTTAATCTAAGTTCGACTTCATATTTTGAGGTAAAGTGAATTACAACGTTAATTCATCTTTGTAAGTCAGCATGTTTGTTCGAGAATTATTTGTTCGGATCAAGTACTTATACTCGATATTTTCTTTATAACTTGATCTTTTTAAGACTCGACTCTAATGGATTCTCGAGTGTAATGAATATTAGACTCAAAAATTCGACTCCTTTAAGCCTAAGATAATTTTACACTTAATTATCTTAATTAAATTATTATCCGTGCTTAATCTTGGACTAAAGTATTTTATACTTTGAGAACCAAAATTATTTACTTTTGTAGGTTATCTAAACGAGGTTATCCTATTTTTGAATTACAAAATTAACCAGCTTCAAGTCATCAATAACCAGCAGACAAGACTTTTCTACTTCGAATAAGGCTCGGACGCCGTGTCGTGGTTGTCTGTTTCCAAAACTAGAAATCTTCAATGCTAAGCTCAACGGTGGTTTCCACCTTACTTTTCGGACACCACCAGCTGATTGGAGCACCTTTAGGAGTCAAGAGCCATTGCACAACATTCATATCTCAACGGATCTTTTCCGAGTAACTCGAAGAACCGTTACAACGATCACAAAGGACTTTTATTCAGTAACATAGTCACAATGGCTAATCTGCTTGTTCATCTATAAATAGAAGCCAACTCTCAAGACTTGAAGATTGCTTGAGACTTGCTAGAATTATTGGCAATACACATTACTTAAGCCAAAGTCTTTGTATGCATTACATTCCGAGTTGTCAAGTCTTGTAATCAGTCACACACTCTTTCTTACTTTCCGAGTAAGGTCCCTTGACCGAGCTATAAGGGTTAACTCAGCTCGCTTGTCCCTAGCTATAAAGGTTACATCAGTTAGGAAGTACTAGATCGGATAACGGAACTTCGAGTCTAGGAAAACTCGTAAGGAATTGTTTCAGGGAGCAACTCCGGTTGAGTCGATCTGCTGTATTTTGTGGATTTATAATAGTGGATTTGACTCGGTGCTTGGATAGGCACCGGCCGTGGTTTTCTCGCCTTAGGAGGGTTTCCCTGGAAATCTGAGTTCACACTTTTTGAGTCCAATATAGACTCGGATTGTCTTGATTATTCTTTTCGGGCTTTAATCTTCCAAGCTTGTTAAAATTTCATCATTACCCTATTCACCCCCTAGGTGACTAAGACTCTACAAGAGCAAACCTTTAATTGGTACCAGAGCCTAGCCTTTCGGAAAGGATCTAACAATCCAAAGGTCTATAGATCAAATGGCTCAAAATAACGGAGAGTTCGATGAAGGAAGATCTTCCAGCAGACCACCTATGTTCAAAGGATCAAATTTCGTGCACTTGGAAGAAGCTAATGGAATGCTTTCTGTTGGACCACGATGAAGATGTATGGAACATCATACAAGAAGGAAATTACATTCCAATGAAGATGGAAGATACAAGACCCGTGCCTAAAGCAAAGTTCGAGTACACCACTGAAGAGGCGTAAAAGTTCGAAAGAACTTTAAAGCAATGAACATTCCGATGTACGCCATCGCTCGGAAGAATACAATAGAGTGTCAACTTGTGACAAAGCTAAAGATGTGTGGGGCACTCTTGTCAACATATATGAACGAACAAGCCAAGTAAGACAAGTGAAGATAAGTAAATATTTTCACAAATATGAGCTGTTCAAGATGGAGCTGAAGAAAACATCACTAAGATGTTTATATGCTTCACCGAGATTACCAACAATCTTAAGTCTATGGGTTGAAAGATTTCCCATGAAGAAATGTTTACAAAATTTGTAAGAAGTCTACCCAAGAGAAGATGGGGTCCCAAGGTGACAACCATCGAGGAAGCTTGTTAAAATTCTAAGAAGTCTTATCACTTTGATCCTGGCCCGGCTTATTTTTGCCGATTCCGGACGGCCGGCCAAGACCTAACTCTAGGTAATCTGTTGACCTAACCTCTCCCTATAAATAGAGAGCCTTAGCTCTCATTCCCACATGGCTTCCTGCCTTACCATCATGCTGCTGCATTCCACCTAAATGATTGGGAAGCTACTTACCCATGAAATCCATCTCGGAAGAAGAGGATGCCGAGGTCGACACTAAAAAGAATAGCGTTGAAGGCCTCGTAAAGCGAGAGGAGAAAATCTGAGTTCCTTAGATTCGAAGAAGATCCCATGGCACTAATTGCTTAAGGCTTCAAAAGAATGATGGAGTACAAGAAATGGGAGAAAAGGCCAAGAGAAGAGTTCTACAAGAAAGATAAAAAGGATAGAAAAGGTAAACACTCATCTCCTTCAAAGTTATCTTTAACTAAGAACTCGGTCGTTTTGAATGTGGCAAGCAAAGATCACATAGTAAAAGACTCGTCCAAGGAGAAAGAGGGACATAAAGAAGAAGAAGACTATGATGGCCACATAGAGTAATGAAGATTCATCTAAAGAAGATGAAGACTCGGACGACTCAAAGTGTGTGATGGCACTATCAAACTCATAAGTCGAATCTGAGTTAGACTCGACAATTCCGACAATGAGGAGACAAATCTTCAGGAGGTAATTGAATGTTTCCTCAAGTTTTCCAAAGTTGATTTAGCCAAATATATTTACACTTTGGAAGAAAAGTCCAATTCCGATTCTTCTTAATTCAAAGAACAACTTGAGTCTCTCACTTCGAGAGCACTCGGTTTAAAAATGAATTGGAAAACCGAGACTTACTTTAAGATAACTTAAGACTAGAACTCAAGCTAATGATACTAAGTCCGAGACCCTCGTAAGAGAAAATAAGTAATTGAATCAAAAGCTCAATGAATCTCAAAAGCTCGTTTTAAAATTTACTCAAGGTCGAAAAACCTTGACATGCTTTTAGGCTCTTAATGTGTCTCCTTCATAAAAGAAGGACTTGGTTTTAACAAAGAGGCGGAATCTAATTCCTACTCGGATCTTTTTAGAAAGGATTCCAGAATTGTGAAGTTCAGGAAGGCTGAGCATGATCCCTTTCATAAGAATGAAAGGAGGACTCGAGCCTAGACCAGTCTATAGGAGAAAGCAATCTCCACCTCTTTATAAAATAAAAGATTTTGAAAAGAAAGAGACACGAGACTCAATTTTCTAAAAGGAAGACTCGTAATCGGACCAAACCCAAAGTAATTCAAATATGGGTTCCCAAGAGTCTTTTTCCTCAGAAAAGGACCACAGAAACGGAGTTACTCGGGTTCGTTAGAGAAAGTGAGAAGGGTTAGTGCATTTCGACTTGTAGGTAACTCGAAAAAGACAAAAGGTCACCGGTACCTAGATAGTGGATGCTCATGCCACATGTCAGGAGATTCAAGACCCTTCTCTAAGTTAGAAGATCACAAGGGAGGCAAAGTCATTTTTGGAGATGATAGTAAGGGCAAGATAGTTGGAATAGGCAAGATTGGAAAAGGAGACAACCTGGTTAGCTCGACTCATCTTGTCAAGGGATTAAAGTACAATCTACTCAAAGCATCTCTCAATTGTGTGATAAAGGTCAAGAGGTAAGATTCACTCAAACCAATTGCTATATTTCTAATGCAAGTACCAAAGAGACTAAGCTGTCAGGCAAGAGATCGGGTAACACCTACACTATTCCTCTTTCTAACCGTAGTCGAATTTATCTTGTTTAAAAGCATCTCTACATGATGATTCTTGGACATGGCATCACAAACTAGGTTATGTTAGCATGCACACTATCAAAAAACTTGCATCTCATGGTTTAGTAAGAGGATTACCTAACTAAGCATTTAAGAAAGATAAAATTCATGAAGCATGCGTAAAAGGAAAACAGGTCGATCATCTTTTAAATCTCTCAAAACTGCTTTCCACATCTAAAGTGCTTGAAATGTTGCATATGGATTTACGTGGTGAAATCCATGGGTGTGTACAAAAGGTAAATCATATGTACTTGTAATTGTTGATGACTACTCACGATTTACATGGGTGTGTTTTCTTAAGTACAAAAAATGAAGCTTTCAAAGAGTTCAGCAAGCTCTGCAGAAAATTCAAATTGAGTCTCGGACTCCGATAAGAAGAGTTCGATTACTCGGAATTTGCAAAGTTATGCGATAAGAATGGTATCTCCCACAACTTCTCAAGCACCCAGAACTCCTCAATAGAATGGAGTAGTGGAGAGAAAGAATAAAACTCTTGAAGAAATAGGAAAGACAATGATGATTGAACATGATCCGTCTTACTCGTTTCTGGGCCGAGGTAGTCAACACAACGAAACTACACACTCGAAGAGATGCCTTATCGGACCCATCTTAAAGAAAACTCCATAGGAGCTCTACAAGGGAAAGAAACCCAACATCTCATACTTCAAACCCTTCGGGTACAAGTGCTATGTTCACAATAATGGTAAGGATCACCTCGACCAAGTTTGATGTTTGGTCGGATGAAGGTATTTTTTGGGTTATTCATCTCATAGTAAAGCATATCGCATTTTCAATAAAAGAACTAACAAAGTGGAAGAAAGCATCCACGTTGTTTTTGGTGAGATTGACCAGGAAAACCAAGTGAGTCAACATTCTCAAAATTGAAACTCAGTTGAGATGAAGATGATCTTATCGAAGCCGAGCTCAGCAGAGTCAAGGAAAAGCAACTCGAATGAGATAGCTCGTAATACCATGACTCGGATCGAAGCGGCTCCGGAGCTAGCTCGGAATGCCGAGAGTCATCGGATGAAGAAGCTCAATCAGATCGGACCACGGAAGATCAACCAATTCAACCTACAAATCTGGTGAGCCAGAGAACAGGTAGAGTATTCAAATTTACTTCAAGTCACCCACTCGAAAACATCTTGTCCGACATCAACAGTGGGGTAAGAACTCGTTCTTCTTTGCAAAATCTATGTGCATTCACCGCATTCATATCATTAAGTGAACCTGTAAATGCACTAGAGGCCCTAAATGAACCTGAATGGGTAGAGGCCATGCAAGAGGAACTTAATCAATTTGAAAGAAACCAAGTCCGGACTCGACCAAACGACCTTTTGACCACCCAATCATAGGAACCATATGGGTTTTAAAAAAAAATGGACGAGTATGGGTTGGTGGTCGAAATAAGGCTAGATTTGTAGCTCAAGGTTACAATCAAGAAGAAGGGATCGATTGTGGGGAAACCTTTGCACCAGTTGCTAGGATTGAAGCAATTGGAATCCTATTGGCATTTGCATCAAGCATGAATATTAAATTATATCAAATGGATGTCAAATGTGCTTTTCTGAATGGTTTCATTCCATATGAAGTCTATGTTGAGCAACCCCTCGATTTGAAAACTCATAGTTTCCAAATCATGTTTTCAAAATGCAAAAAGCTCTTTATGGTCTTAAACAAGCTCCCACGACTTGGTATGAAAGACTCGAGCAGTTTCGTGGTTGAAAATGATTTCAAAAGAGGTTAGATTGACAAAACTCTTTTCATAAAAACCAAGGGGAAATACTTTCTTATTGTTCAAATTTATATTGATGATATAATTTTTGGAGCTACTAATGAAAATCTTTGTCGAGATTTTTCCGAGTTAATGAGACAGGAATTCCAAATGAGTATGATGGGAGAGCTTAATTTCTTCCTTGGTCTACAAATCAAACTAGGAAAAGATGGCATCTATGTCCATCAATCTAAATATACCAAGGAGTTGCTGAAGAAGTACAAGCTTCTAGATGCAAAACATGCAACGAACACCAATGAGTAGCAACATAAAACTGGACTCAAACAAAAAGACAAAGCAAGTAGATCGAAACTCTATTAAGGTATGATTGGATCTCTGCTATATCTCACATCCAAGTAGGCCGGACATAATGTTTAGTGTATGTCTCGTGTGCAAGATTCCAAGCTAATCCAAAAGAATCACATCTCACTGCGGTGAAGAGAATTTCTAGATATCTTGCAGGGACTCGGAATCTAAGTCTATGGTTTTCAAGAGACTCAAGACCGACACTCACCTGGATACTCGGACACCGACTATGTTGGATACAAGGTTGATAGAAAGAGCACCTTAGGAGTATGCCGCTTCGGGTCGGTCCCTTATATTTTGGCACTCATAAAAGCGTAACTCGGTTGCTCTATCAACTCGCTGAAGCCGAGTACATTGCAGCTGGAGCATTTGTGCTTAGCTTCTATGGATAAAGCAACACTTGAAAGACCTTGGACTTTCATTCAAATCAATTCCAATCAAGTGTGACAATCGAGTGCAATCAGCATCACTAAGAATCCAGCTTTAGCACTCAAAGACAAAGCATATTAAGGTCGGTATCATTTTCTGAGAGACAATTCTGAGAAAAGTTACATTGAACTTGAATTAATTCCTATAAAACTTCAACTAGCTCATATCTTTACTAAGCCACTTAGTGAACATCAATTTTGCTTTATTAGGAATGAGCTTGGCATGATAAATGCATGATTATGTGTTTTTCTAAGTGAAATTATCTTGCATGATTATGTGTTACATGTTTCTTCTCTATGTTTTAATAACAATTAGTTTAGTTGACCCAGTGATACCGAGCTAGGAGTTATTATCTGTGTGTGCTTTCCGAGTCACTCGTAAACTTTACTCGAGTCGGACTTAGTTTTTGAGAAAATTGGACTTCAAACTTCGAAATCATCTCTATATAGTGGAGAATTTCAGAAATTTCTTTTAAAATCTCTCTTTCTCTCTCTCTCTCTCTCATATCGATAAGTGAACTAGCCGTTGGGAGATAGACACCGGAATTCGAACCGTTGGAGAGCAGAACAGTACACACCGGCTCGAGGCGACCGTTGGAGAGTTAGGTCAAAACGGATAATGAAGGACATTCCTTTCGCTATAAATAACATCTATTCTCCTTCATTTTGCTACTTTACTCTCTCGATAACCTACACTCTCGCAATCTTAGCTCTCAAGCAATTTCAGCTCTCTCAAGCGCTCTCTCACTACTCTCTCTCTCTCTCTTTTCTTCGAGCTAACTCACCTTCTTCTTAAAGCTTCTCAAACATACCTAAACGAGGATCCGGACTTTCTAGGTTCTACCACCAAGTAACCTAGAACAAAAAGCCAAGAGGGCCATTCTAACCCCTCGAAAATCCTTGTCACCCAACATCTCACGTTGGATGACAAATTCTTCCCAACCATAACTTTCTTGTGGTTGAAACACATCAAGACCACTCTATTTCAGCGAATTCATATACCCAGTAACTCGTTGGTGAGTTCCACTCAAACCTTTCCAGCTCTAAGGGGATCATCACCTCTAGAGTTTGCAATACTGGTTGTTCGTATGAACCTCTCTCTCCTCCATCGTCTATTCAATGTTTCATCTCTCTTCCTCAACAAGCAACCCCATCCCCTTCAATGAGGTTGCTGATAAGTTCTTTGAAAAGTATGCCAAGAAAGTCCCTAAGTCACGCAAAAACTTTTAAGGAGCATGTCCATTAACCAAGGAGGATCCCCTTCAAACTTATTCTTCGTAACATGTCCATTAACCAAAAACCGGCCCAATCTCAAATTCGAGAGCAACAAGATGTGCTTCTCAAAATGAAAAATTTATTAAAAGAGCAATAGGAGATGATCAAGCTCCTCCGAGAGAGGCAATCCAAAGCCGCTCAGGACCCATTTAGCTCGGACACGTCCGAGGAGTCCTCGAGCCCGCCAAGTCTCCATCCGGAGAGGCACTGAAGAAGAAGAGGAAGCTATGGCTGAAGCAGCTCCTTCCGAGGAGAAGGAGGACAAAAAGAAATAAGAAGAGAAAGAGGAAGAAGGAGAAAAGTACGACGAAGCCGAGGGACGAGGTGCTCCCGCTCCTCAACCGGAACCGATAAGCTCAAACAACAGTCCGAGTGAGTCGAAGACCTCGCCGATGTTGGACAGTCAGCAATCAGTCAAGCCCGAGGAAGCACCTCCTTCGCAACATTCCAAGAGGATGAGCCTCTAGATGACCTTGTTTTGGGTCAGCCACTTAGAGCCGAGCCTATTCCGGAGATCCCAAGTGCTGCCATCGCCAAGATCTTTAACGTCTTCATAAGTGTATTAACGCAGCGCACAGCACGCTCATCCGCCTTTACTCGGATCGCTCCCACTCCACCATCTTCATTTTTTTTTCTTGTTTTTATTTTCATTATTTTTATTTTTTTGTCCGGACAAACAAATTGTATCGACTTGATACATTCTTCCCCATTTTGATTTTTTTTTTGCTGAAAGGCAAGGGGAGAGTACTTAGAAAATTTGTAGTCTTGTTTAGGAGGAGTTTTTCTCACCCTCTCTTTTGTATGTATTTTCTGTATTTATGTATATATATGAATGAAGTTTCGGATTTTGAGCATGTTGATTTTTGAGTATAAGTTCTTTCGAGTTTAAATGTTATTTTGTTTTGCTTCTAATATATCAGCTCATTTCTCTATTTTGCTATGATATAACTCGCTCACTATCTTTCATCAAATGAGCTATCTCGCAGTAATGTTCTAAGTCCGAATCACGTCATTTATTATTCTATTTTTCTACAATATTTTATTCTAAGTCTGTGATATATTCTTTGCCAAATGAGTAAGAATGAAAACTCTTGGTTATTTCACTAACAAAGTTTCTATCTAAGTATGGAATGCGTTTCGTAAAAAGGGGAGATTGAAGACTTAGACTCGAACTTATATCATTCCGAGTACTATCAAGGACTCAGGTACAAACCTCATCCTTCCTAGGTTTTGATTATAAGTCATTCTGAGTAATATAGAAAGTATTGCATATGTTTTAATTCGATTATGACCGACTCGAAAAAACATTCTTGTTCATCACTCACACTGATGTTTCGAGTCACTCGGACACTACTTAATTTTACTGCATGATTCAAACAATCTCTCTAACACTTTTAATATAAGTTTTGACTTCATATTCTGAGGTAAAGTGAATTACAAGTGTTAATTCATCTTTCTATGTCGACATGTTTGTCCGAGAATTATTTGTCTAGATCAGGTACTTATACTCTAATATTTTCTTTATAACTTGCTCTTTCCTAACACCGACTCGATGGATTCCGACTGTAATGATTGTTAGACTCGGAAAATTCCAGTCCTCTAGGCCTTAGATAATTATGTTAATTAAATTATTATTTGTGCCTAATCTTGGACCAAAATATTTTATACTTTGAGAACCAAAATTTTTTACTTTTGTAGGTTATCTAAACGAGGTTTTCCTATTTTTGAATTACAAAAGTAACCGGCTTCAAGTCGTCAATAACCAAGCAGACAAGACTTTTCTACTTTTGAACAAGGCTTAGACGTCGTGTCGTGGTTGTCTGTTTCCAAAACTAGAAATCTTCAACGCTAAGCTCAACGGTGGTTTTCACCTTACTTTTCGGACACCACCAGCTGATTAGAGCATCTTTAGGAGTTAAGAGCCATTGCACAATGCTCACATCTCAACATATCTTTTCCGAGTGACTCGGAAGAACCGTTACAACGGTCATAAAGGACTTCTATTCAGAACATAGTCACAATGGCTAATCTGCTTGGTCATCTATAAATAGAAGCCAACTCTCAAGGCTTGAAGATTGTTGAGACTTGCTAGAATTATTGTCAATACACATTACTTAAGCCAAAGTCTTTGTATCCATACCCAATCTTCTATTTACAACTCCCGACTTGTAATTCTTACTTTCTGCGTTGTAAAGTCTTGTAATCAATCACATACTCTTTCTTACTTTTTGAGAAAGGTCCCTTGACTGAGCTATAAGGGTTAACTCGGCTCGCTTGTCCCTAGCTGTAAAGGCTACATCGGTTAGAAAGTAGTAGATCGGATAAGGGAACTTCGAGTCAAGGAAAATTCCGTAAGGAATTGTTTCGAGGAGCAATTCTGGTTGAGTCGATCTGTCTGTATTATGTGGGTTCAAAATAGTGGATTTGACTTGGTGCTTGGATTAGCACCGGCCGCAGCTTTTCGCCCCGGGAGGGTTTCCACGTAAATCCGAGTTCGCACTTTTCGAAGTCCAATCTAGACTTAGGTTATCTTGATTATTCTTTTCAAGCTTTAATCTTCCAAGTTTGTTCAAATTTCTTCATCACCCTATTCACCACTAAGACTCTCCAAGAGTAAACCTTCAAGGACCAAATCTCCAACTTGTAAATTTTTAGGCCTAACCTTCTTATTAAACGCCCTAGATATATGCACCTAGTATATATGGACATTATGCAAGGCGTTGGGCGCCTCTCATCCAACATCACTAACTCTTCATAGCGTGCTTTAGCCCATTCTCGCTTCTAGAATTCGATTTTCAGTAACTATCCTTAAAGAGGGAATTCAATCTCTATTGGAAGGACTGCTTCCATGCCATAAACTAGGGAGTAAGGCGCTGCTCCTATAGAGGTTCCGATAGAAGTTCAATAACCCAAAAAGCAAAAGGCAACTTATCACGCCAATCCTTATAAGTAATTGGTATCTTTTCCACTATTTTACGAATGTTTTTATTAGTTGCTTTAACCGCTCCGTTGGTCCGAGGGTAATAGGGGAAGATTTATGATGTCGGATCTTGTACTTATCCACCAAGTCTCGCTACCTCTTTCTTAAAATGACTACCATGGTAACTAATTAAGTCGTGGGGCAACCCATAATGATAGATGATGTTCTAGGTAATAAACTTGGCTACCTGTTTCGATGTCAAGGTTGCATAAGAGGCCGCCTCTACCCATTTTGTGAAGTAGCCAATTGCTACTAGCACAATAATGGCGATCTGCCGCCATGTTTGACCAATAATAGCCGAGTCTCCGAACCTTCTAGACTAACATCTTACCATTCATATGCGGTCCGCACTCCTCATCATGAATCGGACCAACATCTTACCCATTTTTAGGAATGGATACAATTGGCATGGGAATCATAAACACTACTTAGTTCCAAAAGATTCTAAAAGAGGGACTTTTTTTTTTTCAACACGCGTCCCCAATTCAAACTACAAACTAAATGCAACACTCCATCATTCAACCCAAAACTACCCAATAAGTATTGCTCCACTAGACCCGGCTTTGGCATAGGAAATGTATGTAGGCCATAGGTAAAGCAGATGCGTGTGTACCAAGAAATAGGTTAAGGCTCAAAGGGGTAGCAAAACGGTACAAATGAATGGGATGGCTTTTTGGCTCATGTAGCTCGAAAACAAATGAATGCCTTTATCATATTACACAATACACATGCCAAGTGTGGTCTCAAAGAGAAACAAAGCAAGTTCTAGAGGTATGCATCATGGAAGAGTCACACAAAGAATGAAACAAGAGACTAAAAAGTAATGAATTAGTCTATAAGGCTGAAAGTCTCACGGGCTTATACACCACAAGTCAATAACTAGTTCAAAAGATTTACCACTTACTCAAGTTTGACCAATTATGCAAGAAGTTCTCAAAGACAACCGGCAAGCAACTCAAGATATCACAATCAAATTCATTCGCAAGCTTATTTCCATAAAAAGTTTCCATCAAGAATGGGCAATCAAATCATGCACAATCACGACCCTAGATCAACTATCACATTTCACATCTTGATCACAAGAGGGATTTTCAAAACTGTTTTGGGACTTCCTAATTTTTTTTATACTTTTTTATACCTTTTTTAAAGCAATAAAAGCTAACTAATAAAGATACCTCACATAGAAGAAAATGAAAGAAGCGATGGAGCTTGTTTACCTCAAAAGTTTATGAATTTCACTCCTCCATAGTTCCTCAAATGAGCCAAGATAAAAAAGAAGAACAAAAATGTAAGTAATGCAAAGATTCTAACGTATATGCTTAGGACTATATGATAAACGAAATGGTAAAAAAATGAAAAAGTAATCCCGAGAAACTACATGAATGCAACCTAAGTGAATGCAAATCCATCTCTACCATCCTTAAAACTTCATCTAAAAGTTGTAAGCTACTCCCCCATGCTTAACTCTTTCATTGTCCTTAATGAAAAAGGGCAAGAAAAGAGAGGAAAGGGAAGAAATTCGACAAACAACGGGAAATTGTAATAAGGGTGGGACGGAGGGATTTTTGTTATTAGAAAGTAATAAAATGCTTGGGTTGCCTCCCAGAAGCGCTTGGTTAAGGTCCTTAAGCTTGAACCTTACCTCAAACGGTAGATAGTGAGGATTGGGGAAGAGGACAAACTAAAAAGTGGAGTTGTGACATGGCATCCGCTACTTCTTCTTCATAATCAGCACTCTAAGCAAACTAAATATCACCTTTGGTGGGCTTCTCTAGTGAAGTAGGTGGGCGTGCGTGGCTTGTCCTATGTGTGGATATCATATTGATAGCGGGGTTGAGGACAAGCAGCCAAGGGCACAGGTGGTGGTGGGAGGAAGAAATCAACACTTTCACCACATATGTGAAAGGAGATCTTCCCCGCAGGTACATCAATCACGGCTCCCGTAGTTGCGGAAATGGTCTCCTTAAAATAATAGGGACTCGGATGCTCTCATCCATATCCATCACCACGAAATCGCAGAGAACGACAAACATCCGTACTTGAATAGGTCGTCCTCATAAATACCCATGGGACACCGAACAGATTGATCCGCAAGTCGAATAGAGATATTGGTGGGTTCCAGATTGCTTAGCTGAAGCTTCCTATAGAATGGAAGTGGCATTATGGTCACACTTGCTCCGAGATCACCAAGGGCTCTATTAATCTGCACTCCCTTGATTGAGCAAGGAATGGAAAAACTTCATGGATCTTATAGCTTAAAAGGTGACTTGCTCGTAGAACCGCAATGCATACCTCCCCCATGCTTACTATTGAAACATCCTCTAACTTAGTTTTCTTGGAGACAATCTCCCTTGAAAACTTAAGATAAGAGGGTGTCTCCTTGATAACCTCCAAGAATGGCATATTGATGTAGACTTCTTCAACATATCAATAAATTTCAAAAACCTAAGCTCTAGCAATCTCCGAGGATATGGTACAGGAGGCCAATATAGGCATACAAGAGGTGTTTTTGAGATCCCATTAGAGCCATTAGAAGCGCTTTTGGGATACCACTAACACGTTTAACCTTCCTTTTCGCGAGATCACCATAATTCCTTTTGATTTTACTCGTTTTATTTAGCTTGGGATTTTCGGGAGAACCTCTTACCTACGACCGAAATTTGTACAAAAATCGTGACTACCTCCGTCACCTCTTTGGCCCTATAGTCGATAAATTTCTACATAATAATCATTTTCGATATACCGTCCTTCTTGTGGCTATTGAGGACGTTATCTTTTGGCCTCAACATTCTCCTCAACAACAAATCAGGATCGTGCTTGCTCTTTTTTAAGTACAATCCTCTTTTCCGACCAAGCCGTTAACGTTCATGTTCACTATTTAGTGAACTTAGTGGATATCGATAAGATAAAGGAACTCAATTGGGGTGCTCCCGCATACACGTGCCTTATTAGGGGCTGAAGACTCGGACTTTGCATGAATGTCATTCTAAGTACCATCAAGAAATCAGGTATAGAGTTCATCTCTTGTATGTTTTGATTACAAGTCATTCTAAGTGCTTTAGAAACTTTTATGAGTGTCTTAGAATCTTTTCCGAGTGTTATAGAAACTATTGCATATGCCTTTACTTGATTCCGACTGACTCAAAAAGCATACTCTTTCTTATCATTTCACACACGGTTCGAGTCACTCGGATAACACTCGAACATATCGCATGTTCAAACGTTTGCTCTAATGTACATAAACTCGCTTCGACTTCATGTTCTAAGTCCGATTGAATTACAATGTTAATTCCTCTCTTTAAGTTAGCATGTTTTGTTTGAACCATGCCTGTCTAAGTTCAAGTTTTACTACTCGACATTCTTCATCGAACTTGACTTACTTCGGACTCGAGTCAGATGGAATTTGAGTATAATGGATATTAGACTCAAAAATTCCTCTCCTTCGAGACTAAGATAATTATGCACATAATTATCTTAATTAAAATTATTATTTGCGTCTAATCTTAGACCAAAGTATTTTATACTTTGAGAACCAAATTAATTTACTTTTATAGGTTATTCAAACGAGGTTATCCTACTTTTGAAATACAAAAGTAACCGGCTTCAAGATGTCCAATCACTAGCACACAAGGGTTTTTCCACATCCGACCAAGGCCCACCCACTATGTCGGGGTTGTCTATTTCCAAAACTGAAAATCTTCGAAGTTAAGCTCAACGGTGGTTTCCACCCTACCTTTCGAAATCACCAGTGGATTGGGACACCCAAAGAAGTCAAGAGCTCGTTGCCTTACACCTAAACCGACATTTTTCCGAGTCACTCGGAAAAGCATTTGCAACGGTCACAAAGGACTTCTAAATCGGAAGATAGTCACAACGGCTAATCTTCCTTGTCATCTATAAATAGAAGCCACTTCACAAGACAAGAAGATTGCTGAACCTATTGCTGAAATTATCTCTCTCTGTATAATTCTCATTCAATCTTCCACTTACAACTCCAACTCTATACTTAACATCTTTCCGAGTTATAAGGTCTTGTAATCAGATCACAAACACTTATTCTTACTTTCCGAGTAAGGTCCCTTGACGAGCTTTAAGGGTTAACTCAGCTCAGCTTGTCCCTAACGGTAAAGGCTACCTCGGTTAGGAAGTACTAGATCGGATAAGGAAATTTCTAAGTCTAGGAAAATCATGTAAGGAATTGTCTAAGGGAGCAATTCTAGTTGAGTCTTTCTACTATATTTTGTGGATTCAAAACAGTGGATTTGACTTGGTGCTTGGATTAGCACTCGACCGTGGTTTTCTCGCCCCGGGAGGGTTTCTACGTAATTTCGAGTTAACACTTTTCTTAGTCCAATCTAGACTCAGTCTATCTCAAAGTCGATTTAGTTTTTAATCTTCCATTCTTTGTTCAAATTTCCTCATCATCCTATTCACCCCCTCTAGGGTGACTAAGTCTCTCCAAGAGCAAACCTTCAATTGGTATCGAGCCTAGCCTTTTAGAAAGTATCTAACCATCCAAAGGTCTAAAGATCAAATGGCTCGGAACAATGGAGAGTTCAATGAAGGAAGATCTTCCAGGAGACCACCAAGGTTTAAAGGATCTAACTTCATGCACCGAAAGAATCTCATGGAATGTTTCCTGTTGGAACACGATGAAGATGTCGGGAACATCATACAAGTAGGTAACTACATTCTAATGAAGATGGAAGAAATAAGACTCGTGCCCAAAACAAAGTCCGAGTACACCATCGAAGAAGCGAGAGAAGTTCATAAAGAACTTCAAGGCGATGAACATTCCGATGTGCGCCATCGGCTCGTAAGAATACAACCGAGTGTTAGCTCGTGACACGCCCAAAGAAGTGTGGGACACGCTTGTCAACACTTATGAAGGCACAAGCTAAGTCGACAAGCGAGGATAAGCCAATATATTCCTCGAGTACGAGTTGTTCAAGATGGACCCGAAGAGAACATCACTAAGATGTTCATTCGCTGCACCGAGATTACTAACAACCTCAAATCTCTAGGTAGAAAGATTTTCCATGAGGAAATGTGCAGAAAGATACTCGAAGTCTACCCAAGAGAAGATGGGGTCCCAAGGTGACAGCCATCGAAGAGGCTCAGAACCTGTCCTTACTAAAGTGAGACGAACTCATTGGGAAGCTACTCACCCATGAGATCCACCTGGAAGAGGAGGATGCAAAGGTCGACACTAAAAAGAACATCGTATCGAAGGCCTCGGAAAACAAAGAAGCAAATATGAGTTCATCCGACTCAGAAGAGGATCCCATGGCACTTATCACTAGAGGCTTCAAAAGAATGATGAAGCACAAGAGATGGGATAAGAAGCTAAGAGAAGAGTTCTATAAGAACGACAAGAAGGATAGAAAAGGTAAACATTCTTCTCCTTCAAAGTTATCTTTAACTAAGAACTCGTGGTTGTTTTGAATGTGGTAGCAAGGCACACATAGTCAAAGACTATCCCGGGAGAAAGAGGGATAGAAAGAAGAAAAAGGCTATGATGGCCCCTTAGAGTGATGAAGACTCATCGAAGATGATGAGGACTCGAGATGATTCAAAGTGTCCGATGGCACTCTCGGACTCGAAGCCGAATCGAGTCGGACTTAGGTCACTCGGATAGTGAGGAAACAAATCCTCGGGAGGTAATTGAATACTTCCTCAAGTTTTCCAAAGTTGATTTAGCTAAATATATTTTTACTTTGGAAGAAAAGCCCAATTCCGATTCTTCTTAGTTTAAAGAAAAACTTGAGTCCGTTACTTCGAGAGCATCTCTTTGAAAAATGAATTAGAAAAACCGAGACTTACTCTAAGAGAACTCAAGACTAGTGCTCAATCTAATGAGCCTGAGTCCGAGTTACTCGAAGTGAAAATGAGCATATAAAGCAAGAGCCCAATAAGTCTCAAGAGCTTGTTTTAAAATTTACTCAAGGTCAGAAAAACCTTGACATGCTCTTAGGGTCTCAAGGTGTCTCCTTCGAAAAGAAGGACATGGTTTTAACAAAGAAGAGGAATCCAATTCCTACTCAGAGCTTTTCAAAAGCATTCCAAAATTATGAAGTTCAGGAAGGTTGAGCATGGTCCCATTCATAAAAATGAAAGGAGGACCGAGCCTGGACCAGCTTAGAGGAGAAAACCTTCTCCTCCTGTTTATAAAAGAGACACAGACTTAGAGTTCTAAAAGAAAGACTCAGAATCAGACCAAACCCAAAGTTATTCAAATCTGGGTTCTCAAGAGTCTACTTCCGCATAAAAGGACCACAGTAAAGGGAGTTACTTGGTTCGTTAGAGGAAGTGAGAAAGGTTTGTTTGTTTCGACTTGTAGGTGGCTCGAAAAGAACAAAGGGGGATTGGTACCTGGACAGTGGATGCTCGCGTCACATGTCGGGAAATCCGAGACTCTTTTACTGAGTTAGAAGATTACAACGGAGGAAAAGCCACATTTGGAGATGACAAAGCAAAGGCAAGATAATTGGGATAGGCAAGATTGGAAAAGGAAACAATCTGGTTAGCCCAATATACCTTGTCAAGGGATTAAAGTACAATCTACTCAAGCATCTCTCAATCGTGTGACAAAGGTCAAGAGGTATGATTCACTCGGACCAACTATTATATCTATGATGATACTACCAAGGAGACCAAGCTCTCGGGTAAGATATCGGGTAACACCTACACTATTCCTCTTTCGACCCAAGTCGAATTTATCCTATTTAAAAGCATCTCTTCATGATGATTCATGGACATGGCATTGTAGACTAGGTCATGTTAGCATGCACACCATTAAGAAACTTGCATCTTATGGTTTAGTCGGAGGATTGCCTAACTATGCATTTAAGAAAGATAAAATCTGTGAAGCATGCACAAAAGGGAAACAAGTCGGATCATCTTTCAAATCTCTAAAAACTTTTTCCACATCCAATGTGCTTGAAATGTTGCATATGGATTTATGTGGTGAAATTCCTATCAAGAGTCTCGGAGGTAAATCATATGTGCTTGTTATTATTGATGACTACTCACGATTTACTTGGGTGTGTTTTATTATGCATAATAATGAAGCCTTCAAAGAGTTCAGCAAGCTCTGCAGGAAAATCCAAGTTGAGTCTCGGACTCAAATACAAAGAATTCGAACCGACCACGAAGGGAGTTCGACTACTTAGAATTTGCAGAGTTCTCCGACAAGAATGGCATCTCCCACAACTTGTTTGCACCAAGAACTCCTCAATAGAATGGAGTAGTGGAGAGGAAGACCCGAACTCTTGAAGAAATAGCAAGGACGATGATGATTGAACACAATCTACCCTACTATTTCTAGGTTGAGGCAGATCAACACAGAAACTACACATTGAACGGATGCCTCATCGGACCCATCCTATAGAAAACTCCATACAACCTCTACAAAGGGAAGAAACCATATCGTATTTTCAACAAAAGAACTAACAAAGTGGAAGAAAGAATCCACGTTGTGTTTGATGAGATTGAATAGGAAAAACCAAGTGAGTCAACATTCTCGGATCCGAAGCTCAACAGAGATGATGATCTTGATGAAAATGACCTCATCAAAAATAAAATCAATGTCACTCAAAACGAAGTGACTCGGAATAACCCGACTCGGAATGAGAGAAATCAAGAGCAAACTCAAACTGTTGAAGGTCAATCGGATCAACAAGCTCACTCGCAACGCATTCCCGAAAATCAACCAATTCAACCTACAAATCTGGTGAACCAAAGAACAAGTAGAGCATTCAAGTGTGCTTCGAGCCACCCACTAGAAAACATCTTGTCCGATATCAACAGTGGGGTAAGAACTCATTGCTCTCTACAAAATTTATGTGCATTAATTGCATTTATTTCATTAACTCGAACCTAAAAATGCATTAGAGGCCCTAAATGAACCTGAATGGGTAAAGGCCATGCAAGAGGAACTCAATCAATTCGAAAGAAACCAAGTTTGAACTCGACCAAATGACCTTCCGACCACCCAGTCATAGGCACCAAATGGGTTTTCAAGAACAAACTGGACGAAGGTGGGTTGGTAGTCAAAAATAAGGCTAAACTTGTGGCTCAAGGTTACAATTAAGAGGAAGGAATTGATTGTAGGGAAACCTTTGCACCTGTTGCCGAATTGAAGCTATTAGAATTTTATTGGCGTTTGCATCTAGCATAAATATCAAATTATATCCAATGGATGTTAATTGTGCTTTTCTCAATGGTTTCATTGAAGAGTAAGTGTATGTTGAGCAACCCCCTGGATTTGAAAACTCAGAATTTCCAAATCATGTTTTCAAATTGCAAAAAGCTCTTCATGATCTTAAACAAGCTCCTAGAGCTTGGTATGAAAGATCGAGCAATTTCTTGGTTGAAAATGATTTTAGAAGAGGTCAGATTGACAAAACCCTTTTAAAAAAACCAAGAGGAAAAAGACTTTCTTATTGGTCGGATCTATGTTGATGACATAATCTTTGAAGCTACTAATGAAATTCCGTGTCGGAGATTTTTCGAGTTAATGAGACAAGAATTTCAAATGAGTATGATGGGAGAACTCAATTTCTTCCTTGGTCTACAAATCAAATAAGACAAAGACGACATCTATGTCCATCAATCAAAGTATACCAAGGAGTTGCTAAAGAAGTACAAACTTCAAGAAGGAAAGCATGCAGCAACACCTATGAGTAGCGAGCATAAAGCCGAACTCGGACGAGAAAGGTAAAGTAGTAGATCGAAACTCTATCGAGGTATGGTTGGATCTTTGCTATATCTTACTTCCAGTAGGCCGGACATAATGTTTAGTGTATGTCTATGTGCAAGATTTTAAGCTAATCTAAAAGAATCACATCTCACTGCGGTGAAGAGAATATTCGAGATATCTTACGGGGACTCGGAATCTAGGTCTATGGTACTCAAGAGACTCATAACTAACTCTCACTTGGATACTCATATGCTTACTATGATGGATAGAAAGTTGATAGAAATAGCACTTCAGGAGCCTGCCGAGTGTCCGGGTCAATCCACGATATCTTGGCACTCAAAGAAATAGAACCGAGTAGCTCTATCAACTACTGAAGCTGAGTATATTACAGCTGGAGCATGCTTGTGCTCGGGTTTTATGGATCAAGCAACACTTAAGAGATCTTGGACTATTATTCAAATCAATCTCAATCAAGTGTGACAATCAAAGTGCAATCAAGCATCACCAAGAATCCAGTTCAAGCACTCGGAGACAAAATACATTGAGGTCGGGTATCATTTTCTATGAGACCATTCCGAGAAAGGTGATATTGAACTTGAATTCATTTCTACCAAACTTCAATTAGCTGATATCTTTACTAAGCCACTTAGTGAGGATCGGTTTTGCTTTATTAGGAATGAGCTTGGCATGATTAATGCATAATTATGTGCTTTTCGAGTGATACTTCTTTGCATGATTATGTGATTATCTCGCTTTATTTCTTTAATAACAATTGGTTTAGTTGAACCAGTGATACCGATCTCTAAGTTATTACTTATTTGCGGTTTCTAAGTCACTCGAAACTTCACTAAGTCGGACTTCGGATTTTTGAGAAAAATAGACATCAAACTTCCGAAATCATCTCTACATCAGTGGAGAATTTCGAAATTTCTTTTAAAATCTCTCTTTTTCTCTTTCTCTCTCAAGCGCATCGATCGGACAACTAGTCGTTGGGAGACAATCGCTAGAATTCTAACCGTTGGAGAGCACAACAGATCACAGCGGTTTGAGGTGACCGTTAAAAGACCGGGTCGGAATGAACACTCGAAGGACAATTATTTCTCTAAATAGCATCCTTTGTCCTTCATTTCGCTACTTTACTCTCTAAATGGAAGACTCGAGAATCGGACCAAAGCCAAAGTCATTCAAATCGGGTTCGAAAAGTCTTCTTCCTCAAAAAGGACCACAATAAAGGGTGTTAGGTGTTACTAGGTTCGTTAGAGGAAGTGAGAAGGGTGAGTTTGTTTCTGATTTGCAGGTACCTCAGAAAAGAACAAAAGGGCATTGGTACCTAGACGGTGGATGCTCACGCCACATGTCGGGAGATTCAAGACTCTTTTCCGAGTTAGAAAAATATAAGGGAGGAAAAGTCACATTTGGAGATAACAGCAAAGGCAAGATAATTGGGATAGGCAAGATTGGAAAAGGAAGCAATCTGGTTAGCCCAAGTATACCTTATCAAAGGTTTAAAGTACAATCTACTCGAGCATCTCTCAATCTGTGTGACAAAGGTCAAGAGGTAAGATTCACTCGGACCAATTGCTATATCTCTTATGATACTACTAAAAGATCAAGTTCTCGGGTAAGAGATCAGGTAAAACTTATACTATTCCTCTTTCGACCTGAGTCGGAATTTATCATGCTTAAAAGCTTCTCCGAATGATGATTCATGGACATGGCATCGTAGACTGGGTCATGTTAGCATGCATACCATTAAAAAACTTACATCTCATGGTTTAGTTAGAGGATTGCCTGATTGTGCATTTAAGAAAGATAAAATTTGTGAAGCATGCACAAAAGGGAAACAAGTCGGATCATCTTTCAAATCTCTGAAAACTGTTTCCACATCCAAGGTGCTTGAAATATTACATATGGATTTATGTGGTGAAATCCCTATTAAGAGTTGATGATTACTCATGATTTACCTAGGTGTGTTTTCTTAAGTATAAAAATGAAGCTTTCAAAGAGTTCAGCAAGCTTTGCAGGAAAATCCAAGTTGAGTCTCGGACTCGGATCAAGAGAATTCGAACTTACCATGGAAAGTAGCTCAACTACTCGGAGTTTGAAGAGTTTTGTGATAAGAATGGTTTCTCCCGCAACTTCTCGAGCACCAAGAACTCCTCAACAAATTGGAGTAGTGGAGAGAACGAATAGAACTCTTGAAAAAATAGCAAGGATAATGATGATTGAACATAATCTACCCTACTATTTCTGGGCTGAGGCAGTCAACACAGACTAACTACACTTTGAACAGATACCTCATCGGACCCATCTTAAAGAAAACACTATACGAGCTCTACTAAGGGAAGAAACCCAATATTTCATACTTCGGACCCTTTGGATGTAAGTGTTTCGTCCATAACAATGGTAAGGATCCCCGACCAAGTTTGATGCTTGGTCGGATGAAGGTATTTTCTTGGTTATTGATCTCATAGCAAAGCATATCGTATTTGAAGGTTTTCTCTCGGAGAAGCTAAGTCACCCTAGACGGGGTGTATATAGGGTGATGAGGAAATTCGTTCGAGTTAAACACTAGATATGACTCGGGGAGAGTGTGAGTCAAGAATGAATGAAGAAAAACACCGACTCAAAAATAAGTAGAAGATGAAGATACGGATTAGACAGAACTTTAAATGCATGCGAGTCTAGATTGGACTCGGAAAAGTATCAACTCGGAATTTACATGGAAACCCTCCTGGGGCAGAAAACCACGGACCGTGCTAGTCCAAGCACGAAGTCAAATCCACTATTTTGAGTCCACAAAATACGGTAGAATGACTCAACCAGAGTTGCTCCCTTAGACAACTCCTTACAAGTTTTTCCTAGACTCGAAATTCCCTCATCCGATCTAATACTTCCTAACCGAGATAACCTTTACAGCTAGGGACAAGCGAGCTCGAGATAACCCTTACAGCTCGGTCAAGGGACTTTACTCGGAAAGTAAGAATAAGTGTTTGTGACTCATTACAAGACCTTAACACTCGAGAGAATATTAATTACAGAGTTGGAGTTGCAAGTAGAAGATTGAATATGAATACAAACACTTTTGCTCAAGTATGTGTATTAACAATTGGTTCAGCAATCTTCAAGTCTTGAGAGCTGGCTTCTATTTATAGATGACCAAGCAGATTAGCCGTTGTGACCATCTTTTGACTTGGAGGTCCATTGTGACCATTGTAATGGATTTTACGAGTCACTCGGAAAATATCCGTTGAAGTGTGAACGCTGGGCAACGGCTCTTAACCCCTTCGGAAGTCCTAATTCACTTGGTGGTGTCTTGAAAAGTAAGGTGGAAACCAGCGTTATGCTTAGCATTGCAGATTTCGGGTTTTGGAAACAGACAACCCCGACACGGTGTCTCGACTTTGGCCGAAGTGGAAAAAGCCTTGTCTGCTAGTGATTTGACGTTTTGAAGCCGGTTACTTTTATAATTCAAAAATAGGATAGGCTCGTTTGAATAACCTACAAAAGTAAATGAATTTGGTTCTCAAAGTATAAAATACTTTGGTCCAATATTAGACACGAGATAATAAATTAATCAAGATAATTAAGTGCATAATTATCCGAGTCGGAAAAGGAATGGAATTTTTGAGTCTAATATCTATGAGACTCAAAATCCATTGGAGTCGATCTAAAAGAGAATCAAGTAAAATAAAGAATATCAAAGTAGACAGACTTGATTTAGACAAAGCAAAGTGCAAACAAAACAAGTTGACTTAGCAGAATGAATTATGAAGGTAATTCTTGGAACACGAAGTGAGGTCCGAGTTTATGCATGCTATAGTAAATGATTGAACATGCGATATATTTGAGTGTTGTCCGAGTGACTCGGAACGAGTGTGTAGAGCAAGCAACAATACTGATAAACACATTAATGATTGGATACTGATAGCAGGATTAATAATGAAATGCATTTATTCATGAAAGAAAAGAAAATAAGCTGAGTATCGGAGCAAAGATAGACATAGTTGACATGCTTGAACAAGAAATAGAGAAACTCGAAATAATAAACTCGAAACAATTGCTTTAAGCATGAAACTTATAAATTATTAATGAAATGTATTACTTCATTAAAGAAAAGATAAGTGCATAAGGGAGGGTGAGAGAAACTCCCCTAAATAAGACAACAAATTTTTCAAACTATTCTCCCCCTTGCCTTTCAGCAAAAACAAAAAGAGGAAGAATGTATCTAGTAGATACAAATTTGATGTCTAGACAAAAAAATGAAAAACAAGAGCAGAAAACTAAGAGGGAGGAGATGGAGCAGTCTAAATAGAAGATGAAGGGCAAGTCGTGCGCTTGCGCTGATAAGATCTTGATGATTTAGTTTAGTGCGGTGGTAGCAGCACTGGGATCTCTGGCATCGGCTCGGTTCGAGTGGCTGTCCAGAACTAGGTCGTCCGGAGGCTCATCCGCCCGGAACTCTACGAGTTGGAGGGTGCGCTCGGTTTGACCGACTGCCGACCGACCATGGTCGGTAGGGTCGTCTAACCCACTCGGACTCACTGTCTCAGTCGATCATCTCCGGTTGAGCTTTTGGAGCACTTGGACCCTCTGCCGTTGTTGCTTGCTCCTTGTTCTTCTTCTTTCTCCCCTACCTTAGATGGACCTGCCTCAACCGTAGGCGCCTCTTCTTCTCCTTCTTCTGTTTCTTCTTCCTCTTCTAAGGAAGATTTGGCTGGACTCGAGGATTCCTCAAAAGCGTCCGAGTTGACATGATCTCGAGTCGCCTTGGATTGCCTCTCCCGAAGGAGCTCAATCAGCTCCTCTATTCCTTAACCGGGGCCTTCATCTCGAGGAGCACATCCTGCTGCTCTTGGATCCGGGATTGGGCTATTTTCCGGTTAATGGTCATAGACTAAAGGACGATCTGGAATGACCAGGAGGATGTCCTTGAACTCGGTGGACATCGAGGAGATCTTGTCCATGATAATGGTGGACAAGGTAGAAGAGATGATATGAGAAACACCTGAGGTTGAGGCACCACCAGGTTGAGGAAGGAGAGAGAGAGAGGGGACCGAGTCGAGTCCGAGGCGAAGAAGGTGGCCTCGGCTCCGAGCTATGGACCCGGACAGCCGGTTGGGTTTCCTAGTATCTATACCCAAGAATTTCCTTTTTGCCAGCTACTATGGCAGCCTCGAAACCGCGGTAGGATCCGAGGGAAGAGGGACTTTGAATTGTTTGAAGATGAGAATGAGAAGAGCCCCGAAAGGAAGAGGGGTTGTCTTCTTGTTCGAGTCCGAGCCGGCACAGCTGCCATTTGCTCGATTATTGCGAGAAAGAGGTCTACTTCGTAGCCCTCTAGAATATCAAACAGAGCTTTGAGATGCTTGGAGTTTGGGTTCTCCTTGCTAGAATGCTTGTGAGAAGAAGGTCGTTTGGTCGAGTCCGGACTTGGTTTCTTTCAAATTGACTCAGTTCCTTTTGCATGGCCTGTACCCATTCAGGTTCATTAAGGGCTTCTAGTGCATTTACGGGTTCGAGTTAATGATATGAGTGTGGTGAATGTACATAGATTTTAAAGAGAGGAATGAGTTCGTACCCCATTCTTGATGTCGGATATGATGTTTTCTAGTGGGTGGCTAGAAGCATACTTGAAAGCTCTACTGTTCTTTGGTTCACTAGATCTGTAGGTTAAATTGGATTGATTGCAAAAGTCTATTCTGAGTGACCTTGATCATCGATTGTCCTTCAACATTCTGAGCTGGTTCTTGAGTTGTCTCATTTTGAGTCACTTCGTTCGAGTGACTTCATTATGAGTGTCATGGATTTGATTCTTGATGAGCTCATTTTCATTGCGATCATCATCTCTACTCGAGCTTTAGGTCCGAGAATGTTAACTCACTTGGTTTTTCCTGTTCAATCTCATCAAATACAACGTGGATGCTTTCTTCTACTTTGTTAGTTCTTTTATTGAAAATGCGATAAGGTTTGCTAAGAGATGAATAACCAAGAAAAATACCTTCATCCGACCGAGAATCAAACTTGGTCAGGTGATCCTTACCATTTTTGTGAACAAAGCACTTACATCCAAAGGGTCGAAGTATGAAATATTGGGTTTCTTTCCTTTGTAGAGCTCGTATGTTGTTTTCTTCAAGATGGGTCCGATGAGGCATCTGTTCAAAGTATAGTTAGTCGTGTTGACTACCTCGGCCCAGAGATAGAGGGTAGATTGTGTTCAATCATCATAGTCCTTGTTATTTTTTCAAGAGTTCTGTTCTTTCTCTCCACCACTCCATTTTGTTGAGGAGTTCATGGTGCTGAGAAGTTGTGAGAGAGGTCATTCTTATCACAAATCTTTGTAAACTTTGAGTAGTCAAACTCCCTTCCACGATCAGTTGAAATTCTTCGGATCCGAGTCCGAGACTCAACTTGGATTTTGCTGCAGAGCTTGCTCGAACTCTTTGAATGCTTCATTTTTATGCTTAAGAAAACACACCCAGGTAAATCGTGAGTAATTATCAACAATAACAAGCACATATGATTTACCTTCGAGACTCTTGACAGGTTCACCACATAAATCTATATGCAACATTTCAAGGACTTTGGATGTGGAAACAGTTTTCGGGGATTTGAAGGATGATCCGACTTGTTTCCCTTTTGCGCATGCTTCACAAATTTTATCTTTCTTAAATGCACAATTAGGTAATCCTCGGACTAAACCATGGGATGCAAGTTTCCTAATGGTATGCATGCTGACATGACCTAGTCTATGATGAAATGCCCATGAATCATCATGAAGAGATGCTTTTAAACATGATAAGTTCCGACTCGGGTCGAAAGAGTAATAGTGTAAGTGTTACTGGATCTCTTACCTTAGAGTTTGATCTCTTTGGTAGCATCATCGAAATATAGCAATTGGTCTAAGTGAATCTTACCTCTTGACCTTTATCACATAGTTGAGAGATGCTTAGCAAGTTGTACTTTAACCCTTTTACAAGGTATATTGGGTGACCAGATCGCTTCCTTTGCCAATCTTGCCAATCCCAATTATCTTGCCTTTACTATCATCCCCAAACGTGACTTTTCCTCCTTTGTAGTCCTCTAACTCAGAAAAGAGTCTTGAATCTCCCGACATGTGGCGTGAGCATCCACCGTCTAGGTACCAATGCCCTTCTGTTCTTTTACGAGTCACCTGCAAGTCGAAACAAACTAACGCTTTATTGTGGTCCTTTTCGAGGAAGAAGACTTTTTGGCACCTGATTTGAATGACTTTAGGTTTGGTCCGATTCACGAGTCTTTCGTTTGGAGAACTGAGTTTGTGTCTCATTCTTTTGAGAAACTTTTCTTTTATAAACCGGTGGAGAAGGCTTTGTCCTGTAGGCTGGTGCAGGCTCGATCCTCCTTTCATTCTTATGAATGGGACCGTGCTTAGCCTTCCCGAACTTCACGGTTACGGAATACTTTTGAAAAGTTACGAGTAGGAATTAGATTCCTCCTCTTTGTTAAAACCAAGAGCTTCTTTTCGAAGGAGACACATTAGGACCCTAGGAACATATCAAGGTTTTTCGACCTTGAGTAAACTTTACAACAAGATCTTGAGACTCGTTGAGCTTTTGCTTTAGTTGCTCATTTTCCCTCTCGTAACAACCCGACCCTAAATCACATTATTTATTTTAAATCACATTATTTATTTTATTAATTACACTATTTATATAATTGAGCGCGTGCACTTCAATTCGATATTTTGTATTTACATTATCCCTATACATGTGTTATGCGGCTAAGGCGACGAAGTGGCCCTAATAAAAATCTCATAATGAGATTTTAAGTTGTGAACATCATTATTAAAAACAAAATTAAAAGTAACGGAAATAACAAATAAATAAATAAATACACAAAAATAAACATAAAAATAAAATAAAATAAAATAGAAAAATAATAATAATCATTAATTAGATTTTTCTCGGAAAAATCCAGAGTCATCCGGAACCGAAAAAAAAAAAAAAAAAAAAGAAGAGAGGCGGTTAAGATCAATTAATCGGGCAATGCAAATTAAACCCCCTCAGCTGCTCTCGCTATTCCCGTTCCTCCCTTCCTCCCCTGCTTCCCCTTCCTCTCGCTCTTCCTTCCCCTCGCTGCGGCTACCTTCTCCGGCCACCAGCGCAGATGATGCTCGGCGGGAGACCGGCGCCGGCCGTCTCTCGGCTCTCCCTGTCTCGCTTCCTCCCTATCTCGCGCCCGCTGCCCTCCTTCTCCCCCTCTTATCGCGCGCCTCTGCTCCTTCCCCTGCCTCCACCTGCGGCTGCCCTCGGCCATCGGGCGCCACCAACGCCGGCCGAGCCGACGCCGGCGTCGTCGGGGAGATGCTGCCGCCTCCTCGCCACCGCACTCTCCCTCCATCTCGCCCTCGCGCGCGCACGAGTGCACGCTCCGCCTCACCTGCGTCGCGAGCCACTCGTCGACCACCCACAAGCAGCGGCGGCCGTCGGAGCCGGCCGCCGTCCCCGCCCGGCGGTCGCCGGGGCAGCTACTACGCACCACCGTCTCTCGCCACTCCTCCTCGGCTTCCTCAATGTGTACTTGAAGGTAAAACTCTAAACCCTAAATTATCAATTTTATTATCTATTTAAGCAATTATAGTCTGTAAATTGAAGTATGATTAGAAATATATTTGTGGAGTGAATGCAAAGATTAAATTGGGGAAATTCGAATTGGTGTGAATAAGCGAGTTGCGGCGGTTTGATGGTCCGATTGTGTATGAATGTAAACGAAGGTGATTTTCTTGGGGAGATTGTGAATCGGTGGATGAGTTTAGGGGATGCTCTATTGTAGAATTTAGCAAGTGGATGGAATTGTTACATTTTGGTTATATTGAACAAATGATGCATGCGTAAAACTTGAAATTCGGTAATGTGCGAGTGTGGAAAATAACTAAGTATTAAGCGTACCTAATTATAGTTGTGAATGTGAAGTTATCGGGAAAACAATGCTTATGGCCTTAAAATGGTGCATGCATGAGTTTGAGCAATTTAATAGATTATGGAACCTTCCATAGGGAGGCGTTTGACGGATTAGTTAATTACTTAACCAGGGGTTGAATGCAATGAAGGGAGAGAGGATAAACTAGGAATCGGTGTTTGTTAGGTATATCCATATATATATAGACACCATTGCCAATCCAAGTCAGCTAACGGATTGAATTCCGTCAAAACAATCGAGTATTTAGTCAACCTAATCAACATCTTTAATTAATATAAATCGTATTCAATAATTGAAACGGAATCAACGCAGTAAAGTTGAGTAATACAAACATTAGTTTAAGCAATTCTCATACGAATATATGAAATGAAATAAATTGTTAAAGCTTATACAAACTCAAGCATTAAAACTCAAGAAAACATCATTAACTCTAGAAATCTATTTTAAACAGAATTGAGGCCACTTCCGTTGCCGAATAGCTGGTGACTCAAATTTCGCAAAAGGGAGAAACAAATATTCTCAATTCGAGTACGTTCATTGCCTGTACCTTTCGAAAACTCACATATTTCATCAAATCTCAACATTTCTCATATATACAAATAACAATGAATCATTTACAAGGCAAGTTTTGCCACCTAATTAAGTGGTCCCCGCCCAATTATCAATTACCAAGGGCTTAGGCCCGCCAATTATACTGCGCGCGGCGTCAACTCGGGTTATCGATCGGCCCGGGGTGACACCTGTTCAACGATCGTATCAATTACCAAGGGGTTCCACTTCCGGATAATAACCTAGCAAGCAATTTTACTTATATTCTCTCCCCCGATTTCAAACTAAAATGAATTGAAATGCGCGCGCTCAATCAATATATTCTTCAAAGTTATTTTACGAGTGCGGGAATGTTCGTGCGAGTTTCGACTCACTCTTCCAAATATTTTATTGTTTTTGTTTTAGGAAGAAGCATTGGTGAACAATCAATCATTTCCTAAGTCCGATGAAGGCAAACCCTAGCCAGCCACGTGGCATTCGCAAATACGAAGGTACATAGACGCTCACGGTGATTTTACATTCAACCGGGGTTAGGTATGACCTTGGGAATTGTTGTACATCATTTGTGGACTAGACAAAAGTCTAGGTTGTATAAATATTACGTTGCTAAACCAGTGACCTATGTTTTGGGATGACCTAGCTACTTGGGTAATAAGTAGCTACTCCTAACAGATATCATTGGAAATATAACGAGTAAATGAATAAATCGTACTTCCTTTTATTTCAAATTATTTAGCCTTGTCCTATTTTTAGGACGGCGGTAGCGCCTTCGATCGTTACCTTCCGCTGCGACCTTACGTAATAGTCCCTAATGAGGGGATTATTAAGTAATGGTGATTGGGGGCGTTACACCTTCCTAAGTAACTTAGACTCGGTCTCATTAAATTGAGCACTAGTCTTAAGTTCTATTAGAGTAAGTCTCGGTTTTCCAATTCATTTTTTAAAGAGTTGCTCTCGGAATTGATTGACTCAAGTTGTTCTTTAAAAGAGAAGACTCGGAATTGGACTTTTCTTACAAAGTGAAAATATACGTAGCTAAATCAACTTTAGAAAACTTGAGAAAGTATTCAATTACCACCGAGGATTTGTTTCCTCACTATCTCGAGTGATCTGAATCGACTGCTTTCAGCTTCTAAGTCGGAGAGTGCCATCGGACATTTTGAGTCATTTGAGTCCTACTCGTCTTCTAATGAATCTTCATCACTCCATGTGGCCATCATAGCCTTTTTCTTTCTTCAGCCCCTCTTTCTCTTAGGACCGTCCTTGACTATGTGTTCCTTCGCTGCCACATTCAAAACAGACCGAGTTCTTAGTCAAAGATAACTTTGAAGGGGAAGAGTGTTTACCTTTTCTATCCTTCTTGTCTTTCTTATAGAACTCTTCTCTTGGCTTCTTATCCTATCTCTTATGCTTCATTATTCTCTTGAAGCATCTAGTGATAAGTGTCATGGGATCCTCTTCTAAGTCGGAGGAACTCAGATTTGCTTCTCTAGTTTCCGAGGCTTTCAGCGTAATGTTCTTTTTGGTGCTAACCTCTACATCATCCTCTTCTAGGTGGATCTCATAGGTGAGAAGCTTCCCAATGAGTTCGTCCGGCTTCGGTAGAGACAGGTTCCGAGCCTCTTCAATACCTGTTACCTTGGGACCACATCTTCTCTTGAATAGACCTCTAACTATCTTTCTTCACATTTCCTCATGGGAAATCTTTTTACCCAAAGATTTGAGATAGTTGGTAATCTCGGTGAAGCGGATGAACATCTTAGTGATGTTTTCTTCGGCTCCATCTTGAGCAGCTCATACTTGTGAAGATATTGGCTTATCTTCGCTTGTCCGACCTGGCTTGTGCCTTCACAAGTATTGACCAGTGTGTCCCATACTTCTTTGGCCGTGTCACGAGCGGACACTCGGTTGTACTCTTCCGAGCCGATGGCGCACATCGAATGTTCATCGCCTTGAAGTTCTTTCCGAACTTTTCGTTTCTTGAGCGAGTGAACTCAGCCTTTGTCTTGGGCACGAGTCTTGTTTCTTCCGTCTTCATGGGAATGTAGTTGCCTACTTGTATGATGTCGCAGACATCCTTATCATGATCTAGCAGGAAACATTCCATGAGCTTCTTCCAGTAGACAAAGTTAGATCCTTTGAACTTTGGTGGTTTCGTTGGAAGATCTTCCTTCATCGAACTCTCCGTTGTTCCGAGCCATTTGATCTTTAGACCTTTGGATGGTTAGATCCTTTACGAAAGGCTAGGCTCTAATACCAATTGAAGGTTTGCTCTCGGAGAAGCTAAGTCACCCTAGAGGGGGTGAATAAGGTGATGAGGAAATTCGCTTTAGTTAAACACTAGATATGACTGCGGGGAGAGTGTGAGTCAAGAATGAACTAAGAAAAACACCGACTCGAAATAAGTGGAAGATGAAGATATAGATTAGATAGAACTTTAAATGCATGTCTGAGTCTACTTTGGACTCGGAAAAGTATCAACTCAGAAGTTAAGTGGAAACCCTCCTGGGGCGAGAAAACCACGGACCGTGCTAATCCAAGCACAAAATCAAATCCACTATTTTAAGTCCATAAAATACGGTAGAATGACTCAACCGAGTTTCTCCCTTAGACAACTCCTTACAATTTTTCCTAGACTCGGAAATTCCATTATCCGATCTAGTACTTCCTAACCGAGATAACCTTTATAACTAGGGAACACCGAGCTGAGATAACCCTTACAGCTCGGTCAAGGGACCTTACTCGAAAGTAAGAATAAGCGTTTGTGACTCATTACAAGACCTTACAACTCGAGAGAATATTAATTATAGAGTTGGAGTTGTAAGTAGAAGATTAAATATGAATACAAAGACTTTTGCTCAAGTATGTGTATTGATAGTTGGTTCAGCAATCTTCAAGTCTTGAGAGTTGGCTTCTATTTATCGATGACCAAGCAAATTTGCCGTTGTGACCATCTTCCGATCGAAAGTCCATTGTGACCGTTGTAATGGATTTTCTAAGTCACTCGAAAATATCCGTTGAAGTGTGAACGTTGGGCAACGGCTCTTAACCCCTTTGGAAGTCCCAATTCACTGGTGGTGTCTTGAAAAGTAAGGTGGAAACCACTTGTTAAGTTTAGCGTTGCAGATTTCCGGTTTTGGAAATAGACAACCACGACATAGTGTCCGGGCTTTGGTCGAGAAGTGGAAAAAGCCTTCTCTGCTTGGTGATTTGACGTTTTGAAGCCGGTTACTTTTGTAATTCAAAAATAGGATAGCCTCGTTTGAATAACCTACAAAAGTAAATTAATTTGGTTCTCAAAGTATAAAATACTTTGGTCCAAGATTAGACACGAGATAATAAATTAATCAAGATAATTAAGTGCATAATTATCCGAGTTAGAAAAAGGAATGGAATTTTCTTAGTCTAATAACCATGAGACTCAAAATCCATTCGAGTCGAGTCTAAAAGAGAATCAAGTAAAATAAAGAATATCAAAGTAGACAGACTTGATTTAGACAAAGCAAAGTGCAAACAAAACAAGCTGACTTAGAAGAATGAATTATGAAGGTAATTCTTGGAACACGAAGTGAGGTCCGAGTTTATGCATGTTATAGTAAATGATTGAACATATGATATATTTGAGTGTTGTCCGAGTGGCTCGGAGCAGTGTGTAGAATGGCATATAAGAGTATGCTTTCACGAGTCGATCGAAGCGGATGAAAACGAATACAATAGATTACGTAACACTCGGAAAAGATGCTACATCACTCGAGAAAAGTTTCTAAGGCACATAGAATGACTTAAAATCAAAACCTTATGAGGGTTGAAGCCAGATACCTAATTCTCTAATGGAACTCGGAATGATGTACATGTAAAGTTTGAGTGCTCAATCTCCCCTTTTTGATGAAAGGCATTCCATACTTGGCTGAAACTTTGTTAGTGATATAAATCTGGTTTTTTAATGTTGCTCGAAACTAAGTCGATACGATGTGATAAAATGAGATCGGAGCGAGCAAAAATACTGATAAACACATCAATGATTACACATTGATAGCAGGATTAATAATGAAATGCATTTATTCATGAAAGAAAAGAAAATAAGCGAGTATTAGAGCAAAGATAGACATAGTTGACATCGTTGAATAAGAAATGGAAACTCGGAATTAATAAACTACGAAACCATTGCTTTAAGCATGAAACTCAAAAATTATTAATGAAATGTATTACTTCATTAAAGAAAAGATAAGTACATAAGGGAGGGTGAGAGAAACTCCCCCAAACAAGAAAATAAAATTTTCAAACTATTCTCCCCCTTGCCTTTCAGGTAAAAACAAAAAGAGGAAGAATGTATCTAGTAGATACAAATTTGATGTCTAGACAAAAAAATGAAAAACAAGAGAAGAAAACTAAGAGGGAGGAGATGGAGCAGTCTGAATAGAAGATGAAGGACGAGTCGTGCGCCCGCACCGATAAGATCTTGAAGAATTAATTGAGCGCGGCGGTGGCGAGTCGGGATCTCCGGAATGTTCTCGGCTCCGAGTGGCTGACCCAAAACTAGGTGTCTAGAGGCTCATCCTCCCGGAACTCTAAGGCTGGAGGGGTGCGCTTAGTCCGACCAGCTGGCGGTCGACCATGGTCGGTAGGGTCGTCCGACCCACTCGGACTCATTGTCTTAACTAATCATCTCCGGGTGAGCTTACGGAGCACTTGGACCCTCTCGTTGCTGCAGCTGCTCCTTGTTTTTCTTCTTTCTCCCTGCCTCGGATGGACTCGCCTCGATCGCGAGCACCTCTTCTGCTCCTTCTTCGTTTCTTCTTCCTCTTCGAGAGGAAGATTTGGCTGAACTCGAGGATTCCTTAGAAGCATCCGAGTTGACAAGATCCTGAGCCGCCTTAGATTGCCTCTCCTGAAGGAGCTCGATCGGCTCCCTTTGCTCCTTGACCAAGGCCTTCATCTCGAGGAGCACATCCTGGTACTCTCGAATGCGGGATTGGGCTGTTTTCCGGTTAATGGTCATAGACTAAAGGACGAGTCTTGAATGACCAGGAGGATGTCCTTGAACTTAGTGGACATCGAGGAGATCTTATCCATGATAGCGGTGGACAAGGCGTAAGAGATGATATGAGAAACACCTGAGGTGGAGGCACCACCAGGTGGAGGAAGGAGAGAGAGAGGGGACTGACTACGAGTTTGAGGCGGAGAAGGTGGCCTCGGTTCGAGCTATGGACCTAAACACCCGGTTGGAAGCATACTTGAATGCTTTACTGTTCTCCGGTTCACCGGATCCGTAGGTTGAAATGGTTGATCCGCGAAGTCCGTTGCGAGTGAACTTGTTCATCGATTGTCCTTCAACATTCCGAGCTGGTTCTTGAGTCGTCTTATTCCGAGTCACTTCGTTACGAGTGGCTTCATTCTAAGTGATATGGATTTGATTCTTAATGAGCTCATTTTCATCGAGATCATCATTTCTGCTGAGCTTCGAGTCCGAGAATAATGACTCACTTGGTTTTTCCTGTTCAATCTCATCAAACACAACGTGGATGCTTTCTTCCACTTTGCTAGTTCTTTTATTGAAAATGCGATAAGGTTTGCTATGAGATGAATAACCAAGAAAAATACCTTCATCCGACCGAGCATCAAACTTGGTCGAGTGATCCTTACCATTGTTGTGAACAAAGCACTTACATCCAAAGGGTTTGAAGTATAAAATATTGGGTTTCTTTCCTTTGTAGAGCTTGTTTGGTGTTTTCTTCAGGATGGGTCCGATGAGACATCTGTTCAAAGTATAGTTAGTCTGTGTTGACTCGCCTCAACTCGAGAAATAGTAGGGTAGATTATGTTCAATCATCATAGTCCTTGCTATTTCTTCAAGAGTTCTGTTCTTTCTCTCCACCACTCCATTTTGTTAAGGAGTTTATGGTGCTGAGAAGTTGTGAGCGATGCCATTCTTATCACAAAACTCTATAAACTCTAAGTAGTCGAACTCTCTACCATGGTCACTTTGAATTATCCGGATCCGAGTCTAAGACTCAACTTGGAATTTCCTGTAGAGCTTGCTGAACTCTTTATACGCTTCATTTTTATGCTTAAAAAACACACCTAGGTAAATCGTGAGTAATCATCAACAATAACAAGCACATATGATTTACCTCCAAAATAGTTTTCGAGGATTTGAAGAATGATCCGACTTGTTTCCCTTTTGCGCATGCTTCACAAATTTTATCTTTCTTAAATGCACAATTAGGCGATCCTCCGACTAAACCATGGGATGCAAGTTTCTTAATGGTATGCATGCTAACATGACCTAGTCTATGATGCCATGCCCATGAATCATCATGAAGAGATGCTTTTAAACATGATAAGTTCCGACTCGGGTCGAAAGGGTAATAGTATAAGTGTTACCAGATCTCTTACCTTAGAGTTTGATCTCTTTGGTAGCATCATCGAAATATAACAATTGGTCCGAGTGAATCTTACCTCTTGACCTTTATCACATAGCTGAGAGATGCTTAGCAAGTTGTACTTTAACCTTTTATAAGGTATACTTGGGCGACCAGATTGCTTCCTTTGCCAATCTTGCTAATCCCAATTATCTTGCCTTTACTTGTCATCCCCAAACGTGACTTTTCCTCCTTTGTAGTCCTCTAACTCAGAAAAGAATCTTGAATCTCCTGACATGTGGCGTGAGCATCCACTGTCTAGGTACCAATGCCCTTTTGTTCTTTTACGAGTCACCTACAAGTCGAGAAACAAACTAACCCTTCTCACTTCCTCTAACGACCCTAGTAACGGACCTTCTTAGGAGTTGCTGTAGCCTACTAGGATCCTCACCACCATGTCTTTAGGTTGGGGTATAAGGAACTTGAAGGTTGGCTCATGGAGAGTCTAAGTCACCCTAGAGGGGGTAAATAGGGTGATGAGGAAATTTGAACAAACTTAGAATCTTTTTGCTTGAAAAGAATAAACAAGATAATCCGAGTCTAGATTGGACTCGGAAAAGTGTAAACTCAAAATTACGTGGAAACCCTCATGGGGTAGAAAACCACGGCCGGTGCTAATCTAAGCACCAAGTCGAATCCACTATTTTGAATCCTCAAAATACAATGAATATAACTACCCAGATTTGTTCCCAAACAAATCTATTACAACTTTCCTAGGCTTATAATTTACCTTATCTGATCGACCTAGTACTTTCATGTTGAAGTTACCTTATCAACTTGGGATCCTCCAATTTTTCCCACGGTTAATTCTCTTATTTAACCTGGTACTTCCAAATTGAGGTAACCTTTACGAGTTTGGGACAAGCGAGTTCGGGTAATCTTTATAACTCGAGTTAGAGAGAAAGAGTAGAAGAGTAGTAAGAATTACAATACAAGCTGACTTAGAAGAATACAACTCAAAATATTAGAATTACGGTTTGGGAGTTGTATACTACGGAAGATGTTCAATATGGTCTCTCTTTGTCTTTCCTTCATCGGTTAATATCTTGTGCTAAGGCTTCTATAAATAGTCTTCCTTGAAGAGATAGCAGTTGAGCCTCCAACGTCTTTCTGTTGAAGCTGTCTAAGCCAACTAGCCGTTGAAACGAGATAGTTTGAGTCACTCAGATTTCTAGACCACCATGAAATAGCCGTTGTGCCTTGGTCCTATCTTCCAACAATTCTTTCTCTAGCTTTTGTAAACTGGAAAAGCAGAACGAAAAGACCGTTAGACTCGAAATAAAATATTACCCAAAACGATGAATGAGACAAGGTCGTTAGTAAGTTCTAAGCTTTTTAGAAATTCCGACTTTTTGTCCGGCGAGTGCTTTAATGGTTAGAAGCCTTTTGTTTTTGCTTTCTCTTCATATAATTGGCATTAGAAAAACCCGCAAAAACATTAAGCACAATGTTTCTTAAAGTATAAATATACTTTAGTCCATAATTAGATAAGGATTAGTCTAAATAAAGCATTTAATGATTAATTACCTTAATCTATTAATTTGGAATATTTTAAGTCTAATAGTTAATATACTCATATTCGAGATATGCCAAAACTCATAAATAAATCATTTAATCTAAATGCGCACATGAGTTATTTAGACAATTCACAAATACGCATGATTAAACAAATAATAGTGTAGGTAAAACAAAATGTCCGAGTCCGACTTAATGGGTCAGAATATGAGATTTGAGTGGGTTAGTCTTACTCATCGACTCGGATTGTACTTTCTAAGTCCGAGTATGACTTAGTGGGTCGAGAATTTAAGATCTTAGTGGGTCGAGTCTTACTCACCGACTCGGATTCTACTTTCGAGTCCGAGTCCGCCTTAGTGGACCAAAATCGAGATCCGAGTGGGTCGGTCTTACTCAATCTGTCATAACCAACTCGGATTCTACTTTCGAGTCTCGGACTTAGTCGGATAATCTTAATATATTTAACTCCGAGTTCACTCAAGAATAAGTCATATGGAAATGGTGAATTGTAAAGCATATGACTTAGTTAAATGAATTTCTTTTACAATGCTTCTTCCTTTATCCTAAATTTAGATGAATGCATGAAATCAAAACACATCGAAAGGGTTAGTTAGTCATACCTAAGTCTTAAGAGTAATGCCCCCTGCTGAAGAATTCGATGTCATATTAGGCGGTTTTAGGCGAACAAAACGGGTTATGCCCAAATCCTAATAAAACCTCCATGGAAAATATAAAAACACTGTCGAAGCGAGCAATAAGAATCTAGGGTGGATTCTTATTGGGTGAGTTTGACCAATCTAATGAAACATTATCGAAATATGTTTGTCTATGTTGAATCCATCATCATCCCAAGGTGACGAGCTATTATCACCTATATAATAGGTTGATTCCTGTTGGTAAGAAGCCACAAAGATCCGGCACCAGCAGCTTTACGGACTCTAGTGGCAAGTTAGAGGATTATTTTTCTCTAACTCCGCTAATAGTAGCTCAAACAATCATTAGTTTAGACCAAGTTGAAGCCAATGCTTGAGCTAAACTTCCACTGGAGCCCCTGTTATTACAGGTAAGTATAAAACAACGAATGAAAGCAAACCACGCAAATAATCCTTTTCCAATCTTGCCTTTGCTTTCATCACCAAACGTGACTTTTCCTCCCTTGTACTCTTGTAACTCGGAAAAGAGTCTTGAATTTCCTGATATGTGGCGTGAGCATCCACCGTCCGGTACCAATGCCTTTTTGTTCTTTTTTGAGCTATCTGCAAGTCGAAACAAACTAACCCTTCTCACTTCTTCTAACAAACCCAGTAACACCCTTTACTTGTGGTCCTTTTACGAGGAAGAAGACTCTTGGGAACCAGATTTGAATAACTTTGGGTTTGGTCCGATTTTGAGTCTTTCTTTCAAAGAACCGAGTATGTGTCTCTTTCTTTTGAGAAACGTTTCTTTTATAAACCAGTGGAGAAGAGTTTCTCCTGTAAGCTGGTGCAGGCTCGGTCCTCCTTTCATTCTTATGAATGGGACCGTGCTCAACCTTTCTAAACTTCACGATTACGGAATCCTTTTTGAAAAGTTCGAGTAGGAATTAGATTCCTCCTCTTTGTTAAAACCAAGACCTTCTTTTCGAAGGAGACACATTGGGACCCTAAGAGCATTTCGAGGTTTTTCTAACCTTGAGTAAATTTTTAAACAAGATCTTGACACTCGTTGAGCTTTTGCTTTAGTTGCCCATTTTCTCTTCGAGTACCTCGGACTCGGTCTCATTGGATTGAGCACTAGTCTTGAGTTCCCTTAAAGTTAGTCTCGGTTTTCCAATTCATTTTTTGAACAAATGCTTTCAGAGGTGATTAAGTCAAGTTGTTCTTTAAAACGAGAAGAGTTAGAATTGGACTTTTCTTCCAAAGTAAAAATGTACTTAGCTAAATCAACTTTGGAAAACTTGAGAAAGTAATCAATTACCTTTTGAGGATTTGTTTCCTCATTGTCCGATTGATGTGAGTCGACTCTATTTCAACTTCGAGTCGAGAGTGCCATCAAACAATTTGAGTGATCCGAGTCCTCATCATCTTCGATGAGTCTTCATCACTCCATGTGTCCATCATAGCCTTTTTCTTCTTTACTGTCCCTGTTTCTCTTAGGATAGTCCTTGATTATACTGTTCCTTGCTGCCACATTCAAAACAGCCGAGTTCTTAGTCAAAGGTAACTTTGAAGGGGAAGAGTGCTTACCTTTTCTATCCTTCTTGTCTTTCTTATAGAACTCTTCTCTTGGCTTCTTATCCCATCTCTTGTGCTTCATCATTCTCTTGAAGCCTCTAGCGATGAGTGTAATGAGATCCTCTTACGAGTCCGATGAACTCAGATTTGCTTCTCTAGTTTACGAGGCTTTTAGTGCAATGTTCTTTTTGGTGTTGACCTCTGCGTCCCCCTCTTTCGAGATGGATCTCGTGGGTGAGTAGCTTCCCAATGAGTTTGTCGACTTGAGTTGGGACGGGTTACGAGCCTCTTCAATGGCCATCACCTTAGGACCCCATCTTGTCTTGGGTAGGCTTTTGAGCATCTTTACGCACATTTCCTCGTGGGAAATCTTTCTACCCGAGAGATTTGAGATTGTTGGTAATCTCGGTGAACCAGGATGAACATTTGAGTGATGTTCTCTTCGGCTCCATCTTGAACAGCTCGTACTTGTGAAGATATTGACTTCTCTTCGCACTGCTGACTTGGCCGGTGCCTTCATAAGTGTTGACAAAAGTGTCCCACTCTTCTTTTGCTATGTCGTAGTCGACACTCGGTTGTATTCTTACGAGCTGATGGCGTACATTAGAATGTTTATCGCCTTGAAGTTCTTTCGAACTTCTCTGCTTCCTCGATAGTGAACTCGGCCTTTGTCTTAGGCACGAGTCTTATTTCTTTCGTCTTCATGGGAATGTAGTGCCTACTTGTATGATGTTCTAGACATCCTCACCATGATCCACCAGGAAACATTCCATGAGTTTCTTCCGAGTGCACGAAGTTAGATACTTTGAACTTTGGTGGTCTGCTGGAAGATCTTCCCTCATCGAATTCTCCATTGTTACGAGCCATTTTGATCTTTAAACCTTTAGATGGTTAGATCCTTTCTAAAAGGGTAGGCTCTTATAGCAATTAAAGGTTAGCTCTTGGAGAGACTATGTCACCCTAGAGGGGGTGAATAAGGTGATGGGGAAATTTAAACAAGTAATGGAAGAATAAAACTACGAGATGACTCCGTGGAGAGTCGAGTCTAGATTAGACTCGGAAAAGTGCTAACTCAGAAAGTTACGTGGAAACCCTCATGGGGCGAAAAACCACGGTCGGTGCTAATCCAAGCACCAAGTCAAATCCACTATTTTGAATCGACAAAATACAATAGAAAGACTTAACCAGAATTACTCCCTTACACAATTCCTTATAAGATTTTTCCTGGACTCGAAATTACCTTATCCGATCTAGTACTTCCTAACTAAGGTAACCTTTACAGTTAGCCACAATTGAGCTGAGTTAACCCTTACCGCTCGGTCAAGGGACCTTACTCGGAAAGTAAGAATAAGTGTTTGTAAACTTATTACAAGACCTTAAAACTTAGAAAGATATTTAGTACAGAGTTGGAGTAGTAAGTAGAAGATTGAGTATGAATACAATAACTTTTTGTTAAGTGCGTGTATTGATGGTTGGTTCAGCAATCTTCAAGTCTCGAGAGTTGCCTTCTATTTATAGATAACCAAGCAGATTAGCCGTTGTGACTATCTTCCGACTGGAAGTCCTTTGTGACCGTTGCAATGGATTTTCCGAGTCACTCGGAAAATATCCGTTGAGATGTGAACGTTGGGCAATGGCTCTTGACTCCATTAGAAGTCTTAATCCACTGGTGGTGTCCGAAAAGTAGGGTGGAAACCACCGTTGAGCTTAGCGTTGCAGATTTCTAGTTTTGGAAACGAGACAACCACGACATAGTGTTTGGTCTTCGGTCATAGGTGAAAAAGCCTTATCTGCTTGGTGATTTGACGCTTTGAAGCCGGTTACTTTTGTAATTCAAAATTATGGTAGCCTCGTTTGAATAACCTACAAAAGTAAATAAATTTGGTTCTCAAAGTATAAAATAATTTGGTCCAAGATTAGACAAAGATAATGCTTTAATTAAGATAACTAAGTGCATAATTATCTAAGTTAGAAAGAAATGGAATTTTACGAGTCTAATATCCATGATACTCAAATTCCATCTTAGTCGAGTCTAGAACCAAATCAAGTCAAATAAAGAATATCATAGTAGTCGGACTTGATCTAGACTAAACATAGTTTAAACAAAACATGCTTGACTTAGAAGAATGAATTAACACGAGTAATTCAATCAAACTTAGATCATGAAGTCGAACTAAGTTTATGCCTAATAGAACAAGTGTTTGAACATGCAATATATTTTAGTGTTGTCCGAATGACTCGAAGCTGTGTGTGAAATGATAAACAAGAATATGCTTTACGAGTAAGTCTGAATCAAAAGAGAACATATGCGATAGTTTCTATAACGCTCGAAAAGATGTTATATCACTCGAGAAAAGCTTATAAAACGAGATAGAATGACTTTTAGTCAAAACCTTATAAGAGATGAAGTCTTATACTTGGATTTCTTGATGGAACTTAGAATGATGTATATGATAGGTCTGAGTCTTCATTTTCTTTTCAACTTTTTTTCTTAAAACTTTACAAGAAAACTAAGCAAGGTAAGCATGAATGGTTAAAACAAAAATCCATCTCCACTCATAGCTCCTTCAATTAGCCAATAAACCAATCACCACTAACAAGGTAACACCCAACAAATTCCCAATCAATAGAAATGCTCCACTAGACCAAGGCTTAAGGATAGGAAAGAATGAAAAAGGCCAAAGGTATATTGAGTAAGGTTAGTGCGGGGAAAGGGGAAGGTTTGAAGGGTCTAAAACAAAGGTGGCTATTTGGCTCATGTAGTTTATCAAAATGAATGCCTCTATCCTCTTGGTAAGCATGCATGTGTCAAATGTGGTTTTGAAGAAAAAGATGGCAAGTTCTAGAGTTGAGCATGGGAAAGTAACACTCATGAGAAATGAGACTACAAAAAATGGTAGTCGTTAAGGCACAAAAAGAGTCTCACGAGGTTATCCCTACCACAATCACAACAAACTAGTTTATTTGATGTACCAAACATAAGAATTTCACAATTATGCACAAGGATCGTTCAAGACTAGATGAATCACAAACAAGACAATCAATCTCAATCAATTTTGCAACCAAGTCTCTTTCATCATCCAAATCAAACCAAAGATCCCAAAGTACACACTTCCCATGATAATTCAAGTACACACCCTTCCAAATGTTCATCACAGGAGGGTTTTCACAACTAAAATAATTTTTTTTAAGGCTACCACCACAAGCGAAAATAAAAGTAGAAAGGAAGAATAATTACCTCAACTGCGTAAAAATTGATCCCTTTGTTCTCCAATGCCTGCTAACTAGAATAAAAACATGAAAAATCTAACTAATGTAGTGCCTAAATGCAAACCTAAATGAAGATGATGATCGGGATGTACAACCTAAACTAATATGTACCCAAGTCACCCATCAAAACATTATAACCATCATCCAGCGGCCACCCCCATGCTTAGGACTTTCATTGTCCTCAATGAAATGCAAAAATCGAAAGGAGCAAAGGAGGGAAGGGGAAACTTACAATGGGGTCACTCGGACACCGGGTGCGGCTGATGGCGTCCGGTCGGGAGGAGGATACGGCACCCCATAATGATAGTAGGAATAATGGGCAAGGTGCTCGAGGTGGCCGACTCTCCCGTCGAGACTCCTAAGGCTCGTTGATTTGAGAACATCATGTCTCACAAATCGCCCGCCCCACATGGAGTTGATCGAGCCGATCAAGGATTGCCTGGAACATGGTGGGCTCGGTGGAGGAAGAAGGAGGAGGCTCCTCGGTGCTACTGCCCGCAAGTGGTGTGGGTGGTGCGAAGAAGAGGCGCCCTGTGATGGAATGGGCCCACAACAATAGCCTAAGAATAGATCCGGTTGTCCTTGTTTGTGATGGTAGTGCGCTCCTTATTGGGGAGAGCAAAGAAAGGCCTTTTGTGGTGACAGACCCAATAGCCTAAGGATTGTTGAATGTTTATGTGATAGAATGAAGTGAGGAAGTCGTTAGGACTTAATTAAGTTATGAGAAAATTGAATTGAACTGTGAAGCCTGAATCGAAACGTGAAGGAGCTTAGTAGTTGGTTAGGGCAGAGTTGAGATGCTTGAAAGTTTAGGAGTTAGGTTGTGTAGATACAAAGAGTATTGTGAAGGTCTCAATTAGCACTTAGAAATGAAGAAATGATGATTTGGGTCTAAACTATGAATTGATGCTTCAATTGAACCTTAGAGATTTCCTAAGTTCTTTGCGTTGGAAGGTAACGGCTTATATTGGGAAATAATGAGTTAAGTATAAAAGACGAGTGTGAGTTCACACCGAGTGATGCACAATTGAGGCATGGGAGTGAGAGGTGGGTGAGTATTAGGATAATTGAGTTCAAAAGATAATTAAATCCTTTTGGTTGAACTAAATTCGAAGATAAGTGGAACTAGCGGAAGTGGAGTGATGAAAAGAGATTAAGAGTCTGTATGATTGAATTTGGACGAGAAAGAGCTATTAATGAAATAGAAACCTAAGATGAGAGCAAATCACACTTGGAGATGAAGGGAGCTAGAGGAATTTTAGTAGTGAAGTAAGAATGAGAGCTATCCGACTAAATATGAGTAAGAAGAGGTTGATTAGTAATATGGAGGCGTAATCGGGAAACATTGAAGTGAAGATGGTAAATTATGAGAAGTTAGGACATGTGAGATTAATGGCAACTACTTGTGGTTATTGTTGCTCGAAAAAGGAATTAATCTTACTAAAAGGGAGAATTGAGAAAGGTTTAGTTGAAGAGAAGCTGAGAATGACTATTTGTGTTGAATTGTGGCTATCTCGTGCAAGTGATTGTGTTAAACGTAGTTCGAAGTTGGTTTTGAAAGACGTTCTATGTTTTACGCAAAATGATACGTGATTGTGACTTGTGTGATATATGCTTTTCAAACGTGAAAACGTACTTTGAAGAAGTGAAATTGATTTGAGAATGATGTTTGAAACAAGCTTGATAAGTGAACGTGTTAAAGGAATTGTTGTGAATCGACTTTGCCTAGATTGTTTAGCACAAGGAAGGATTCTAGCTAGGGCGGCTAGCTAGGGGTCCTGTGTAGCAGGATGCCTGATTGGAATCTTCCTAGATAGGTCCCAGGAGCCTTTTATTTGGGGTCGCGCCCGGAGAAACCAGAGAAATCGGAGAAACTATGAGAAATTGCGAAGTGCTAGTTCGAGTCCCAAACTTGGGAAGTGATTCACCGAAAGAGATTCATTGAAAATGATTTATGAGAAGTGATTCAGTAGAAGTGATCCAATGTCCGATTGAAAGCATTTGAAAGAAAGTGCGGATGAATTCACCTTGTTTAAAGTGATTCAATTCCCAAAATGATTGCAATTCATGCTTTGAATGATTGAAAAGTTATGATCGTTACGTTGAAAACTATTTCTAGAGATTTCATTGAAAAGTATATAGATTTGTATTATGTTATTATGCTTTTGCTTATTTCATTATTATGAGTATTATGTGTAAAGGATTTCCATTTTAAGGGTGTAAGACTCCAGGTGAGCCCGTGGTTTATTGCTCACCCCCACAAATTTTCCCCCACTCCCAATATTACAGGTACATTTCCGAGAAAGTATGATCTACACCTAGCTTAGTTCGGACTCCGCTGATTGCTTCGTTTGCTTGCATGCCGAATGATTCGAGTCAAGAATATGCATTTCTTATATTTCCTAGTATTATACTTTGTAATTCAGTTCATATAGTTTGTACCCAATGTACCATGAACCATTTAGATCGTTCTAAGTTTGTCGCATGATTGGTTGGACTCCGGGGTGTAGCCGTTGAGTTGTATACTCCGAGCGTGTGGCTCGTTGAGTTTTATTATGCGTTTTATGCGGGGTTTTAGGGCTTTAAGCCTATGGGATAGTCCACATTATAAACAGAACTCTGCCGAATTTTCTAGGAAATCTCAAATTCTTTTGGAGAACTACCTTTATTATCTTTAAGTTGAGTTTAGATAGCCAAACCGACACCGAGAAAGAGCCTTGGGAGTTCCTTTAAGGAACTCCGGCGATGTAATACTCTTAGGGGTGTTTTGGGGTGTTACAAATAGTGACAAGTAAAAAAACGGGCTTGTTTTTGTGAGATATGTGTGTAGGGTATAGTAACGATGAGTTGAATGAGTGACCGAGAGATCGGAATAATCGAAAATTCTTTAGCTCTTTGCATGGATTCAAGCTGCAGGGGATAAAGAGAAGGTGAGAAGTGAGTAATGATTTCATCAAAGTGATGTTTAGGTATCGGTACTCATGATAGCTTTCTGCGAGCATGATACTAAAGCGAGGAAGTCGTATGGGAATGAGAGTCAAGGCTCTCTATTTATAGGAGAGGACCTAGGTCACAATTGACCTAAGGTTTGCCTCTATCCGACCATCCAAGCAGCTGAAAATAAACCGGGCCAAGTCCTAAGAGATTAAACCGGATAAGAAGGTGATAAAATCGGATCGAATGCGGTTAGCAGGTGCGAGCCACCGGGCGCCCCTAGGGTTTTGTGCCCTAGTGTGTCTCCAAGGGAATCTCCAAGCCAAAACTCGGCGTTCCACATAATGCTTCTCGAAGGCGGCGCGGCCACGACGTCGTTTTGAGGGGAAAAGCTTCTAGTCTCGTGTGGACTGTCCTATGAAACGTAAACGCAACACTTTGATACTCGTGATCATGAAAATGCAACTCTTTAATGCCATCTTTAGGTCTTCAACTCCTTGTCCGATTTGGACAAAAGTAAAATGCGTTATTATAAAATTAAAATTTCCCGACACACCGTATTAAACTCCATTGTCTCTAAAGGCTCAGCCGGTTCGTGGATCAACCAAAAGAAAAGAGGATTGGTGGACCAACCCAAAGCAAAAGGCTATTTATTTGGTTTTGAGGGTTCTTTGTGGTTTATCGGCTTATGTCGCATCAATCGATCATAGTCCGAGATTCAAATCCTCAAACAGGACTCGTATTTCATCATCGGGCATAGTAACGATGAGATATGTGTGTAGGGTATAGTAACGATGAGTTGAATGAGTGACCGAGAGATCAGAATAATCGAAAATTCTTTAGCTCTTTGCATGGATTCAAGCTGTAGGGGATAAAGAGAAGGTGAGAAGTGAGTAATGATTTCATCAAAGTGATGTTTAGGTATCGGTACTCATGATAGCTTTCTGCGACATGATACTAAAGCGAGGAAGTCGTATGGGAATGAGAGTCAAGGCTCTCTATTTATAGGAGAGGACCTAGGTCACAATTGACCTAAGGTTTGCCTCTATCCAGCCATCCAAGCAGCTGAAAATAAACCGGGCCAAGTCCTAAGAGATTAAACCGGATAAGAAGGTGATAAAATCGGATCGAATGCGGTTAGCGAGTGCGAGCCACCCGGGCGCCCCTAGGGTTTTGTGCCCTAGTGTGTCTCCAAGGGAATCTCCAAGCCAAAACTCGGCGTTCCACATAATGCTTCTCGAAGGCGGCGCGGCCACGACGTCGTTTTGAGGGGAAAAGCTTCTAGTCTCGTGTGGACTGTCCTATGAAACTTAAACGCAACACTTTGATACTCGTGATCATGAAAATGCAACTCTTTAATGCCATCTTTAGGTCTTCAACTCCTTGTCCGATTTGGACAAAAGTAAAATGCGTTATTATAAAATTAAAATTTCCCGACACACCGTATTAAACTCCATTGTCTCTAAAGGCTCAGCTGGTTCGTGGATCAACCAAAAGAAAAGAGGATTGGTGGACCAACCCAGAGCAAAAGGCTATTTATTTGGTGTTGAGGGTTCTTTGTGGTTTATCGGCTTATGTCGCATCAATCGATCATAGTCCGAGATTCAAATCCTCAAACAGGACTCGTATTTCATCATCGGGCAAACATAATGAAATACATAAATAAAGAGATAAGGGACAACACTTTTTACGTGTCTACAATACCATAAAGTTCCAAGTTGAGAAGCGAGGAGTTGAGAATAGCAACCAATGTTAGTTTTGATTTCCTTTTCATTTTATGATCCTTCTATGTTTGTTCTATTTGTTATGGAAAAGTTATTGCTTTAGGTACATGAGTTTTAAGTATATGTTCTCCAGGCTACTACTTGTAAGAACTCCAAGCAAGCAATATAGTCATAAAGACAAGCACATAACTCAATCTATAAAAAGCATCATTTTGGGTAAATATGCGACCATGACATGTCATGGTCTCATATTTACCCAAAATGATATTTTTAGTAGGCTGAATGTATTGGTCTCACATGTAATATATTTTTTGCTGAAAGTTGTGAAATATGGAATTGTTGTGGTTGCAAAATGTGTAAATTGTTGTAAACCAAGTGAGGTTGTTGGTGGTTTGTTGTGTAAATTGTTGTGGTTGTAAAATGTACATGTATATATTTTGTTTGTAAAATTGTACATGGGGTACGAAAAACAAAAAAATTAAGACCTATTACTATGGTTCTTACTAAAAAACCACGAGTAATAGGTCTAAAAATAACCTATTACTACAATTCTTATGTAAGAACCATAGTAATAAGCCTTCCATCGCCTACATTTGGCCAAATACGGAGTTTTGGGCCCGGACCTATTACTACGGTTCGGAGAAAGAACCATAGTAATAGATGAACCTATTAATACGGTTTTTTTAACCAGAACAACGGTAATAGGTAATCTTTTACTACTTGTTTCTGAAATGAACTATAGTGAGAGGTTGTCTTTTTACTACGGTTTTGAACCATAGTAAAAGATGTCCATCTACTAATATGCCCCCATACACGACACCTGATAACTATAGTAAAAAGTCATTTTGAACCATAGTACAAGGTGGTTCCTGTAGTAGTGAGGAAGTATATGTGGAGCAAGCCCCTGGATTTGAAAACTCTCACTTTCTAAATCATGTTTTCAAATTGCAAAAGGCTTTATATTGTTTAAAACAAGCTCCAACAGTTTGGTATGAAAGATTAAGTAGCTTTTTGGTTGAAAATGGATTTAAAAGAGGTCTGATTGACAAAACCTTATCTACTAAAACCAAGGGGAAGGATTTTCTTATCATTCAGATCCATGTTGATGATATAATTTTTGGTGCTACTAATGAGATTTTATGTCAACAATTTTCCGAGCTCATGAGACAGGAATTCCAAATGAGCATGATGGGAGAATTGAATTTCCTCCTTGGACTACAAATCAAGTAAGACAAAGATGGAATCTATGTCCACCAGTCCAAGTATGTGAAGGAGTTACTCAAGAAGTACAAACTTCAAGATGCTAAGCCAGCGACAACTCCTACGGGTAGTAGTACCAAAATGGACTTATATGAGAATGGTAAGTCAATAGATCGGATACTCTATATAGGTATGATCGGATCTTTACTTTACCTTACTTCTACTAGGTCAGATATCATGTTTAGTGTCTTCCTATGTGTAAGATTTTAAGCTAATCCAAAAGAATCACATCTCACTTGTGGTGAACAGCATTTTTAGATATCTTTTAGGGAATCGGACACTTGGTCTTTAGTACTCAAACGACTCAAGTATGAGTCTTAGTGGCTACTTACCCGCTTATTATGCTGGATACAAGGTTGATAGGAAGAGTACTTCAGGAGCATGCCAATTTCTGGGTCAATCACTTATCTCCTGGGACTCAAAGAAGCATAACTCGGTCGCCTTATCAATAGTTGAGGCTGAGTACATAGCGATCGGAGCTTGTCGTGCTTAGTTGTTGTGGATCAAGCAACATCTAAAGGATTTGGGACATACCTTCTCATTCACTCCTATCAAATGTGATAATCAAAATGCTATCAGCATCACCAAGAACCCAATTCAGCATTCAAAGATTAAGCACATTAAGGTCCGATATCACTTTTTGAGAAACCATTCTAAAAAGTGTAATGTAGAACTTGAATTTATTACTTTCCAGCTCCAATTGGCTGATATTTTTACTAACATTAGGTGAAGATCGGTTTTGCTTTATTAAAAATGAGATTGGTATGTTAAATGCACGATTACATGTTTTATTGCATGAATTATTATGTGCTTATATTGTTCAAACATATTTTTATTGAGTGAAATCTGAATGACTTGTAGTTCGGTTGGAAGTTCATGAAACCGAGCTCTAGTTGTTTATGAACCGAGTGGTTTCTAAGCAATCGGATAGAAAACCGAGTCATACTCGGTTAAGAGAAAATGGACAACAAAGTTTCGAGGTCATCTCTAATCAATGGAGAATCTTAGGTAAAATTTTATAAAGTTTCTCTCTCTCTCTCTCTCTCTCTCTCTCTCTCTCATCCCACGTGATCTGAATTGAAAAACTAGCTGTTGGGAAACTATTTAAAGAAAGCCGATGGAATTATAACCGTTGGAATTAGCTATTCCACTATTCTCCAGGTCAATTGCGGTCTTCTATCCGTTGAGAGCTCTTCTTTATAACTAATCGTCACTTATTCTCATTTCTACACTTTGCTCTTGTACATTTGAAATAAGAAGTCAGAATCCTTTCCTCTCACTCAGCTTTGTTGGACTCGCTCAACTCGGACTCGGGTTTCTCACTCTTACTCTCTATCTTTTCTAATTTTTCAGTTCTCTTCTAATCCTACTCCAACTCTTTCAGTTTCTATCTCTCTTTCTTTTCCAAACAAGCCTAAAAGAGGAACAATTTTTAAGGGTGGTTCGGCCACAAAGAAGGCCGGAACTTCTCCTAGAGTCGTCCCCTCGACTTCCGTGCCTAATGACCATCGCAAGGAGGCCTCAAAGGGCAAAGTCTGTTTCTTCCATAAACATGGAAGAATCAAAATCTCCTATTGTCGCCCAATAGTACTGTCATGAAGACAAATTCTTTCTATCTCGCCAAACTCTCTTGGGTTAAAAAAACTCAAGAAAACTGATTTTCTTGATCATCTCTCGTTACTATGACTACATCTACTGAGATCTAGTCATAGAATTCTACCCAAACTTGTCCGCCTTAGACAACATTCTTATTTCTTTTGTTCATGGCAAGAAAATTGTCATGAACTTTGCCTTCCTTCACGAGACTCTTCAATATTAAAAGTCTGTTTCTTGAGAAAAACACGTAGTCTTTCAATGAAGTCGATAAGGACTTTTTTCTAAGTTTGCTCGAGTCAAACCTAAGGCTCGAAAGAACTATGACTCTGCTGAAGTCCGAAGCCGGACTTCTTTGGTTTTTATAAGAACTTTGTTCTCATTCTATCCCTCCAAGGAGAGCCTAAACAGCAACGTTCTCAAGGTTCTTTTTGATATTCCTGAAGGGTACAAGATTGATCTGTATGACCTGTAATTTTGGGTTAGGTAATTATATGAGTTAAATTAATTATTTAGTTTTAATTAAATAGAGTAGGTCAAATAACCAAGGTATATATGTGGCTAGATATTCGTAAAGTTATTTGAGCGAATTATTATCGGTTCGTGTAACTCTTATTAGTGAAGCGTATTAATTCCGTCCTCCGAATTTTTGCCTGGACCAACTATGTATAAATCGAGGTACGCTTACGCTACGTATGTGGGTTTAATAATTATTATGTTTAACAAAACAAAAATAGGGGGATAGAAGGGGGATTAGGATTACTTTTAATTGAGTAAATTAGGAGGGAGAAGCTTGGGGTCCAATAATAACTTGTAATTTAGTTACTGTGCATTTCTTATATTTCTAAGTATTGTACTTGTAATTTAGTTCATGTAGTTTGTACTAGATGTATAGTAAACCATTAAGTTTTATCGCATGATTGGTTGGAATCCGAGCATGTGGCTCGTTGAGTTGTGTTATGTTTTTATGTAGGGTTTTAGGGCTTTAAGCCTAAGGAATAGCCCACATTACTAATATAACTCTGCCAAAATTTTTAGAAAATCTCAAATTCCTTTGGAAAACCACCTTTACTATGTCTAAGTTGAATTTAGGAAGCAAAATTGACACCTAACAGAGCCTTGGGAGTTCCCGTAAGGAAATTTGGCGATGTAATACTCCTAGGGGCGTTTTGGGGTGTTAGAAAATGGTATCGAGCATAGATTTTGGTGACCTTAAGTATACATTGCATATAGCCGTCTAAGATCCTTGTTATGTGATTATGTGCTTTGTTTGTGACCGACATATGTATGCCCTTAAGTTCAACCTCTAATTTATAAGCGACTACGTGGTTGACTTAGTCAAATTAGTTGATTGTAAAATGCCCATTAAGGTGATATGTGAGTGGCTTGTGTGTGCTAATTGTGGCAGTAAGTGTGGCTGAAATCTTATTTTCGGTCCATTACTCATTGGTTTCGTTGAGTCCTGAATTAAAAACCTCTATCTTTAGGACTTAATTGATTTGATTACTTATGTGATTAGCTAGAGGATGAGTTCAGTGATGTGAATTGTGAACTTATGTGCTTGTATGTGTGAGTGATTTATGCGTGCTAAGTATGTAATTGGATGTGGCTGAATTTTTTTTAATTTCCTTTCCATATTCATTAATTTCGCGGTGTGGCTTCTAAATTGTTAGTTGACTTCGGAATCCTACCTCTAAGAAGAAGCATACGAGTATTCAATTATGTATTGATTGTTTATATAATTCTTTCCAAGGAGTTTAGAGAGTGCATAATTGATTTTTATGGGAAAAGGAAAGACATACGGTGCAGTAGCATAAGTGAAGCATACTTGGAGACTCCGACTCCGTTTGTTGATCTAGGTATAGAGGCTGTCTTTGGGAGTTGTCACTAAGGAATGAATTGAAATGTCACATTGTGGAATAGGATAGGGCTGAGCACTCCCGAGTGTTGAAGGATACTTGCATATATTTATGGAAATACTCATAGGTGGGTACTTTGAAAGTCATAAATGAGAATTAGAGGCCATGGAGAGGAAAATTAATGGGAAATACAACGTGAAAGATTGTTGTATCGTTGGTGGAATTGGTTTTCTTGATAATAATATTTGAGTTCATAATCAAGAATGCCAAACTGGGTATTTTGCTTGAAGTGAAGGTCGTTCGAAGTGTTGGAAGGTACCTTTTGGGTGCCTTTGGGAACTATTTTGGAGAAACAGTTGATTTAGGAATTTTCTCTATTTCCATCTAAGTTTTGAATCGACCAAACATAGGATGCAATGGTTATGGAGATCCATCTATGAGTCCCAATTTGAGAAACTTATGAGAAAAGTTTAGAATAAGTCGAGCATGAGGCTAGAAGGGGCTAAGTAAATCATATTGAAGATTGTGCTTTCCACCATTTTGAGTTCCTTTCACTTAACTATCTCACCAAGAAGAGTTGATTGATGAATGTTGGAATCATGCCCTCCACCACTTTTGAGTTTATATGTGGCGGTTCTTTTTGAAGTTTATAAACCTTGGGCATTGATAATAACCTCTTAGGTGGAGCGCCTCGTTTACAATGGTAGTTAGAAGTTCTATCACTCCCATACTTCATTTGGAGTTTGTTGTATTATTAGTGCTTATAGTAACGACCATAAGTTACTTGGGAGTGAGATACTTTAAGTCTTACATAAGGAGCATAGGCTTCATCTTAAGTCCCACAGAGGTGAAAGAATAACATGAGGAATTCCTACTACCTATTGTAGTTACCATGAGTTGCCTAAGGATCTTATAGTGATGGATATGTTCACACATAGTTTGGTTGCCTTTGAATCTTGACTTGGTTTCAATTCTAGCATTTTGATTATACTTTCGAGCTCTGTCTACTACCTTTTGGTGATGTTACTTGCCTAGTATGTGTGTCATTCTTACCGTTTGACCAGTGATGCACCATAGATAATTCGTTGAACTAGCCCACCCAACTAGCTTGGCCATAGAGTTTGCTTAAGTTTATCGAGGATAAGGAGCTACAAGGTGGTGTAAGATGTTTGAACTAGATGCGTGCCAAGTTAATGTGTAGATTGCATAAGTGTTTGGTGGAGACATTAATATCCAATTTAAAACAAGTGGTGAGATCGTTCCAAGCCAACTATTTGCTCTTTTCTAGTGCGATTTGCTCCTTGGCGCTTTGTAATTAAGTGAACAGACGTATCGAAATGATGGTAGAAAGGAGGCTGGAACTCATTAAACCATAGAGACCACCGAGGGATTCCGATAACCGTGGCTACCTAATTGAGTCTCCTTCCGTATTGAGTGTGTGAGTGTGCTCTAGGTATATATGCCTATATCTTGCCGTTTCGGGGTAGTACCTAATTGTTCGAATTTCGGGGACGAAATTCTTTTAGGGGGAAGTAATGTAAGACCCGTAATTTTGAGTTAGGTAATTATATGAGTTAAATTAATTATTTAGTTTTAATTAAATAGAGTAGGTCGAATAACCAAGATATATACGTGGTTAGATATTCGTAAAGTTATTTGAGCGAATTATTATTAGTTCGCGTAACTCTTATTAGTGAAGCGTATTAATTCCATCCTCCGAATTTTCGCCTGGACCAGCTACATATAAATCCAAGGCTGCTTATACTACGTATGTAGGTTTAATTATTATTATGTTTAACAAAAAAAGGGCGGATAGAAGGGGGATTAGGATTACTCTTAATTGAGTATATTAGGAAGGAGAAGCTTGGGGTCCAGTAATAACTTGGCACCAAGCCAAGCATTCGGTGGAAAAGAGAGGGGGAACCAAGACATTAAAAGGGAAAAAGGAAAGGAGGGCTTGGGGAGAGGAAGGGAGAGGGAGGCCGAGCAAAGCAAGATGGAAAGAAAGGGAAAAGCGCAAGAGGAACGGAGCGAAGAGGGAGGAGAGAGAGAGCGAGAGCCCGGAGGCCGGTGGCCGCCTGAATGGCGAGAACGCCACGGCTAGCAAACACAGAGAGAGAGAGTAAGGAAGAGATTGAGATAAAGCGAGAGAGGAGAGCGTGCGAGCGTGATAGCCGAAGAAGTAGTTAGAGGCCGGCGGGCTAGACGGCTAACGAAGGAGAGGCTGTCTGGAGAACACGGGGGATTAACTAGGGATGGCGAAATCGAGACAAGCAGAGGAGAAAAGCATAGTGTGAGTGTAACAACCCGTCCCTAAGAAAATAATTAACTTTAAATACATTCAAGATTAGCATGAGCGTGTGCATTTCAAATTTCCAAATATTTTCATATTACACATGTGTATATATATTTATATATATATGTCAATGTTGTTTAAAGTGCGAGAACCGGATGATGACAACGACGACGCACGAGCATACTTTATAAATTTCAATGACTCGAAGATAATTAACATTATTATATAGCTAATTTATTTTTATAAACTTAATATTACTAAAAATAAAATTCTTAGATTAAGATAAGCTTAAAATGAGAAAGATGTTAATAAGCATAAAGAGTTCAAATTAGATATGCATAAGGAAAATAATGAGGATGAGTAAGTTGGGTTAAGATAGCTTGCTAAGGAATTGGGCCCGAAATAGCCGATCGGCCGGTGAGAGAGGAAGCCGAGAGGAGTATAAAAGCCCGAGGTGACCTAAAAGCCGACATTTTTCCTAAACCTAATTGCTGATACACTCACAACTCTCTCTCCCTCTCTCTCCCTAGCCCCGACGCCCTGCCTCTTCTCTCGTCCCACCTCCACCGCCAACCGACAGCACCCACTGCTCCCCGGCCGCGCCAACCGCCACCACCAGCTAGCTACCGGCACCATCACCATCGCCTTCACCGATCTCCTCATCAAAAACCCCGACGACCAGCCACCGCCAAGAAATCGCCCTTTCACCGTGGTTCTTAGGGTAATTTTTCAGATTCGATCAGTTCTTTTAATTTAATTTCTTAAGATAGTTTTTCAAATTCAGTTCTCTTTAATTTAAGCATTTAAGTTGTAATCAGTTATTCTTTTCTGTTTGGAGATTAAAGTTGATTATGGTATGTATGTAATTGATGCATGGAAAAATTGGTGAGATATGGATATACTGAAATTGAAGAAAAGATTATAGACAGATTTCTATATAAAGGACGAGTTAGGGACAATTTGAGTTAGCAAGTATTACGGACTAATTTAGATAATTATTTGACCTAATGGTGAGATTAGGAGAAAAAGCGAGGATATTTTGCAATACCGAGGGTTGGTGAAAGTGGAGGAAAATAAGAGTATCATGTCAGGGAATGAACACCTCTTTAGGTTAGAATTAATTATCATAAAAGAGTGAATAAAGGTAATTGTATAATAAAATAACTAATAGCGAGTAATTAAAAGTAAACCCTTTCTTTAACTTTAAAACAATTATTATCATTATCACTTATTAACATAATTTTGTAGAGAAGGAGGAGATAATACCTATTGTTAACATATACACATATTTATGTATGCATCTTATAAAAGAAATCAATAAATAAACCTTATGGGTTAGAGATAACCTTAATATCATTTAGGAGAAAATTATGTATATTGAAGTAAAATATATGTAAAAACAAATGTATATATATTTATGTATGCAATTAAAAAGAAAGTTATATATATATATTTTTGAGGTTGCTATATATATATTTAGGCATGCATTGTATAAAATAAGATAAATAAATTATATATAGATTAAAGACATCATTAGTACTCTTAGTAAAAGCTAGCTTTATTAATTTTTATTTCAAGTATCCTTGAAGTAATTTAATAAATAAGAGATGAAAACTTCAGTTCATTAATAAAATCTTTATAACTCTTAAGGCCATCAAGCGTCGTGCGTTCATTCGGATTCCGCCCCAAGAGGATAAAGAACATCGGCACAAGGTACGTTCATTGATCGTGCCCTTCAATGTTTTATTTACAAATCAAGGCCGAATATGGCCGCCATTAACATCCAACAAAGAATCATTTGCAACAGTATTTGCCATGTTAAAGTGGACCCGCCCATTGATAATTCACCATTATTCAAAGTCGACACACCATAATTGCGCCGCACCAACTGGACTTCCCGATCGGTGCGGGTGTGTACACATGTAGGGAAACCCGATGATCGCAAGGGTAACCACACGAGATAATTAATTAGCAACAGTTTTACATTGTCCACTCTCCCTCATTTACAAATGAATTGAAATGCATGCGCTCAACTCAATTATTTCATAATACTTATTTCACGAGCATGATGATAGACGTATTGAGCTTCGGCTCACAATTTGAAAATATTTTCTTGTTTTGTTTTAGGTAAAGATGTTGAAGGTATGAAGCAAGAGAGAAGTTCTGGTCGGGACTTAGAGGCTCGCAATGGCAACCTTGTTTAGGATATCGGGGATTAAGTGTCGTTGTCATAGTTTACTAGACGAGTAGTTTATACGTATGTTTAATCTTTATATAAGTTATAGTTTATACTTAATCATGAGTCACTTGTTGTTAGTGGCAAAGCAAGAGTAACTAAGATTAAATACATTTATAGATATAGCCTTGCCCTTTCTTCCGGTAAGGGCGGCGTAATGCCCACGACCTACTTTCATTGTGCGAATCATCGGTTAGAGGCTTGCTTAGTCTAAAATCGGTGATTATGGGTTTGGGGCGTTACGGTGAGGGACCGAGGGCAGCGATCGGTGAGCGAACAAAGGAGTAAGGGGCCGGGACAGAACGAGAGGTGGAAGAAGGACCCGGAGCGAGAGATAGAGAGCACGGAGAGCGAGAGGAAGCAAGAAATGCTAAATCGAAGCGAGAGTCCCCTGAAACCAAACGCAACCAAAAGCAAAACACGGGCAACAAGCAATTCAATCAATTCCAAACCCTAGAATTCGAGGTGGGTAGTCTTATGCTCTAAACTTATATTAATTTCAAAACCCAAATGAGTTTTGTTGTGAATATTACATGCTTATATTATAGATTGAATTTAGGAAGTTGTTAGGGATAAATTAGGATATGAAAGAATCTGATTGAGTTTGTTAAAGTCCTATGGGTGATATCGGGAGTTTAGTTAGTAACGATGGAGTATGTGCAATTTCAGTTGCTTGAGGTTATGGGTGAATCAATTAACGTTATAGTTGAATCATTTGTGATCTCTTGAATTTACTCGAGCTGGATTCCTAGTAATTAGGCTGCGAACCGGAGCTTTGGGGTAAAAGGGAAGTAGGAGTTCATCTTAACTAATGCACAATTGAGGTAGGGGAGTAGAAAGCGGTTGTCGGGGTAAATTGAGTTGGAGATGTATCCGAGTCCGTGAGATTGAATAAAACTAAAGGTAAGTCAAGCTAGCAAAATTTGAGTGATAAAAGGTAATCAAGAGTTATATGATCGAGTATGGGCGAGCAAGAGTTAATTAATAAGGTAGAGATGTAAAATGGGAATTTGAGGTAGGGAAATGACGAGCTGAGAATGGTAAGGTTAAGTTGAGTTTAGAATATGTCTAAGCCTTGAGATTAAATCAAGTTGAAGATAAGCATAGCAAGAGGAACTTAAGTCATGAAGTGAGATCAAGAGTCTTATAGTTGAATATGGGTAAAAGAAGTTGAGTATAATGTAGAGACATAAAATGAGGACTTGAGGTCAAGACAATGAATTGTGAAAAGTTGAAACATTGAATTAGGTGGTATCTACTTGTGGTTATTGTGGCTTAGAAAAGGAATTAAACTTTCTCAATTAGTGAATTGAGAAAGGTATAGTTGGAAAGGAGATGAGAAGGACTATCTATGATTGAATCATAGCTATTTGTGCAAGTGATTGTGTTAAACGACGTTCAAAAGTAGTTTTGAAAGGAGTTATGTATTTTACGCGAATTATTCTTGAAGGCAATTTCTTGAGAACTGCCTTTCAAACGTGAATATGTTTTAAAGAAGCGAAACTTATTTGAGAAAGTGAATTAATAAGGGTGACACTTGGTTTCATGCCTTCCTTGATGTTAAATCGATTTGAGAAAGCTATTGAAGTGAATGTGATGAATGATTATGTGCAAATTGTTTTGAATAGACTGGCTATGGATCATTTAGCATACCGAAGGGTTTGAACTCGGGGACGCCTAGTTAGAAACTTCGAGGAAAGGGTTTTAACAGGGGTCCTGCGGTGGCGGGATGCCCGATGTGAGATTTCCGAAGATAGGTCCCGCGAGCCTTTTTGTTGAGGATCACGCCTAGAAATTAAAGAAGTGCTAGTTCGAATCCTCCGAACGCCCGGAAAGTTTATTCATTCCCAAAAATATTGTGCATGAATGTGATCCCGTGCTTTTAAATGATTGAAGAGCTATGATCTTTACATTGCAAGAGATTTCATTGAAAGTATCTAGATTTGTATTATGTTATTATGTTTTCACCGATTTCATTATTATAAGTAGTATGCGTAAAGAATTTCCATTTTAAGGGTATAAGACTCTGGTGAGCCCGTGGTTTATTGCTCATTCCACAAATTTCCCCTTTTCCCCGAGTGTTGCAGGTGCATTCTTCGGAGATGTGTGCGGTACTTAGCTTATTCCGAACTTCGTTGATTGTCTGTTTGTCTGGTTGCTTGAGCGATTTGAATCGCAAATGTGCATTTCTTATATTTTTAAGTATAGTACTTGTAATTTAGTTCATGTAGTTTGTACCGGATGTATAGTAAACCATTTAGATCATTTTAAGTTTTATCACATGATTGGTTGGACTCCAGCGTGTGGCCGTTGAGTTGTATACTCCGAGCATGTGGTCGTTGAGTTATGTTATGTTTTTTATGCAGGGTTTTAGGGCTTTAAGCCTAAGGGATAACCCACATTACTAATAGAACTCGACGAAATTTTAGAAAATCTCAAATTCCTTTGGAAAATCACCTTTACTACCTCTAAGTTGAATTTAGGAAGTCGAATTGACACCTAGCGAGCCTTAGGAGTTCCCGTAAGGAACTCCGGTGATGTAATACTCCTAAGGGGTATTTTGGGGTGTTACATGATCTCTTCCAATTCATTCTTGAACAAAGTGGTTTGGTCCCCCGAGCTTGAAGAACATCCCTTTTCCATTTTGAGCCATTTTATCCTAAGTTTTTGCTCACTTCAAATTAGATCTTCCCAAAGAAACAGACAGACTTTTGACTCATGTCTGTTTCTATCGGGAGAGAGGATTTTCTAACTCGGATACTAGGAAGCCGAGCTTGGAGTCCGGATTCACACTTCTGAAATTGCTCAAACTTCTCCTCGTAAAAAGACTTCCCAAGATTGAATGGGAAGAGATTAATCTCGTACCCTTCGAGAATATCAAAAAGAACCTTGAGAACCTTGTTATTTACAAACCAATAAGCCAGAGCCTCTAGAATACATGACATAACACGTATACCATCTATGCATCCAATGCTATTAAAAAACATAAATCTATAAATCTAACTAATTCATGACGATGATGAATATAAAGAATTATTTATAGAACTTAAGAATATTACCTTCAAATATGACATATATATTATATCATTGGCTATTTGAGATGGTATGTCTCCGAAGTTTGAATCCCTCAATCTTATAATATTATGTGCTTTACACATAGCTTTTCAATGCGATATTGCATTTAAAACTTTATGAAACACCTTACTAATAGTACCTCTTCAATGTTGAAAACATTCCCGAATAACTCTATTTGAAACTATACCTAGCAATCGGGTCATTCGATTCGAGTTCGGTTCGGGTTAGTTCGGTTTGTGTTAACTTCTGGTCAATCTTGTTCGGGTCCGGTTCGGTTTCGAGTTCGGGTCAACTTCGTTTCGGCTAAACTTCGAGTCGATCTCGTTTGGGTTCGTTCGGTTTCGGTTCGGGTCAACTTCGGTTTGATTAAACTTCGAGTCAATCTCTTCGAGTCAAGTTCGGGTTCGATACGGGTTAATTTTGGATCGGGTTAACTTTGGGTCGTAATTGGGTCACTTTTTGGGTCAAAATCGATTCAAAATTGTACCCACTAAAAAAAGTACCACTATAGGCACAAAAGTCCATCCCGAGAGACCCAACAAAAAAATGTGGCTTGGGTCACTTTTATTTGGGTTAAATCAATTCGAGTCCGATTCGGTTCGGGTCGGTTCGGTTTCGGTTTGGGTCATTTCGGTTCGGGTCGGAATCGGGTTCATTAGATTTCAGGTGGGTTCGGTTCGGGTCGGTTAGGGTCGGTTCATTTCGATTTTCGGGTCAAAATCGGTTCAAGCTGTTTCGAATGTCGGTTCGATTTGAGTTTCGGGTAGTTCGAATTGACCCATTCGGTTTGGGTCGGTTTTATCGGGTCTATTTGAAACTCCTATAGTAACAATATATAAGAAAAGACCTCTTTAATAATTGATGTTTTATGACTTGATTTCAATTCAACCCATACTTTAATGGCACCGCATCGCATAATATCAAGAATAAATATGGCTCTAGCTATTCCAGAGGCATTATTATCCTATTGGATAGGATGCCCATTTAGCACTTTGTTCGTCCTCTCCTCTCCTGTCATAAGAAAAGTCATTGCTCTTTATAAATATATCTATAGTAATATACGGATATGTCAGCTTTTGTACATATAACCATAGTCCAAAATTTAGGTGACTGTTCCTCATAAGGATTCATTACGCACCTATGAATAATAAAATTAAATAAGAAAAAAGTAAATAGTTGCTCTGTAACATAATCATTTCCATCATACTAAACAAATATTCTATAGATATTAATAAAATTGAAATGGAACAAAAATACTTTGATTTCTTAAAGCAAAACATCAACTTCAGTCATTAATTATGAGAAGTACCTCATAAAACATTCACTTATTAAATAATTGATACAAAATAAAAGTTAGCATTGCAGTAAAACTTACCTCGCTGTCGAAAATAAATTGGTGGGGCCACTAGATTATAAAACTTTGTGAGCTTCCCGCATTAATGTAATTGATAGAAGCTATGGTGAAGACAGAGAAACACACGCACGGAAAGAAATTATAGAGAATTGTAGGGTTGATGAAGATGAAGATAGAGAGGCTGGGCTATTTAAAGTTGAGAAAGATGATAAAGTTGGAGATACATATAACTGAATTAGATTCATAAGGAAGTCGATGTCGGCTGAAACACCTTCAAGATCGGGATCACAATCTGATTCAGTTGTGCGGCAAAGAGTTTGTGGCAGAAGAAGACGGCTGGTTGGGAGAAAGAGTGTTTATATAGTGAGGGTATATATAATAAATTTTGATGATACACTTGGAGTATTTTTGGATAAAATTGCAAAGGCTAGCAGATGATTCTCAATTGTTACTGCAAGTAACGCTGCACAACCTCTACCCAAACTCCGTCTCAACCTCTAACCATTACTATAAGAGCTAAGTTACACAACACTTCTAATTTTAACTACGTAGTGGTTAACCTCCTTCAACCACGCTAAGCACCACCTAAACAGCTATTATTAAATACACTAATACTGTGTAAGGATAGTTATTAGTTGCAGAGTCTCACATGATAAAAGATGTCAAAATGCATTAATGCATAAGTTTGTTTTGAGATGAAGATCATGTGGAATATAGAACGGATGAATAAATGAATGTCAATGTATTCACTTATATGTTCAAATGAATTCCTATCATTAACAAGTCTGTTCTAAATTATCAAATGATTAAATGACTTCAAATCATCTTTTAATAACCTTGAAGAGTATAGATTAAGGGATCTTGCAAGATAATTGCCAACCTCCCAATTAAATATCGTTGAAAATTGAAAACTTGAAAAACGCACAAATAGCTTTTTGGAGGGTGATACGTTTACAGTGAGTGTAAGTTTAGTTATTTTACACTTCTAATGACAACATCACAACTAGGACATTATGCTTTTACCCATATTAAGGACAGTTAAATAAGCAAATAAAAAGACCATACATCCCTTTTAGTTGTTTCCTCTATTCTAGTTTCTGGAGCCGGTTAGTCTTTGTATCTGACCCTTCACGTCCCTCTTCATCTTCCACCTCCAGCAACCCCTCCCCAAAAACAAAAGAAAAAAACATCCAAAAAAGCTATTTGTTTTACAGTGAGTGTAAGTTTACTTATTTTACACTTCTAATGAGAACATGACAACTAGGACATTATGCTTTTACCCATATTAAGTGTTAACTCAGACAATAAATCTGACCTATCGGACATGTTTATCCAATTTGTTTATCCGATTCCTTTGAGCTTTAGTATGTTTTGATCTCAAGGATAAAATTTAGCAACTAGATATACTCCTTAAATATCCCCTATATTATTATTCATCTTCCATATTTATCCGATTTTATGGTAAGATATTATCTCCTTATTTATCATTATACTAGATCATTGAATTAAGGAAATATTCCCATTGAATATAATCCCAAATATTTCGGATAAATTGCAGCATATTACGGTATGATTTTATTGCATAAAATCTGAATCTTTCCATAGAGATTATTGGACCTATCTTCGGAAGGATATCAAGTCGGATCATTCTACCTATGGGTTGCAAGTAGTAGAAATAGTAACTACGTGATTTAAGCAATGAATGAAGGTTGTCAAGGCAAGACAAGCATTTAAAGATACATAAATATTTCGAGAGCAAAGCCAAACTTGGAAAGAATCGATATCTTGGACAGCGATCGGATCCTGTTAAGGTTGAGTTACCAAGTCGAGCAGAGAAGATCATTTTTCTAACGGTATCTCCAACGGTCGACTAAATGAAGGGAAAGTTATAAAGATACAAGCCAACACCGTGGATCAACCAAGCAAGAGAGCATACTTTATGTCCTATCTTCATCTCTTGTAATCGTGTCTTACTTACTCAAATCATTCTTGTAGCAAAGTGTCTAAGGGTTAGATACTTTGTGAGTTGTAGCAAAGAGTCTTGGGGAAGACTGCTCTGTGAGTTGTAACACCGAGAGAAATGTGAGTGGTGGGGCTCTAGAATAAGTGTACTCGAAAGGTCAATCAATGAGTTAAGTGAAGAACTCATCTAATAGTTAGAGCAATAAGAGAAGTAGAACATAATCTTAAGGTAGGAAACCTTAGGTAGTCACTAACTTGGACCAAGATCATCAATAAACAAGCTTGCATTGCCTAATTTACTTCTCCATTTGTTTGTTTTTCATATCCGACGACTCATCTAAGTCATATGACCCAATTTTTTAAAATACCCTATTCACCCCCCTCTAGGGTTCATCTAACATTCGGGACTTTTCAATTGGTATCGAGCTAGTTCTACACTCTAAAGAATTTACATTCTACTTGGACTACGATCATGTCTTACTATCCCGGAGTAAGTTCGAAGCGAGAGCTTATAACAAACCCCCTTTCTTCGATGGGTCAAACTTTTCCCATTAGAAGAGACTTATGGAGGTCTTTTTAAAAGACCATGATTATGAAATATTGGAGATCGTTCAACAACAAAACTACATTCCCAAGAAGGACAACGAAGGAGTCGGCCAAGACAAGCCTAGAGAAGAACTCACTCCCATTGAGAAAACCAAGTACTCAAAGAACGTTAGAGCACTCAACAAAATGCTATGTTGCCCGGACCCTAATGAATTTAATCGAATCTCTGCCTATGAGACTGCTAAGAAAATATAGGACACACTAGTGACAACCTACGAACATATTAGTCGAGTCGGACAATTAAAAATCAGTCAATATGTTCACATGTATGAGTTATTACAGGTGTTGCCTGAAGAAGGGATTAAAGAAATGTGTATTAGATTTTGTGAGATCTTGAACAACTTGAAGTCATTAGGCAAGAACTACTTAAGAGGAACAGGCGGTCAGAATAATACTCAAAAGTCTTCCAAAGCGAAATGGGAACCAAAAGTTACAGCAATTAAGGAAGCGTATGATTTGAGCAAAATAAAGTTAGATGATCTGATTGGCAAGCTGTTGACTCATGAAATACATCTTCAAGATGAGTCAAATGAACGGAATCAAAAGAAAGGCGTTGCACTAAAAAGCATTGATAAAGAAGGCTCTCTGTCCGACTCATCCAAGGACGATGAAGATGTGTTAGCTCTCATTGTTGCTGGTTTCGGAAGAATGTTTCGCCACAACAAGTTCAAAAGGACATTCAACCGTTAATCATCATAAAAAAGAATGACAAATATCGGAAAGGTAAAAAATTTTCTCTAGAAATGAATCTCACTTGATTAAAGACTGCCCAAATCTAAGGAACAAGAACAAAGAAAAGAAGAAACACTTTTCAAAAGGAAAGAAGGCCATGGTAGCAACCTGGAGTGACTTTGACTCTAGCGAAAGAGAAAATGGATCCGAGAATGCCAATATGTATCGATGGCAAAAGATGATATTCCTCCATCTTACTTCGAATCGGAATCAAACAAAGAACAACGGAAGAGGTACTGAAATTTATTCACCCAAATTTGTTACGAGGATTGAGGATCATTATCATGCTTGAGATCAAATATTTGAAAAAGTGTGTAATAGCTTTGAAAAATTAACTTGCAAAACTCATGTGAAACTCTTCGATCTAAGATTAGTGAACACAAGTTAGATTTACATGATCTCAAAATTGAAAAACAAGATCTTCGGAAGAAATTCGATAAAAACACATGAGACACTTTTGAAACTTATGAAAGGTAAAGATACTCGCAACATGATTCTTGGATCTTAAAGTATCTCTTATAATAAATAAGGTATTGGTTTTAAATCGAGAGTCAAAAACTACTTACAAAAATTATTTTGAAAAAGAGATGGTTCAAAGACTCAAAGTCACTCCAACTTTGGAAAAAGAATGAGCTACTTTGACTCTTCACCTACTTAGAAACCTAGAGGCAAAAAGATAATTCAAGTTTGGGTTCCCAAAGGGACAAACCTCTAAACATGGTATCGACCAGGTCGGACCAGAACCATTTGGTCAAAAGAAACAGAAAGGTTTGATTTTTCGAGTGCGGGTATGCTTGAAAGCCAAATCGATCTGTTAGTATCCGGATAGTGGATGCTCAAGACACATGTCTAGCAATCCATCTATATTTTCTGAGTTATCATCCTTGATTTTTAAATTAAGAGAAAAGCCCTCTCTTAGTACTAATAAACTCGTTGAATAGTTGCACAAAAATATGATCCAACCATAAAATTAAAGGAGTCGATTTAAATTCCAATGTCAAAGTTATGAATTGATGATTGAAACGACGTTTTGTTAAAGAACTTGAGACAAACTGAATTTGTGACATCAACATTCCTTGAGGAAAACATGATCTCTAGTATTCTTGAAGAAAATCTGACTTAGTAAAAAATAGACCAAGAAATGTCTAAAGTCGGACAATGACTCGGAGAAAGAGGTCGAAAGTATAGTAGTGATTTTTATCATGGATCATTGTTACTCTTAAATGTTTTCTTCTCTTATATTCAAGTGGTTGATCAATTTATCATATATTTATGTACTTGAATTACTTTTAAGGGAATGACATTAAATGCTTACTTTAATCTTATGGTCATATCCATGATTAATGATATATTCTTATATGTAGTCATCTCATATTATATTTTTTGCACACCATGGATATTCCTCTTTTCATTGTCATTCACATGTAGTGCATAAGTATCATCTTATATTCCATATGTCATCTCTCGTTGGTTAATATTGTTCCATGCTTTCCTTAGTATAATGTTTTGTACTGATTTATTAATTTTACGAGCATGATATGTCTATTATATGCATATATGTGATCCCTTGATTATGGCATGTGAATATTCCTTATTAGCCATGTGGATACATTGCTATAAATTAATATGGCATGAATTGAGGGGGAGCCCTATCTTAGATATGACAAAGTTGTTAAGTAAATGTAGCAACATTAGACATTGAAGATTTCGAGTCTGTCTCGACCCAAACAAAAATCCGAGACTAAGTAGAAATGAAGAAGATGAAGGAATTCCTTAAATTGCCAACTCGACCATCAAGAATCCAATCGAGACACATGGACGAGACACATGGTCGGACGTAAGAAACTGCAGATCAAATGAACTCGGATCCTAATCGACTCAAGAATAGCTCGTATCCGAGCCACCAAATGAGGATTTCAATTTAAATCCAAAGCTTGACGTTCATCAAGAATCTGGATGAGGACTCAAATTCAAACTTCATCATCCAAGAGATAATTTACAATCGAGATACAAACTCAGAGTTCTCGTACTTAGTGAGCAAAAATTTGAGATGAGCATGCTGACCACCCTAGGGCTACCAATACCAAGTTAGACTCGGAGCTTGAAGGCCTAATAATAAAAGATCTGACTTTGGCACCAAAATTAGAAAGAAGATTACAAAGAAAAGAAAATATCCGACTCCACAAGTAAGTCGAGTCGACCCAATCAAGTATCTAGAATCTATATTCTAACGGTACACTTGGTTAAATTAGGCAACCTTAAATTGGGCCACTTCGGAAAGGTGAATATATCCAAACAATTTGCAAGATTTGAAATCTTTTTCAATTTTAAATTTTGAATTTCAAAATTTCACTCTTTCTCTCTCTCTCCTTCTCTTTTCCTTTTTTTGGATCCTATCTTGATTTAAGTATCAAACTTCTTCTCTCTTACGATTTCAAAAATTTCCTCTTCTCCATCTCCCATCCCCTCTTCATCACTTCTCTTTCTATTTTTCTCTAAAAATCTTCATCAATGAGGAAGTCGACCAAGTGTTGATTAAGGAGGATAAGAATGAAGAATCAAGCTCTCAAACCTGCCCCTCAAGTCGAATCCATTAATCTCTCTTCTTCTTATTTTTAAACATTAAAATTTTTTATTTTTTAAAACTCTGGTCTTTAGAAAAATAATTTGGCTTACATTTTGTGTGCCCCTATTTTTTCCTAAAGGTAAGGGGAGACACTATTACAGAAACCACTTTTAACGAAGGATCTTTAATAACGGTTTAATGGACAAACTGTCATAAAAAATGGACCGGTGGTATTTTCATTTAAAAAATGCGGTTTTTAATGTACATATGACGACCGTTCAACATAACAACTGTCGTCTAAAGTTTCTACTGAACCTTAGACTACGATTCTTTTACCGGAATGTTATCATAGACTTATCTATGATGATGGTTCGAGTACTTGAACTATAGTTGAAGTACTTTAGACGACGGTTGTTCGTATTGAACCGTCGTCTAAAGTTCTGCACCAAAAACCCTCGCCCAACGCCGAGTGTATATAGTTTCCTCAATTTTTCAGTCGCACACTCTCTCGCTTTGGTTCTCTTCTCTCCGCGGTTGCTGGTGGTTTTCGGTGTTACTCGTGATTTCGGATCATGGTTGCACTCCCCTACTCACTCTCTCTGCGTTTTCGGTTGTCGGTGGAACACTCTTTCGCCGACTTCTCTTTTCGATCTCACTCTCTCCGTGTGGCTGCACCTTTCTCGCTGACCTCATTCTCTCCACATGGCTACACCTCTCTTGTCGATCTCACTCTCTCCGTGTAATGCACATCTCTCGTTGACTCCTCTTTCCGAGCACCACCAGGTTTGTCTCTTTCTCTTAATCTTTAGCATTTTGCCCTAAATTCCATTGCATGTTTTTAATTACGTTATCGTTTGCCTTGTTATCTTCGCATTTTCATGAAACTCGAAAGTGTAGAGAGTGCTTTCCCATTTCGAGATATAAAATCAAAAGTGTATTTTAGGAGTATTATTTTTCGTGGTGTTTTAGAGAAAATTTGTAGAATTAATCTTATATTTTAGGAATGAGAATGGATAGAATTATGAAAATAAGAGAAGAGACAAAAAAAATGGCCAAAATTGTTGTACATGTTTATTTATCAAGAGTTGTATAATTGCTTACAGCATAAGATGGATTCTTCCAAAAGTACAAAAAATCGAGGGGCGAACTATGATGAACAAGGACAAGTTTGTCCGAAGTAGAGATGATCCAACTCTCCTTACACGGGTCGATTTTGATAGTCATGGAAATGTTGTAGGTGAGAATAAAGCTACCTTTATGAGCTACGTTGGTGCGGCAACCTGCTGCCACGTGAACATCAACTTTAGAAAATGGGTTAAGGTCCCTAATTCTATTAAGGACAACCTATGGAACTATATTCAGTTAAATGAATATATCTCAACTTAGTATTGCAACTTATATTATAAATGGTTAATATATATGTACTAATGCATATCAATCTTGTGTTTTAGAAAACGTTCAACTTGAACTTTAATGAATCTCAAATCTCCTCCGTGAAACACAAGACCCCCATGTCGGCGGCGAAAAGTTTAGAGACTTCAAATATCATATTACCGCTATATGGGTCTACAAAACAAAGCGAGATAAAACAAGATGGTAGACCCCGGGACGTCTCCAATTGTATCATCGAGGAGGATTGGAGATCATTTGAGTCACATGTCACCTCTCCGAAATACACGGTAATTTCATTCAATATTCAATCTCACATATATATAATGTGATGTTGGTTGTCGAATTGATATAAAAAGGAAGAAATGTAAGTGTTATGCACCGATATTTTCGTTGTCTTAATTACTTGCTCAGGCGATAGGTGTTCGAGCTGGGAAGAAGGACAAGCTAGCCTTGGCCTTACAGAGAGATGAGCATCCCGGTCGTGTTTGAGCCGTCGTTGGGCGAGTGGGGATATTGAGCACTTTGGGACTAGGAAGAAGTGCCCCATCTCTTCCGAGTGAAGCACATATAGAGGCCCAAATGGCCCAAATGTCCCAAATGGCTACACGATGGAAGAGATGAGGGCGCAAATGTAGACAGAGATGCGATCCCGGATGAGGTCATACTTCACCAACATGGGTATGCCGTTACCTAGCAACTTTGATGATACACGTCCTTTCTCACCCCGCACGCCGGACAGCGTGAATGTGAGCTCACCCATCGACCAATTCAAAGTTACGGCTGAGCTAATTCATACTTAGCAACCTAATTATATTTAAATGCATATTTATATTTTGACTAATTAATGTATAATCTTGTTGAATAATTACTTATAGTATGTTTTTGATGTTGCATAACTCCAGCGTGTGGCCGTTGAGTAATTACTTATTTAGTATGTTTTTGTTGTTTCGGATGAGGGCCATTATCCCGGGAAAATGTTTACTTTTAAGGGAAACTCTGTCTGTTTATTTTCGAGTTTTAGGTTATTTAATTTCTATGTCAAATGTTTACTTATTCTTATGCAGTAGGCAAATTATAAGTTAGCTTCTCATCACCCTCCTTTACGAGCATGTTGTGGCATTGGGTGTTGTTTTCCCATAGAGGGCGGATTTTGTCGTTCGGGGACACCCCTTATAGCTGATGAGGTGAGGGTGAGTGTCAAAGAGGTCATACACGAGAAAGGCAAGTGTGAGTTACCGATCCAGGGAGCGCACCTCCACACTATTGACGACGTAGTCAATGCTTTTCTTCTTTGGCCCAAGAGTTTGGTCAACCTCACTACGGTAATTCATTTGAATTAAAAATATTATATTTAGCTATTGTTGAAATCATGTATATATATTTCTCATTTTTGTATTGATTATAGACTAGGATATCGGGGACAGATCCGAGAGTAGGATGAAGGGTGCTAGTGGCACAAGCAAATGTTCGATGGCGCCCGTTCATTGTCCGAAGAAGTCTCCTCTCAAATCCATTGAGAAGTCTCACACGGATTGGTGTGATACTCGGAAAGTTATGTGCGGACTCTATCAACAGAGGACCACATCATTTGTAGCACACTAGGTCACGTGTTTGGGTAACGTGAAGCGGATATGTCGGTCTTTGTTTTCCGGATAACATACTCGTAATATTTTTGGATGGAGGAAATCAACGTATCCGCTATTACGCTTGGCATGATGTGAGTTAATAAATTCATAATCAATTTTTGTTTTACTATTAATTTCAATTTTTAACAACATACAACTAATATGTAAGGTGGCTACATGAGATTGGGAAGGAGTTCGTTTAGTTTTTGAACCCTATTTCCATTATTCAAGGAGTTGGGATGAATCGTGACGAATGAGTCGCCTATATCTTCGATGTCATGAAACATGATGCGGATAATAAAACATTCTCCTTGGCGGCATTCAATGAGAGGTAAGTTGACAAATAATGAACTAATTAACTGATGAAGTTTTTATATGGTGTTATACATACTTATATTAAAATGTGTTATTTGTGGTTATGTAGCCACCATTGGATGCTTGTTGCCCTATATCCAAGGGCTATATAGCCTCTTGGTTTGATCCTGTGGGTCATGACATAAGGGAAGATATCAAGGACATCACCGAGGCGTGAGTTCATACTTTTAATCATTTTATGTTGTTTTGTTAACTAATTGTTCAATGGTATGTCTAACTTGAATTTTATTTTTCTGGTTGAAAAATAGTGCTCTAGTATGTTATTATTATGGCGGAGGCACCAACGACAAACGAATGCATAAGAAAGCACAACCATTAATTGTCCTCATCAAGGTGAGGTTCTCTTGGTTATTTAGAGTCTACTTTAGATGTTTTTCATTTCATATTACTTGCTAGATACATAACTACTAATTAATTCTTTATGTATAGGGAATCTATTTTATTATTGTGGTGCCAAAAATAACCGAGGAACATGGAGTGCGGGTTCTACATTCTCCAGTGCATTAAAGAGATTGTGACAGAACTCGATTTTAATGTTAGTCCCAAAGAGGTATAGTTACACTTGTAATTTATTATATTCTTTTTCAATTTGATTAACACTTACTACAGTGACCTAATTAATATGTTTTTAATGGCATTGGTGATAATATTCTTTTTCAACTTGATTAACACTTACTACGAGAGGGGCAAGCAAATACGAGAAAAATTATTTTAAAAAAATTAGACTTGTGATGATGGTTCTTAAAGCCGAATTGTAGTCACGAGGCTCATATATGACGACGGTTCAAATTAAGGAACCGTCGTCATAGGTGCTCTATATTAAATTTTTCAACTACAGAGGAAGGCCTATGACGATGGTTCGAGATGAAGGAACCGTCGTCATAGGTAAGACTATGACTACGGTTTTTCCATCTGAACCGTTGTCATATTTTAACCTATGACTACGGTTTTCAACCGTAGTCAAAGGGGTACATACAACGACGCCCACATATACAATTCCTGTTAACCGTCATTAAATGTCATTTTTAACCGTAGTTAAAAGTGACTCTTGTAGTGGTGAGATGATACACATTAGTGTGTATTTGGTTGGTTGGAACTATTTCTCTATTTCTGTTTTGATGCTCGACTCTGTAGGAAAAATTAATGAGAGTAGTATCGGATTGAAATCGACCCACTTATTTTGCTTGAATTTACTCTCTATATAAATTGTTTTTATCATAGCATCTTACTCGTGCTTAAATGCTAATCATGTTCTAAAAATGGCTCCTTCAAATGCTTATCTGACTTCATAGAATGAAAATTATTCTAAGTTCCCTCGGTTAGACAGTGGCTATGTGATGCTTATTTTATTACGAAATCTGCCTACATGAATTTCTATTTATTTCTTTCCCATATCTTGTTTAGGGGAGTTAGAATCCAAATCACTTCTTGCATTTGAATAAGTCAAATTACTGAAAATATGTCGAATCCTCTTTTTGATCTTTTTGAATTATTGATATTGTGTTAAGAGGGAGATTAATATCCTCTTAAGGGGAGTCATTTCTATATATCTTGAACCCAATATGGAATTTATGCCTTTCGTCAAAAGGGGAGATTGTTAAGTCAAACAATAAATCGACTTGTCAAACATGCTTATCTAATTTGTTTATTTGATACCGTTTAGCTTTATTATGTTTTGATCTCAAGGATAAAATTCAGCAGCTAGATATACTCCTTAAATATCCCTTATATTATTCTTCATCTTCCATATTTATCCAATTTTATGGTAAGTTATTATTTCCTTATTTATCATCATACTAGATTATTAAATTAAGGAAATATTCCCACTAAATATAATCCCAAATATCTCGGATATATTGCAGCATATTACGGTATGATTTATTGCATAAAATCTGAATCTTTCCACAGAGATTATTGGACTTATTTTCGAAAGGATATCAAGTCAAATCATTCTACCTATGGGTGCAAATAGTAGAAATAGCAACCACGTGATTTAAGCAATGAATGAAGGTTGTTAAGGCAATACAAGCATTCAAAGATACATAAATATTTTGAGAGCAAAGCCAAACTTGGAAAAAATTGGTATTACGGACGGTGGTCAAATCCGGCCGAGGTTCGATTACTAAGTCGATAGAGAAGATAATTTTTCTAATAGTAACTCCAACGGTCGACTAAATGAAGGGAAAGGTATAAAGATACAAGCCAAGACTGTGGATCAACCAAGTAAGAGAGCATACTTCATATCCTATTTTAATCTTTTGTAATCATGTCTTACTTACGCAAATCATTCTTGTAGCAAGTGTCTAAGGGTTAGATACTTTGTGAGTTGCGGGAAAGAGTCTTGGGGAAGATTGCTTTGTGAGTTGTAACACTAACATAAGTGTGAGTAGTGGGCCTCTAGAGTAAGTGTACACAAAAGGTCGGTCGGTGAGTTAAGTGAAGAACTCATAAGACAGTCGGAGTAATAAGAGAAGTAGAAGATCATCTTAAGGTAGGAAACCTTAGGCGCTCACTAACCTAGATATTTGCATCTGGGCCAATATCGTGAAAAAACAAACTGGCATTGTCCAATTTACTTTTTGTTTGTTTGTTTTTCATATTTGACCATTCATTTAAGTCGGACACCAAAATTTTTTAGTTACCCTATTCACCCCTCCCCTCCCCCTCTACGGTACATCGACCCTCCGGGACTTTTCATTAAGGACGGTTAAATAAGCAAATAAAAAGACCATAGAGCCCTTTTAGTTGTTTTCTCTATTCTAGTTTCTCGAGTCGATTACTCCGAGTATTTGAACGTTCACATCCCTCTTCGTCTTGCACCTCCAGCAACCCCTCCCCAAAAATAAAAAGAAAAAAACATCCAACCACGGATCATTTACATGACCGATGATTTCTCCGCTAACTTCTAATGGGAACAACAAATTTCTTTTCCAAAATATTTGTTTCACTACTAATAGATTATATCATATGAGAAATTGCTTTAGTTGTTTCTCCTTTCACCTCTTCACTGCTATGTTTTTCCTCTCTTTCCATTTTTTATGTGGCTTCATTGCTCTATTTTTGTTTTCTACTCTATTTTATAGCTTTTACATTAGACTCGCTTTGCCCTCCAAATTTGCTCCTCTAACAGTCTAAAAATCAATTGCCACAGTCCCTTACTCCATTAGTTCATTCCATCCTTCGATTCTATATGTATTTAATTATGATCTCAATATACTTGAAGACTAACAGTATACATCTTTATAGTTCTCTCTCTCTCTTTCTCTCCATGAACAGACTTTTAATCAATTATGTTGATTCATAAAAGGATACGATTTTTCATCATTCTTGTTTCCGAGAGGAAAATGGGTCTAATGATGTGGATGATGATTCGGAGAGAGAGGATTTACTACTTTGGTTGCGAGGGCATGGCATGATCGGATGAATTCCATATGGGAGCTACAAAACCTGTAAAAGGCGAAGCCACGGGGGTGGATCCCGAGGAACTCCCCTCCGACGTTGAAGTTATTATGGTGAACTGAATAAGAAAATCGAGAAAAATCTTCCTCGATGTGCGCAAAGGGGAATTTTTGAGATTTTGGGATTTGTTTATAGGAGTATGGCTTTTGGGGGATTTGTGAGACTTTCTAAGAGAGAAAAGTATTGGGATTGATGATGTGAACATTTTTTGTGATGGTGGGGGTTGGTGTGTATTTTATAGAGAAATTTAAAGGGGGTAAAGTAGTAATCTACAGTAATTCTGATGCAAACCCTAGCTCTAATAGGCTTTTGGGCCTTACTAGGCTTGCCAAGAGTGGATTTGGGCTTGTACCTCACTCGTCCGACCGATTAGACATAGTTACCTAATGACATGATAGTTGAGCTGGAAACGACCAGGGAATATCCAGATCATTTATCCCCTCACGTTCTACTTGCACCCTTATAAAGGTAGGCAGGTGGAATGTGGAGCCTTTACCGTTACGGCTTTGTCGCCCGAGTCTTTATAAATAGATGGTGAACTTAAGGAGAGCTCACTCCTTTACTCCTCTCCATTCTCTTGCCTTGGAGAGAATGACCTACGAGTGCTTCCCGCTCGATACGAGAAGTTATGCCCTTGTTTCAACTGGGATAAGGTTGAGCAAACAGCTATTGAGCATCGCCGACCATCCTTCGTTGCGGAGGCGTTCTATAGGCTTCTCGCTGAAGATGCTAGGAGGCTAGGGATGATAAATGATGAGGAGCATTGGAGGCTTTCTCAAGCTGCAGTCCACCCTAAGTAGGATGTCCTTGAGGCTTGGGTGAAGTGCAATCATGATTGCCTTGTTGATGTTTACGCGAGGAACCCGAGTTCTTCAACAAGCGACGCAGTGGGAGGAGGCGCCACTTCGAGTGTTGGCCCGTCGTCTCATCCTCCCTTAGAGAGTGATCAATCAATGGATAGCCCTTCATCCTACTCTTCTCTCAGCCGAAGGAACCTGCCTAAGGAGAAGGAGAGGAATCTCTCTAAGGAGAAGAAGAATGGCCCCTCGAAGAAGAAGTGAGATCCTAATCATGGGACATATCTTGGCCTTAAGACATTGTAGTACGTCTTATTCCGTAGATGTTTTAGTGTGTTGTAATTTCACGCTTCGGCCTTCATCTTTATAGTGTTGTGGTAGCGTTTCACCTTGTTAGCTTGATCATTTACCATTTCAATCGCACTGTAATGGCATGCTTTGCGCCTTTGTCTTAGCGAATGAATCAATAAACGAAGTTTATTTCTTCGCCCTCTATGTATCTTGGATTTTAAAAATATGAGTTTGCCCCGATAACGTCATTGTGGGTTTTTTCGTGACCTTTCAGCTCCTGGAAGCTTGAAAGTGCATGAGTGTAAGTATCTTGTTAGGGAACATCCCACGAGAGCGCGATCCCCTAACCTTCGTTAGGAGTGCGAGTGCCTATGACAGAATGGGTCTTTGCACGACTTTCCAGCTCCCGAAGGCTTGGAAGTGCATGAGAATAATGACCTTTAAGGGGTATTCCTTTAAGGAGTTAAGAATGGGATTTTTAGCTTCCGGAGGCTAAGTTATGACCGAGTGCGAATTGATGCTGAACCCCGAAGGATATCCCTTGTGGGGGTGGAAACACGACTCGGTTAGCTCATGGAGGCTAAGTCGTTACTTGATGTCGAGAAACGTTCGGGCTTCGAAATTAAACACTCCGTCATTACTATTTTTGCGGAGTTGTGTGATTTTTAAAGTTTAATTTTTACAAGTGTTTATGACCCTTAGCGGCTCCCGACTCCCGACTCCCGACTTCTACCAACTATGCTAAAAACACACTCAAAAACTCACTCAAAACTACCCTTGTGCGGACCCGGTCTACCCTCGACTCCCACTCACACCCGGTACAACCCCGACTCATGGCCCAGTCCCTCACCTCTCTCTCTCTCCTCGGCGCTGCATACTCTCCCTCCCAACTCGGTGCCCACCTCGAGTTCCCCCTCCCTCTTTCTATCTCCCTCTCGGAACCCCTCTCCCCTCTCTCTCCTCCCTCTCCGAACCCCCTCCCCCTCTCTCTCCTTCCTCTCTAAACCCCCTCCCCCACGGGTTCCCCCTCCCCTCTTTCTCCTCCCTTTCCTCACCCCCTCACCCCGGGTCTCTACCCCAAACCCCAAAACCCCTCTCCAAACCCGACTTCCCCAACCTAGACCCCTCCGGTCCCCCAAACCCAGCTCCTCCCCTACCGAAACTCCTAACCTTCTAAATTTTAATTTTTTCCTTTCATTTTTTGTGTTGGCATATTTTTGGGGAAATATTCCAACCAATTTTATGCACAAAGAGATAATATTGAATGGGACGAAAAATACTGATCTCGATTGTCGGCGAAGAAATTGTAGACTCTTTTGGGTAAAAATATTAACCCATTTCGTAGCGAAAATATGATAGTCCCAACTCCCTTAGTCGAAACATATTGGTCGTTCTTTGATTGAGAAAAATCGAACCCCTTTTGGGTGAGGATCTATAAACTCCATGTCAAGTTGAAACACATTGGCTCCTTAGTATGAGCTATCATAAGGTGCCTTTGAGCGTGCCCAAGTCGTAATTTTGCATTGTAGGCCTTCGTTATCATTTGCCCCCAAGCTTGATGTCAAAAGGTGCCATTTAGCATTGGCTATAATAACGATCTGTGTGTCTCGAAGGCCAAAACATCATCTTTGTCTTCAATTTGTGAACTATCATTCCTTATAGCGTTGGGTCGGTTTCTTGCGGAACAAAAGTGCTCTTCAAGGGCATTGTCCTTGTGCTTTTTCTTGGTGACTTAGAGCTTAAGTGATGTCTCTTAGGGATCTTTTTTGATCCTGTGGGATCTTCGCTTAACGAGTCATGTACATTCAATATTTTTTCATCCAAGAGGCCTTCTTTTGACTAGTGTATGCATCTAAAGACCAATCGATCGCTTCATGTTTGGCATTTATTTGTCTCATGCTTGGATCTTGCTTGCTTTGATTTTCCATATACTTCTTGCCTTATCTTAATTCGTGCATCATTCTTGGCTCTAACATATTTGAAGGTTTGCTCGGGAGAGTCCGAGTCACCCTAGAGGGGGTGAATAGGGTGATAAAAGTTTTTCATGGAAACGTTAGCTCTTTTGTTAACGAAGAGACAGAGGCGGGTTCCGAGTCAAACAAGCAGGGTCGAAAAGCTCGGACTCGAAATGCTATTACAAATAAACAAGCAAGTCAAGCAGGAGTAATATGCCTGTCTCGAGTCTAGAATGAACTCGGAAAGATAACACTTAGAAATTACGTGGAAACCCTCCTGGGCGTAGAAAACCACGGACCGTGTCAATCCGGACACGAAGTCAAATCTACTATTTTGAGTCCACAAAATACCGTGAACTGACCGAACCCGAGTTGCTCCCTTAGACAACTCTATACAAGTTTTCCTAGACTCATAAATTCCCTTATCTCGATCTAGTACTTCCTAGCCGAGATAACCCTTACAGTTAGGGACAACTAAGCCGAGTTAACCCTTACAGCCTTAGTCAAGGGACCTTACAGAGAAAGTAAGAAAGTGTTTGTAATCGAGTACAAGACCTTACAACTCGAAAGTAATGAATTACGAGTGGGAGTTGTAAGTAGAAGATTGAGAATAAATACAATGACTTTGCTCAAGTACGTGTATTAGCAATGAGTTCGGCTCATCAATCTTCAAGTTTTGTGAAGTGGCTTCTATTTATAGATGACCAGGCAGAGTAGCCGTTATCTTCATCTGCTGACCGAGAGTCCTCTCGTGACCGTTGATAGAAGCTTTCGAGTCACTCGAAAGTATCCGTTGTAATGTGAACGTTGGACAACGGTTTAACTCTCTTGGAAGTCCCAAAACCATTGGCAGGTGTCTTGAAGGAAACCACCTTTAAGCTTGGCATTCCAGTTTTCCAGATTTGGAAACAGACAGCTCGACACTATCTTTTGGGGCTGGAGCAGAGAAGGTGAAAAGCCATGTCTCGCTGGTGATTTGACGTTCGAGCCTAGGCTACTTTTGTGGTTTGAAAAAGGTATATCCTCGATTGAATAACCTACAAAAGTAAATCAATTTTGGTTCTCAAAGTATAAAATACTTTGGTCCAAGGTTAGACATAGATAATAAAATAATTATGATGATTAAATAACTAATTATCTCGAGTCGAAGAGAAGTGGAATTTTCGAGTCTAATAACAATGATACTCGGAATTCCATCCGACTTAGTCTAAGCGATAGATCAAGTTCCGTAAAGAATATCGAGTGAGATAACTTGATATAGACTAAGTATGAAACAGACTAGAGGTACCGACTCTAACGAAATAGAGCTTATAATCGAAGTAAGATTCTGAGTGAGAAAAGACGAAATATTAGTCTACTCAATCTGCGATAAACTGAGTGATGCCGAACTCGTAACAAAGAACCAGCTTTTCGAGTCACTTACGGATAAGCAAGAAATATAAGAAGTAAAAGCTGTATCACTTAGAGAAGATACTATTTTACTCAAAGAAGTTTCTGAGATACAGAGAATGCCTTCGAATCAAAACTCTATAAGTATGAGATGGTTATACCCGATTCATTTAATGCAACTCGTAAATGCGTTGAGAAGCGTCCGAGTCTTCAATCTCCCCTTTTGATGAAAGGCATTCCATACTTAAACGTAAACTTTGTTAGTGAAAAAGATCCGATTCTGAGTGGTTGCGCATGAGATGAGATGAGTAAGGAATACTTAATGTATCGTAGCAATACTCAATGTATCGTAGAAAAAGTAGAGTATGCTTTATCAAGGAATTAATATTAACTCGTAAAAGCATATATTAACTCGTAAAAGCATGCTAACAATAATGAACTCGAAATTAATAATGAAATGCATTTGTCCATTAATAATGAATATATTCAAAAGGGTGGGAAAAACTCCCCTAAACAAGACAACAAGTTTTTCCGACTCTATTTCTCCCCTTGCCTTTTAACAAAAAACAACAACAAAAAAAGGGAAGAAAAGAACAATTAGTACAACTTAGTTGTCCGGACAAAAACAAAGAAAAAAATTCGTAAAGAAAAAGACTCGGCAGATCGAGGAATTGTGACTCGAGTGCATGGTGCCTACGAGGGAGAGGGAGATTTCGAGTGGAGGCGGAGGGAGTGGAGGTTCGCCAGACGCGATATGATCTCGACGATGTGCTTGAGCGCGGCGGATGGAGAACCGGTATGATCGTTAGAGGCTCAGCTCTAAGTGGCCGACCCGGAGTGAGTGGATCGAGGGGTTCTTCCCTTGGAACCTCGCAGCTGGAGGGGGCTACTCTGTCTCGACCCGCTAGAGTAGCAAAGTCTTCGACCCACCCGGATCGCTGTCTCGAGCCGAGTACAGCCTATATGAGCTTGTATAGCAGTCGACCCTCGCCAGCTTCCCATGGCTTCTTCGTGGTGTTCCTTCCCTTGCCCGAAGGACCTCGCCTCGCCCGCGAGTTCCTCGGCATCTCGCTCCTTCGCATCTCGCAGCTTCTTCTTCTTCATCCCCGCTGTCCGAGGTGGTCCGACTCGGGCTCGAAGACGCTTGCGACGCGTCCGAGTGGCCATGGTCCCGAGTCACCTTGGACCTTCTCTCTCCGAGGAGCTCGACCAGCTCCTTCTGCTCCTTCACGAGTTCCCTCATCTCAAGAACTAGAGACTCGCTGCTCTCGGATTTGGGATTGACCAGTCTTTTGGTTGATGGTCGAGCTTTGGAGAACAGATTTGAAAGCCTAGAGCATGTCTCCGAAATCGGAGGACACGGAGCCGATCTTGTCCATAAAAACGGGGACAAGAGAGCAGAGAGAGTTTTGGAGGCACCCGAGGTGGAGGCACCACCAGGTGGAGAGGGAGAGAGAGAGGGGTTGATTTCCGAGTCCGAGGCGGAGAAGGAGGCCTCAGCTCCGAGTTATGTACCCGCACACCAGTGTTCGGCTTCCGGTATCCGTACCCCGCAGCTTCCTTCTTGCCGACAACAACGGCAGCCTCTGCACACTCGCGTTTGGGTCCGAGGGGAGAGGAACTTGGAATTGTTTGAAAACAAGGGTCGAAGAGCACCGAAAGGAAGGGAGGTGTTCTTCTTTGATTGAAGTCGAGCCGGCACAGCTGCCATCCGCTCAATGATGGAGGGGAAGAGGTCTACTTCGTAGCCCTCAAGAATGTCAAAGAGAGCTTTGAGGTACTTGGAGTTAGGGTTCTCCTTGTCTGGAATGCTGTGAGAATAAGGTTCTCATCAACAGAAAGCATAGAAGGCGAGCTTCGACTTCAACCGAGTCACGTAAAAGTTTTTCCGGACTCAGGGAACTCTTTGGCGTACTTTTCAAAGAAGTCGTCGGCGACTTCAGTGAAAGGAATGGGGTTGCTGTTCAAGAAGAGGGAGGAGACCTTGAACAAGCGGTGGAGGAGAGAGGTGTTTAGAAGAACAGTTATGTTCGAACCCCGGAGGTTAGAACATTTTCGGAGTGGGTGAGGTGAGTATAGAACTCGAAACGAGTTCGGGATAGATGAACTCGCTGAAACACAGGAAATGGTATGCTCCAAGTGGTTTGGATGTGGGACAACCAAGAAAATTTGGTTGTTGGAAAGAATTTGTCGTCCAGACGCAAGGTGCCGGGTGACAATGGGTTTGGAGGGGTTGAGCTTTCGGCATTTTGGTGCGAGGCTTTTTGGAAGAAGAGGAGACCTGGAAGTCGGGATGGTTTCCTCTTTTAGGCATTTTGAGAGAATGAAGGAAAGATGAAACTTTCGAGTAGGAAAGAGAAGGAGAGGTAGAAGAGAAGAAACGAAAAAAGATGTAGAAGAAAGAGATGAGAGTAGTCGAAACTTACGAGAGATGGCTTCTTCGACGCTGCGTAAGTTCAAGGATAACTGTTCACGTAGAAATCTTTCGCGAAAAGTTTCGTTTGAGAGAGATGGAATGTAGAATACCGAGACGAAGATGAATAAGCGCTATTTATAAAAGAATAGAAGCTCGTCATCTATCCGTTAAGTGTAACTCCGTTCTAACTCGGCTTGTCCATCGATCACCAAGGACCGGTGTGACGGTTCTCTTCAACGGTTATGATTCCAGCGGTTAGAAATCCACGGCTAATATCTCGATCACAGCACTCGAGAGAGAGAGAGAGAAAGATTTTGAAAATATGATCCGAAACTCTCCACTGTTCTAGAGATGGTTTCAGAAAATTTGAAGTCCAAGTTTCTCTACGTCTCGAGTTTGACTCGGATTGGTTTCGAGTGAATTAGAAACACGAAATAACTACCAGCCCAAGTATCACCGAATCAACCGAGCTAATGGTTATTAAAAGTGAAAACACATACCACGTAATTTGCAATGGATAGCATAAAATTAAGCATTTAACATACCAAGCTCATTCCAAATAAAACAAAACTTATCTTCACCAAGAGGCTTAGTAAAGATATCAACTAATTGAAGATTAGTAGGAATGAACTCAAGTTCAATATCACCTTTTTCCGAGTGATCGCGTAAGAAGTGATATCTCGACCTCGATATGCTTTGTTTTCGAGTGCCGGACAGATTCTTGGTGATACTGATTGCGCTTTGGTTGTCACACTTGATTGGAACCGAGTTGAGGAATAGTCCAAGATCCTTCAAGTGTTGCTTAATCCATAGAATCCGAGCGCAACAGGCTTCAACTGCAATATATTCAGCTTCAGCAGTTGATAGAGATACTGAGTTCTCGCTTCTTTGAGTGCTAAGTTATTAGGGATTGACCCGAAATTGGCAAGCTCCATGTGTGCTCTTTCGATTAACTTTGTATCCTGCGTAGTCCGCGTATGAGTATCCAAGTAAGAGTCGGTTCCGAGTCTCTAGAATACCATAGACCTAAATTCCGAGTACTCGCAAGATATCTCGAATATTCTTTTCACCGCAGATGAGATGTGATTCTTTTGGGTTAGCTTGAAATCTTGCGCATAGGCAAACACCGAACATTATATCTCGGCTCGCTGGAAGTAAGATATAGCAAAGATCCAATCATACCTCGATAAAGTTTCGATCTATTGCTTTACCTTTCTCGTCCGAGTCAAGCTTTATACTCGTCGCTCATAGGTGTAGATGCGTGCTTTGCATCTTGAAGTTTGTATTTCTTTAGCAGCTCCTTGGTGTACTTTGATTGATGAACAAAGATTCCATCTTTGTCTTGTTTGATTTGTAACCCAAGGAAGAAGTTGAGTTCTCCCATCATACTCATTTGGAACTCTTGACTCATCAACTCGTAAAATTCTCGCACGTAAATTCAATAGTAGCACCGAAGATAATATCATCAACATAGATTTGAACAATAAGAAAATCTTTCCCCTTGGTCTTTATGAACAGAGTCTTGTCAATCTGACCTCTTTTAAAATCATTTTGAACCAAGAAGCTACTCAGTCTTTCATACCAAGCTCGAGGTGCTTGTTTAAGACCATAGAGAGCCTTTTGAAGTTTGAAAACATGATTTGGAAATTCTCGAGTTTTCAAAACCAGGAGGTCGCTCGACATAGACTTCTTCTTCAATAAAGCCATTGAGAAATGCACACTTAAGATCTATTTGATATAATTTAATATGCATGCAGGATGAAAATGCCAATAGTATTCTAATAGCTTCGATTCTGCTACAGTGCAAAGGTTTCGCCACAATCAATTCCTTCTTCTTGATTGTAACCTTGAGCCACAAGTCTAGCCTTGTTTCGACTACCACACCACCCTCATCCAGTTTGTTCTTGAAAACCCATTTGGTTCCTATAACCGAGTGATCGAAGGTCGGTTGGTTAGAGTCCGGACCTGGTTTCTCTCGAATTGATTGAGTTCCTCTTGCATGGCCTCTACCCATTCAGGTTCATTAAGGGCCTCTAGTGCATTTTTGGGTTCGAGTTAATGAAATGAATGCAGTGAATGCACATAGATTTTAAAGAGAGGAACGAGTTCTTACCCCACTCGTTGATATCGTAAATGATGTTTTCTTGGGGATGACTCGGAAATAAATTTGAATGCTTTACCAGCTTCTTTGATTTACGAGGTTTGTGGGCTGAGCCGCTTGATCTTCGAAGATTGTTCCGAGTGATCCTCTTCATTAACTTGTTCATTCCGAGTGAGCTCTTATGTTGTCTCATTCTGAGTTTCCTCGTTCGAGTGACTTCATTCCGAGCAGATTGAGTCCGAGTCTTTGTAGGCTCGGCTCGTCATCATCTCTTCGAGCTTCAGCTTCGAGTATGACGACTCATTTGGCTTCTCCTGTTCAAGCTCATCAAACACTATGTGGATGCTTTCCTCCACTTTGTTAGTTCTCTTATTGAAGATGCGATAAGCTTTGCTATGAGAGGAGTAACCCGTAAAAATACCTTCATCTCGACCGAGCATCAAACTTGGTCGAGTGATCCTTACCATTGTTGTGAACGAAGCACTGAGATCCGAATGGTTTGAAATAGGAAATATTTGGCTTCTTCCCATTGTAGAGCTCATAAGGTGTTTTCTTCAGAATGGGTCTCGATGAGGGATTTATTCAGAGTGTAGTTGGTTGTGTTAACTACCTCTCGCCTGTAAATAGTAAGGTAATTTATGCTCAATCATCATCGTCCTTGCTATTTCTTCAAGGGTTTTGTTCTTTCTCTCTACAACTCCGTTCTGTTGAGGAGTTTTGGGTGCTGAGAAGTTGTGAGAGATTCCATGTTTGTCACGTAACTCGAGAATTCCGAGTAGTCGAACTCCCTTCCATGGTCGGCTCGAATCCTCCGGATCCGAGTCCGAGACTCAACTTGAATTTTTCTCGCAGAGCTTGCTGAACTCCTTGAAAGCTTCATTTTTGTGCTTAAGAAAATACACCCAGGTAAATCGTGAATAATCATCAATAATAACAAGTATGTAAGATTTACCTCCGAGACTCTTCACAGGAATTTCACCACATAAGTCCATATGCGTAATTCAAGCGCTTTGGATATGGAAACCGACTTCGAGAGATTTGAATGAAGATCCGACTTGTTTCCTCTCGGTGCAAGCTTCACATACTTTGTGTTTCTCAAAAACACAATTAGGTAAACCCCTAATTAGACCATTAGATGCCAATTTCTTGATAGTATGCATGCTAATATGGCCTAATCTACAATGCCAAGTCCATGAATCATCATGGAGAGATGCTTTGAAGCAAGATAAATTCCGACTTGGGTCGAAAGAGGAATGATGTAAGTATTACCCGATCTCTTACCCGAAAGCTTGATCTCTTTGGTAGTGACATCGAAATAGTGCAATTGGTCCGAGTGAATCTTACCTCTTGACTTTTGTCACAAAGTTGAGAGATGCCGAGTAGATTATACTTTAATCCCTTGACAAGGTAGATCGGACTCGACCAGATTGCTTCCTTTTCCAATCTTGCCAATCCCCACTATCTTGCATTTACTATCATCTCCAAATGTGACTTTTGCTCCTTTATGTCTTTTCAACTCGAAAAGAGTCCCGCATCTCCCGACATGTGGCGTGAGCATCCACCGTCAAGGTACCAGTGTCCTTTGATCTTTTCGAGTGACCCGCAAAACAGAGAGAATCTAACCCTTCTCACTTCCTCTAACGAACCCAAGTAACATTCCTTACCGTGGTCCTTTTCTAAGGAAGGAGGTGTTTTGGAACCCAGATTTGAATGACTTTGGGTTTTGTCTCGATTCTCGAGTCTTCCTCTCGGAGAACCGAGTCCGTGTCTCTTTCTTTTTGAAAACTTTTCCTTTTGAAACAGGAGAGAATGGTTTCTTTTATAAACAGCTTCCGGGCTTAGTCCTTCCTTCATTTCGTGAATGGGACCGTGCTCGCCTTTCCCGAACTTCATAGTTCTGGAATCATTTTTAAACAGCTTCCGAGTAGGAATTGGATTCCTCTTCTCTGTTGAAACCAAGACCTTCTTTTCGAAAAGAGACACATTGTGATCCTAAGAGCATGTCAAGGTTCTTCCGACCTTGAGTAAACTTTAAAACCAGATTTTAAAACTCAGTGAGCTTCGTTTTAGTTGCTCATTTTCTTTCCTCGAGTAACTCGGACTCAGCCTCATTAGTTTGAGCACTAGTCTTGAGTTCTTTGAGTGTGAGTCTCAGCTTTTCCAATTCATTTTTCAAAGAGTTGCTCTCGGAAGATATTGACTCAAATTGTTCTTTGAAATGGGAAGAGTCGAATTGGACTTTTCTTCCAAAGTAAAAATGTATTTAGCTAAATCAACTTTGGAGAATTTGAGGAAATAATCAATTACCTCTTGAGGATTAGTTTCCTCATTGTCTCGAGTCTCGAGTCCGACTCTCTTTCAGCCTTCTGAGTCGAGATGGCCATCGGACACTTCGAGTCATCCGAGTCCTCGTCATCTTCTCGATAAGTCCTCATCGCTCCATGTTGCCATCATGGCCTTGTTCTTCTTCCTGTCCCTTTTCCTTTTTGGACAGTCCTTGACTTTGTGGTCTTTGCTGCCACACTCAAAACATCTAGAATTCTTAGATGAAGATAACTTTGAGGAATACTTACCTTTTCTCGTCCCTCTTGTCTTTCTTGTAGAATTCTTCGTTTGGTCGTTTATCCCATCTTTTGTGCTTCATTATTCTCTTGAAGCCTCTTGCAATAAGTGCCATGGGATCATCTTCCGTGTCGAGGAGCTCATATTTGCTTCTTTGGATTCTCGAGGCTTTAAGTGCAATGTTCCTTTTAGTACTGCCCTCAAGCATCCTCCTCTTCTAGATGGATTTCGTGTGTTAGAAGCTTTCCGATGAGCTCGTCTCGGCTTTAAAAGTGACAGGTTCCGAGCCTCCTCTATGGCAGTCACTTTGGGACCCCATCTTTTCTTGGGTAGACTTCGACTATGTTTCGCACATTTCCTCGTGGGAGATCTTCTTACCCGAGTGATTTGAGATTGTTGGTAATCTCAAGTAAATTGAATGAACATCCGAGTGATGTTCTCTTCGGCTCCATCTTGAAAAGCTCATATTTGTGAAGATATTGACTTATCTTTGCTTGTCTGACCTAGCTTGTGCCTTCGTAAGTGTTGACAAGGGTGTCCCACACTTCTTTTGCTGAATCACGAGCAGACACTCGGTTGAATTCTTCCGAGCTAATGGCGTACATCGGAATGTTCATTGCCTTGAAGTTCTTCCCGAACTTCTCTGCTTCACCCGGAGTGAATTCGGCTTTTGTCTTTGGGATGATTCTGAATTCCTCTCGTCTTCATTGGAATGTAGTTTCCTTGTTGTATGATTTCCCATACATCTTCATCATGATCCATGAGGAAACATTCCATAAGCTTCTTCCAAGTGCCCAAAGTTTGATCCTTTGAATTTTGGTGGCCTGTTGGAAGATCTTCCTTCGTCGAACTCTCCGATGTTCCGAGCCATTTGATCTTTAGACCTTTGGATGGTTAGATCCTTTCGAAAGGCTAGGCTCGATACCAATCGAAGGTTTGCTCGAGGAGAGTCCGAGTCACCCTAGAGGGGGTGAATAGGGTGATAGAAGTTTTTCGTGGAAACGTTAGCTCTTTTGTTAACGAAGAGACAGAGGCAGGTTCCGAGTCAAACAAGCAGGTCGAAAAGCTCGGACTCGTAAATGCTATTACGAATAAACAAGCAAGTCAAGCAGAGTAATATGCCTGTCTCGAGTCTAGAATGAACTCGTAAAGATAACACTTAGAAATTACGTGGAAACCCTCCCGGGGCAGAAAACCACGGACCGTGTCAATCCGCACACGAAGTCAAATCTACTATTTTGAGTCCACAAAATACCGTGAACCGATCGAACCCGAGTTGCTCCCTTAGACAACTCTATACAAGTTTTCCTAGACTCATAAATTCCCTTATCCGATCTAGTACTTCCTAGCTGAGATAACCCTTACAGTTAGGGACAACTAAGCCGAGTTAACCCTTACAGCTTAGTCAAGGGACCTTACAGAGAAAGTAAGAAAGTGTTTGTAATCGAGTACAAGACCTTACAACTCGAAAGTAATGAATTACGAGTGGGAGTTGTAAGTAGAAGATTGAGAATAAATACAATGACTTTGCTCAAGTACGTGTATTAGCAATGAGTTCGGCTCATCAATCTTCAAGTTTTGTGAAGTGGCTTCTATTTATAGATGACCAGGCAGAGTAGCCGTTATCTTCATCTCGCTGACCGAGAGTCCTCTGTGACCGTTGATAGAAGCTTTCGAGTCACTCAGAAAGTATCCGTTGTAATGTGAACGTTGGACAACGGTTTAACTCTCTTGGAAGTCCCAAAACCATTGGCGGTGTCTTGAAGGATAAGGTGGAAACCACCTTTAAGCTTGGCGTTCCAGTTTTCCAGATTTGGAAATAGACAGCTCCGACACTATCTTTTGGGGCTGGAGCGAGAGAAGGTGAAAAGCCATGTCTCGCTGGTGATTTGACGTTCAAGCCGGTTACTTTTGTGGTTTGAAAAAGGTGTATCCTCGATTGAATAACCTATAAAAGTAAATCAATTTTGGTTCTCAAAGTATAAAATACTTTGGTCCAAGGTTAGACATAGATAATAAAATAATTATGATGATTAAATAACTAATTATCCGAGTCGAAGAGAAGTGGAATTTTCCGAGTCTAATAACAATGATACTCGGAATTCCATCCGACTTAGTCTAAGCGATAGATCAAGTTCCGTAAAGAATATCGAGTGAGATAACTTAATATAGACTAAGTATGAAACAGACTAGAGGTACCGACTCTAACGAAATAGAGCTTATAATCGAAGTAAGATTCCGAGTGAGAAAATACGAAATACTAGTCTAGTCAATCTGCGATAAATGCGAGTGATGCTTGGACTCGGAACAAAGAACCGGTTTTCCGAGTCACTTAGAGAAGATACTATTTTACTCAAAGAAGTTTCGAGATACGAGAGAATGCCTTCGAATCAAAACTCTATAAGTATGAGATGGTTATACCCGATTTATTTAATGCAACTCGTAAATGCGTTGAGAAGCGTCCGAGTCTTCAATATTTGTTTTACAAACTCTCCTCAAGGCTGCTCAAGCCATAGAGTCTCAACCTTTTTCTTCCGATCTTCCTTCGCGAGATGGTGAACCAGCTGAGGGCTTAGCCGAGGTCGCTCGAGGAGGGAGCGGGATTTAGAGTCTCCCTTGAGTTCATCCGAGAGGAAGGCATAACCATCGGAGACAATCATTAGGAGGCTTCTCAAGGAGGTTTCCGCTATGTAGGGCGATGATGAAGAGATGCTTGAGAGGTAGGTTGCCTATGCTTCGACCTTCACTCGAAGCTCTCGCTCTAGAGTCAAGCTCTTTGGCTGAATCCACCCCCGAGGAGGAGGCACTAGAGGAAGGGGAGATCTTTGAGGATGATGGAGTTGAGGAGGATGCGAGAGATGGCTTCAAGGATTAGCCCCCTTTTCATGACTTTTCGTAGGCTTTGAGTGATTTTTGATGCCTTGCGTGCCATATGACTTGATACTATACTACTTTAGATTCGTTTTGCTTGAACCTTTATCTTCGTATGAACCTTGCTTGATGCTTGTTGGATGCTTACTTGATGCTTACTCGCCTCGTTGTTTCATTGTTGCCAATTTTTGCTTTCTTGCATCTTGGGGAGAATGATCACCCTTCATCATGATTGGGTCTTATTTGAGTTTTGCGACTTAGCTATCTTACGAGGTTCGTATTAGCCCCTAGTCTTGTCCCCAAAATCGGCACAAGTAAAAATACACAACAAAAGAAAAGCGAGGGCTTAGTTGCCTTGGAGTATCGTATTAGCCCCTACTCTTGCCCTCAACTTCGACAAAGGTAAAATTATACGACGAAAGAGATCGAGAGTTTGGTTGGGGATAGTATTAGCCCTATTCTTGCCCCAATTCGGTGAAGGTAAAGTGTGAGATACAAATATCCGAAATGCTTGCTCATTATATTAAGAGAAAAGATCGAAGTCCATACAAAAGGAGGAATGTGTGCCCCCGTTGAGCTCTTTCGGAAAAGTTGCGTCAGGTGTGGGTAATTCCTTTACAAAATTTTCGGACCTAGATTGAGTTTGTCTTTAAAGAAAGGTGCCCATGCCGGACGATGAGCTTGAGATTTTTATAAGAGAATGGTGCTCCTAAGTACTTAGGTGAAGCACTTTTGAAGTTTTTGCTATGCCACGTCCTTGGAATGGCTGACCCTTCAAGAGTGGTCAATCTATAGGTTCCTAGGCGGACCTTGTCATGGATGACATATAGTCCTTTCCGATTGGCCATCAATCTTGCCATGTTCCTTGATCCCTTTTTGGAGGTTTTTACTCACTTGCACAAAGCGATTGGGCAAGCTTCCTCTAAGAGGATGAGTTTGACATCTTCGGAGGTACTTGAAGCATATCATCATAGTTTCCATAATTTTAATTGAGGGCTCCACCTTTGACCTCTTACACTTGGGATCATCATGAGTTTTCCTCTCCTCTTTCCGCTTCTTCATCAAAGGTCACATGCTTATGACATAGCATTCACGTGCGGGTTTTGGTCTCCTTAGATCTCGCCTACGAGATCCATCATCAAGCTCATACTTCATGAGGAGAAGGTATGGTGCGGCGACGGCTTTGATCCGGTTGAGGGTCGGACGTCTAATTATGACATTGTAGGCGGAGGTGATGTCAATCACTAGGAAGTTCACTTTAATGTTTCGACCCTTAACATTCTCTCCAACCCTAGCTGGTAGGCGGATCATGCCTATGGTGTGTATCGTCTGCCCCCAAATCCAAGGATAGGATTTACGAGGGTAATGAGATTCCGAGGGGTATATTTCAGCTGACTTAGGCATTCCATGGTGATAATGTCTATCGAGCTCCCCGTGTTGATAAGGATCCTGCGGAATATAGCGTCCGAAATCGTCAATGTGATGACCAAAGGATCCTCATGTGGGGTGGCCAGGCCTTTCAAATCTTATTCTTCAAAGGTCACTGTAGGCACCTTCACTCGGTGGAGGCTGGCCGGTGATCGGGACTCGTTGAATGCTTCGAGGTAAGCCTTCCGGAAAAGAGGGACATGCCCCTGCGAAGCCCCCAGCGATGGTGGCCACAATCCTAGTAGCTCATCATCATCATAGTGTTCATATCCCTACCTTGAAGAACCTCCTTGCATTTCACGAGTATATTTTTTAAGAAAATAATCAATTTGCCCATTATCCGCCAACTCCCCAAGCGCCTTCTTTAATGCGCGACACTTTGTAGTGTTGTGTCGGGTTTGCTCATGAAATTCACAATACTTGTTGGAAGCTCGCTCTTTGGCGGGAGTGAACATGGAAGGTGGTTTCTTAAGCATGGGATGCTCCTTGATCTCCATCGAGAATACTTTGGGGGTCGGTGTTGAAGAGGCGGTCCACTTCCTTCCCCTAGACTTCTCTTCATTTCAAGGATTAAATTTTCCGTCTCCTCCTTTCCTCTTAACCTCCTCTTCTTCCTCCGCGCAGATCTCCATGGCTCGAATAAAGTCGGCCACCTTCGGAGTGCTTCTACTAAAGTGGGCACATTTTTTCAGGTGAGGGAAATTTTGAATCTTCCGCTTCGAGTCCGTCTCAGGAAGGAGGTGTAGGCAACTCCATCTTGAAGATCGAGAGATGAAGACAGCCTTCCCGTGGAACCTTCGAGATATAATCCTTAAGGGTCTCATTCCTCCCCTGTTTGATCTTGGAGATGTAGATGTTGATCCTCTTTTGCTTGCAACTCGCGATGAATTGTGCAACAAACTTCTCGCACAGTTCCTCAAAGGAAGATATGCTTCCTTGAGGCGGATTATTGAACCATTTATGCGTGACCCCCTTCGGCGTGGCGGGGAAGAATCGGTAGTAGGCCGCATCATCTCGATCCTGCACATACATGTGAGACTTGTAGTATGCAAGGTGGTCGGTTGTGCCATCGTACGGGTCGATGTTAGGAACCCTTATCTTCTTCATCCTTGGAGCGTTGTAGGTTTGCTAAGAATCGCGACCGTGCATAGGCGATCGCGCGGGACTAGCTAACCTTCTCCTCCCCTGAGGCCTTTTCCCTACGTTCGGTGCAAAGGCATCACCATTACCCTCAAACCAGGTAGAGCGCCTGCTGTGGGTGGCATAAGGGGTCGAGGTTGTATGTGACGTGGCAACTTTCTCGTTGGCTCTATCAAGAGCTCTCTTAGCCTTAATAATGCCCCTATCATCACCTTCTTCGTGGCGCCTCGTCGGGGGCACGTGGCTGCTCGGGGCGAGCGCCGATGGTGCCTCGGTTGGTTGTGCTTGGAACCGCATGCAAGGACATCCCTCTCGAGAAGTGGCCAACAGTCGACCTCCCCAAAGGGTTATGCCATACCCAAGAGTTGGGGTATATTGAAAAGGCATGATGGGCATGTGCTTGCTCTATGGTGGCTCGCACCTATTCATGCACTTATTGTGGAACAGTAGTTTTAAGGGTCTCAATCAAGTTTTGAAGAGCCCACGGGGTGACGTAACCCTCCCGGTTGAGATTGGCGGTTGCCGGTGGAACGCGGCATAACTCCACGTCTTCGGCTTGAGGGACATAGCGGGATTGGCTCCCCGTAGCTGTAGAATGATGAGGATAAGGGACAGGTGGATTGGTTGCGTTTCATCTTTGATCGTGATCGAGTACCGCTAGCAACCATCAGCTACCTCTCTTCCCATAGACGGCGCCAAAATGTTTTCGGAGGAAAATGGGTGTGATGATGTGGATGATGATTCAAAGAGAGAAAGGATTTACTTGCTTTGGTTGCGAGGCGTGGCGTGATCGAATGGATTCTATGTGGCGGCTACGAAATCTGCAAAGGTGCAGCCTCGGGGTGGATCCCGGGAATGCCCCTTCGAAGCTACGAAATATAATAACAATAATAATAATAATAATAATAATAATAATAATAATAATAATAATAATAATAATAATAATAATAATAATACTATATATAATTTTTCAGAAAAATTAAACAAAATTAAAAATAATAAAATAAAAATATAATCTTGAACAAAAAGTTAAACAAATAATAAAATGCACTAAATAAATACGAAAATAAATAATTAAATTATCAAAATATTAAAACTATTTTATGGACCTAATAGCCTACAAACCTAAAAAAATAAATAAATAAACTAAATTTATAAATTTATTAAATTAAAAATATAATTTAACCTAAATTAGTAAATAAGTCTGAAAAATTATCAAATCGGTTATACATTATCTAATCTTAATATGAAATTAAATAATAATTAATCATCTTAATTAATTCATAAAAATATAAAACAGAAAATAAAAACAAAACTAAGTAGAAAATATAAGAAAATATAAAAGTAACCTAAAACCCAAAAATTGTTTTTATAGTTTTCCAGAAAAATTAAACAGAATTAAAAATAATAAAATAAAAATATAACCTTAAACAGAATGTAAAATAAATAATGAACTGCACTAAATAAATGAGAAAATAATAATTAAATTACCAGAATATGAAAATTTTTTTTTTACCTGAATATATCCTAAACACCTAAAATCAATATGAAAAAACTAAATTTATAAAATTTATTAAATTAAAGACCTACTTTAACCTAAATTAGAAAAAAATCTAAAAAATTATCAAATCAGTTATAAAAACTAAGAAAATTAATACTAACAGATTAAAAAGACTCTAACTAAACCCTATAATAATATAAAAATAAAATTAACCGAAGAACTATTTTCATTCTAACTTCTAACAAACTGACTAAAAAATATCCAGGTCCAAACACAAAAGTAATATGAAAATTAAAATATATTAAGACATAAAATAAAATTAATATATATACTTATGTATTTATTTATTTAGGGTTTGGATTGTATATTAGCTTTCATTTATTTTTATGTATATTGATATGCAATATTATTTTGAGCTTGAAATATAATAATTTTGTCTAACATTATTAATTTTTCATTGTTGATGGTGTTTTTTTGACTTGTTGCCATAAAATTGTATTAGTTTAAAATATATTTATTATAAAAATTTTTAAAATTAAAATCAACAGAAACCTGTTATAAAAATAATATTTAAATGTTTAACTATCCGAGGAAGCAATTTGGTTATTACATTCATCTATGTACGGAATGATTTAATAAACCTTAAGAAATCATAAATTAATATAATAAAAATATAACAATTACATATATACTTGATATTAATAATTAAAAATACCTACAAGATTGAAAGTTATGATTCAAATATGTTGTGGAATAAAACGTAATGAATAAAAAGTTAGGAGTTATATTGCTTCAGTTCGTAATTTGTGGGCCTTAAGTTCGTAATTTGTGTTATGTTTAAAGGATTGTAAACTTAATATGCCAACTTCGATTAAGCCCATATGACTTCAAATAAATTCATTTGTTACAAAATTTTTGCACAACATACATATCATTTTTTTGGTTACAAATACAATTTATTTTAGTTTCTTCCTAACATGTCTATTTGTGACTTATTATTGACAAACATATTTAAATCATATCTTTTACTATTGTAAGTTTTCTAAATTATTAAAAGATGAGTATTTACGATCAAACCTCCTCGCCATCTTGAAATAGAACTTCATGTTACTCTTATTATGCTAATTAATTGAGAGGAAGAGTTATATCTCAAGGGAAACAATTGGTTGTTAATCGAGTAAAACATGTATTTATAAAATCTCAATTGTATCAATATTTTTGCCCCATTTATTCACTACTAAAATCGCGATCAATTTTCAATATAAGTACAAACACATATGATTTTTTTACCCAACGTCACAAATTGACCTATCATGCCCTTAACTATGATACAAATTACCTATTATTGTTAAATATATTTGGATCACTTTTATCATTATAATATTTTTCACTATTATTCTCAATATAAGTAGCTATTATATGTTTAATTATTTTCGTGTACAGAGGTAGGTAAGAATGGATAAATCATTATATTCACCCTATAATTTTTAAAAAATGAGATCCCATTATGGGTATATGTATACTTTTTATGAGTTCGTGTAATATTTAAGTCAATGATATTTTAGTAGGTTGGTTGCATATAAATATTTATCTAAGTGTCTATTAAGTTAAATTAGTATTGACTTTGTAGAGAATTATAAGTTATAAGTATGATATTCTTTTATTGATTTGATGTACTTTGTGTTGTAATATTAATTTGTGACATAATGATATTTATTGTCATCTATATGTCATCTAATTCAATATCTACCAATCATATATTATTCCTTTTCCTACTAATATTTACCTTTTGATACCTAAACATATTGTCACACTATTTCTATAACTGTATGAGTTAGGATTATTTAAATTATTTGATTCTCAAAGGGGCCTGGCTTCTTAATATTTTAAATTACGATTGTAATCTTAAAACCTTGATGATATTTTTTAACATTATTTTTTATTTATTATTTTAGATTATTTATTTATTCTTTTGAAATTTAGAATGATTGGAAGATGAATGTGTGATGGACTCTAATAATTTTTATGTGTTGGGTTACGGTAACTTTGATGAGTCACTAAAGCGTTTTCACTATGAGGGGATAACATATAAAATAATGTTGTTGAAAGTGAAACCATTCAATAAAATTAAATGATCGAGAAAAAGAAACTCACAAGTACAAAATCGATCCGTAATTCAATAATTTCTTAAGTTATACATTGTACAACATTACTCCGTGCATAGCACGGATCAAGACTAGTCTATACACTATATAATGCCAATCTTTTCAAATTTCGAAATGTTGCAACCAAAGTGAATTAAGGAGTTTCGTCCAATAAAAAAAAATAATTTATCATTTAAAAAATAAGTTTTCACTCATCTATGGACTCTAATAATAATAATAATAATAATAATAATAATAATAATAATAATAATCATAATAATCATAATGATAATAATAATCATAATGATAATAATATCGAAGACTCAGGTATGATCGACTAACCCCTTGAATGTGTTTTGATTTCATGAATTCATCTAAATTTAGGATAAATCAAGAAGCATCCTAAAAGAAATTCATTTAACTAAGTCATATGCTTTACAATTCATCATTTCAATATGACTTATTCTTGATCGAACTCGGACTTAAGCATATTAAGATTATCCGAGTAAGTCCGACCCACTAAGTCGGACTCGGACTTAGAAAGTAGAACCCGAGTTACTTATGATAGACCGAGTAAGTCCGACCCACTCGGATCCGACCCATTCGGAACTCGGACTCGAGATCTAACCCACTCGAACTCGGATCTCGACCCACTTAGTCGGACTCGGACATTTAGTTTGCATACGCTATTATTTGTTTAATTATGCGTAATTGTAAAATGTTTATATAACTCTTGTGCCCATTAAGATTGAATGATTTATTTATGAGTTTTAGCATATTTGGAATCTGAGTATATTGAATATTAGACTTGTAATATTCCAGATTAATAGATTAAGGTAATTAGTCATTAAATGCTTTATTTAGACTAATCCTTATCTAATTATGGACCAAAGTATATTTATACTTTGAGAACCATTGTTCTTAAAGTTTTTGCAGGTTTTTCTAATGTCAATTATCCAAAGAAAAAGCAAAAGCAAAAGGCTTCGACCGTTAAAGTACTTGCCGGACAAAAAGCTGGAATTTCTAGAAAAGCTCGGAACTTACTCGACGACCTTGTCATTCATTGTTTTGGGTAATATTTTATTTCGTGTCTAACGGTCTTTTCGTTTTGCTTTTCCAGTTTACAAAAGTTGGAAAAAGAGTTGTTGGAAGCTAGGACCAAGGCACAACGGTTATTTCAAGGTGGTCCGAAATCTGAGTGACTCGGACTATCCGTTACAACGGCTAGTTGACTCAAACACCTTCAACGAGAAAGATGTTGGAGGCACAATGGCTATCTCTTCAAGGCAGATTATTTATAGAAGCCTTAGCACAAGATTTCAACCGACGAATGGAAGAAAAAGAGAGACCATATTAAACATCTTCTCTAGCATACAACTCCCAAACTCGTAATTTTAATATTCCGAGTTGTATTTTTCTCGAGTCGGTTGTATTGCAATTCTTACTACTCTTCTACTCTTTCTCTCGACCGAGTTGTAAAGGTTATCTCAACTCGGTTGTCCCAAACTGTAAATGTTACCTCAATTTGGAAGTACCAGATTAGATAAGGGAACTTCTAACCCCGGGAAAAATTGGAGGATCCCAAGTTGATAAGGTAATTTCAACTTGGAAGTACTAGGTCGATCGGATAAGGTAAATTCGAGCACTGGGAAAATTGTAATAGATTTGTTTGGGAACAAATCGGGTAGTCATATTCATTGTAATTAAGTATTCAATTAGTGGATTTGACTTGGTGTCCGGATTGACACTATCCGTGGTTTTCTGCCCCAGGAGGGTTTCCACGTATATCCGAGTTTACACTTTTCCGAGTCCAATCTAGACTCGGAATGCATTTCGTCTCTATTTTGTGCAAAAGAGTTTGATTTTCGCAAAAATCTTCCATCACCCTATTCACCACCCTCTAGGGTGACTTAACTTCTCCCGAGCAAACCTTCAAATACTAATAATAATAATAATAATAATAATAATAATAACTAATAATAATAATAATAATAATAATAATAATATTAATATTAATATTAATATTAATATTAATAATAATAATAATAATAATAATAATAACAGTAATAATAACTATAATAGTAATAATAATAATAATAATCTATACCCTATATAATGCCAATCTTTTCAAATTTTGAAATGTCTGTAACCAGAGTGAATTAAGGAGTTTCGTCCAATAAAAAAATAAATAATGTATCATTTAAAAAATAAGTTTCCACTCATCTGTAGACTCTAATAATAATAATAATAATAATAATAATAATAATAATAATAATAATACTGCTACTACTACTACTACTACTACTACTACTACTAATAATAATAATAATAATAATAATAATAATAATAATAATAATAATAATAATAATAACAATAATAACAATAACAGTAATAATAACTATAATAGTAATAATAATAATAATAATAATAATAATAATCTATGTAATAATAATAATAATAATAATAATAATAATAATAATAATAATAATAATAATAATAATAATAATAATAATAATAATAATAATAATCGCTACTACTACTACTACTACTACTACTACTACTACTAATAATAATAATAATAATAATAATAATAATAATAATAATAATAATAATAATAATAATAATAATAATAATAACAATAATAACAATAATAACAATAACAGTAATAATAACTATAATAGTATTAATAATAATAATAATAATAATAATCTATGTAATAATAATAATTATAATAATAATAATAATAATCATAATCATCATCATCATCATAATAATAATAATAATAATAATAATAATAATAATAATAACAATAATAATAATAATAATAATAATAATAATAATAATAATAATAATAATAATAATAATAATAATAATAATAATAATAATAATAACAACAATAATAATAATCTATGTAATATATAATAGTAATATTTTTAAATTGGTCAAATATTGTAATGGGAGTGATTGTAACAAATTAGGGTAATCTTAACCATAAAAATTATTTGTCCATTTAATATGAGTCGTTGATGTAAATAATTAAATAAATAATTAAATAATATAATTTATCCAAATAAAAAAAAATCCTTTTATAAGTGAACTATCCTCCTCCTTTTTTGTGTGTGTGATAATACAGTCTCATTAATATTTTTTTTTCTAATAAATCTATACAATATATAATAGGAATCTTTTTAAATAGACTAAATACTACAACAAGAGTGATTGTAGGAGTTTGGTGTAATCTCAACCATAAAAATTATTTGTTCATTAAAAATAAGTCATTGATGTAAATAATTAAATAAACAATAAAATTCATCGAAAGGAAAAAAAAGGTTTCCCTTTAAAAGTAGATCGTATCAAGGTAATATTAGATCCCCTTGCTGAAAAATAAATAAACAATGTTATAAAATTATTTAATCTAAATCTAAAAATTAAACAGTAAATAATTGGCCTTATTAATTTTTAAAAATATAAAACATAAAATAAAACCAAATTGACCAGAAAATTAATAAATAAAAATTACAGAAAATTATATAATGAACTAAATTAAAAATCTGGATAGAATTAAAAACATAAAAACTTTTTAAATTTTTCAGAAAATTAAACACAATTAAAACAGAAACACAAAAACATAATCTAAAATAGAAAGTTAAACAAATAATCAATTACACTACAATACATATGAAAATAAATAATTAAATAAACTAGAATATTAAAACTATTTTTTGGACCGAAACATACACTAAAATCCTAAAATTAAAATACAAAAATTTAATTTATAAATTTATTAAATTAAAAACTTGCTTTAACCTAAATTAGAAAATAAATCAAAAAAATAATTAAATTAATCATAAAAACTAAGAAAATTAATACTAAGATATTAATACTCTAACTAAACCCTATAATAATATAAAAAATAAAATTAACCAAAGGAAACTAATTTAATCCAACTTCTAAAAATTTGACTAAAAATAACAAAAATAAATAGAAAAATAATCTGAAAATTAAACTATATTAGGACTCAAAATAAAATTAATATAAAATTACTGAGATATATATCTTATTATCAATCAATGTAATTCATTCTCACGTCAATCATTAGTAAAAACCCATGAAAAATTCAAAAAAATATATTGATGACAAAAAGTATATTGAATGATTTTAAAGAAGGGATCTAATTAAGAGTAATTTTATTTAAGATAAATTATAGAATAATATTTTAGAAAATAATTAAAGGATATTCTATTAGTTTTAACGGTGTTAAGGTTAATTCACCAATATTTTTAACCTAAAAATTATAATCTATATTATTTCAAATTTTGGTTTGATTTTATTTACATTTGAGAATCACAAGTTACCTTTTTTTTCCTTTTGTGACTTCAAATTGTGACTCTGAGTGAATCTAATGAGATAACTATCAAAGTGAACAATATATATTTAATTATATATTTTTGGGTGGATGAATAAGATATTTCATTAGATGAGAAAATTTGTTCTTCCTTTCTACTAAAAAATAAAATATGTATTGTAAAGATGTAACAATAGCTTCTGTCATTGTTTGGTTTATTAATTTGTTAGGAAGATGTGGTTGAGGTGACTAAAGAACATGGTATCGGTTTCAAACTAATTTTTAATTAGTGGCTTTAAGTTTTGAGAGTGATTGAATCGGTAAGGGTCGGTCAATTGGAGTAGGTCTATTATGATTAAGGTATGAGTTTAACTACTTATTTATGTAATTTTTTGTCTAATTTGATTTGTTTGGATCATGAGTTTCTCTGTCTTTCCACTTACTTTTTAATTTTGTGTCTATTCTATCATTTTCAAAATACGACATGCATCCACGCTTTTACCGTACTTATGTTAAGTGTGGAAATGGTATGAGTGGACAAATATTCCACACACTAAATAAGTCGGATGAGAGTCATCTTTAACCACACACTTATATCTAAAGAAAACACCATCACTCGCCATACTTATATCTATAGACATATTACCTCTTGAGCGAGTCTTTTTTCCTTTTACCAGTTTCGCTTGAAGCAACTTCTACCACTGATATAGACACTTAGGTTGTCACCGGTTAAGTTACAAAATTCTTTTTGAAATTAACTAGGGTTAATTAATTTTTTTTTTACTCTTTATGCCATGTTTTTCTCTCGAAAGGACGGGGTTGGGTGACCGCGGTTGCCCTAACGTAGATCTGCCTCTCGGATTAAAAATATTTAGTTCTTCTTCAAATTAGGGTTCTGTTCATTAAGGTGAATTTTTTTAGTTTTATTTTATTTTACTTTTCTTTAAACAACATTAAGAAAAAAAGATATAAAGCAGGCACATGTGAAATTTACTGATTAAGCGAGAAAATAAGAGAGAAAACGAGATTAGAGTTTGAGATTTGAGGTTTGAGGTTTGAGGTTTATTTCTTATTTTGATTTTTTCAATATATTGGGCATTGTGCTATAAAAGAGAGAAATCGAAAATTTGCATAAAAATATTTCCTTTATGTGTTTAATTTTTATAAAAATTCTTTTCAATTATTTTTTTAAAAAATTTCTTTTTGATCGTAAATTTAGTATTTGACTTATATGATTATCATAAATTGTCTAATTCGAAAAAAATTCTTTTTATGTATTTCAATTATCTCAAAATAAGCTGTCACGCTTATTATCTATGCTAAATAATCATGTTTTCAATAGATGTAAATCACCACTCTTAATATACATGGATATACCTTAATAGGTTAGTACCACTCTTACAAGAGTGGTTATATTTTTCCACATTATTATGTGTGAAATTCATTTCGAGCAACTCATTTTTGCTTATTTTTCTGCCACACTCAATCATGTGTAATTAGATAAGGGTGGAAGCATACCATATGGTGATTGTAGCATTTTCGATTATTAATCTCATTTATTAAATGTAGTTATTAAATATTTACTTTTTTAGTTCATAACTTATTAAGAAGTATTACATTACTCCGTGCATAGCACGAGTCCAAACTAGTTATATATAATTCAAATAGATGATATGGCGGTTTGTGAGTGAATTTAGGAGTTTCGTCCAATAAGAAAATAATAATTTATCATTGAAAAAAATAAGTTTCCACTCATATATGGACTCTTTTTTACTCCATGCCAAAATAATAATAATAATAATAATAATAATAATAATAATAATAATAATAATAATAATAATAATAATAATAATAATAATCCATGCAATATATAATAGTAATATTTTTAAATTGGTCAAATATTGTAATGGGAGTGATTGTAACAAATTAGGGTAATCTTAACCATAAAAATTATTTGTCCATTTAATATGAGTCGTTGATGTAAATAATTAAATAAATAAATAAATAATATAATTTATCCAAATAAAAAAATCCTTTTATAAGTGAACTATCCTCCTCCTTTTTTTGTGTGTCCGATAATACAGCCTCATTAGAATTTTTTTCTAATAAATCTATACAATATATAATAGTAATATTTTTAAATAGATTAAATACTACAACAAGAGTGATTGTAGGAGCTTGGTGTAGTCTCAACCATAAAAATTATTTGTTCATTAAAAACAAGTCATTGATGTAAATAATTAAATAAACGATAAAATTCATCGAAAGGAAAAAAAAAAGGTTTCCCTTTAAAAGTAGACTCGTATCCAGGTAATATTAGATCCCCTTGGTGAAAAATAAATAAATAATGTTATAAAATTATTTAATCTAAATCTAAAAATCAAACAGTAAATAATTAGCCTTATTAATTTTAAAAATACAAAACATAAAATAAAACCAAATTGAGCAGAAAATTAATAAATAAAAATTACAGAAAATTATATAATGAACTAAATTAAAAATCTGGACAGAATTAAAAACATAAAAACTTTTTTAAATTTTTTAGAAAAATTAAACACAATTAAAACAGAAAAATAAAAACATAATCTAAAATAGAAAGTTAGACAAATAATCAATTACATTACAATACATATGAAAATAAATAATTAAATAAACTAGAATATTAAAACTATTTTTTTGGATCGAAACATACATTAAAATCCTAAAATTAAAATACAAAAATTTAATTTATAAATTTATTAAATTAAAAACTTGCTTTAACCTAAATTAGAAAATAAATCAAAAAAATAATTAAATTAATCATAAAAACTAAGAAAATTAATACTAAGATATTATTACTCTAACTAAACCCCATAATAATATAAAAAAATAAAATTAACCAAAGAAAACAAATTTAATCCAACTTCTAACAATTTGACTAAAAATAACAAAAATAAATAGAAAAATAATCTGAAAATTAAAATATATTAGGACTCAAAATAAAATTAATATAAAATTACTGAGATATCTATCCTTTTATCAATCAATGTAATTCATTCTCACGTCAATCATTAGTAAAAACCCGTGAAAAATTAAAAAAAATATATATTGATGACAAAAAGTATATTGAATGATTTTAAAGAAGGGATCTAATTAAGAGTAATTTTATTTAAGATAAATTATAGAATAATATTTTAGAAAATAATTAAAGGATATTCTATTATTTTTAACGGTGTTAAGGTTAATTGACCAATATTTTTAACCTAAAAATTATAATCTATATTATTTCAAATTTTGGTTTGATTTTATTTACATTTGAGAATCACAAGTTACGTTTTTTTTTCCTTTATGATTTCAAATTGTGACTCGATCGAAATCTAATGAGATAACTATCAAAGTGAACAATATATATTTAATTATATAATTTGGGGTGGATGAATAAGATATTTCATTAGATGAGAAAATTTGTTCTTCCTTTCTACTAAAAAATAAAATATGTATTGTAAAGATGTAACAATAGCTTCTGTCATTGTTTGGTTTATTAATTTGTTAGGAAGATGTGGTTGAGGTGATTAAAGAACACGGTATCGGTTTCAAACTAATTTTTAATCGGTGGTTTTATGTTTTGAAAGTGATTGAATCGGTAAGGGTCGGTCAATTGGAGTAGGTCCGTTATGATTAAGGGTCGATCAATTGAAAGTGATCCTTTCGAAAGACTAGGCTTTGATACCAATTGAAGGTTTGCTCTTGGAGAGACCAAGTCACCCTAGAAGGGGGATGAATAGGGTGATGAGGAAATTTAAACAAGTAATGGAAGAATAAAATTAGAAATGACTCTAAGGAGAGTCCGAGTCTAGATTGGACTCGGAAAAGTACTAACTCGGAAAGTTACATGGAAACCCTCCTGGGGCAGAAAACCACGGTCGGTGCTAATCCAAGCACCAAGTCAAATCCACTATTTTGAATCCACAAAATACAGTAGAAAGACTCAACCAGAATTGCTCCTTTAGACAATTCCATACAAGATTTTCCTAGACTCGAAATTACCTTATCTCGATGTAGTACTTCCTAACCGAGATAGCCTTTACGAGTTAGGGACAACCGAGCTGAGTTAACCTTTATAGCTCAGTCAAGGGACCTTACTCAAAAAGTAAGAATGAGTGTTTGTAATCGATTACAAGACCTTACAACTCGGAAAGATGTTAAGTACAAAGTTGGAGTTGTAAGTAGAAGATTGAATAAGAATACAATGACTTTTGCTTAAGTACGTGTATTGGCGGTTGGTTCAGCAATATTCAAGTCTTGAGAGTTGGCTTCTATTTATAGATAACCAAGCGGGCTAGTCTGTTGTGACTATCTTCCGACTGGAAGTCCTTTGTGACCATTGCGATGGTCTTTCCGAGTCACTCGGAAAATATCCGTTGAGGTGTGAACGTTGGGCAACGGCTCTTGACTCCTTTGGAAGTCCCAATCCACTGGTGGTCTCTTAAAAGTAGTGTGGAAACCACCGTTGAGCTTAGCATTTTAGATTTCCAATTTTGGAAACGGACAACCCCGACACGATTGTCCGGGCTTAGGTTAGAAGTAGGGAAAGCCTTGTCTGCTGGTGATTTGACATCTTCAGCTCGGTTACTTTTGTAATTCAAAAATAAAATAACCTCGTTTGAATAACCTACAAAAGTAAATCATTTTGGGTCTCAAAATATAAAATACTTTGGTCCAAGATTAGACATAGATAATAATTTAATTAAGATAATTATGTGCGTAATTATCCGAGTCCTAAAAGAGTGGAATTTTTTTAGTCAAATATCCATTATACTCAATTTCATCCGAGTCGGTCTAGAAGAAAAGCAAGTCGGATAAAGAACATCGAGTAGAAAGACTTGATCTAGACTATCAATGTTCAAACCAAGCATGCTGACTTAGAAAGATGAATTAACACAATAATTCACTTAAAATTAGATCATGAAGTCGAACGAGTTTATGCACATTAGAGTAAATGTTTGAACATGCAAAGTATTCGAGTATTGTCCGAGTGACTCGAAATGTGTGAGAACAAAGTATGCTTTACGAGTCAGTCGGAATCAAGTGAGAACATATGCAATGGTTTTGTAACACTCGAAAAGATTATATATCACTTAGAAAAGTTTCTAAGACACTTAGAGTGACTTGTAATCAAAACCTTATAAGAGATAAAGTCTTATACTTGATTCCTTGATGGAACTCAGAATGATGTATATGTAAAGTATGAGTCTTCAATCTCCCCTTTTTGATGAAAGACATTCCATACTTAGATAGAAACTTTGTTAGTGATATAGATCTGGTTTTTCATCATTTCTCAAAGGATAAGTCGGAAAAACATGATAGAATTGTATAGAGTAGATACAGCGAATGAAACTTATATTCTATCGGAGCAAATAAGCTAAGATTGCATAAAAAGAGCTAAAGTATCGGAGTGAAAAAAATACTGAGGAACACAAGCAATGATAGACTGAATTGAAACTCGGAAATAATAAACTCGAGAGATAATTGCAACTCAGAAAGCAATAAACATTACGATGAAATTTCATTATAATTTAAACTAAAAATTTACACAAAAGAGGGTGAGAGAAACTCCCCTAAACAAGACAACATTTTTCTAACTATTCTCCCCTTGCCTTTTACCAAAACAAAAAGAGGAAGAATGTATCAAGAAGATACAGATTTGTATGTCCGGACCAAAAAAACATTTAAAACAAAAAAAATTTAAGATGGAGGAGAGGGAGCGATCTGAGTCGAGGTCGGTGGATGTGAAATGTGCCTTCGTTGATAAGATCCGGAAGAAGTACACGAACGAGGCGGGGCAGCACTGGTATCTCTGGAATGGGCTAAGCTCCGAGTGGCCGACCCGGAACTAGGTCGTCCAGAGGCCCATCCTCCTGGAACTCGACTAAGGGAGGGTGTGCTCGGCCGACCGGCCGCTAACCGACCATGGTCGGTAGGGTCTTCGACCCACTCGGACTACTGTCCGAGCCGATCACTTCCGATTGAGGTTCTAGAGCACCTTGGCCCACTCGTTGCTGCTGCTGGTGATTCTCGCTTCCTTCTCCCCTTCCTCAAATGGAGCTGCCTCAGCCCGCGAGGCTCCTCCTCCTCTTCTTCTTCTTCTTCTCCTTCTTCTCCCCTTCGAGAGAAGGATTTGGCTGGACTCAAGGATTCTTTCGATGTATCCGAGTTCATCGGATCCTGAGCCGCCTTGGTGTGTCTGTTCATGAAGGAGCTCAATCAGCTCCCTTTGCTCCTTAACCAGTGCCTTTATCTCGAGAAGCACGTCTTATTGTTCTCGGATTTGGGATTAAGTTGTTTTTCGGTTAATGGTCATAGACTGGAGGACAGTCTTGAATGACCGGAGGGTGTCCTTGTACTCGGTGGACACCGAGGAGATTTTGTCCATCACAACAGAGGACAAAGCGGAAGAAAGAACTTAAGAAACACCTGAAGTGGAGGTACCACCAGGTGGAAGAGGTAAAGAGAGAGGTGATTGGGTCCGAGTCCAAGGCGGAGAAGGGGGCCTTAGTTCCGAGCTATGAACCCGGACACCCGGTTGGGTCTCCTGGTATCCATACCCAAGGAGTTCCTTTTTGCCAACGACAATGGCAACCTTAGAAATCGCGTTAGGATTTGAGAGAAGAGGATCTTTGAATTGTTTGAAGATGAGGGTGAAAAGAGCCCCGAAAGGAAGTGGGGCGTTCTTCTTGGTTTGAGTATGAGCGAGCACAGCTGCCATTTGCTCGACTATAGTAGGAAAGAGGTCTACTTTGTAGCCCTCGAGGATGTCGTCATGAGCTTTTAGATGCTTGGAGTTGGGATTCTCCTTGCTAGAATGTTGTGAGAAGAAAGTTATCATCAGCAGAAAACAAAGAAGACGAGCTTCGATTTGAGTTGAGTCACTGAGAAGTTTTTACGTGACCCAATGAATTCTTTAGCGTACTTCTCAAAGAAGTCATCATCAACCTCGTTGAAAGGTATGGGGTTGCTGTTGAGGAAAAGAGAGGAGACTTTAGAGAGACGGTGGAGAAGAGAGGTGTTGATGCGAACGGTTATGTTTTGAACTCTTGAGGTGAGGATACCCTCGGAGCTAGAAAGATTTGTGTAGAACTCGAAACGAGTTCTAGGTATATGAACTCGCTGAAACAGAGGAAATTCTAAACCCCGGTTGATTTGATATGAGCCAACCACGAAAACTTTGTGGTCGGGAAGAATTTGTCATCCAACGTAAGATGTTGGGTGACAAGATGTTTTGAAGGATTGGAGGGGCCTTCTTGGCTTTTGCTACGGGGTTTCTTGGTGGCGTAACCAAGAAAATCGGAGTGGGAACTTCTTTTGAGCATGTTTGATGTAGCAAAGAGAGAGAGAGAGAGATGAACTTTTGTGAGAGAGAAGGAGAGAGAGAGAGAGATAGCTCTATGTAAGTGAGCAAAGAAAAAAAATGAAAGAGTAGAAAGAGAGACCCGAGAGTGACAGAGCTTACTTGAGATGAGCTTCACTTAGCTTGAGAGCGACGAGAGTTTCTTTGATCACGGAGAGCTTGCTCAAGGTGAAGTAATTGAGATAGTGAAAGTAAGTAGAGAGTAAAGTAACGAAATGAAGGAAAAAGAGCGCTATTTATAGAGAAATAATCGTCCTTCGCATTCGTTCGACTCAGCTCTTCAACGGTCACCTCGGACCGGTGTGACTATTCTCGCTCTCCAACGGTAAGAATTCCAGTGATTGTCTCCCAACAGCTAGTTGTCCGATCGATGCGCGCGAGAGAGAGAGAAAAAGAAAGAATTTAAAAGAAATTTCGAAATTCTCCATCGATCTAGAGATGATTTCGAAGTTTGATGTCCATTTTTCTCAAAATCTGAATCTGATCGAGTGAAGTTTCGAGTGACTCGGAACCGCAAACAACTAATAACTCGAGCTTAGTATCACTGGTTCAACTGAACTAATTGTTATTAAAGAAAGAAAGCACACAACACATAATCATGCAAAGTAATCATACTTAGAAAAGCACATAATTATGCATTAATTATGCCAAGCTCATTCCTAATAAAGCAAAACCGATCCTCACTAGGTGGCTTAGTAAAGATATCAACTAATTGAAGATTGGTAGGAATGAATTCAAGTTCAATATCACCCTTTTCAGAATGATCTCTCGAGAAAATGATACTCGACCTCAATATGTTTAGTCTTTGAGTGTTGAACTGGATTCTTGGCGATGCCGATTGCACTTTGATTGTCACACTTGATTGAGATTGATTTAAATAATAGTCCAAGATCTCTTAAGTGTTGCTTGATCCATAAAACCTGAGCACAGACATGCTCCAGCTGTAATATACTCAGCTTCAGTAGTTGATAGAGCTACTCGGTTCTATTTCTTTGAGTGCTAAGATATCGTGGATTGACCCGAAACCGGCAGGCTCCTGAAGTGCTATTTCTATCAACTTTCTATCCATCATAGTAAGCATATGAGTATCCAGTGAGAGTCGGTTATGAGTCTCTTGAGTACCATAGACCTAGATTCCGAGTCCCCGCAAGATATCTCGAATATTCTCTTCACCGCAGTGAGATGTGATTCTTTTAGATTAGCTTGAAATCTTGCACATAGACATACACTAAACATTATGTCTGGCCTATTGGAAGTAAGATATAGCAAAGATCCAACCATACCTCGATAGAGTTTCGATCTACTACTTTACCTTTCTCGTCCGAGTTCGGCTTTATGTCTGCTACTCATAGGTGTTGCTCGCATGCTTTGCGTCTTGAAGTTTGTACTTCTTTAGCAACTCCTTGGTATACTTTGATTGATGGACATACATGTCATCTTTGTCTTGTTTGATTTGTAGACCAAGGAAGAAATTGAGTTCTCCCATCATACTCATTTGAAATTCCTGTCTCATTAACTCGGAAAATTCTCGACACGGAATTTCATTAGTAGATCCAAAAATTATGTCATCAACATAGATCCGAGCAATAAGAAAGTCTTTCCCCTTGGTTTTTATAAAAAGAGTCTTGTCAATCTTACCTCTTCTAAAATCATTTTCCACCAACAAATTGCTCAGTCTTTCATACCAAGCTCTGGGAGCTTGTTTAAGACCATAGAGAGCTTTTTGCATTTGAAAACATGATTTGGAAATTCTGAGTTTTCAAATCCAGGGGCTGCTTAACATAGACTTCCTCTTCAATGAAACCATTAAGAAAAGCACATTTAACATCCATTTGATATAACTTGATATTCATGCTAGATGTAAATGCCAACAAGATTCTAATAGCTTCAATTCGGCAACAGGTGCAAGGTTTCCCCACAATCAATCCCTTCCTCTTGATTGTAACCTTGAGCCACAAGTCTAGCCTTATTTCGACTACCAACCCACCTTCATCCAGTTTGTTCTTGAAAACCCATTTGGTTCCTATGACTGGGTGGTCAAAAGGTCGTTTGGTCAAAGTCTAGACTTGGTTTCTTTCAAATTGATTGAGTTCATCTTGCATGGCCTCTACCCATTCAGAGTTCATTTAGGGCCTCTAGTGCATTTCGGGTTTAATTAATGATGTAAATGCAATGAATGCACATAGATTTTGAAGAGAGAAACGAGTTCTTACCCCACTATTGATATCAAATAAGATGTTTTCTAGTGGGTGGTTAGAAGCATACTTGAATGCTCTACATGTTCTTTGATTCACCAGATCCGTAGGTTGAATTGGTTGATGTTCGAAGTCTCTTTTGAGTGAGCTTGTTCATCCGATTGACCTTCAACATTCTGAGCTGGCTCTTGAGTTATCTCATTTTAAGTCATGTTGTTCCGAGTCACTTCGTTCCGAGTGACATTGATTTGATTCTTGACGAGTTCATTTTCATCAAAATCATCATCTTTGCTGAGCTTCGGGTTTAAGAATGTTGACTCACTTGGTTTTTCCTGTTCAATCTCATCAAACACAATGTGGATCCTTTCTTCCACTTTGTTAGTTCTTTTATTGAAATTACGATATGCTTTACTATGAGATGAATAACCAAGAAAAATACCTTCATCCGATCGAGCATCAAACTTGGTCGAGTGATCCTTACGATTGTTGTGAACGAAGCGGTTACATCCAAAGGGTTTGAAGTATGAAATGTTGGGTTTCTTCCCTTTGTAGAGCTCGTATGCAGTTTTCTTTAAGATGGGTCCGACGAGGCATCTATTCAATGTGTAGTTTGTCTGTGTTGATCTGCCTCAGCCCAGAAATAGTAGGGTAGATTATGTTTAATCATCATTACCCTAGCTATTTGTTCAAGAGTTCGGTTCTTCCTCTCCACCACTCCATTTTGTTGAGGAGTTCTTGGTGCTGAGAAGTTGTGAGAGATGTCATTCTTGTCACGGAACTCTGTAAATTCCGAGTAGTCGAACCCCCTTTCATGGTCGGTTTGAATTCTCTGGATCTGAGTTTATGACTCAACTTGGATTTTCCTGCAGAGCTTGCTGAACTCTTTGAACACTTCATTTTTGTGCTTAAGAAAACATACCCAGGTAAATCGTGAGTAGTCATCAACAATAACAAGCACATATGATTTACCTCCGAGACTCTTGACAGGGATTTCACCACATAAATCCATATGCAACATTTCAAGCACCTTGGATGTGGAAACACTTTTCATAGATTTGAAAGATGATCTGACTTGTTTCCCTTTTGTGCATGCTTCACAAATTTTATCTTTCTTAAATGCACAGTTAGGCAATCCTCTAACTAAACCATGAGATGCAAGTTTCTTAATGGTGTGCATGCTAACATGACCTAGTCTACGATGCCATGTCCATGAATCATCATGAAGAGATGTTTTTAAACAAAATAAATTCTAACTCGGGTCGAAAGAGGAATAGTATAGGTGTTACCTGATCTCTTACCCGAGAGCTTGGTCTCCTTGGTAGTATCATCGGAGATATAACAGTTGGTTTGAGTGAATCTTACCTCTTGACCTTTGTCACACAGTTGAGAGATGTTGAGTAGATTGTACTTTAATCCATTGACAAGGTATACTGGGCTGACCAGATTGTTTCCTTTTCCAATCTTGCCTATCCAAATTATCTTGCCCTTGCTGTCATCTCCAATTGTGACTTTGCCTCCCTTGTACTCTTCAAACTCGGAAAAGAGTCTTGGATTTGCTGACATGTGATGTGAGCATCCACTATCCATGTACAAATGCCCTTTTGTTGTTTTCTCGAGCTACTCGCAAGTTAGAAACAAACTAACCTTTCTCACTTCCTCTAACGAACCTAGTAACTCCCTTTACTCGTGGTCCTTTTCGAGGAAGAAGACTCTTGGGAACCTAGATTTGAATAACTTTGGGTTTTGTCTGATTCTGAGTCTTCCTTTTAGAGAACCGAGTCCGTATCTCTTTCTTTTGAAAAGCTTTTATTTTATAAACCGGTGGAGAAGGTTTTCTCCTGTAAATTGGTCTCGGGCTCAGTCCTCCTTTCATTCTTATGAATGGGACCGCGCTCAGCCTTCCCGAACTTCACAGCTTTGGAATCCTTTTGAAAAGTTCTGAGTAGGAATTGGATTCCTCCTCTTTGTTAAAACCGAGTCCTTCTTTTCGAAAGAGACACATTGAGACCCTCGGAGCATATCAAGGTTTTTCTGACCTTGAGTAAATTTTAAAATAAGCTCTTGAGACTTATTGAGCTCTTGCTTTAGATGCTCATTTTCTCTTCGAGTAACTCGGACTCAATCTTATTAGATTGAGCACTAGTCTTGAGTTCTCTTAGAGTAAGTCTTAGTTTTTCCAATTCATTTTTCAAAGAGATGCTCTCGAAGCAACAGACTCAAGTTGTTCTTTAAACTAAGAAGAATCGAATTGGACTTTTCTTCCAAAGTAAAAATATATTTGGCTAAATCAACTTTGGAGAATTTGAGGAAGTATTCAATTACCTCCCGAGGATTTGTTTCCTCACTGTCCGAGTGATCCGAGTCTAACTTTGATTCGGCTTCGAGTCCGAGAGTGCCATCGGACATTTTGAATCATCTCGAGTCCTCGTCATCTTCCGATGAGTCTTCATCACTCAAAGTGGCCATCATAGCCTTTTTCTTCTTTCTGTCCCTCTTTCTCTTGGGACAGTCCTTGACTATATGTTCCTTACTCGTCACATTCAAAACAGCCAGAGTTCTTAGTTAAAGATAACTTTGAAGGTGAAGAATGTTTACCTTTTCTCTCCTTCTTGTCTTTCTTGTAAAACTCTTCTCTTGGCTTCTTATCCCATCTCTTGTGCTTCATCATTCTTTTGAAGCCTCCGGCGATAAGTGCCAGGGATCCTCTTCTAAGTCGGATGAACTCAAATTAGCTTCTCTATTTTCTCGGGGCCTTCGAGTGCAATGTTCCTTTTAGTGCTGACCTCTACATCCTCCTTTTCCAGGCGGATCTCATAGGTGAGTAGCTTCCTAATGAGTTCATCCGGCTTCGATAAGGACAGGTTCCGAGCCTCTTTGATGGATGTCACCTTGGGACCCAATCTTCTCTTGGGTAGACTTCGAGCATCTTTCTCCACATTTCCTCGTGGGAAATCTTTCTACCCGAAATTTGAGATTGTTAGTAATCTCGGTGAAGCGGATGAACATCTTAGTGATGTTCTCTTACGGCTCCATCTTGAACAGCTCGTACTTGTGAAGATATTGGCTTATCTTCGCTTGTCTGACCTGGCTTATGCCTTCATAAGTGTTGACAAGAGTGTCCCACACTTCTTCGGCTGCATCATAGGCTGACACTCGGTTGTATTCTTCGAGCTGATGGCGCACATCGGAATGTTCATCGCCTTGAAATTCTTTCTAAACTTCTTTGCTTCTTTAGTGGTGTAATCGGACTTTGTTTTGGGCACGAGTCTTGTTTCTTACATCTTCATTGGAATGTAGTTCCCTACTTGTATGATGTTCCGGACATCTTCATCGTGATCCAGTAGGGAAGCATTCCATAAGCTTCTTCCAGGTGCACGAAGTTAGATCCTTTGAACTTTGGTGGTCTCGTTGGAAGATCTTCCTTCATCGAACTCTCCATTGTTTTGAGCCATTTGATCTTTAAACCTTTGGAAGGTTAGATCCTTTTTGAAAGGCTAGGCTTTGATACCAATTGAAGGTTTGCTCTTGGAGAGACCAAGTCACCCTAGAAGAGGGGTGAATAGGGTGATGAGGAAATTTAAACAAGTAATGGAAGAATAAAACTAGAAATGACTCTAAGGAGAGTATGAGTCTAGATTGGACTTAGAAAAGTACTAACTCAGAAAGTTACGTGGAAACCCTCCTGGGGCAGAAAACCACGGTCAATGCTAATCCAAGCACCAAGTCAAATCCACTAATTTGAATCCACAAAATACAGTAGAAAGACTTAACCAAGCATTGCTCCTTTAGACAATTCCTTACAAGATTTTCCTAGACTCGAAACTCTCTTATCTCGATCTAGTACTTCCTAACCGAGATAGCCTTTACGAGTTAGGGACAACCGAGCTGAGTTAATCTTTACAGCTCAGTCAAGGGACCTGACTCAAAAAGTAAGAATGAGTGTTTGTAATCGATTACAAGACCTTACAAGTCGGAAAGATGTTAAGTATAAAGTTGGAGTTGTAAGTAGAAGATTGAATAAGAATACAATGACTTTTGCTTAAGTACGTGTATTGACAGTTGGTTCAGCAATCTTCAAGTCTTAAGAGTTGGTTTCTATTTATAGATAAACAAGCGGACTAGCCGTTGTGACTATCTTCCGACCGGAAGTCCTTTGTGACCATTGCGATGGTCTTTCCGAGTCACTCGGAAAATATCCATTAAGGTGTGAACGTTGGGTAACAGCTCTTGACTCCTTTGGAAGTCCCAATCCACTGGTGGTCTCTGAAAAGTAGTATGGAAACCACCGTTGAGCTTAGCGTTTTAGATTTCCAGTTTGGAAACAGGACAACCCCGACACGAGTGTCCGGGCTTAGGTCGAAGTAGGAAAAGCCTTGTCCGGTAGTGATTTGACATCTTCAAGTCGGTTACTTTTGTAATTCAAAAATAGAATAACCTCGTTTGAATAACCTACAAAAGTAAATCAATTTGGGTCTCAAAATATAAAATTACTTTGGTCTAAGATTAGACATAGATAATAATTTAATTAAGATAATTATGTGCGTAATTATCCGGAGTCCTAAAAGAGTGGAATTTTCTGAGTCTAATATCCATTATACTCAAATTCCATCTGAGTCGATCTAGAAGAAAAGCAAGTCGGATAAAGAACATCGAGTAGAAAGACTAGATCTAGACTACCAATGTTCAAACTAAGCATGCTGACTTAGAAAGATGAATTAACACAATAATTCACTTAGATCATGAAGTCGGAACGAGTTTATGCACATTAGAGTAAATGTTTGAACATGCAAAGTATCCGAGTGTTGTCCGAGTGACTCGGAACTGTGTGAGAACAGAGTATGCTTTTTGAGTCGAGTCGAATTAAGTGAGAACATATGCAATGGTTTACGTAACACTCGAAAAGATTCTATATTACTCAAAAAGTTTCTACGACACTTAGAATGACTTGTAATCAAAACCTTCTAAGAGATGAAGTCTTATACCTGATTCCTTGATGGAACTCAGAATGATGTATATGTAAAGTCCGAGTCTTCACTCACAAGTACAATATTGCTCCGTAATTTAAGAATTTCTTAAGTTATGCATTATATAACATTGTTCCGTGCATAGCACGAGTCCGGACTAGTATTATACTAATGCCAAAGTATTGGTTGGCAATCATATCACTCGAGTTGAAGCCTTATCAAAGAAAAGAGAAGCAAATTCAAACATATTTTCACTTATGACGACGGTTAAAGATACCATGGCTATAAAATCCCAAAAAGTTAGCTTTTTTTTTTACTAAAGTTTGGTATAATAATTTTTGAAATCAATGAATTTGAAAAATAATTTTTGTAATCATTACAAATTAGCTATAATTTTTCGACCCTTTTCAGATATCAAAATTTAACTTTTTGACCAATTTTCCAACATATTACTTAAATTGACCATTTTACCCCTTATTAAAAATAATATTTTTCTTATTTGAAATTTGAACATTTTTTCTCTTTTAAATGTCATCCACATCCTAACTTAGTTTATTCAACCCCCTCCAGATTCCACGAGCTCTTCCCCTCCTTCTCTCACCCCCTTCCCCATTAAAACATCTTAAATAGCATAAAATGCAGATGGAGTTTTTTCTTTCATGTTTAATTATTTTTTTTTCTGAAAAATCCTTCATGTTTAATTAATTACATCTTAGTATTAATTTTGCTTTAAGTATAACAACATCATAACAAAAACCGAAAATTAAAGGAGCAACTGTTCCTGAAATATGGGGTTTGATTTAATTGCGTCAGGATATGAGAGACATTTGACAGAGAAAAAAATCTTTAAATTTCAAGTGAGAAAGATATTATTTTTAATGAGGGCAGAACGATCAATTTACATATCATGTTGGAAATTGATAGAAAAATTAACTTTGATACCAGAAAAGGACCGATAATTATTGTATCCAAATTGTAGTGGTTCCAAGAATTATTTTCTAAATTTATTGATTCCAAAAATTATTATACCAAATCTAAGAAGATCCATAAGCAATGTTTTCCTACAAAGTCCCTTTACATGGTAAACTATTAATATTAAGAGTTAAAATGAAGTTTCTTGCTCTAGTAAAAGATAAATGTATTAGTTCTAGAATTTAATGATCAGCAACCTTACCTCCTTAAAGCAGAAAACAGTCTATTCTTAACAGCGCATATATGGAAATATCAAGGACTTTGATTCAGCTCAACCGCTTTGTCTTGTTTCCAATTCAATACTAAACAAGTACCTAACTAATTGAATACGTGTGTTACTAATTCCCTAAGTGGCTTTGCCATTTCCGTAAAAGATAGAATTGACAACTCGAAATTGCAAATTATCGCTTTCCTGCCACATATCATGAGGGAAAAGTGTTGCTAAATTTATACCATGCGTTATTTTATATGTGACTACGGGCAAATCAAGACAATAAACTTTTTTTTTTTTGATAGGGTGATCCGTTTGACATAGATTCAAATTTTCAAAATTTTGGATTCCTTGAAAATTTTCTTTTCTAGTGGTATAGGTCAGTAACATCATTCTAAAAGTACTAACAGATATTTTTTTCATCAAACAATGGTATTATTCTCAAATAGATGACTAAGTTGATGATTTAATAGTAGAAAAGAAATCTAGAAAAAGAACTTTCTGAGAAGGCAATTAATTTCTTGACTCATACATTAAGTTCAAAGTGATTAAGAGACTCTAACAATCTCCCCCTTTTTTTTTTTTTTTTTGATAAAAAACAACATTTATTTTATGTGACTGCGCTCTCTCCTTAATCTTTGGGATATAGCACGAGAAGGCAATTAATTTCTTGACTCATACATTAAGTTCAAAGTGATTAAGAGACTCTAACAATCTCCCCTTTTTTTTTTTTTTGATAAAAAACAACATTTATTTTATGTGACTGCGCTCTCTCCTTAATCTTTGGGATATAGCACGAGAAGGCAATTGGTTTAATTAAGCACAAGTCATAAGTCGCATAAGCATGTCATCAATCAAGATACACTACTTTTTTTTTTTTTTTTTTATAGAACAATCAAGATACACAACTTTAAAATTTCACAAATGATAGTAAATAGCATATCGAAATTTCTTTAAAGAGTACTACTAATTAATCTTGAGTGTAAATACATGTTGATGATTAAATATGATCAGGAAATTTCATTGATTACGAACGACAGCACATGGAAATTTTAAATTTATAAAAACATGCATGTGCACTATGTCACTCTTGTTTATCCCTTGTTCATTTATCTATGTCTCATTACTTCTCCTTACTTTCCTTTCACTCTTCCATTATGTTGACTTGTTCGCTAGACTTACTTCCACTCGCTCTTTGGCTTTCATCGAAAGTCCTAGCCTACTTGTAAAGCAAGCATATAATATGGATACCAAGGCACTTTAAACTACAAGCAAGACAACGAGCTGAAAAGGCCATGAGAAGATTTCATAGTGAGTCATCATACATAGACCAATCATATAAAACCATTCACGAGATTCAAACCATTACCAAAAATATGAGTCAATGCAGTAAACATAGCAGGCATAAGGTTCCACCCTCGAACATGCAGTAAACATGCTTCCTCCTTTTTGATCTATTGAGGACCAAGAAAAGGAGTTGAAAATCTATGATTACCTGAAAAATAGACAAGTGTATTGACTATGACATCAAAGTTGTTTCCAGTGAAAATTTCATAGGATGGGGGAGAAAAGGTGAAAGGGCTTGATTTGCAACTGGAGAGGTTAATTGTGATGCTTGATATGAGCTTGACCCAACGGATTTGGATGATGGCGTCAATGGAACTATTGCTTTCTTTCTTCTTCTTCCTCCCTTTCTTCTCTAGTTTGTTTTCCTTTTCTTGCTCTTCCAACTCTTTCTCTTCTGCTTTCTTGCGGTCTTCGTCGACCGAATATGAGGTTTTGTCATCACCAATTTTACCTTGTTATATTGTCTCAGTCTCTTTGGTCAGATCCTCAATCCCATCAACCTTAGTCATCTCTAAGTCTTCTATCACAATATCCAACTTCTACATACAGACACTACAAAAAAACAGTTAAATAGTTACAAAATTCAGAAACAGAAAAAAATACGTTGCTAAATAAAATTTTGTAATGAAATATTGAAACGAACAACTTTCGTATCTGATTAAAACAAATTTAATTCATTTCAATTAGAGATGAATTATTTAATTCGTTTCAAAAATATTACTTTTTCGTTTCAAACAGAGAGTTGGTTTTGTTCCTCTCTGAATTTTTATAGCTAAACTAAGATCCTCAAATTCCCCTTTTTCCCCGAGTTCCCTGGGATTGCTCTTCACTTCCCTGCAAAACCCTAGCTCCAGCGCCAAACGTTTGTGTATTCTCTCTCTCTCTCTCTCTGGCTTGCTCCATACCTCTCTCCTTCTCTAATGGTTTATGTTATGTAATTGAAAAATTGTAACCGAAATTTGTCCCTGAAATTAAAAGGTTTATGCTTATGCTTGTGCGATTATGTGGTATTCTTCTCTCTCTTTCTCCCTCTCGCTACTGCGCTCACTCTCTACCCCTCTCTCTGTGCTTGTGTGACTAATGACAACAATTTCTAGGGTTTGTGGGATTTCTCACAAGGTTTGGTTAAATGTTAATTTCTGCATTTGTTATTGTTGATTTTCATGTTTAATTGGATATGTCAAGGTTCAATGCAAGGTTCAATAAAGTTATATATATATATATATATATATATATATATATATATATATATATATATATATGTATATATATATATGTATATATATATATATATATATGTATATATATATAGGGAGGGTTCAAGTGAGCCCTCCCTTTAGGTGAGCTCACCTATTAGGTGAGCACTTTTAATCTAAGCTATTGAATTCGATTCAATGGCTGAGATTAAAAGAGGAATTTTTGATTTTTAAAAAAATTTCTTTTTTCGGGAGAGGGGAGGACTCGGAAAATCATCGTCATTTTCCATCCTCTCCAGCCCTCCCAAGCGCTCTCCTTCTCTCTCTCTAACTCTCGCTCTCTCTCTCTCTCGTCTGCAGACATCCTCCCGTCGGCGTCTACCTCGGGCTGCTATCCTCTCTCTCGCTGCCCTCCTTCCTCTCTTATCTCTCGTATCCTCTCTGTGGTGCCTTCCTTCCTCTCGTTCTTTAGTCCTGTCCGTTGTCCAACTCCATAATCAGCTATGGAATCAGCTGTCGAAGTCGTCGGTTGCCCGGACGCGGCCCCGGCCAGCCCCAACAAGTTGCCTTCCTGCCCGGTCGGCCTCCGTCCTCCCAGCGTCCCCCTCCACCGTCGAACCGTAAATGGTAATTGTTAATCTAAGTTTTGATGAATTTTGATTAGTAAATATTTATGTGCAATTTGTCAACCAAAATAGCTATCACCATCTCCAACTTCCTCACCTACATTAACCCCAAAACAATTCGAAACCTTAGTGCTTGTTTGGAGAAACTTCTTGAGGTAAAATCTGAAAGCAAGAGTAGGAAGCCGGATTACCCCATATCGGTAGAGTCCGAGGAGGAGTAGAGTGCTTAGACCGGTGAGAAGAACACCGGCCCAAATAGGAAAATGAAATGAGATGTTCAATGTAAAAATTGTGCCTATCACTTCCGGGATATTCGTTGCTATAATAGCTAATTCTGCTAGGAGCCACAAGCAATACTTGACAATTACAGGGTACTCTGCTTTGCACGATTCGACAAGTGTTTGCCTTGTAAATTCCAGAATCATACGATAAATTAGACATTGTGAGTAAACCTGTGTAATAATTGATTCGAGATGAGATCATTAGGCTTACCTGGTGATACACCAAGATTTGTTGCTAGAGATTGGATTATCGGGGCAAATATCAACCCAATAAGTATCACCCACACTAGCTGAAAAACAAGTTGTACAGTTAGTAAACATGTATACTTGAATCAACAGTCTCTTTTGGTCAATTGGGAACCGAGAGATTGTAGAATAAGAGTGGAATGCTCATGTGTAGGTTGTGTTCTTCAACTAAGCTAAACTATCACTAGCTAATATTTGTGCGTAATATGCTGAAATTTCTCTTTTGTTGCTAATCCAAGGTTCATTACCCATTTTGTAAATTTTGAAATCTGATGAGTACTTAATTATATGCGGGGAAGATACTCAAGATGAGCTTCAAACACCTCAAAAATTCAAAAGTCCTACACATATTGCAAAAGAGTGGATACCTTTTTATGAAGAGGAGTTCAAACCAAAAGAGGGATTAGAGTTTGCTAACGTCGAAGAATGTGAGAAATTCTATAAATCTTATGCTCATCATGTTGGTTTAAGTGTACGTAAATCAAGATCTAAGAAGACTAAAGAAGGTGTCCACTCACATTAGTATTTTATTTGCTCTAAACAAGGATTTATGCGAACATCAACGAATGTGAACCCTAATCGGAAAGTGAAGTTAACTAGAGAGGGTTGTAATGCAATGATTGGTTTAAAAAAACAAGTAGTGGTGCATATGTAATTTTCAGATTTCATGAAGGTCATACACATTTACTTGCAACTCCTAGGAAGCATCATATGCTAAAGTCTAATAGAGTTATAAATGGTGTGCTTAGGACTTTATTCAAGTCACTTACTCGTGCTAATATTGGACCTTCTAAAGCTCATCAAATCATTAAAGAGCAAGTTGGTAGCTTTGAAAATGTTGGGTGTAGTAAACAAGACTTGAAAAACTTTCAAAGAGACTTGAAAGCATTTATCAAAGATTCCGATGCTCAAATGTTTATTGAGAATTTTAAGAGGAAGCAGGAGGTTCATCCATCATTTTATTTTGCCTACGAGTTGGATGTTGATGGTACACTTAAACATGTGTTTTGGGCAGATTCTATTGCAAGACTTAATTATTCACTTTATGGTGATGTGGTCTCTTTTGATACAACATATGATCCTAATAGATACAAAATGATATTTGCCCCTTTCACTAGGTTGGATTACCATAGGTTGTGTGTTACATTTGGGGCTGCATTCTTGGGGGATGAGAAAGCGAGAATCATTTATGTGGTTGTTTGACAAGTTTTTAGATGCAATGGGGGTCGGATGCCTGTTTGTCTTATAACCGATCAAGATCCTGCAATGAAAGTAGCAATACAAGAAAATTTTCAAATGATTGTCCATCGATTTTGCATTTGGCATATTATGAGAAAACTATCCGAGAAGGTGGGATGTTCTTTGAATAGTAACAATGACTTTCTTGCACGATTCAAATCATGTGTCTACAATTCAGAGACTCCTATAGAATTTGAACAGGGGTGGCAAACTGTTATCCGAGATTTTGATTTGCATAATAATTCATGGTTGTCGTATTTGTATCATATTCGAGATATGTGGATACCTGCCTATTTCAGGGATTTGTTTTTGGGTGAAGTATTGAAAACCACATCAAGATCTGAAAGTGAAAATCGATTCTTTTGTAATTTCACAAATCCACATTTCAGTTTGATTGAGTTTTGGATTTGATTTGAAAGTGCGGTGGAGTTGCAAAGACATAATCGGTTGCAAGCGAATAATGAAACATCTTCTTACGTGCCTGTGTTAAAGACAACTAAAGATTTAAAGAGGCATGCAGGTGAAATCTACACCTATGAATGTGAAGGTATTCCTTGTTGCCATATATTGTGTATTTTGAAGGGAAAGGCTTTACGAGAATTGCCATCATATTATGTTTTGAATAGATGGACTAAAATGGCGGCAAATAAGCCAATTTTTGATGTGAATAGCACTATTTTAGAAAGACGTTCACAAATGGAACTCCAAGACAAGTTAATTTCAAGAAATTGGGTTGACTTTTTAGATTGTATGCAACTCGCCGGAAGAGACACGGAAATCCTCAACCTTGTTGGCAAAAGAATTCAATGTATTTTAAAAGAAGTAAAGGAGTTGAAGGGAACTACAAGTGAGAGCAAAATAAGTGAGTTGGATTCATTTATTGGATCAAGTGCTCCCGATCAAATCCATATTCTCCCACCTAAGCAATGCAATACGAAAGGAAGTGGTAAACGAATTAATGGTGGAAAAGAGAAAGCAATGGAGCAACAAGTCAAGAGGTTAAGACTTTGTAAAGCTTGTGGACAACAAGCCTACCACGACAACTGAAATTGTCCTTCAAAGAACTTATGAAGGTAAAAATTTCTTATATTATTTGTAATTGGATTAGCTTTGTCATGGTCTAATTGTAGTATTTTATTTTTGTTTTTTTATATTTTAGGTGGAAGATGTTGGATAATATGTGGAAGTGGAATTTTCAAGTGGGAACATGCTTTGAAGATGTTGGACAAAACGTGGAAGTGCAACTTTCAAGTGGGAACATGCTTATGTGCACATTTTACATTTGATGTAATTTTGTTGTTGTTTTGTAGTAGGAATGCGCTTGTCTTAGCTTTGGAAACATCTTTGTAAAAGGTTGAGGTCTTTCTAATTGACTTGTATTCCCCTTGGTTGGTGATAATTAATAGAAGAGGTTGAAGTCTTTGTTATTGAATTTTCTTTGTACCTCTCAATTTTATTTGGATTTGTATGCATATGGGAATCATGACTTCCTTCAACTTTTAGGCACATGCCTTGCTAGCAACGGCACTTGTTCTATCCTATACCGAACTTGCTAGCAATTGCTCTTATTCGGTCAATTGGAGGGCATATCCATCATAAGATGTGTAAAATATAACTAAAAACTACCTCAAATATTACATACCAATAAATGGAAAAAATGTCTCAAAAATAAAAAATTCTGCTGAAAATTAGGAACTCATTATGCTCGAAATCGGAACTCTTGCTTTTACTACTCTTTCCTCTATGGTATAACCTTCTAACTTCATTTTTAGGCGTGTCCGTAGCCCTGGCTGCTCAAAAATAAACTTCCTTCAAATTTTAGGCGCATGTCTTGCTAGCAACGACACTTGTTCTATCCTATACCTGAACTTGCTAGCAACTGTACTTGTTCGATCAACTTTTATGCATGTTTCTAGTTTTGTTTTCTGCCTATATGGGATTTGAACCCACATCTTTGTGTAATAACACAAATGCTCTACCAATTGAGCTAATAGGCATCCTAGGTTTCATAGACATATGTGTTAAATGTAAAAGCAAGATAGTTGCAACAACCATTTTGACTTGTGTATTAAATGTAAAAGCAAGTAGTTCCATAGTTGGAACTCTCCTGTCCCAAATTTACACCCCTTCACAAAGCTAGCTTGCAGAACTGGTACAATCAACAAAATCTTGCAGTACTTGTACAATCTAATCAGCAAAGTCTCAAACAAGCTAGTTTTGTATTCATTGATCAAAAGGGATCGAGTAAGCGGCCTAGGAGTTTGAATTTCTATCGAAGGATTGATTATAGAGAAAATATTAACTTGATCGAAACAATGGCAAGGTCGGAGACTTATGAAAATCATCCGTATCTTGAAGCAACCGAGCTCAGATTAGGGCTACCCGGAAGCAATGAACCGGACAAGCAATCAACTTCTAATGATGGTGCTAGGAGTAACAAGAGATCATCACCAGAAATGCCTGAGGATTCCGGGTCATCAACTAACAACTCCAGCATTTTTATGTTAGGAATGAAGTTTGCCCCCTCCTTCCAAGTAAGTGGCACTAATAGATCATCCATGAATCCTATATTCCATCCAAAAAAGAAGTAGGATTTCCAACGATTGTGCTTAGAGTGGATACACATTGCTCCAAGCTACCCAATTTCAATCAGCAAACTCAAATTAATAAGCAAACTCAAATCAAAAGCTGAAGACAAAACTGAATTCTTTGAGCATGTATCATCTAACACAATTTCAGCAAGCATTACGCTTCCGGATAGAGAGAGACACAATTTCAGCGATGTACTACGGAGATTCAGCCAAACAAACCCAAAATAGCACAATTTCAGTAAGAATTTTGAAGCATATTTGACTAAGAGAGCATGAATTATACAAAACCAAACTAATTGTCCCAAATGTCCCAAATTAGCTCAAACAAACCCATCAAACAGAAAAAACAAATTAAGCATGAATTATATAAAATCGTATATTTGATTTTTGAGGAGTAGGAAGAAAGAGAGAACGAACTCGACTAAATGTGAATCTCGCTGGCAGCTAGGTGCTTGGACTGGGGATTACGGCTGGGGAGAGAAGAAGAGTTCGGCAAGAGCCACGAAGGGATGCAGAGAGAAGAGAGACAAATGACGGCGACAAGCACACGCGACAGAGAGAGACGACGGCGACAGCACACGTGACGAGAGAAGAGAAACGACGGCGAGTCGAGAGGCAGAGGGAGAGGGAATGTCGGGGAGCCATGTTCGAGAGCGAGAGTGAAGAACGAGAGGAACCAGAAGCGAGAGGAGAGGGAATGTCGGGGATTCGGGCGACGGAGATATCGACGATCTTGATTCGAGGCGAGAGGAAGGAGGGTAGCGAGAGAGAGGATAGCAGCCAGAGGTAGATGCCGGCGGGAGGATGTCTGCAGACGAGAGAGAGAGAGCGAGAGTTAGAGAGAGAGAGGAGAGCGCTTGGGAGGGCTGTAGAGGATGGAAAATGACAATGATTTTCCAGTCCTTCCCCTCTCGCGAAATTTTTTAAAAAAAAATCAAAAATTCCTCTTTTAATCTTAGCCATTGAATCGGAATTCAATGGCTTAGATTAAAAGTGCTCACCTAATAGGTGAGCTCACCTAAAGGAGGGCTCACTTGAACCCTCCCCATATATGGAAAGGATCATATGAGCACCCCTCTTTAGGTGAGCACCTTTTGTTAGGTGAGCACTTACAATCTCAAGCATTCAAATTTAATCGACTTCTTAAATTAAGAATGCATTTTATTTCATAAAAAACAAAGGAAAAAAAAATTTTTTGGGAGGGGTTTAGCGTGAAGGGGTTCATTTGTCTCCCGAGGTCCGTCCCTCCTTGCTTTGTATTAGATCTATGCCCTCTCTCTCGTTGCTCCAGTCGCCGACCCCAGAGTCCCTTCCCTCTCTCTCTCGTTGCTAACACCGACGGGCTTTCTCTATCGTCGCTAACCCCCTCTCTCTCTCTTTGTCGTCATTAACCCCTCGATCCCCCTCCCTCTCTCTCTCTCTCGTTGCTCACCACCGGCGCCAATACTCGACCTCGCTCTCTCCCTCATTGCTGACCATCGGCGTCCAATACCCGACCTTGCTCTCTCTCTCTCTCTCTTGTTGCCGACCGCCGGCGTCTAATACCCGAGCTTGCTCTCTCTCTCGTCTCACTTTGGTGGCGCTCAAAATCGAATTGGGGAAGAGAAAATTGCACGTATACACTTTTTTTTTCTTGTGTATTTTCCGGGTTGATTAATGCTCGGTTTGTAACGATGTTTTAAGGTTAAAATTAATTGAAATTGGTTTTCTAATGGTTGGTTGAATGGAGTTGGATCTAAAATTGGTGTAGATTTGGTGTGCTTTGTTCAAAGTTATTTGAACTTCTGGTTGCAAAAATGGAGGTTGCTTTCTTAAATTTACATTTCCGTTGTTCTCTTCGAGTATGGTAACCGAGCGCCTAGTGAATGAATAGGTATGAATTTGAGTTACGGAAGTTACTAAACTTCACATTCGCCATTTTGAATTCCTTAATGCTTCACATTACCAGAAATTAATTGATTGTGCTCATTCTCAGCCCTATGTGGAGTAGAGTATGAGACTCAAAAGGGCACTATGCACATGTTGATTGTCCAGGACATGCTGATTATGTGAAAGTAAGATTCAATTGAAAGTTCTATTTTGAAATATACACTCTTGGTGCCATTATGAGTGGTCTTTAGAATGCTTGATCTTTTTCTAGAAAATGTTATGAATTTAGTTGAGATTATTTATCATCTATTAACGAGTAGAAATAAAATATGGCTTCTCTTCTATGTTAAAATGAGCACTTTCTTTTGTCAAATTCGTGGCTTATTTAGTTGAGATTATTTATCATCTATTAACAACTTAGAATTTTTTTCATTATCACTTTCTGCATTGTTTTATGCGTACCGTGTGTATGTACACTGAGCCCCCGGCTCTCTCTTCACATTGTTTTATTCGAGTTTTCCGATAATCAAGTTGTGCTGATAATTTACATTTAAGCTTTGGGAAAAATATTGTAAATTTTTGAGGTTTGCTTGGATTGGATTAATCATTGTATTTATGATTTGCTTGACCTCATGCTAATATTTGTTGTACCTTATGATAATTGATATACATGTTCTATTAGACATTAGTAGCCTATTACCTCAAAGGTTGAGCAACATGTAATGGTGCACGGAGATGTGGGCTTGTTAGATATACTTTGCTTTATTGCTTGTTTTAATTGGATTTTCCCTTTGCTCAATCCTTGCCCATTTTTTTTGTCACAGCAAAGGTACATATCTAGTGAAATTTTATTTCTTGCAAAAGCACGAGTTGTTTCAAAAGCCAAGATCTTGGCTTTATATTATAGGTTACAATTCATATAGCCTAGGTGGGATTCGAACCCACATCTCCGTGCACAAGGCCACGTCACTCTACCATTGAGCTAATAGGCTTAAGAACTTCACTAGCTCACCGAAAGGAATGACTATGTTGTTCAGCATGTTACACTCGCCACTGCTTGCAAGGAGAGCTACTCGAACAAGACAGCGTAAATCACCAGCTGTAACACCCTGAAACTTGATCATAATTTAATTATTTTAAATTTGTATTTCATCGTCTTAATATTGTTTAACAGCGAGTGAGTCGCGCAAAAACTCAAAATCGAAATAAAGAAGTGCGAACAAATTTGATAATCGCGACTAATAATGAGTAATTCGTACAAATTTACATTTGTGCGAAGAAATGTATATACACTTGAATAATGAAAACTTGTGTTTCAAAACCGGTTTATTTATAATTAAAATAATAAGTAACTAAAAAAACAAAAAATAAAAATTCAAAATAATAATAAAGGTTAGAAAATATATACAAGCCAATAAAAATAGGTCAATGTGTGAATAAATATTTAAACATGTGATAAAATTAATAAGATAAGAAGATATTAAAATTCTCAAAAAAAAAGGAAAGAAAAAAAAAGAAAAAGGGGAAGTTGCTAGAAGTCTCATGCGAGATATCGGTGAAGGAGGATTACAAAACAAGCTCACATATTTCATCTTCCATCTCCCTCACCTCTCCAACTTCCCTTCGCCTCACTGCCGCCATTTGCTACCACGGACCCAGCCGTCGGCGTCGGCTGCTGTCACCCTTCCCTTGCTGCCTCTGCCGCCGTCGGACTTGCGGCTGTCGCCATCCCCGGCTTTCGCAGGCGCCTGACGCCGCCAACCAACACATCATGCCGCTGCCTTAGCCACCGGGTCTCCACCACCGCCACCACCATTCAATTTTCATCTAAACCAATTTGAGGTATATCTCTAATCCTTAATTTCTAAGCAAATTTAATCACGAATTTATGTTGATATTGAATAATTAGACAAGTAGATGTGAGCTGTGAATTTATTATGGTGGAATTGAAGGACTTGTGGGAGAAAATGAAATTGGATTTAGGGTTTATTATGTGTTGATATGGAATTGGAAATTAATTAGGAGTTTCTTTGTAATTGTAAATGTACTTGCTTAATTTTTATGATTATGAATGAATTGTTTGGTTGGGGTGGAATTGGATGAACTTTGGAGAGTAGTGAAATATGGGGATATATGTGAAATTGGATTTTTGGATTATGAGTGCTAAATTTTTATTGGAGATAAATTTGGGATATTCATAATTGTGAATATGCTTGTTTGATTTCCTACATGAGCATGAACGGATTGATTGGGTGTGTGAAAATTGTTTAAGTTATAGGCTATGCTAGGGAAGTGAATTAATCAAATTGGGTTAGGTTAATCTTTGAAAAAAAAATGGATAAAATTATGTTTGGAGGTTTTATTGGAATTGGAAGTGATTTTTGTGAAGTTGAAATTTGTAATTTGGAAGTTGATAAATGAGTTAGTGGTTAGGAGGAAATTGGAGTTTTAAACCCGTCGATAGTTTAGACAATTAAATTGGTCAAAATGTAAAGTACATAGATACAAGAAAGGCTCATAAGTTTATTAATGCAAATATTAAATTTCTGTTTGAAAACAGAAATTTGATAGGAACGACTATTCAGTGGAACAAAGAAAATAGAAATTAAAAGCAAACGATCGACCGAGGTACATTATTGCTTGTACCCTTCCAAAATAGTTAAATTTTAATTGTTCTGTAAAACGTTACTATGTTTGTTTTTATTTCGGCCTACAACTCTTTAGGACCTAAGTAATCGTTAATCGTTAATCGTTAATCGTCACGCTAGCAGAGTTAATCGTATGGGGCCCTTCCAATAATCGGGAACTTTAATCGAATTGTCTAATCGAGGCCACGTATTGGGCCTTCTCGACAAACGGGAACTTTAATCGAATCGTTTAATCGAAGTCATAGCTGCAAATGCATGTAAATTGGGGTCCTAGTGACAGCTGGAAACTAAAATGTTTAGGAAGTTGAAAATAAAATTGAGAAGTTTACAAGAAACACAAACCGTGCATTTTGTTTAAATGTTTGAGTTTTAAATGAATTTAAAATTACGCACGTGCTCACCGACTCTTCGAAATTATTTTACAAGTGTAAGGGTAACGTATTGAGCCAACCGCTCATTTTATGTTTTATGTTTTATGTTTTAAACTCTTTTAAGGAAAGAGAAGCAACCGTTATTCAAACGAGAACTGCATGAGGAGAAGGAAACAGATGAAAAAGAACCCTAAAAGGTCTGGTACCGGGCAGTGACTTGTGTGTTGTGTTTTGGTGATTAATGTATTTTGGATTATGTGTTAACCGACGAACGGACTTTTGTACTATCTAAGTTTAAGTATAATGTATAAAGCTTGTGACTCGCTTGTGCAAATAAGTATAATATATATATCAATATGTAAAATGTATGGGTATAGGCCTTGTCTCTATTATAAGAGACGGCGGTAATGCTCCAACTTATATTAGCTTCCGTTGCCAAATATTTCTTAAATTTGATTGGGTTATGTCATGAATTAGTTTTATGGATAATTATAGTCCGGGGCGTTACACCGGAAAATGTGTACCTCATAGCACATATTACAAGTAACACCAGTTGTTGATCTAAAATAGTAGAAATTTGAATTTCCTGATCGACTTTAAAAGAGATATGTAGCTTCTTGAGTTCTTGGAGTGGTAAAAGTTTGGCTATATTTATACAAACCAACCCCCTTTCCCCCTTAACGCCCTCTCTAAGAGTTTGGCTAGACTCATACAAACCAACCCCTTTCTCCCTTAATACCCTCTCTACACTTGTCTTGTTCGGTTAACTAATTCATTTAACCCAATTCAGTCCATCGCACTCAACTAGGGATGGCAGTGGGTCTCGGACTCGACCCGGACCCGACCCATTTAATCGGGTTTGGGTCCGGGTTGGGTTTGGGTCTAATCATGACGGGTCCGAGTCCGGTCCGGGTCTCAAAAAATAAGACCCATACTAGACCCGAGACCCGTTTAAGACCGAGATCACTAATTTTATGTTTTTTAAAAAATTCTAACAGCAGTATTCATACAAATTTGGACCCGATGCAATTTGGAAACCCTTCCCACAATTTGTTGTTAAGCTTTGATGGACTTTGAACTTTATGGTGTCAAACTTTAATGAACTTTGTGTTTAATATATTGGTGTATTTGGTTTGTATTAACTAAGTTTTTGGTTTGTACAATAGGTTGGTTGATAGATAGGTTAGTATAATATTAAAGAGGTTATATGTAACAAAATTACTTGTAAATTTACAATAATATTAAAAAAGGAACAAAATACTGATTTTTAAACTCATTTATGATAAAAATATACTAGACCCGTTTAAGACCCGTGGACCCGCCGGTCCGGGTCCAAATTTTACAGACCCACCGGGTCCAGGTCGAGTCCGGGTCCAAGTTTAAAAAGTTAAATGGGTCCAGGTCCGGTCGGACCCGACCTGCACCCGACCCATTGCCATCCCTACACTCAACCAAATTCGAGTCACCGCACCGCACTACTTTAGACCATTTTTGATACAACAGAAAGACAAATACACGACACTAATTACGATACAACAAACAACCGTATCGCACTAGATCGGTTAACGAATTCAATTAACTAATTCCCAGTGATCAATCGTTGGACAGATTCATCAATCATAGTGAAATCAATTCACAAAACTCTAGCAACAATACTCTGTTAACACAGCTCAATTCAATTTAATTCATTGCACTAATTAACAATCCACAAATTAGCAATATACAACACAAAATCAATAAATTCAGCATCCGGAGATGAGCAATTCAATTCATTGTAAATGACCAAATTCAATTCGAGTGCACTAATTAGCAATACACAACACGATACTCCCTCAATAAACTTAGTTAACTCAATTCAATTAACTAATTCCTAAACAAATTAGCAATATGGAAATGAGCAATTCTAAAACACAAATTCAATTCACTAAATTCAGTTGCATAAAACACAAATTCAACTCAATTCAATTAACTATTTCTAAAGCTCAACATGAATCTGAGTAACTAACTCGATCAACCCAATTTAGTTAACTAATTCCAAGTGATCAATCTCCGCACGGATTAACGAGTAAGAGACAGAGAGGGCATCGAGAGAGGTACCGGAGGGGGAGTAAGAGAGAAAGTGAGAGACAGTTAACTAATTCCCAAATTAACACAATCAAGCCCAACAAATAGAAACAAAAAATTTAGCATCAAGTATACAAAACCCTAGATCTATGGGGAGTGGGAAGACAGATAAAGAACCCGACTATAGCCGGGAGGCTGGTGGTCGGGCGACGGAATACGAGTGGTTGAGATGTTGAGGCGGACGGTGGAGAAGACGAAGTGCACGGGGACGAAGACAACGTGAGAGAGCGAGAGATGAGAAGCGAGAAACCCTTCTAATCAAGCAAGAGAGTGAAAGAAGAGCGAGAATAAGATAGCACTGGCTGGATGAAGACGACCTCGGGATGACGATGGCGGTGGGGTGCTGGCGGCGTGGGGACGGTGGCGTGTTGTTCCGGTGGTAGAGAGGTTACGCCAGCGAAAGAGGGAGAAGGAACGAGGAGAATGAACGAAAGAGGAGTTTGATTAATGGATTTCCTTCATACCCTCGCCCCAACACCCAAAAACAAAATATTATTCCTTTTTTTTAATTAATTAAAAGCGTTTTTAATTTAAGCCATCAGATTAAATTTGTATGGTTGAAATTATAAGTGCTCACCTTGTGTCTGTGTTTTTAATTAATTAAAAGAGGAGAATATGTGCTTAAGAGTTGTTCTGTTGGATGAAAGCTTCCTTATATTGTTTTACTCGGCATGCCATGATGGTGGTGTGGAGTGTGATTTTGAGAACACATTGATGATGGTAAAACCACCTTGTGTTTGTGTTTTGTTAGAACCAGCTCTCCTAAAAACTTAGGAGGAGCATTGCACTTGTGCCAAGAACAAACTCGTTGTTAAGGGTGCAAATTATCTCTTGGACATGAGGAGAAGGAGTGGTTCTTTCTTGCAAGTTAACTGTTCAATAGTAACTAGGGGTTTAGATTATCATCCTCGGGGATGGAGGAAAACTACCACCGATATTCGATTGAAAAGGGAGGGTCACTCAATTGCTTAAACTAATAGCAAATAATTAGACTACTAAAAAGAACAAGCATTAAATGCTAAAACTAAGAACTAAGTTATGCTAAAGCAAAAAGAAATAAAACTAAGCTAGACTAACCTTCTAGGGGTGATCATAGCCATCAAGGCTCAACAACATCCCAAATTTCATCCTCAAATCGATCACCAACACAATCAAAATACTCTCAAACAAACTATAACAACCCTAAATATCCACAACTATAACAATAAATAAAATCAATCCTAATAGTTACCACAAAACAAAAGATAAAATAGAGGGAATAAGGAAAAAATTACCAATTTCAAGAATCTCCAACATTGATCCATGGCTAACTCCCAGCATGATTCTCTAAATAAAATAAACTCATTTTTGTGGGTCTAACGATAGAAAAACTAAAAAAAGGGAAAAAGAGAAAAATCAATGACTCGAAATGCATCAAAGGGGTGATTAAGATTGTAAGAGTGAGGAAAAGCCTCTAACCCAATTAAAGGGGAGTCTATAATCACTTTTACCCTATCTCTCACCTAAATGAGGGGTTTTGGTGTGAGTTTAGGAGATGATCAAAACAGAGCATGGAGTAAACCACTTGAAATTAGCATCAAAATGGAAGAAATTTGCACAGGAATCTAATGAGAGTAGAAAACTCAAATTTGCATTAAATTTGACTCACAATATTTAGAGAATGTAGAGAGAATTACAAAGGAAAAACAGCTGCTAAAACCTAAAAATAAAGAAAATGGCGAATTCCCTTTTTCGGAGCCAAAGCAGCGCTTTTATAGGGCTCGAAAACTTAAGTTGGCACGGTCGTGCCACCTTGCAGCTTCAGGTTGCAGAGTTTGACCAAATGGGCACGATCACGACCAGCCTTGGCACGCTCATGCCTACAGGCACGATCGTGCCACATGGCACGGTCATGACTGTGCTAGCTTGCGGCTTTCGAGGTTGCGGTTGATCAGTTGGGCACGGTCATGACATGTACTAGCATGACCGTGCCATTAATTTCTTCGCCCAATCTTCAAGATTTGTTCTTCTCTTTCTCGATTTCACCCTCGAGCCTTCATTTGCTCCTTAAAACCTTGATGATATCCAAGTTTTTGCCCTTTTAATTGATTACCTAGTAAAGTAAAAAAACATATAAGTCTCCTAAGTTGGCATTTATTAAGAACTAGAATCAAGTGTTAGGGGTGGCAAGAATGCCTCGGTACAAGCCCGAACATTACCTTATAGCTTGGTGAAACAGTCACAAAATAGTAGGATTAATACTTCCTGAAACAAAAGCCTATTAGCTCAAAATGGAAGAGCATTTGTGCAATGACACAAAAGATGTGGGTTCGAATTCCACATAGGCCGTCTTTAACGCACTTGAAATAGGAGATTGCGGATAACCTCTTAAAACCGCAATACTTGTAACCCTCATGTATTGCTAATTAATATAAATAAAAAAATGTATATTGAACAAATTGAGTTGTGATTATGGAGTTAATGAGTTGTGGTCTAAATATGACAACTCAATATTGCTAGCATGAAGTAGTGAAGGGCACTTTCCTGTCGGTTTCTGTCATGTTCATAAGCATGTAAAGGGACCTTCAATAATCCTTAGGAAGTGCATGTATGGTTGAAACTAACGGTGTGCATAAAAAAGTTGGTGGTAGTGCGGTTTGAGGATGTTAGGGTCTTAGACAAGTCAAATATGCAGCAAAGGATGCTAATTAATGACGAGAATGACTGTTCGAGCTTGAACACCAAATTCAGCACATTGAGTTCTTAGTTGCAAAAATTTTTAATTTTTTTATTTTGGGAACAATTTTTACACAAATGCCTTTCGGACATTGAGTGAGTGCGTTAAGGACAACTTATGTGGGATTCGAACCCACATCGTTTGTACTATTGCACAAATGCTCTCCCGTATTGAGCTAATAGGCTTTTGTTTCACCAAGCTACAAGGTAACTTATGAGTTATGAGTTAGCCGAGCATGTGGGTGTGTAGTTGCCTTCCTAAGTTGATATCGCCAATACTTGTGCAAGCCTTCATGATGCTTCTAAGAGTATAATGGTCGGGCATGAAACCATAACACAACATTTCAAACTACGGTGTCATCAGTCTTTTCAAGTTTATTTTGAGAGTATCTAGCTATTAAAGATGTCCAAGATGTTGCATTCCTTTCATGCATCACATCAAACACCTTTTGTGCATCTCTCAATGATCCGCATTTACCATACATATTAATCATGTGGTTCTACAAAATTACATCCGGCTAATATTACATACATTTAACTCTCAATGTGTATCATGTGTAGTAGGGGCTACAACTCTACTACATTACATACATTCAAAGTTATGAGAAGATTGCTGGGAAATTCCCAAAAGAATTTTTTTCCACAAGTATAAAACGAGTAACAAAATGAACTTTCGAAAAGTATACTCAACATATACGAGTGAGACAACCCATCAAACACCTCACAAAGAATTCTTCACACACTTGGTGGACACCAGAAAGCTCCCATAAAACACCTCTTGTCATTACGTGACAATTAAAGCAAAAAAAAAGACAAGAATTGTGAGTTAATCACACACATACTTTGCAACCAAAAAATGACAAGTAATTGAGAGTTAATCGGACACATACTTTGCAATAAAAAATGACGAGTATTGAGAAGATTGCAATCAACCACGAGCGGGCGTCCGGCGGCCGGTGTATGATAGAGACAGTCTGTCGACGGGTGGCCGATAGCGACCGCCTGAGCGAAAGATATGAGGTCGAGAGAGAGAGACGGTGGCTGAGATGGTTCGCGTTGTTCAATTCAGAGAGAGAGAGAGAAGATGGAAGCGAGGTGCGGCGGCTGCCGGTAGGCGGCCGGCGATTGCTAGAGTACCGGGGAGAGAGAGAGAGGAGCGATGAAATGGATGGAATGAGGATTTGAAAATTTTGAGAGATTCAACCGACCCCTCTAGGTTTAATTTTTTTATTTTTATTTTTAATTATAAAAAGGTTTTTTAGTTAACACCGTTTGATTAAGATTGAATGGTTTAGATTTAAAGTGCTTACCTAAAGAATGGACTGTATTTAAATAGGGGTGTTTACTTGAACCCTTCCCTATATATATAGTAGGGTGGACCCATGCTATGCACGGAATAATGTTATATAATGTACATCTTAAAAAATTATTGAATCATGGAGTAACGTTGTACTTGTGAGTTTCTTTTTCTCGATCATTTGATTTCATTGAATGGTTTCACATTCAACAATATTCTTCTTCATGTTATCTCCTCACAGTGAAAAAACTTTTGTGACTCATCACATTTATCAGAACCAACACATAAAAATCATTAAAGCCCAACACACATTCATCTTTCAATCATTCTAAATTTCTAAAGAATAAATAAAGAATCTAAAACGATAAATAAATGTTAGTTTCTTTTTCTCGATCATTTGATTTTATTGAATGGTTTCACATTCAACAATATTCTTCTACATGTTATCCCCTCACAGTGAAAAAACTTTTGTGACTCATCACATTTATCAGAACCAACACATAAAAATCATTAAAGCCCAACACACATTCATCTTTCAATCATTCTAAATTTCTAAAGAATAAATAAAGAATCTAAAACGATAAATAAAAAAGAATGTTAAAAAAATATAATCAAGGTTTTAAGATTATACTCATGATTTGGAACATTAAGAAGGCAGACCCTATAAGAATCAAACAATTTAAATAAGGTGACAATATGTTTGGGTATTAAAAGACAAATATTAGTAGGAAAAGGAATAATATATGATTGGTAAATATTGAATTAAATGACCTATAGATAACAACAAATATCATTATGTTGCAAATCTATTAATATATAAAAGTAAAGTTGGGTTGACCTCTCTCCCCTTAAATGTAGGGATAAAACTAATTTTCAACATTTGATTTTATATGCTGAAAAATCAAAGCCATCCATTCTTAAATTTTATCATTTAAATAAATAAAAAAACAAAAACTATTAGTCTTAGGCCACATCTCCCTTCCCCCTCCTCCTCACGTAGTTAACCCCTCTCTCTCCACTTAAACAAGTAAACCCCCCCAACCGTCTCTCTCCTCTCAATCCCTCTATCTCACGTCACCCTCCCCTCTCTCTCTCGTTTACTTACACGGTTAACCACCTCTCTCTCCACTTACACAAGTAAACCCCCAACCGTCTCTCTCCTCTCAATCCCTCTATCTCACGTCACCCTCCCCTATCTCTCTCTCTCTCTCTCACAGTAAACCTCCTCTCTTCAAATAATTAATTTATCTCTGTCAAATTTTTATTATTTTACGAAGCTTTATCGCCCACTTTAGTAATTCATCTTCTCCCGTAAATTCTCTATTTTGCTCTTGACTCATTTATAATCTAATTTGACTTCTCACTATTATTTTATCTATTGACAGCACTTACCAGTTATTAGAGAAGAGAAGAAAGCAAATTCAGAAAATTTAAGTTACAATTCATTCACATTTTTATGCAAATCGTAATATACATTTATCATACCCGAATTCAATTTTTTTATCACATAATACCCTAATCCTAACCCCACCACAACAAAAACAATCAATCATCTCCACCCAGGAAATACCATACCCCAAATCCAAATCCAGCAAAACACATAGCACAAAAAAAAAAAAAAATCACGGATAACAACCGCCGAAATGGGTAGTGAGTTAGTGGGTTATCTTTAACCCACTAACCGGGACTAAAATCCCACTCCTCACCCCTCACTTTTTTTTTTTGGGTAATAGTAAACTTTGAATTTTATATAATAGATTAGATATATAAAATTTGAAAATTATAATTAGACATTAATCACTAACGAAAATTAAAACTCTACCTCTAACCCCTCACTTATTATTATTATTTTTAAGTAATAGTAAATTTTAAACATATATAATAGATTAGATGTATAATTTAAAAATTACAATTAAATATTAAAATAAATATATTTATTTAAATAATGATGATGTTGTCAGTTATAATTTATAACTTGGTATAACATATAAAATTTATTTATTATTAATAGATAGATTATTATATTTAATAGCTAACATATTGATTTATATGTAAATTGTAGTTATTTAAATATATGTTTTAGTTTTACAAAATGTATATGTGATTATTTAGTTCAATCGAATCATGTGTTATCATTTAATTTAATGATTAAATATGTCCCTTTATGTGTTTCAATGACATTGTTTAACTGAAAATTGTATCCATTTGTTATCCTTATCGTTTATTTGAGCCTTTAATTAATCTTATTATTATTTTTTTCTAATAACATTTATATTTTTCTTTGGGCAACACCACATTTTATTTTTTTCTAATTGTTATATCTTTCGGTATATTTTTATTGGATTTATATTTTTCTATATTTTTTAATAATATATTATCATTTTTAGAAATCAACATGCTCATTCACACTATACCATCGCAGGCTGAAATTCAATCTAATTGTGTGCCAATTAGTGGCATTTCCATACATAGGACACATATACGTATCTTTGTCCGATTGATGAGAACAATGAGTGTTTAAGTCTACAACAATCGTAGAGTGTGGCAGATTGTTTTCATGGACTCACAAGTATTTTAAATTTGTCGGTTATGTACCCTTTATAATTTTTCAATTATGATATTTTACAATGATGAGAACAATAACTATTGAAGTCTATGATACACATTTTTTAAAAATCTTTTTTATAAATCTATTAATATGATATGGTACGTTATATATTTGTAGTGCAATGAGATTTTATACGTCGTGAAGGATGGTGAGATAGATAGATGGAAGGCTATTTTGAAACCCGGTAGAGTTCATCGTCTTTCTGAATTTTCTGTGGGTATTGCCACTAATAGGGATAAAGTCATAGTGGACAACAAATTTAAATTGTTCTTCACTAATCGTATGCGACATCTTGATGTATTTGATGAGTGTGATGCAATTCCATACCAACACCTTCCTCCATTTGTTCCTTTTAATCAAGTGCCATCACTTTTACATCCACATGCTGAAATTATTGGTAAATATAATTTATTAATTTCTAATCATTTTTCAAAGTGTACATAATTTTCTCCTTTTTTAGATATCCGACTATTCTATTTGTGTAGATATCATTGGGTTCGTTGTTGCTATCTCGCAGGCCGAGTTCATACGTACTGGCACGCTCAAGCAAGAAGTCCTCATTTATGATATGCGATACGTAATTCCATTTACCTAAAGATGACAAATTTATTGATTATTAAGTAGTCTATGGATTATTTTATAATTACTTTTTAAAAAGTTAACAATTCTTATGTGTTAGGTAGGTTCAACACATTAAAACTTACCTTATGGGGAAGTTTTGTTGAAATTGAGGGAAATAAACTTTTTCAAAATCTTAATCAGGAGAACGTACTTGTTGCATCTAAAGTATTAGTAACAAAATATAGAGGCATGTATAATAGTGTATTTTTTTTATTACATTTGGGAGTTTCATCTCTACCTTTTAATTAATCTATATATAAATATACAACCTAACATACTCCATAGAAATTGTGTTATCCACATCACCTAGAACCAGATTATTGATTAATCCAACAATTATAGATACTGAAAACTTTGAGGAATGGTATGTTCAATATTTTTTTAATGAAATATATTTAAATTAATAATGTTGATATTATTGTTAATAATGTTACCATGCTCTTCTTTTTTGTTCTATTTGGTAGGTACATTGATGAAGAGGTCTGCTCAGCATGTACCACAAAAACTTCAATTTATTCGTCGAAGAAGGTTGCGTATTCATCATTTAGAGAAGTTGTTCATTGCGAGCGAATCATGATAAATGATTACTCGCCTATGGAAAATGTATAATACTAATCCATGATACTCATTTAATATTCTTTATTATTTCTTTAATTGTTTTTTTCGTATATTTTGTATAAGCAATTACTAACTTCATTCCATACATAATATATTATTTGCGGGTAAGATACTATCATATCTTTGCATACCTTCATAATTTTTACCCGATAGTTTGTGCCTCTTGCGAACATTGTCACCTGCGTTCTAACGATTATGTCAACGATGATACTATTTCCTTGAATTTACCGAGGTGTACATGTCAAAATCCATCACATGGTACTTCGCCAACGTAAATATTTTGTGACATCCTTGCGTTATGTTCACTTTTTTGCATTGTGGTACATTACATATTGATATTTACTTATTTTTTCCTTTTTAGATTTTTCTTTGTTGTTGAAATAAGAGACACAAGGGGCATACAAAGTTTTATAGTTCTTCAACATGTTGCTGCAATTTTTCTTCGTACAACTAATGAGTTCTTAAGTTCATGGGCTGTAAGGGTGAACTTTTAATTAGTATATTCTTATACTTTATCGATAAATATATATATATATATATATATATATATATTATATGTTGTTAATGAATTGATATTGTAATACAGGAATATGGTGATCTCTCATTATATGCGATATTTGATCTCCATATATATCAACCATGGGTTTTTGTCATGGAGCCTCCTCGCCAAGGATGAAGTCGAACGACCCATTAACTTCATTACATCGGTTGATTGGGAGGAAGAACTTTCTTTCTTGAGCCATCCGAAAGATACTTATATCTCTAGGTAAGAAAATATGCATATACATTTCATATTGTATGTTAATGCCTCCTAATCTAAATTATGATTATTGTTTTTTGATGTTAATACGGACGAAAGGCGAATCGTCATACAGCTGGACATGCGTGCCATTTTTCATAATCAATTTTTATTTTACAATTGTTTACTCCCATGTGTCCGAACTTTGAATGTTTCTTTTAATTGTTTTCTATTTAAATTTATATATGAATAGTGTTGGACATTATATTCTTTTTCCTTTGCAAGTTTTTCTACCCCCACCCTTTGCAATGACATTTGTATCATTGAGTTTGGAGTTATTAATAGATTTATTATTAGCTAAGACTTTATTAAAAATTATATAATTGTATGTATTATATATTAATAGATTTAAATTGTGTTGAATAGATGAATAATTTATCTAATGATACTTCTAAATTACGAAATATTTTTAGAAAATTGATATAGCGGCAGCACGCGGTATTAGTTAGTTAATATTACAATACAAATTACAACAAATCAATAAAAGAATGTCAAACTTATACTTCATAACTCTCTACAAAGTCAATACTAATTTGACTTTAACGTCTAAATAAATATCTACATTCAACCTACTAAAACTTCATTAACTCAAATGTTACACAAACTCTTAAAAATTACACATACACCCATAATGAGATCTCATTTCTTAAAAATTATAGGGTGAATATGATGATTTACCTATTCTTACCTACCTGTGCACACAAATGCAATATATTTTCCTCATACACTCTTCGAGTCATCCTCAAGAGGTTATAGACAATAAAAGTTACTTATAAACAACTTTCAAACTGTGACTCCACCTCTTAATCATAAATAACTTTATGTTCAACCCCTTATCTTCTTACATTTGCATCCTTAAATCAACTGTATTTCCCAATCATTTGTCGAACATCCAACTCAACTTGCAAAATAGATTCACATATTTTAGCTTAATTTCTGACACTTTTGAAACTTAATTTGCAACTATATTTTCTCTCTAAAAATTTATAATATCCTAGTCATCTAAAAGGGATGAGAAAATTCATTAAAAAATAAATTTACTGATTGTAAACATTCACACGAAATGATAAAAGTATGGTAAAAGAAAATTCATTTTGCAAACTTACCCAAAAATTATATAGACATTAAAATCATTTTAAGGTAGAAATGTAGTGAGAAAGAATGACAACTTCACACGTGCATAAATTAGCAAGTGAAGCATATAAAATTCAACTTAATAATTACCAAATTGGACTTCATAAATCATATTAATGATCAAGCAGGTAGTGGACTACGAAAATGATTTCTAAGAGAGAATATATGCAAATCTTAGATACAGGTAACTTAAGACAATTTTTTTGGCGGTTGGTGCAATTTAGCAAGTTACGCAAAAAAATCATATAATGAAGATATCTCATATATTTGAGGTAAGCTATTGAAATGCTTTCAATTTATTTTAAACATTATATGACAACCTTAATCATCTAATCTCTATTCTTTGACCTTATATTTGCGAAGAAAATGTAGATAAAATTAACTGAAAGGATTTATTGTTAATCAATTGATACATCATCTCAAACTCCTCTTCCTCAATTTAAAGTACACACTTGTTATTTGATTAAGGGGCAAATCAAGAGATGCTTAAATACCAATGTTAAACTGCCAAAGCAACCAAGTTTGCTAGAATCGGACATCTATAACTCAAAGCCACATACCTTCGACCTATTCTCCAATATTTCTAAAATCCCTTTCCCTTCTCATCATAACAAATATGTCATTTTTTTGTTCCTAATTTTGTCGATCCTAAACGACGACTCTATTATGTTTATATCGTAAATAATTAAACTAAAATAAACTAAATTAAGATTTTGAAACTGTAAAAAAGAAACATTAAAGGTGAAATATTAACTCCACGTAAACTAATAACCATTATTCAACATTTTTTTCAACATGCGAAGGAGAAAAAAAAATACTAATAAGACTATACTATCACACACACACAAAAAAAAAGGAGAGGAGAGTTCACTTATAAAAGGAATTTTTTTTATTTCGGTAAATTATATTTTTTATTTATCCAATTATTTACATCAATAACTCATATTTAATGGACAAATAATTTTTATGGTTAACATTGCTCTAAACTTCTGCAATCACCCCTTCGTAATATTTGACCGGTTTAAAAATACTACTATTATATATTGTATAGATTATTATTATTATTATTATTATTATTATTATTATTATTATTATTAATTTTGTTTTTTTATTTTTTTAAAATTATTATTATTATTTTTTAAAATTTTGGAAAGGAGTAAAAGAGAGTCCATATATATATATAAAATTTTAAGAATAAATTATCGTTTTTTTATTGGACCAAACTCCTAAATTCACTCTCAGGCTGCCATGTGATACTTTTGAAAAGATTGCTATTATATAGTATATATATATATATATATAATTTCAAACAGGTTGGTTTTCGAATGAGATGAATGGTCATAATTTCAAACAGGTTGGTTTTTGAATGAGATGAATGGTCAGAGAAAAATGTCAACCTGGAAAGTATAGCCTGATTGAGTTGACCTACAAAAATAAGATAAGAAAAAATTCAAGGAAAACAAGTTATATTAAAAATGACGATTTTATCTTAGTTTCTTTTTTATTTATTAGAGTCAAATATATATATATATATATATATATATATATATATATATATATATATATATATATATATATATCAATTTTTTAAATAGTTATAACTAATTTTTAATTATAAATTTATAGTAGCCGATAAGAACAAAATAACACATTAATCGGATCAACCCTATAAGAGAAGACATATTATATGCGTATTTTATAATTGTAAAAAATTATATATAAAAATATTATACTACACAATTTATATGTTGTAGCAACAATACACTATTCACCCTAACTACGTTTTTAAAAATTCAATAAATAATAATTTTAAATCGATATAAAACACTTAAAAAGTATATTGTATTAAGATGCATATAATTTTGCTTTATTAAAATACACTATTCACCCTAACTACGTTTTTAAAAATTCAATAAATAATAATTTTAAATCGATATAAAACACTTAAAAAGTATATTGTATTAAGATGCATATAATTTTGCTTTATTAAAAAGAACCAGCTAGTCTTGATCTCTTCTAATTTCTGTTGACATTGCTTGTATATTTAGGAAATTATGCTGCGTTGATTGGGCGTTTCTGCATACTTTGGATTAAATTAAAAGAACGATGATGATATGTGTCTTGCATGAATACACTGTTAAAATGTCTTATCTTGATATATGTTAATGTATTTTATGATTTGAAACCACTATTTTTCTTAATAATTATGATTGCCTATGAAGGTAAAACTTTAATTGTCGGTTACACCAAAAAATATCAAATGACATTCTAATCGGATTAACCCTACCTAAAAGGTGTGTCATACACATAATTTTACAAATATAAAAAATGATGAATAAAATGACGATTTGACATATTTTGTAAAATATAATATAATTGTTCTATTCAATCATATCATTTGTTTTTTTATTTTTTACATGATATAATAATTTTTGACTCGAAAGAAGACACTTAAGGCATGTCACACATATCATTTCCGTCAAAAAATTGATGGTTTTAAGAATGTTCTATGTTAAGATCAAAATTAAATATACCAAATGGCATCTAGCCACCGATCTTGAAACTTGTAGTCAAGTTTTTGAATCTTGTCTTCGGAAGAATAAACTAATGGCAAGCCGATTTTCCGCGAATCATGCGGCTCTTCTTTATTGACAATTCATACCCGATATGCTCCGTATATAAGGAGAGCAGATAATGGTGCCAGTGAGCAACTTCATCAAAGTCAATCCAGTAGAGAGAGAGAGAGAGAATGGCACCCACAACAGCAAGCATTACACCCACAACACTAGCCCACGAAAAGGCACTAGATAAGGGATACGTAGTGCACGAGAAGGACAGAGCTAAGGTGGGCCACCGAGACTTTAGCGATGATATTCCAGTGATATCCCTGGCCGGGATAGACGAGGACTACCCCGGGGGTCGGAGACAGGAGATACAGAAGAAGATTGTGGCCGCGTGTGAGGAGTGGGGGATTTTCCAATTGGTGGATCATGGGGTTGAAGACGAGCTTTTCACCCAGATGTTCGAAATGGGCAAGCAGTTCTTTGCCTTGTCTGATGAGTATAAACTCAGTTATGAGATGCCTCACGGCAAAATGGGTGGTTTCCTCGTCTCCAGCCACCTCCTGGTAACTACTTGTCACATAATAGTACGGTTTTAAAGAAAATACTGATAAAAGTACCGCTCTTAGATAACTAAAATCCAAGAGAAAGACTTCTTAACGATAAAAAAGTTTTCGTAAATTTGTTAACTAGTAATTTGTTTTTGGCATGGACAACTACCTCTACCATCCATCACTGCCGTTGAAAATATTTTCGTTTATGCTTCTTAACTGTACAGGATGAAGTAGTGGCAAACTGGAGAGAGTTCATCGTGTTCGTAGAGCAGCCAATCCATGCACGAGACTACTCCAAATGGCCGGACAAGCCGCAAGGCTGGAGGCCAGTAATAGAGGAATACGGGGTGAAGCTAATGGAGGTGTCTCGTAAGCTGTACGAGCTGCTCTCAGAGGGCCTAGGCTTGGAGAAAGACGCTCTTATGAAGACTTTGGGCGAGATACAACAGCAGTTAGTAGTTAATCACTACCCGAAATGCCCACAGCCAGATCTTGCAATTGGGCTCAAACGCCACACGGACCCAAGCTCTATGACAATGCTTGTCCAGGACCAAGTTGGTGGCCTTCAAGCCACCAAAGATGCCGGCAAGACTTGGACCACTGTACGCCCCATCAAGAATGCGTTTGTTGTTAACCTCGGTGACCAGCTTTATGTAAGTTCATTCACTTGTCCAAACTCACCCCTCATTCCCTTCATTAATATATATTTGCTAGAACAGCACATATCGTTATTAGTAATTTGTGTATGTTATTTTAGAATTCGTGTTCTTAACAACAAGATTTGATCGATAAGTTTTGGTTTATGCGTTTGCAGTTCATGAGCAATGGGCGGTACAGGAGTGCAGACCATCAAGCCATAGTGAACGCGGAGCACACTCGAATGTCAATAGCTATGTTCTTCAACCCGGAGAATGAGGCTAAGGTGTACCCTCTTAAGGTAAAGGATGGAGAGAAGCCATTGTTGGATGAACACATCACATTTGCTGAGATGACTGCGAAACACGACAAACTGTACCTTGATCGTATAAAGATCAAAAAATTAGCCAAGGCGGAAAACTGGTCTCAGGAAAAGCTCAACCGCAAACTCGCTGAGCTTGAGTTGGAAACTAATGCATAATTAAGCTCGCAAAGGCTTACCATCATTAATACAAAAAGATTTGGTGCTTGTTTGTATTTTTTTGGGTGGGAACCCGGGGGTGCGGGGGGTATTGATTGGTTGTTTGTCTGTTAACAATAAAAGTACAGGAAGAGGGAAAGAAAAGTTACCCCCTATGCATAAATAGAAAGCTCAAAGCTATTCTGATTTATCTTATTTTATGATAACTTTCTTCTATTAGCTAGAAATAATTGGAGTATTGGACCCAAAAGTTTAAAGAAATGTGGTACAATGATAACTTTAGGACGTTCATTTGGAGTACAGTATAAAAATAAGATGAGTGGAAGAAGATAATAGTCAATTTAATCTTATACGAATTGTCTTTATTTAACTTTTATACTTGCTTTAAGTTAAATTCAAGAAATGCAGCAAAATACATATCACAATATTAAATTGTCGATTTCAATCATGTCAACCCAAAAAGAAAGGTAATATGGGAATTTTGTTTTTTGTAATTAAATATGAAAGAAAGAACGAACTTATTCCGTTGAATGTTTAAATACAAAGTGGTTAACCAAATTGCTATTGTATCACTTAAAAGGGTCAATGCTTCTCATTAAAAATTTGTTCATGCAACGTTATCAAATCGACAAGCTAAGATCTTGCTTTTTTTTTTTTTTTTTCTGAATAATAATTAAGAGATAACAATTTATGATTTAAAATAGTTGAAGAAAAAGAGTCGAATATAATGGAAGTGAAGATCAAACTATGCATATTTAACCAAAATAGAAATAATGATTAAATATAAATTTTCGGGGACTTACAATAAGATATTTTCTTAGAAAAAGGAAGTATAAAATATATTAAGTAATCTTTCTCTCAAATGTTATACCTATGTTATCATCTGTAAGGATATAAAAAAATCATGTTAAATAGGAATCAAGATAAAAAAAATAAAGTTAAATGGAAACAAAGGATAAAATTAAAGTGAAATAATTATGAGAGCTCTTAAACTACCTAATAATGTGAAAGTAAAGAAAAATAAAATGGAAATAAAGATAAATAAAAATAAAGTAAAATAATTTTTAAATATCCTAAATTGCCTAATAAAGATAAAAAACAGTGAAATAAATTTTAAATCTCTTAAATTGCCTAGTAATATGAATAAAGATAAAAGAAAATAAATAAAAATAAAGATAAATAAATATAAAGTGAAATAATTTTCAAATATATGAAATAACCTAATAAAGATAAAAAAATAAAGTTAAATGAAAATAAAGAAAAAAACAGTGAAATAATTTTAAAATCTTTTAGGTAGAATTAGATATTATATTTTATTTTTAACTAGAAAAGATTATTATTATTATTATTATTATTATTATTATTATTATTATTATTATTATTATTAATTAGTAAAATATTAAATGGTGAAATAGAAACAACTAATATAGAAGGGTCGTTACATCGACAATATATGTATAGGAGGAAAAAACTTCATTGTAATGGAATAAGTAGAGAGTGGTTGGTTGGAGTGGATGAATTTGATAACTAGGCAAAAACTCAACAGGATCACATAATAAGTGGTCAATATAGATGTCTATGCAAGAAGTGTAGGAATAAAGCTTATCAAAGTTCGAAGTTGTGAAACAACATTTATACAAAAAGGATTTTATGGCGGACTACTGAGTGCTTGGACAAGTCATAGGGAAGTAGACGAGCAACAATTTGATGGTCAAAGTACTGCATACATCTGTGCATACTCACGGTGGTGTGAGTTATACCTCTCACAATGTCATATATTATCAAGGAAGCGAGTAGGGTATTGCATATTATGGTGAAAATGATGATGATAACCATATGTAAAATATGATCAATGATGCAACGAGAGGGAACCAAGTGAACGTGAATGATTCTTCGAATCCAAATACTAAAATGTTTTACAATATACTTCAAGTTGCCTAGCAACCTTTGCATGATGGGGAAACATGTCCGGACTTGAGGCCCATGTTCGATTATTAAGCCTAAAAGCAACTCACAATATTTCTCAAATTTGTATGAATGATATACTTGGCATTTTAAGGGATGTATGTCCTTCGAGTAGCCGTATTCCAAAGAAATACAATCATTTGAAGAGAAAAGTGAAAAAATAGGCTTGCATGTTCAAGAAAGTTGCCCGATGGGTTGTATGTTGTACTATAAAGATGATGTAAACGTGGAGTCTTGTAAGTTTTATGGACATGATAGAAGAAAATTGAGGAAATCTAAAAATTGTAATAAAAAAGGAACACCGTATGCAAAGATACATTACTTACCTTCGCCAGGCACTCCAAAGACTTATGCTTCAAGTAGTACTGCAAAGCATATGAGATGGCACATTGAGCATGTTAAAGATCCAAATGTCTTACGTCATCCTTCTAACGGTATTGCATGGAAGGATTTTGACTCAAAACACACTCGACTTTGTGGCATACGTGTTGTACCACAAGGAGTACGGTTGTTGGTCTCGGGGAGGTAAGTCTCGCACATGTCTAAGGTCAATGTCCTAGTGATCTAAGCAGAAAAGTAGTTTGATTTTTTTCATATTGTAAGCACTTAAAGTACGAGAGAAAATCAGATTAAGAAAGCCTTAGGCAGGGATTACTGCTACGAGATATGACTTTTTATTATGGTCGACTTACGATGGTTAAAAGGACAAACCGTCATGAAAAATGAGGCGGTGAAATTTTTGTAAATAAGGGCGTTGTGTAACACCTATGACGATGGTTCTTTTAATAAACTATCGTCATAGGTTGAGCGGTCACCTTTTGACTACGGTTCTTTGAAAGAACTATAGTCATAAGTTACATTTGATGACGGTTCTTCCATTAAACTGTCATCAAATATGTCTCCAAATAGATTTAAAAACCCAATAATTGATACCTGCTATTTTCCATGCGCAGTTCATCCGCTCTCTACTCTCGGTCTTATTGCTCTCCATAGTTCCTCTTGTCTACTACTACATCGGATCTAAATTTTGCTCGGTCTAATACTTGTCGCCGGTAAGCTATCCTCACCATTGTACCTCTTCTTGCTGCTTCTTTTCGCTCACTCTTTCCTCTCGTCTCTTTTAGGTGTATTTGTCCTCTCTTGCTTTGTATCCGTCGTCGGTCGTTGTCGTTGTGTTTCGCTATCTAGCCTCTCGCTCACTCTCGCTGTTGTCGTCGTTCTTTCGGTATGAATCTCTATCCTCTCTTATTTTTCTGATTAAGTTATTTACAAAATTTAGATAGTTGAATGTTGAATGTTTGCGGTAATTATGTGAATGTTGAGAATGTGGATAATGTTTGAGATTGTTGAAATGTTGAATCGTCTATTGAGAATGTGGATACATTTGTTTAGTTTGTTAAGTTGGAAATTCATAAAATGTTTGAGGTTTTGATAAAAGGGTTTAGAAGTTTAAGATTTAATTAATATAAGGAAATAAAATGATAGTTAGGATGGTAAATCAAAAAGCTGTATCCACATTTGTTTAGTGTTTAGAGAAATAAAAGATAATTTGGATATAGGGTCATCCCAAAAACTTGTCATAAAAAAATTTGTATCCAAATTTTTTTATTTTGATGAGGTGATGTTGGGGTGCACTCATTTATCCAATTATCGAAATTGGTATCCAAATTTGGTTAGAGTTTAGAGAAATAGAAATATTTGTAGTTAAGGGTTTCAGAAAATAGAAAGATTTGTATTTTAGGATTTAGGAAAATGGAAATATTTATGGTTCGAGTTTAAGGATCAAAATGGAGAAAATATAAAGGTAAAAATGTAAAAAATTGGAAAGATTTTTGGATATAGGGATCTCCCCAAAAACTTGTCATAAAGATAAATTTGCTATCAAATTTGTTTATTTTGATGAGTTGATGTTGGGGTGGACTAATTTATCTAATTATCTAAATTTTCGGTTTTCTTTTTGGTTGCAACTTTGTTGGATTATACATGATTGTAAACTAGAGTACATAATTTTTTTGAAGTTTACATAATGCATAAGACAATAATGAATATGAATTAAATGTTGAAGCTATCCATTTAATTTGCTTTAATCTGCCTTAAGACATAACTATAACCGGAGTTCCCATAACCCTTATTGTCTTTAGCAATGAGGTCGGGTTCACTAGGCAAGACATAGAGTCTATCTACAGTATGGGTCGGTCCACGAAGAATGGAAAGAGGGGTAGAGGGTTCATTGGAGAAAAAGGTGATAAACAATAAGGAGTTATTACTAGTTTTGTCATTGTTTATCACCTTTTTCTCCAATGAATCCTTTACCCCTATTTCCTTTCTTCATGGAGCGACCCAACCTGTTGATAGACTCTATGTTTTTCTTGTGAACCGAACCTCATTATTAAACATAACAAGGGTCATGGAGACTTTGGTTGTAGTTATGTCTTGGGGTCGTTAAAGCGAATTAAATGGATGACCTCAACATTTTATTCATATTAATTGTGTTATGCATTATGTAAAATTTCAAAAAGAATCATGTCTAGTTTATAATAATGTACAATACATCAAAATTGGAAATAAAAAGGAAACCATATATATATATATATATATATATATATATATATATTCAAAAGAGAGAAATTTATACATACTACAAAAAGTAAGAACTTATAACCTTTTTTGGATATAGGGCTATCCCCAAAAACTTGTCATGAAGATAAATTTGTTATCAAATTTTTTTGACGAGGTGATGTTGGGGTGGACTAATTTATCTAATTATTTAATTTTTCGGTTTCTTTTTGGTAGCAAGTTTGTTATATTATACATGATCATAAGTTAGAAGCCATGATTTTTTGAAGTTTATGTAATTCATAAGACAATAATGAAATATGAATGAACTGTTGATGCCACCTTTTAATTTTGTTTAATGACCGAAGACATAAAAGGACCGGAGTTCCCTTGTTGTGTTTAACAATGAGCTCGGGTTCACAAGACAGAATATGGAGCGTACATGTAACGTGAGTTATTCCACGAAAAAGGGGAGAAGGAATGGGGATTCAAATGGAAACAAAACAATGACAATCTAGTAATAAATCACTATTGGGTATTACCTTTGTTTCCATTTGACTCCTTTACCGCTTCTTCCCTTCTTTGTGGATTAGCCCACGTTGCATGTACACTCCATGTTTTGTCTTGTAATCCCGAGCTCATTGTTAAACACAACAAGGGAATTCCAGTTCCTCTTATGTCTTGGGTCGTTAAAGAAAATTAAAGGGATAGCCTCAATATTTTATTTATATTTAATTGTCCTATGCATTATGTAAAACTTTAAAAAAATCATGTGTAGTTTATGATAAATGTTTAATACATCAAAATTGGAAGCAAAAAGAAACTATATATATATATATATATATATATATATATATATACCTTTTTGTATTTGAAAAAAGGGAAATTTGACATTACAAAAAAAAAAAAAAAAACAAGTTACAACAATGATCCGTGTTAGGAATATATACTAAGTAACAACATCTTTTTGTTTTTATGTAATTTGATAAATGGCATGCTTAATTGTGCTTATTTGGCTTACCAATCTATGTTTTTCAAAAATATCGTGTGCATTTCATAAGCTAAGAGAACACGCTCAAAAATCTATGCATAACAAGTTATCCCAGGTTGCGTTACGTGCATAAATGTGCGTATAATGCTCAACATATTAGCTTGGTATGTATAGGTTATTAAATTGTCCGTGTTGGATGGTTTGAGAATAATATGATAATAGGTTGCGTGGCTATTATAATCTTACCATAAATTTGACAATATATCACAAGTGCTCATTTCTCCCTCATTCTTCGGTGCAATTATGATGACGATGGTTTGATGTGTATATCTTTATTTATGTTACCATACACATTAGCCACTTCGATTTTGTATGTTGTACTTGAAGGACTAAGGGGAAATGTCTGTCTGAATTTTGTCAAATGTATGATAAGATTTTGGTGCACGGTCTAGGGTCATATTATTCTTAAATGGGCTTAGGACAATCTATCCATGTAGAAGGATCTTAGGCTCATGTCATATTATCCGTGCGTAATTAAATGATGAAAGTACTACACTTTTCGAACAATATGTGGTGAATTGCTTCTCATGCTTATAGGTAAGGTATGGATCGAGCGTGAGTTTATAGCGATAGGAGGAGTATAGAATATCGTGATGGTATTAAAAACTTTCTAGAGATTGCCATCGAACATGCAACCAAATTTGGAGAACAATCCATATTATGTCCGTGTTTAAGGTGTTTTAACTCTTAAGATTGCCCAATAAGGTTGTAAAAGGTTACCTATATCGGCATGGGTTTGACACAACTTATACGGTATGGGTATAGCATGGGGAAAAGGAGTATGTGAATAATGGCGTACGAGAAGATGAAGGGTATGATGAAAATGAAGCTAGTAGCATGAAATTAGAAGATCGACTCGAAGATCCGGTTCATGGACTAGAACGTGAATTATTCGATCAACCACATGTATTAGAGTAATTGTTAGCCGATTAAGAGAAGCCTCTTTACCCGGGTGTGATAAATATACCCGTTTATCAACCGTGTTGAGGTTAATGAACTTGAAAACGACTAATGGCTAGAGTGACAAAAGTTTCACGAACTTGGTGAGTGTGCTCAAAGATATACTCCAAGAAGGCAATGTCCTTCCCAGCCGTACATATGAGGCGAAGAGGATATTGTGTCCTATGGGCATAGGGTATAAGAAGATACATGCCCGCCTCAACGATTACATATTATACCGAAAAGAACATGCACATAGACACGAATGTCCTAAATGTGGTGTCCCTCGATACAAAATGAAAAACATCGATGGAGAGAGTGTTCGGGGACCTCCCACAAAGGTGTTGTGTTACTTGCCGAAAATACCGAGGTTTAAGCGCTTGTTTTCAAGTCCAACTGATGGAAAGAACTTGACGTGGCATATCGATAGGAGAGTCTCGTGATGACAAGCTACGTCACCCAGCCAATTCTTCTTAGTGGAAGAAGATCGATTCATTGTTCCCGGAATTTGGTAGGGAGGCACGGAATCTACTTCTAGGTCTTTGTATGGGCGGAATAAACCCCTATAGTGACCTCAGTAGTAAGCATAGCAGATTGGCCCGTTCTTTTGGTTATCTACAGCCTATCATTGTCGTTGTGTATGAAGCGCAAGTATATTATGTTTTCAATGCTCATTTTTGGGCCTAAACAGCCAGGAAATGATATAGATGTGTACTTGGTGCCTTTTGTTGAAGATTTAAAGTTGTTTTGGGATGAAGATGTTTCAGTTTATGATGCATAGCGTCAAGAGCAATTTACATTGCAAGTTATGATCTTCACCACAATTAATGACTTCCCGCGTATGGAAACTTGTTTGGATACACCGTTAAAGGCCATAAGGCATGCCTCATTTGTGCAAAGGGTACTTGCTCCAATCAACTTCAGCATGGGAAAAAGACGGCATATCTCGGATATCGAAAGTTTCTTCCCTTTTCCGATCAATATCGTAAGAAAAAGAAGGTTTTCAATGGTAAAATCGAGATGGATTCTGCTCCAACTCCATTAATAGGACATCAAATTTAGGACCAAGTGAAGGATATTGATGTGCGGTTCGACAAGCCATAACGACATCAATCCGGAAACGAGTGTGTAGAAAAAGAGATCAATATTTTTTGATCTTCCATATTGGAAAAGAGTTGTATGTTAGACATAGTCATGATGTAATGCATATAGCGAAAAACATTAGTGAAACTCTCATTGGCACTCTTTTGAACATACTTGGGAAGACCAAGGATAGAGAAAAAGCACGAATCGAGTATGTTAAAATGGGAATACGGGAGGAATTAACACCACAACCAAAGGGGAAGAGAACATATTTGCCTCCCGTGTCTTACACATTGGGTCGAAGGGAAAAACAATGTTTGTTTAAGACCTTGAAGAAACTGAAAGTGCCATAGGGATATTTTTCAAACATGAATAGACACGTTTCGATGTTTGATTATAGACTAATTTATTTTAAATCTAACGATTGTCATGCTTTGATGTAACAAATACCGTCGGTTGCTATCCAAACCGTGATACCCAAACATGCTAGACAGTCGATCACAAGACTTTGCTTCTTCTTCAATAACATATGTATCAAAGTCATTGATTTAGAGAAATTGGATGATCTTGAGTGCGGCGTGATCGTCACATTGTGCCAACTTGAGATGTACTTCCCACCTTCTATTTTTTATATCATGGTGCACCTAATTGTCCATTTGGTGAGACAAGTGTGATTCTTCGGCCCGATTTTTATCGGTGGATGTATCCTTTTGAACGTTTTATGAAAATTCTCAAAGGATGAAATCGAGTACTGATCGAAAGCATGCATTGTTGAGGCATACACAGCTAATGAGTGTGTTGAGTTACGCAATGAATACTACCCCCAAGTAGAAGCTGTTGGTATTCCAAAACATCGATTTATGGGGAAGATTGATGGGCGAGAGGAACCGGGGCCGACGGTTATAACAATCACTCGGGATATGAGGGATCAAACACATCTTTATATTTTTCAAAATAGTGATGAAGTGTAGCTGTTCGTTGATGAGGACAAATCTCTCATAAGGAGACAATGACGGAGAAAAAAATGAGACGTGGGTACTGAACCATCATAATCACACATTTGTCAACCGGTTCGAGAGATAGAGTCATTACTCGCCAATTGGAAGAATCATGAGAACATATCTTGCAAACATTAGTAAGCTTGACTAGAGGGTCGCAGTTGGAAGTCATATCTCACCGTGGGTATGACATCAATGGATACTCTTTCTACACAAAGAGCTAGGACAATAGGAGCACCGTGTAAAATAGTGGGGTCACATTGGAGGCTCATGCACTTCATATTTCCAGCTTTAAGGACGAAAATCCCGTTGTAGCTAAAATATCATATTAGGGAGTCATTGAGGAGATATGGGAGCTAGACTATGTTGTTTTCCTGAGTCTGTTTTCTAGTGCAAATGGTTTGACAATAACGACGGTGTTCGAGTTGATGAGATGGGATTCACAATAGTCGATCTTACAAGAGAAGGGCCTAAAGGGGATCAATCCGTTATGGTATCCTAAGCAAGACAAGTGTTATACATTGAGGACCCGACCAATGATAAGAGGTCTATTATAGGCACGTTGCTGATGGGGATGGTGAAGATGTACGTGAGTTTATTGAGAAGACCCCACCCTTCTCCTTGAGAATGCACTGTCGAAAATGAGGATGCCAATTTTGAAGAATTATATATAAGAGTTGATCATAAAGAGGGCATATATATTGAAGATAAGTCCAAAGAAGGGGAAAAAGGGCATAAACCATGTAATTATATCAACTCAGTAAGAACATTATTGTATAACAATTTTATTGATGGATATCCATCTTGTCGCTTGTTTTAGTAAGCTGCAACATGCTTTTCATTATTTATGACTTTAACAATTTCATGTAAGATCATTGTTCGATGAGGATCAAAAGGACTAAGTTGTCTAATGGAAGGTTAGGAAGCTTTTTCGGTTGAGAAGTGGAAGTTATGATTCTCGACCAATGTTAGTTTTGATTTCCTTTCCTATTTTATGATCATTCTATGTTTGTTCTATTTCTTACGGAGAAGTTGTTGCTTTAAATACCTAAATTTTGTTGATCAACCAAAACTCAATGATATAATTTTTGAAGTAGTTGATTCCAAAGGTGCATACATGATGATGACAAGTTTTTCAGGTAAACAAGTAATTTATACGCTTTTTGGTCGCTAATTAGCTCCCGCTTCTCAACTAGAAATTTTTGGTATACATTCAGGTGAAGTGATTTATACAATGAAGTTCCTAGTTGAGAAGCGAGAGCGAGAATAGCGACCAATGTTAGCGTTGATGTCCCTTTCAAATTTATGATCCTTCTATGTTTGTTATGTTTCTTAAGGATAAGTTGTTGCTTAACGCTTTCCTTAGTTTTTATGTTGTCCAGTCTAGCCCTGCAAGAACTCCAAGGAATGTATTCATGAGAGGAGCATCACTTTGGGACAATGAGAAAGGAAATAAAGATTGCTTTGGTGAGATGTTCTGTTTGTGTATTCCTTTTTCAGTACTTATGCCAAAAAGTCCATCTCTTCTTCTTGAAACTTTGTGGTATAAATGATTTCAATATTTATGCCAAATTGTTCATCTTTATTTACCCACATTTATTCTTTTTAGTAGATTGTGTTATGTGCTTGTCTTTATGAATATATTGCTTGCTTGGAGTTTGTGAATTGGTAGCGTGGGAAACAAATATGATATATATATTGTCCAGGCTACGATGCAACAACTCCAAGCAAGCAATATCATCATAAAGACAATCACATAACTAAATCTACTATAAAAGTATCAATTTGGGTAAATAGAGATTTTTCTTTTGACTTAAACATTGAAATCGGTTTATGCCACAAAGTTTCAAGACAAGAGATGAACTTTTTGACATAAATACTGAAAGAAGAGTACTCTTTGTATAATATTTCACATTATTATAATATATTATTCGTTGGAACTTATTGTGAAATATGGAATTGTTGTCGAGCTTCTTAAAGATGGAGTTGTTGTGTTTGTAGTGAAATTTTATATGTTGGAACGATTCAGGTTGTTAGTGGTTGTTGTGTAAGTTGTTGTGGTTATTGTGTATTCTGTTTGTATAACTTTGTACATGGGGTATGAAAAAAAAAGTTATAAAAAAAATTTCAGACCTATTACTCATTGTTCTTAAGGAAGAACCGTAGTGATAGGTCCGAATACAACCTATTACAACGGTTCTTCCTCAAGAATCGTAGTAATAGGTCTTGGCCTAAAATTTTGGCCAGAATAGGGGATTTGGGCCAAGACCTATGAAGACGGTTCTCTTGAAGAACCGTTGTTACAGAGTTAACCTATTACTATGATTCTTTTGGAAGAACTGTAGCAATAGGATATATATGACTACGGTTCTCTTGAGAACCGTCGTCATAGGCCTTCTTTACTACGGTTTTGAACCGTAATAAAAGATGTCCATTTACAATTACGGCCACATATACGACGCCGGATAACCGTAGTTAAAGGTCGTTTTGAACCGTAGTTAAAAGTGGTTCCTCTAGTGGTGGATTCACCAATTAATATGCCAAAAATCTCAATTAAATGCCTCTACACTATTCACAATTGCGATGAATTAGGGAATCAAAGCAGTTTGAACTACCTAAGCCTTCTCTCGAAGGTTATTAAGATAACTTAATTAAATTAATTGTTATTCTCATATAATCAAAGTCAATCAATTATAAGATTATTGATTCTTCCCTTAATAACAACGTAAATTATTCTCATATCTACGCTGTAATCATCCATCAAGTTGAGGTAGAATTAAGCCTCTTCTCTCAAAGTTTACTTAATTCCTAATTGAAGGCTTGCTTTTGGAGAGGTTAAGTCACCCTATAGGGGGTTGGATAGGTTAATGGACGATTTTTGCGAAATTAAAAGATTTACGCAAAGTAAAGACTTAGAAAACTGTTCCGAGTCTAGATTGGACTCGAAATGCAAAACAGGAAATATATGTGGAAACCCTCCTGGGGAAAAAATCACGGATAGTGCTTATCCAAGCACGAAGTCAAATCCACTATTTTGAATCCATAAATTACAAGGACTTAATTCTTATAGAATTGTTCCCTTAAACAATTCAATATAAGTTTTTCCTAGACATAGAAGTTTCCTTATCTATTCTAGTACTTCCTAAATAGATAACCTTTACAGACTAAGGAAAACTAAGCTGAATTAACCCTTACAACTAAGTCAAGGGACTTTATAGAGAATTTAAAATGTAAGAGTAGTTACAAGACTTTTCTCTTTACAAATCGGATAGCATAAACTTAAGAGTGGAGTTGTAAAAGCTACAAGATTGAGAGAAAATAGATTCGGTTAAGCTCTAGCAATGTTCAACAGTAATCTTCAAGTCTTGTATGAAGTCTTCTATTTATACATAGCACGATAGAGTAGTCATTGTGACTGATTCTGGACTTGAGAACTTTACTAGCCGTTGTAACGAATAGTATGAATCACTCGAAAAGGAACCGTTGCAAATATGAAAGTTGTGCTTTGGTCTTTGGCTTAAAAAGTAGTCCAACCCACTTGTTGTAGCTGAAATCTAGGGTGGAAACAACCATTAGACTCAAAGTTGGAGTTTATCGATTTGGAAACAAATAACTCGACATGGTGTCCGAGCCTTGTCCTGAAACGAGTGCTTTTTGTCTGCTAGGTGTTTAACGGTTAGAAGCCGATCTGCTTTTGCTTTTCAAAACATGATTCAAATACTTTAATCAACCTGCAAAAGAAAATCAAAGTTGTACTCAAAGTATAAAAATAATTTGGTCCAAGATTAGGAAAGGACAAAAATTAATTCGAGTATAATTAAGTGTTTAATTATCCTTAAACTAAGAGAATAGAATTTTCTGAGTCTAATATACAATAGGTTCAAATTCCATCTTGAGCCAATCCTTTAAATGATCAAGATATTAAGATTTAATAAGCAATATGCATAAACTTGATCAAGTAGAATAATTTCATTCAATAAAATGACTTAGAAGAAAGAATTAACACGAGTAATTCATTTTCACTTAGATCATTATGTTAGTGCTCGGAATAAGATATGTTCGTGAAATTATTTACTCATGACATCCGTCCGAGTTGTATCTCGAGTGGTTCGAAACTCGGTGAAATGCGTTCTACTTAAGAGATGCTTTACGAGTAGATGAGATAGTGTTGAAAAGTTAAAAATGAGCTTCTTAAAGACTTAGAGTGACTTGAAATCAAAACCATAGAGAGATAGAGAGTTACACCCGAGTTTTCAATCTCCCCTTTTTGATGAAAGGAATTCAACACTTATCAAAAAAGCTAAAAGTTTAGAGAGTTAAGTTTTCATAACTTAGACAAGAATATCCACAGGATGAGCTTTGTGAAACAAAGTTAGGATTTGTTATTAGATATTATTTATACAAGAAATATCCGAGTGAAAATTATTAGAGCATATCCAAAAAATTATCAAAGAATAGGAACAAGTATGAGAGCATAAAATTAGAGTAGAGATAATAAGATATGGATAATACAAGTTAACAATGCTCAGAAATCATAGAATTTCATTGAAGCTCGAAATAGAGTACACGAGATACAAAATAAATTAAACTAAACTCCCCTAAACCAAACATCCATCTGAATTTTCTCTTTTCTCTCCCCTATACATTTCATCAAAAATAACCGATGAAGGAAAAAAATATATAGAGATGTTAAACAAAAGAAAATAAAAATTGAAATCGGGAGGGGCTGGAGTAGTGTGAGTTGAGGAGGAAGAATGAGGACCCCTTCTTCCGCGTCTATAGCCTTGAGTGGAAGCTGCTGGGCGAGGAAGAGGTGGTAGGAGCGAGAGGTAGATTAGGGACTTGAATTGCAACTTTATGAGTCGGAGAGGTTGTACTTCCTCTATCTCCTCGTCCGAGCCCTTAGCCTCTTCGACTTGAGATGGCTATGCATGGTGTTAAGCGTGGAATTTACAAACATCCCCATCCTCTTTTGAGGCGAGACTTAGTATGTCCCGAGGATATGACCTCGAGTTCCTTCTCCCCTTAACCTTCAGCATGGTCCATTCCGGCTTCTTCTTCGACTTCGTCCACTCCTCATTCTTCTTCTTCTTCTTCTTCTTCTTCTAACTCGAGTCGGAAGAGCTAAAGGATTCCGAGGATACTTCTTCTTCTTAGTGGGAGTCCTCGGCAGCCTTTGATTTGCGCTCTTGAAGGTGGCAAATCTGGTCTTGTTGTTGTTTGATAACTGCTTTCAGCTCGCCGACCACGGCTTGACTACGATCAATCGCTACGAGCCGAGCTCGAAGTTGAGTCACAATAGGCATGAAAGCCTGGAAAACCATAAGAGTTGATTGTAACTCTTTGGCAAGAGCAACAAATTGTGAAGCCACCTTTTGAACTAGGTCTAAGGAAGGGCGGAGTTAGGAAGAAGATGGTCCGAGTAGTGAGAAAATGAGTCTTAGACTTTTGAGTTTGGGGCGGAGGAAGAGGTGGAAGCTTAGAATTATGAACCTAGATACCATATTTGATTTCCTGGTATCCTAGTCCAATTAGCTCATACTACCTATGTAGATATTGGCTCAAAACATTTGTGTGGATTACTTGGAAGATCCACTTTAAAGTGAGCAAAGATAGTAGAGAGTAAAGCTCTAAATGGAAGAGGGGCCTTTTTCTTATCGGAGGGAACATAAGCAATCTGTTCCAAAATGAAAGGGAATAGATTAACCTCATATCACTTGAGGATGTCGTAGAGAACCTTGAGAACCTTGTTGTTGGGGTTCTCTTTGGAAGGATAGAAAGAGAAGATAGTCCTTTTCGGAATGAAGTAAAGAAGTCTAGCTTTAGAAGCGATCCGAGTGACGAGAAAAGTTCTTTTTGGACATAGGGACCTCTTTGGCGTACTTGTTAAAGAAATCATCAGCGATTTCATTAAAGGGAATTGGGCTTGAGTTCAAGAAAAGAGTCCAAACACCAAAATGGTTGTGAAGGAGATAGAGATTGATACGAATAGTTTTCCCTTGAGCAACGGAAGAGATTATATTATCTCTTTCAACCATGTTTGTGTAGAGCTCAATGACAAGTTTTGGATAGATGTAATCACAAAAACACAAATACTTGTAAGTACCTGTGTTAAGGATGGGCTTGATCCACAAAATTTTTGTGGTTGAGAAGAATTTTTCCTCGGTGAAATAGTGCTTGGGCAACGATACGCTTTTGGTTATCGTATGCAAGAGCTTTGCCCTTAGAAGTATCCTTTTGAGGATTTTTTGATTGGCTAGTTCTGGTTCTAGCCTTCTTTGTGGCTGAACCTCCCTCGGCAACACTTCCTCTCTTTGGCATATTCGAGAGAAAGAGATTGAGAAAAAGATTGGGAAAGTGAAAGAGTAGAGAAGTGAACGTGTGAGAGAGAGAGAGTAGAGTTTTTGAGAGTCTAAAAATTTAGAGAAATTGAGCAAAGGATTATGAGAGCAAGTGCAAAGAGAGTGAGAGAGCGAGAGATAGAAAAATGAATGAATAAGGATGGATAGGTGCTATTTATAGAACAAAAGCTTTCATAGAACATAAGCCTTTCTAACTCACCAATCGGAGTAACGACTAGCGAGACCGTTTCACATTTTAATGAGCAACGGTTATATCCTGGAAAGAGAGAGAAAAAGAGATTTTCTAAAACATTTCCAAGATTCTCTATTGATTTAGAGATGATCTCATAATTTTAATGTCCATTTTTCTCATGAGCTGAGTCCGGCTCGGTTAGGTGTCCGAGTGACTCGGAACACACTCGGAAAATTAATAACTCATAGCTCAATTTCATTATAATTCAACTGATCCATTTGTTATTTACTCGGAACATATAGTAGACAATCAAACTCATATATTCTCATGTGATCACTCGAGATAATCATACAATTAATCAAACAATCATGTAATTATCATGCCAAGTTCATTCCTAATAAAGCAAAACTGATCTTCACTTAGAGGTTTTGTGAAAATATTAGCTAATTAAAATTTGATAGGAATAAACTCAAGTTCAATATCACCTTTTTCAAAATGGTCTCTTAGAAAATAATACCTAACCTTAATGTGTTTTTCTTAGAATGTTGAACTAGATTCTTAGTGATGCTTGATGGCACTTTGATTATCACACTTGATTGGGATAGATGTGAATAACAATCCAAGATCATTCAATTGTTGCTTGATCCATAAAATCTAAGCACGGTAAGCTCCAGCATGCTATGTACTCTGCCTTAGCGGTTGATAGAGCAAGCGAGGTTTTTTTTTTGAATGCGAGGAGATGAGGGATTGACCCATAAATTAACATGCTCGTGAGGTGCTCTTTTTATCAACTTTGTATCCAACATAGTCAACATCCGAGTATCCGAGTGAGAGTCGGATTTGAGTCTTTTGAATATCGGAGACCAAGTGTCCGAATCCCTGTAAGATATCTAAAAATTCTCTTTATTGTAGTGATATATGATTCCTTTGGATTAGCTTGAAATTTTGCACATAGACAAACACTAAACATGATATCCGGCCTACTAGAAGTAAGATAAAGTAGAGATCCAATCATACCTCTATAGAGTTTCGATCTACAACTTTACCTTTCTTATCTAACTCTAGTTTGGTACTCCTACTCATTGGTGTTGCTGCATGTTTTGCATCTTGTAGCTTGTACTTCTTCAATAATTCCTTGGTGTACTTTGATTGATTGACATGGATGCCATCCTTTTCTTGCTTGATTTGCAATAAGAAAGACATTGAGTTCTCCCATCACACTCATTTGGAACTCCTATCTCATTAACTCGAGAAAACTCTTGGCATAGAGTTTCATTAGTAGCTCCAAGGATAACGTCATCAACATAAATTTGAATAATGAGAAAATCATTCCCTTTCATTTTTGTGAAAAGAGTTTTGTCAATAAGACCTCTCTTGAAGTCATTTTCAACCAAGAAACTGCTTAATCTTTCATACCAAGCTCCGGGAGCTTGTTTAATACCATACAAAACTTTTTGTAATTTGAAAACATGATTTGGAAATTGAGAGTTTTCAAATCCAGGGGGTTGCTAAACATAAACTTCTTCTTGAATGTAACCATTAAGAAATGCGCACTTAACATCCATTTGATAAAGCTTAATGTTAATACTTCATGCAAATGCTAAGAGAATTCTTATTGCCTCAATCCTAGCAATAGCTGCAAAGGTTTCCTCACAACCAATTCCCTCTTATCGGTTATATCCTTGAGCAACTAATCTAGCTTTGTTTCGACTACGAACCCTCCCTCATCAATTTTGTTCTTGAAAGCCCATTTGGTTCCTATAACTGGGTAGTCAAAAGGTCATTTTGTCGAGTCCGAGACTTGGTTTCTTTCTAATTAAGACAGTTCTTCTTGCATGGCCTCTACCCATTTAGGTTCAAGTAGGGCTTCTATAACATTTTTAGGTTCTAATGAGATGGAACACTAAAATTCACATAAGTTTTACAAAGAACAACGAGGTTCTTACCCCACTATTGATGTCGAAATGATGTTCTCAAGTGCGTGACTAGATGCATATTTGAAAGCTTTACATGTCCTCCGATTTACCAGGTTTGTTGGTTGAATGTTGTGATCTTCAGCTGGTTCGGCTTGTTGATCTTTTTCATTAACTTGTCCTTCGACGAGTCTAAGTTGGTTCTTGAGCTGGCTCATTTTGAGTTAGCTCGGTTCCTTTGTTTTAGTTCATTCGACCTCGACTTACGCTATGTCATCTTCATCTCGGTTGAGCTTGAGATATGAGAAAGTAGATTCACTTGTCCTGCCATGATCAATTTCATCAAAGATAATGTGGATACTTTCTTCCACTTTGTTAGTTCTCTTATTAAAGATTCTATAAGCTTTGCTATGAGATGAGTAACCCGAGAAAAATACCTTCATCCGACCTTGCATCAAACTTGGTAAGATATTCCTTACCATTGTTATGTACAAAGAATTTACATCCAAATGGTTTGAAGTAGGAAATGTTAGGCTTATTTCCTTTGTATAGCTCATAGAGTCTTCTTCGGGATGGGTTGAATGAGGCATCCGTTAAGCGTATAGTTTGTTGTGTTGACTACCTCAACCCGAAATAGTAATAAGGTAGATCATTTTCAATCATCATTGTCCTTCCTCTTTCTTCAAGTGTTCTATTCTTTCTCTCCACTACTCTATTCTGTTGAGGATTCCTTGGTGATGAGAAATTGTGGGAGATTCCATTTTTGTCACGAAGTGTGCAAATTCCGAGTAACAAACTCCCTTCCGTGGTTAGTTTGAATTCTCCTGTTCGAGTCTCGGACTCAACTTGGATTTTCCTGCAGATCTTAGTGAATTCTTTGAAAGTTCATTTTTTCTTCGAAAAACACACCCGAGCAAATCGTGAGTAATCATCAACAATAACTAGCACATATGATTCACTTCCTAAGCTTTTGACAGGAATTTTACCACACAAATCCATATGTATCAATTCAAGCACTTTGGATGTAGACACTATCTTGAGTTGCTTAAACGATGATCCGATTTGTTTTCCTTTTGTGCGCGCATCACAAATTTTATCTTTCTTAAATGAACAGTTAGGTAAACCTCTAACTAATCTATGATATATAAGCTTCTTGATAGTATGCATGCTGATATGGCCTAGTCTACGATGCCATGTCCATGAATCATCATTCGGAGAAGCTTTTAAAGATGATAAATCTTGACTAGAATAAGAAAGAGGAATAGTGTAAGTGTTACCCGACCTCATACCCGATAGTTTTGTCTCTTTGGTGACTGCATAAGAAATGAAGCAGGTTGGTCCGAGTGAACCTTACCTCTTGACTTTTGTCACACAACCGAGAGATGCTCGAAGGTTGTATTTGAGCCCTTTGACAAGGTAGACTGAACCGAATGAGTTATCTCCTTGACCAATTATGCCAATCCTAACTATCTTGCCCTTACTTGTTGTCTCCAACTCGTGACTTTTCCTCTTTTCATTTCTTCTACTTCGAGAAGAGTCTTAAGTTTCCGGACATGTTCCATGAGCATCCAGTGTCTAGGTACTAATGACCCTTTCATTTTTGAGTCACCTGCAAAACAAAAACAAACTACCCTTCTTACTTCCTCTTACAAACCTAGTAAACTACTTTAACCGTAATCCTTTTCGAGGAAGAGCACTTTTGGGAACCTAGATTTGAATGATTTTGGGTTTGGTCCGATTCGAGTCTTCTTTCTTGAGAAATGACTTTGTGTCTCTTTTCTTTGAAAACCTTTCTTTTTGTAAACAGGTTGAGAAGGCTTTTTCATAAAAGTTAGTCCAAGCTCAGTCCCATTTCTTTGTGAATGAATGGGATCATGGTCAGCCCTCCTACTTCATAGTTCCGGAATCTGTTTTGAAAAGGTTGTTATAGGAATTATCTTCTTCTTCAGCATTATATCCAAGACCTTCTTTCAAAATGAGACACACCGAGAACCAAGCAATAAATCAAGGTTTTTCTTACTCGAGTGAGTTTTAAAACCAACTTTTGAGACTCATTGAGCTTCTCTTTCAATTGCTCATTCTCTATTCCGAGGCACTCACACTAAGTCTCATTATCCGGAGTACTAGTCTCAAGCACTTTCAGATTTTGTCTCAAGTTTTTTAAATCATTTTTTAAAATGATGTTCTCAGCATTAAGAAATTCCAATTTCTCTTTCAATTCAAAAGATTCAGAATTGGACTTTTCATCCAAAGTAAAAAATATATAGCAAAATCAAGCTTGGAAAATTTAAGGAAGTAATTGATTACCTCCCGAGGATCTGTTTCCTTTATATCCGATACATTACTTGTCTAACTCGGATCTAGCTTCTAAGTCTGTTAGAGCCATTCCACACTTTGATTCATCATCGGTGGCATCATCTTCTTTTGACTCATCATCGCTCTAGGTAGCCACCATAGCCTTTTTCTTCTTTCTGTCCTTACTTCTCTTTGGATAGTCTTTGACTATGTGCTCCTTGCTGCCACACTCAAATTAGCCATAGTCCTTAGTTAAAGACAAATTTGAAGAGGATGAGAGTTTACCTTTTCTGTCTTTCTTATAGAACTCTTGCTTGGGCTTCTTCGTCACTTTCGTATTTCATCATTTTCTTGAAACCTCGGGCTAGAAGTGCCATAAGATCTTCTTCAGAATCCGAAGAGCTCGAGACTTGGGCATCTTTCTTCCGAGGCCTTGAGAGCAATGTTTCTTTTGTTCTTGACCTCGGGTTCCTCTTCTTCTAGATGCAACTCATGGGTAAGTAATTTCCCAATGAGCTCATCCGGTCCGAGTTGAGACAGATTCCGAGCTTCCTCTATAGCGGTTACCTTGGGACCCCATCTTCTCTTGGGTAGACTCCTCATAATCTTTCGATGACTTCCTCATGAGACATCTTCTTTCCAAGAGACTTGAGATTGTTGACAATCTCGGTGAAGTGAATGTACATCCGAGTTATGTTCTCATCGGGCTCCATCTTGAATAACTCATACTTGTGAAGGTATTGGCTAATCTTGGCCCGCTTTACTTGGCCGGTACCTTCATACGTAGTGATTAGTGTATCCCAAACTTCTTTGGTTATGTCACATACGGATACTCTGTTGTATTCTATTGAGTCATTAACGCACATTAGGGCATTCATAGCTTTAAAGTTTTTTCGTACTTTTAGTTTTCTTCGAGTGTGAACTCGGACTTCACTTTGGGTACAACTTGTGTTTCTTCCATCTTCGTGGAAGTATAGTTGACATTGCAGATGATGCCCCAGACCTCCTCATCATAATACTTGGATGAAGAATTCCATGATCTTCTTCCACTGTGTAAAGTTTGATCCCTTGAACTTGGGTGGTCCGGTGAAACATCTTCCTTCATCGAACTCTCCATAGTTAAGAGCCATTTGATCTTTAGACCTTGGATTTGTTAGATCCTTTTGAAAGGCTAGGCTACGATACGAATTGAAGGTTTGCTCTTGGAGAGGTTAAGTCACCCTAGAGGGGAGGTGAATAGGGTGATGGAAGATTTTGCGAAATTCAAAGATTTTTACGAAGTAGAGAAGAAGAATAATAATACCTAAAGTTGAATTAGATTGCAATTAATAACTCTAAGCTTTAATCTCTTAACAATTGAATAGAGTGCTCAAAAGTAGAGAGAGAAACTAGCCCAAAACGTTCAATGAAAATTAGATACAGAATACTAACTCGTTTCTAAGATAAAAATGGGCTGAAAAACAAAAACTATTGATTGGCACGGACTATACTGACTTTGGCACAACCCGTGCTGAGGTGTAACTGTGGCATATACCATTTAAGAAAACAACACGGGTAGTGTTGAGTTTAGCACTGCACATGTTGGAATTGGCACTGGCTGTGCTTGTCAACCGTACAACTTTATGACATCTTTAATAAATTCCAATTCTCTAGCACGATGCAGTGCTGACTTTAGGACAACCCGTGTGACCTCCTGGGTTTCAACACAGCTTGTGCTAAAGTTGGCATACTCTCTGCTAGGTGTTTTTCCCTTCTTTTCTTCAACATAGCAAATGTTGCCGCTCGTGTTGACTTGGATTGACTTCTTTCTTCACTCTCCGAACTCCTATGGCCTCCTGCTATCTTCCTTAGCACCTCGAAAGATGTATTCTTCATCATAAAAGAAAGATAGAAATTTGCACATTTTAGTCACTAATGACGAAAGTAAGCGAAATCAAATAAAGAGTTTAGGTGAGAAGGCTTTTGAAGGGTCAAAATTATCCAATAAAAGATAGTAAAAACCTGTAAAATTGCGGTTTATCAACCCCCCAATGCTTACTCCCGCTTGTCCCCAAACAAAAGCCTCATGAAGTACTAAAGAAATGGGGGAGGAAGAAAATCGAAGCTGCCCACCTCAGGTGAAGGGTTGCACTACACAACCAAAGCAAGTGTATACAAAAGACTCCTTGGCGAGATCGAAAATCAAATTGAAACAAGAATTGCAGCTCAAATCCAGATTGCAAAGTCTAGTAGCAACACAACCAATCTATCCCAACTCAAATGCAATCAAATTCTATACAAATGCTTCGCGAACTAGTTGGGATTGGTAAGACCTCACTTTAGGGTATGTGGAACACTCCCTCATGTATTTGAAAAAGTAACGATGGTATTCGCTCAAAACTCTCCCGAAATCCTCACACTCCCATAAGCTTGCCAAATGTCTCAATTCTCCACCACTAGGGACAAACCATGCAAATTTTCCAATCAAGAGGACTTTGAAGAGGGTTGTAATGAGGCTTGGGCTAAGGGAAAGGAGGGAAAACATTTAGGAATGTGGAGCTTAATAGCCGAGCTAGGGAACACAACAATTTCCACTACAATAATCATCACACTTCCGAACATGTAAAACACAACATCACACCAAGCTTTCAAGTAACAAAGGAGCGGAGATTTCTCAATACAAAGCGTTATTCATGCCTACATCACTTTATTTCATTTCTAAACTCTACTTCTTTTTTTCCTGATTTTCTCTTCTTTTTTTCCAATTTTTTTTCATATTTTTTTTAAAACTTAACAAGCAAAACTAAGCAAGGCAAGCATGAATGATTAAAACTAAAACCCATCTCTACTCACAACTCCTTCAAATAGCCAATAAAGTAATCATTACCAACAAAGCAACACCCAACTAGCTCCCAATCAACTAGAGTAAGGCTTAAGGATGGGAAAGAATGAAAAGGCCTAAGGTACAATGAGCAAGGTTAGTAAGAAGGAAGGGAAATACTTGTGGGGTTTGAAAGAAGGGATACATAATATTCGGGTGGCCGTTTAGCTCATGTGGTGTATCAAAATGAATGCCTCTATCCTCATAGTTAGCATGCATGTGTCAAGTGTGATTTTAAACAGAAAGATGGCAAGTTCTAGAGTTGCAAGCATGGGAAAGTAACACACATGAAAAATGAGTTTGCAAAAATGGTAGTCGTTAAGGCACAAAAGAGTCTCACTGGTTATCCCTACCACAATCACAACAACAAGTTCATTTGATGTATCAAATATAAGAGTTTCACAATCATGCACAAGGATCATTCAAGACTAAATAAATCACAAACAAGACAATCAATCTCAATCAATCTAGCAACCAAATCTTTTTCATCATCAAAACCAAGCCAAAGATCCCAAAGTACACACTTGCAATGACAATCTAAGTACACACCCTCAAATGTTCATCACAGGAGGGGTTTTCACAACTAAAACCAAATTGTTTTGTCTTTTCTTTTCTTTTCTGAACTAAGGCTACCACCATAAGCGAAATTAAAAGTAAAAGGGAAGAATGATTACCTAAAATGCTTAGAAGATGATCCCTTTCTCCTTTATCTCCCGCTTGTGTATGCAAATGTATGTAAAGGCCAAAAAGAAACTAACCTAAATGCACTAGGATGCAAGAACCTAAGTAAAAACAAAAAGATGAAAATCTAGCTAATGTAACTCCTAGATGCAATCTTAAATGCCAGTGATGAAGTTGATGATGAGTATGTACAACCTATACTATAATTCACCTAAATCTCCAATTAATATCACATCCTCGTGTCCAAAAAGGCAAGCCATCCCCCTCCCATGCTTAGGACTTTCATTATCCTCAATGAAATGCATAAAATGAAATGAGTGAATGTTTGCTCTTGGAGAGACTTAGTCACCCTAGAGGGGGTGAATAGGGTGATGAGGAAATTTGAACAATAAATGGAAGATTAAAGTTAAAACAAACTTTAAGATCTGTCCGAGTCTAGATTGGACTCAAAAAATATGAACTCGGAATTTACGTGGAAACCTTCATGGGGCGGAAAACCATGGCCAGTGTTAATCCAAGCACCAAGTCAAATCCACTATTTTGAATCCACAAAATATAGTAAACAGACTTCACTAGAATTGCTCCCTTAGACAATTCCTTACAAGATTTTCCTAGACTCAAAATTTCCCTTATCCGATCTAGTACTTCCTAACTAAGGTAACCTATACAGCTAGGGACAACCGAGTTGAGTTAACCTTACAGCTCAGTCAAGGGACCTTACTTAGAAAATAAGAAGGAGAATTTGTAACTGATTACAAGACCTTACAACTCAGAAAGATGTTAAGTACAAAGTTGGAGTTGTAAGTAGAAGATTGAATACGAATATAAAGACTTTTTCTTTGTATGTGTATTGAAAATGGTTCCAGCAATCTTCAAGTCTTGAGAGTTGGCTTCTATTTATAGATGACCAAGTAGATTAGCCGTTGTGACTAGCTTCGATTAGAAGTCCTCTCGTGACCGTTGTAACAGTTCTTCGAGTGGCTCGGAAAAGATCCGTTGAGATGTGAACGTTGTGCAACGGCTCTTGACTCCTTAGGATGTCCCAACCATTGGTGGTGTTTGAAAAGTAGGGTGGAAACCACCGTTAAGCTTAGTGTTGAAGATTTCCAGTTTTGGAAAGAGACAACCACGACATAGTGTCTAGGCCTTGGTCGGAAGTAGAAAAAGCCTTGTGTCTTGGTAATTTGATATCTTGAAGTCGGTTACTTTTGTAATTCAAAAATAGGATAACCTCGTTTAGATAACCTACAAAAGTAAATCAATTTTGGTTCTCAAAGTATAAAATACCTTGGTCCAAGATTAGACATAGATAATAATTTAATTAAGATAATTAAGTGTATAGTTATCCGAGTCCTGGAAGAGTGGAATTTTACGAGTCTAATATCCATTATACTCAAATTCCATTTGAGTCGATCTAGAGAAAGATCAAGTTAGATAAAGAATATCATAGTAAGAATACTTGATCTAGACAAATATAGTTCAAACAAAATAAGTTGACTTAAAAGATGAATTAACACCGTAATTCACTTGAACTTAGAATATGAAGTCGGACACGAGTTTAAACGTGTTAGAGCGAATGTTTGAACATGCGATAAGTCCGAGTGTTTTCCGAGTGACTCAAAACTACAAATGTGAAATGATGAGCAAGAGTATGCTTTACGAGTCGGTCGGAATCAAATGAAAACATATGTGATAGTTTACGTAACACTCGGAAAAGGTTCTATATAACTCGAGAAAAGGTTCTATAGCACTTAGAATGACTTGTAATCAAATCTTACAAGAGATGAAGTTTGTACCTGATTCGTTGATAGTAGTCAGAATGTTATACATGCAAAGTCCGAGTCTTCAATCTCCCGTTTTTATGAAAGGCATTCCGTACTCGAGATAGAAACTTTGTTAGTGATATAGTACTTAGTTTTCATTCTTTCTCAAAGAATATGTCGGAGCATAGAGATAGAATCATATAAAATATCTAGAGTGATTCAAGCTTAGATTTTATCGGAGCAATTAAGCTTAGATTGCATCGAGCAAAAAAAAAAAAATTAACCGAGTTGATAGATCGAGCAAGAAAAAAATTAATATGTAGCTGAGTTGATATATTAGGGCAAGATGAATTCGAAAAGAAATTGAAACTCAAAAACAATTACACTGAGAGATAAATAAGTATGAAATAGAAACATTATCAATATTCACATAGAAAAAAAATATATACATAAAAGGGTGAGAGAAAACTCCCCTAAACAAGACAACAAAATTTTCTAACTATTCTCCCCCTTGCCTTTCAGCAAAAACAAAAAGAGGAATAATATATCAAGAAGATACAATTTGTTTGTCCGGACAAAAAAATAAAATAAAATAAAAGAGAGAGAAAAAATTTTAAGAGGGTGGAGAGGGAGCGAGTCCGAGTCGAGGTGGATGGACAAGCGGTGCGCCTCGCCTGGTAAGAGCGGGATGATGTTGAAGATCGAGGCGGGGGCACCATTGGGATCTCCGGGATGGGCTCGGCTCCGAGTGGTTAACCCGAGAACCAGGTCGTCCGGAGGTTCATCCTCTTGGAACTTGACCGAGGGAGGTGCTTGCTCGAGCTGGATAGTTGCTTGACCGACCTCTATCAGTAGGGTCTTCGACCCACTCAAACTACTATCCGAGCCGATCCGTTCAGGCTGGAGGGCTGGAGCACCTTGTCCCTCTCGCTTCTCGCTCCTTCTTCTTCCTTCTTTTCTTCTCCCTTCTCCCCTTCCTCCTTTTCCTCGGAGGGAGCTGCCTCGACTGCAGTCTTCTCTTCTTCTTCTTCCTCCTCCCTAGAGGGGATTTGGCCGAGCTCGAGGACTCCTCGGATGTGTCCGAGTCAACCGGGTCCTGAGCAGCCTTTGAGTGCCTTTCTTGGAGGAACTCAATCATCTCCTTCTGCTCCTTGACGAGTGCCTTCATCTCAAGAAGCACATCTTGCTACTCTACGATTTGGGACTCGAGCACTCTTTTGATTGATGGTCATTGATCGTAGGACGGTCTTGGATGATCGAAGGGTGTCCTTGAGTTCGGTGGACACCGAGGAAATCTTGTCGATTATTGCGGTGGACAAGGCGGAAGAAAGGACCTAAGAAACACACGAAGTGGAGGCACCACCAGGCGGAGGAGGGAGAGACAGAGGAGCTTGAGTCCGAGTCCGAGGCGGAGACGGTGGCCTCGGTTATGAGATATGGACCAAGACACCCGGTTGGGTTTCCTAGTATCCATACCCAAGGATTTCTTTTACGCCAACAACAAAGGCAGCCTCAAAAACCGCATTAGGATCCGAGGGGAGGGAACTTTGAATTGCTTGAAAATAAAAGTGAGAAGAGCCCCAAAAGGAAGAGGGGTGGATTTCTTGTTCTAAGCTGGCATAGCGACCATCTCGCTCAATAATAGCGGGAAAGAGGCCTACTTCATAGCCCTTGAGAATTTCAAAAAGAGCTTTGAGATGCTTGGAGTTAGGATTTTCTTTGCTTGAATGCTTTGGGAGAAAAAGGTTCTCGTCGGCAGGAAACATAGAAGACGAGCTTTTGACTTTAGTTGAGTCACCGAGAAGTTTTTGGGTGACTCAGGAAATTCTTTGCTTACTTCTCAAAGAATTCATCAGCAACATTGTTGAAAGGTATAGGGTTGTTGTTGAGGAAAAGAGAAGATACTTTGAATAGGCGGTGGAGGAGAGAGACGTTGATACGGACAACAACATCTTGAACTCCGGAGGTGAGGATACCCTCGAGCTAGAGAGGTTTGAGTAAAACTCGAAACGAGTTATGGGTAGATGAACTCGCTGAAACAGAGGAAATTATAAACCCTTGTGGTTTTGATATTGTTCAACCACGAAAACTTGGTGGTTGGAAAGAATTTGTCATCCAACGTTATGTGTTGGGTGACAATGATTTTAGAGGGGTTGGAAGGACCCTCTTGGCTTTTGGTGCGAGGTTTCTTGGTTGTAGAACCAAGAAAGTCCGGGTTGGAACCTCTTTTCGGCATGTTTGAGTGTGAAAAGAGAGAAGATGAACTTTGAGAGAGAGAGAGAGTGTAGAAGATAGCTCGAAGAGAGAGAGTGAGTAGAGAGTGAAAAGAGAAATAAAAGAGTAGAGAGAGAGCTGAGAGCAATCGGTTCTTACTTAAGATTTCTTTCACTTAGCTTGAGAGAGACGATTCGTTCTTTAAAAACAGTGAAGTTGCTCGAGATATAGTAAGCGAGAAAGAGAGTATATAGAGAGTAAAGTAGCGAAATGAAGAAAAAGGATGCTATTTATAGAGAAAGCATTGTCCTTCAATATTCGTTTTGACTCAACTCTCCAACAGTCGCCTCGGACCGGTGTGACTGTTCCGCTCTCCAACAGTTAGAATTCCAGTGATTGTCTGCACAACGGCTAGTTCTCTTATCGATGCACGGGAGAGGGAGAGAGAGAAAAAGAGAGCTTTTAAAAGAAATTTATGAAATTCTCCACTAATCTAGAGATGATTTCGAAGTCCGACTCACTAAAGTTTCTAAGTGATTCAAAAACTACAAACAAGCAATAACTCATAGCTCAGTATCACTGGCTCAACTGAACTAATTGTTATTAAAGCATAAAAACGAAACATTTAACACATAATCATGTAAAGTAATTCCACTCAGAAAAGCACATAATTATGCATTAATCATGCCAAGCTCATTCCTAATAAAGCAAAACTGATCCTCACTAAGTGGGTTAGTAAAGATATCAGCTAATTTAAGTTTGATAGGAATGAATTCAAGTTCAATATCACCTTTCTCAGAATGGTCTCTTAAAAAATGACACCTCACCTCAATATGCTTTGTCTTTGAGTGCTGAACTGGATTCTTAGTGATGCTGATTGCACTTTGATTGTCACACTTGATTGGAATTTATTTGAATGTAAGTCCAAGATCTCTCAAGTGTTACTTTATCCAAAAATCCGAGCATAGCATGTTCTAGCTGCAATGTATTCAGCTTCGGTAGTTGATAGAGCTACTGAGTTCTGTTTCTTTGAGTGCCAAGATATAAGGGATTGACCTAGAAACCGGCGAGCTCCTGAGGTGCTTTTTCTATCAACTTTGTATCCAGCATAGTCAGCATCCGAGTATCCAGTGAGAGTCTGTTTTGAGTCTCTTGAGTACCATATACCTAAATTCCGAGTCCCTGCTAGATATCTCGAAGATTCTCTTCACCGCAGTGAGATGTGATTTTTTGGATTGGCTTGAAATCTTGCACATAGACATACGCTGAACATTATGTCCGGCCTCATCGAAAGGAAGATATAGCAGAGATCCAATCATACCTCGATAAAGTTTCGATCTACTTGCTCTACCTATTTCGTTTGAGTCCAGTTTTATGTTGCTACTCATAGGTGTTGCTGCATGCTTTGCATCTTGAAGTATGTACTTCTTCAGCAGCTCCTTGGTATACTTTGATTGATGGACATAGATGCCATCTTTGTCTTGCTTGATTTGTAGACCAAGGAAGAAATTGAGTTCTCCCATCATACTCATTTGAAATTCATGTGTCATTAACTCAAAAAATCTCAACAAAGAACTTCATTAGTAGCTCCAAAGATTATATCATCAACATACATCTAAACAATAAGAAAGTCTTTCCCTTTGGTTTTTATAAAAAGAGTCTTGTTAATCGACCTCTTCTAAAATCATTTTCAACCAAGAAATTAATCGGTCTTTCATACCAAGCTCCGGGAGCTCGTTTAAGACCATAAAGAGCTTTTTGCATTTTGAAAACATGATTTAGAAATTCCGAGTTTTGAAATCCAGGGGTTGCTCAATATAGACTTCCTCTTCAACGAAACCATTAAGGAAAGCACATTTAACATCCATTTGATACAGTTTGATATTCATGCTTGATGTGAATACTAATAAGATTTTAATAGCTTCAATTCTAGCAACAGGTGCAAAGGTTTCCCCACAATCAATCACTTCTTTTTATTGTAACCTTGAGCCACAAGTCTAGCCTTATTTCTGACTACCAATCCACCTTCATCCAGTTTGTCTTTCAAAACCCATTTGGTTCCTATGACTGGGTGGTCGGAAGGTCGTTTAGTCGAGTCCGGACTTGGTTTCTTTCAAATTGATTGAGTTCCTCTTGCATGACCTCTACCCATTCTGGGTTCATTTACGTCCTCTAGTACATTTCTGAGTTTAGTTAATGAAATGAATACAGTGAATGCACATAGATTTTATAGAGAGGAACGATTTCTTACCCCACTGTTGATATCGGACAAGATGTTTTTGAGTGGGTGGCTCCAAGCGTATTTGAAAGCTCTACTTGTTCTTTGGTTCACCAGATTTGTAGGTTGAATTGGTTGATCTTCATATGTCCGTTCTGAGTGAGCTTGCTCATCCGATTGATCTCCAACATTCTGAGTTTGCTCTTGAGTTGTCTCATTCACGAGTCATGTTGTTACGAGTTACCTCATTACGAGTGACTTTTCCTTCACTCTTTCGAGCTCATCTTCACTCGGATCATCATCTCGGCTGAGCTTCAGATCCGAGAATGTTGACTCACTTGGTTTTCCCTATTTAATCTCATCAAAACAACATGGATGCTTTCTTCCACTTTGTTAGTTCTTTTATTGAAAATGTGATATGCTTTACTATGAGATGAATAACCAAGAAAAATACCTTCATCCGACCGAGCATCAAACTTGGTCAGGTGATCCTTACCATTGTTATGAACATAACACTTACATCCAAAGGGTTTGAAGTATGAAATGTCGAGTTTCTTCCCTTTACAGAGCTCGTATGGAGTTTTCTTTAGGATGGGTCTAATGAGGCATTTATTCAATGTGTAGTTTGCTATGTTGACAGCCTCAACCCGGAAATAGTAAGGTAGATCATGTTCAATCATCATTGTCCTTCCTATTTCTTTAAGAATTCGGTTCTTTCTCTCCACTACTCCATTTTGTTGAGGAGTTCTTGGTGCTAAGAAGTTGTGGGAGATACCATGTTTATCATAGAACTCTGCAAATTCGAGTAGTCGAACTCCCTTTCATGGTCATTTCGAATTCTTTTGATCCGAGTCCGAGACTCAACTTGAATTTTCCTATAGAGCTTGCTAAACTATTTGAAAGCTTCATTTTTGTGCTTAAGAAAACAAACCCAGGTAAATCGTGAGTAGTCATCAACAATCACAAGTACATATGATTGACCTCCGAGACTGTTGATAGGGATTTCACCACATAAGTCCATATGCAACATTTCAAGCACTTTGAATGTGGAAACAGTTTTGAGAGATTTGTAAGATGATCCGACTTGTTTCCCTTTTGTGCATGCATCACAAATTTTATCTTTCTTAAATGCACAATTAGGCAATCCTCTAACTAAACCATGAGATGCAAGCTTCTTAATGGTGTGAATGCTAACATGACCTAGTCTACGATGCCATGTCCATGAATCATCATATAGAGATGCTTTTAAACAAGATAAATTCTAACTCGAGGTCGGAGAGACGAATAGTGTAGGTATTACCTTATCTCTTACATGAGAGCTTAGTCTCCTTTGTAGTTTCTTCAGAAATATAACAGTTGGTCCGAGTGAATCTTACCTCTTGACCTTTGTCGGACAATTGAGAGATGCTAAATAGATTATACTTCAATCCCTTGACAAGGTAGACGGGCTGACTAGATTGTCTCCTTTTCCAATCTTGCCTATCCCAATTATCTTACCTTTGCTGTCATCTCCAAATGTGACTTTGCCTCCTTTGTAATCTTCTAACTCGTAAAAGAGTCTTGAATTTCCGACATGTGGCATGAGCATCCACTCGTCCGGTACCAATGACCTTTTGTTCTTTTCCGAGCCACCTGCAAGTCGAAACAAACTAACCTTTCTCACTTCCTCTAATGAACCCAGTAACTCCCTTTATTGTGGTCCTTTTCTAATGAAGAAGATAAAGACTCGAGACACTCGCTCAATACTTTTCCGAGTTGTATAGAAGGAATCAGTATAACAATCTCATACCTATAAAGTTTTGATTCCAAGGCATTCTCTGTATATCGAAACTTATTTGAGTAAAATAGTATCTTTTCTAAGTGATACAGCTCTTACTTATTATATTTCTTGCTTATTTGTAAGTGACTCGAAAACCGGTTCTTTGTTCCGAGTCCAAGCATCACTCGGACTAATCGCAGATTGAATAGACCGAGTATTTCGTCTTTTCTCACTCGGAATCCGACTTGTGGTTATAAGTCCTTTTTTGCTATATTCAGTATTTTTAGCTTGTTTCATGCTTAGTCTAAATCAAGTTAATTCACTCTGATATTCCTTATCGAACTTGATTCTTCGCTTAGACTAAGTCGGATGGAATTACGAGTATCATGGATATTAGACTCGTAAAATTCCATTTTGTTTCGACTCGGATAATCGGTTGCTTAATTATCGTAATTATTTTATTATCTCGTGTCTAATCTTGGGCCAAAGTATTTTATACTTTGAGAAGCAAAATTGATTTACGTTTGTAGGTTATTCAATCGAGGATACACTTTTCAAACTACAAAAGTAACCTAGCTTCGAACGTCAAATCACCAGCAGACATGGCTCTTCACCTTCTCTCGCTCCAGTCCCAGAAGATTGTGTCGAGGCTGTCTGTTTCCAAATCTGGAAAACTGGAACGCCAAGCTTAATGGTGGTTTCCACCTTATCTTTCAAGACACCGCTAATGGTTTTGGGATTTCCAAGAAGAGTTAAACCATTGTCCAACGTTCATATTACAACGGATACTTTCCGAGTGACTCGAAAGCTTCTATCAACGGTCACGAGAGGACTCTAAGTCAGCAGACGAAGATAACGGCTATTCTGCCCGGTCATCTATAAATAGAAGCCATCTCACAAGACTTGAAGGTTGCCGAACATATTGTTAATACACATACTTGCTCAAAGTTATTGTATTTACTTTCAATCTTCAACTTACAACTCCCACTCTGTAATTTATTACTTTCGAGTTGTAAGGTCTTGTACTCGATTACAAACTCTTTCTTACATTCCTTGTAAGGTCCCTTGACTAAGCTGTAAGGGTTAACTCAGCTTAGTTGTCCCTAGCTGTAAGGGTTATCTCAGCTAGGAAGTGCTAGATCGGATAAGGGAATTTCTAAGTCTAGGAAAACTTGTATAGAGTTGTCTAAGGGAACAACTTGGGTTCAGTCAGTTCACCGTATTTTGTGGACTCAAAATAGTGAATTTGACTTCGTGTCCGGATTGACACGGTCCGTGGTTTTCTGCCCCGGGAGGGTTTCCACGTAAATTCTAAGTGTTATCGTTCCGAGTTCATTCTAGACTCAGACAGTTTTATAGCTCTTGCTCATTCCGCTTAATAGCCTTCCGAGTTAAATATTTTCGACCCTATTGATAGACTCGGAATCTGTCTCTGTCTTGTTTTTAACAGAAGACCTAAAGTTTCCACGAAAAACTTCCATCACCCTATTCACCCCCTCTAGGGTGACTCGGACTCTCCCCGAGCAAACCTTCGGAAGACTCTTGGGAACCTAGATTTGAATAACTTTGGATTTAGTTTGATTCCGATTCTTTCTTTTAGAAAACCGAGTCCGTGTCTCTTTCTTCAAAAATCTTTTCTTTTATAAACTGGTGGAGAAGATTTTCTCCTGTAAGCTGGTGCGGGCTTAGTCCTCTTTTCATTCTTATGAATGGGACCATGCTCGAGCTTCACGAACTTCACGGTTCGGAATCATTTTTGAAAAGATCCGAGTAGGAGTTAGATTCCTCCTCCTTGTTAAAACCAAGTCCTTCGTTTCGAAGGAGACACATTGAGACCCTAAGAGCATGTTAAGGTTTTTCGACCTTGAGTAAACTTCAAAACATGTTCTTGAGACTCATTGAGCTTTTGCTTTAGATGCTCATTTTCTCTTCCGAGTGACTCGGACTCAATCTCATTAGATTGAGCATTAGTCTTGAGTTCTCTTAGAGTAAGTTTCAGTTTCTCTAATTCATTTTTCAAAGAAATGCTCTCGAAGTGATAGACTCAAGTTGTTCTTTAAACCGAGAAGAAGTAGAATTTGACTTCTCTTCCAAAGTATAAATATATTTAGCCAAATCAACTTTGGAAAACTTGAGGAAATATTTAATTACCTCCCGAGGATTTGTTTCCTCATTGTCCGAGTGATCCGAGTCCGACTCGGATTCGACTTCGAGTCTAATAGTGCCATCGGACACTTTGAGTCATCCGAGTGTTCATCTTCTTCCGATAAATCTTCATCACTCCATGTGGCCATCATAGCCTTCTTCTTCTTTCTGTCATTCTTTCTCCTGGGACAGTCTTTGACTATGTGTTCCTTATCGCCACATTCAAAACAGCAGAGTTCTTAGTTAAAGATAACTTTGAAGGGAAAGAGTGTTTAGCTTTTCTATCCTTCTTATATTTCTTGTAGAACTCTTCTCTTGGCCATTTGGCCCATCTCTTGTGCTTCATCATTCTTTTGAAGCCTCCGGCGATAAGTTCCATGGGATCTTCTTCTAAGTCCGATGAACTCATATTTTCTTCTCTCGCTTTCGAGGCTTCAGCACGATATTCGTTTTAGTGCCGACCTCTGCATCCTCCTCTTCCGGATGGATCTCATGAGTGAGTAGCTTCCCAATTAGTTCGTCCGGCTTTAATAGAGAGAGGTTCCGAGCTTCCTCGATGGCTATTACCTTCGGACCCCATCATCTCCTGGGTAGACTTCTAAGTATCTTTCTGCACATTTCCTCATGGGAAATCTTTCTACCCAGAGATTTAAGATTGTTAGTAATCCGAGTAAAGCGAATAAACATCCGAGTGATGTTTTCTTCGACTCTATCTTGAATAGCTCATACTTGTGAAGATATTGGCTTATCTTCACTTGTCCGACTTAGCTTGTGCCTTCATATGTGTTGATAAGACTGTCCCATACTTATTTGGCTGTGTTACAAGCCGACACTCTGTTGTACTCTTCCGAGGTGATGGCGTACATCAGAATGTTCATCACCTTGAAGTTCTTTCGAACTTCTCTGCCTCTTCGAGTGGTGTACTCAATCTTTGTCGTAGGCACGAGTCTTGTTTCCTCCATCTTCATTGGAATGTAGTTACCTTCTCGTATGATGTTCCATACCTCTTCATCGTGATCCAAGTAGAAAGCATTCCATGAGCTTCTTCCAGATGTACGAAGTTTGATCCTTTGAACTTTGGTGGTCTGCAGGAAGATCTTACTTCATCGAACTCTCCATTGTTATGATCCATTTGATATTTAGACCTTTGGATGGTTAGATCCTTTCTAAAAGCCTGGGCTCCGATACCAATTGATGGTTTACTCTTGGAGAGACTTAGTCACCCTAGAGGGCGGGTGAATAGGGTGATGAGGAAATTTGAACAATAAATGGAAGATTAAAGTTTAAAACAAACTTTAAGACTGTCCGAGTCTAGATTGGATTCAGAAAAGTATGAACACGGAATTTACATGGAAACCCTCATGGGGCGAGAAAACCACGGCCAGTGCTAATCCAAGCACTAAGTCAAATCCACTATTTTGAATCCACAAAATATAGTAGAAAGACTTCACCAGAATTGCTCCCTTGGACAATTCCTTACAAGATTTTCCTAGACTTAGAATTTCCCTTATCCGATCTAGTACTTCCTAACCGAGGTAACCTTTACAACTAGGGACAACCGAGCTGAGTTAACACTTCCTAACCGAGGTAATCTTTACAACTAGGGACAACCGAGCTGAGTTAACCCTTACAGCTCGGTCAAGGGACCTTACTCGGAAAGTAAGAAAGAGAATTTATAGCCGATTACAAGACCTTACAACTCGGAAAGATGTTAAGTTAAGAGTTGGAGTTTTAAGTAGAAGATTGAATACGAATACAAAGACTTTTGCTTAAGTATGTGTATTGACAATGGTTCCAGCAATCTTCAAGTCTTGAGAGTTGGCTTCTATTTATAGATGACCAAACAGATTTGCCGTTGTGACTAGCTTCGACTAGAAGTCCTTTGTGACCGTTGTAACGGTTCTTCCGAGTGGCTCGAAAAGATCCGTTGAGATGTGTAACGGCTCTTGACTCCTTAGGATGTCCCAATCCATTGGTGGTGTCCGAAAAGTAGGGTGGAAACCACTCGTTGAGCTTGGCGTTGAAGATTTCAAGTTTTGGAAACAGACAACCACGACACGATGATCCGGGCCTTGGCCACAAGTAGAAAAAGCCTTGTCTGCAGGTGATCCGATATCTTGAAGCCGATTACTTTTGTAATTCAAAAATAGGATAACCTCGTTTAGATAACCTACAAAAGTAAATCAATTTTGGTTCTCAAAGTATAAAATACTTTGGTCTAAGGTTAGACACAGATAATAATTTAATTAAGATAATTAAGTGCATAATTATCCGAGTCTCGGAATAGTGGAATTTTTCGAGTCTAATATCCATTATACTCAAATTCCATCCGAGTCGATCTAGAGAAAGATCAAGTTAGATAAAGAATATTAGAGTAAGAATACTTAATCTAGACAAATATACTTCAAACAAAATAAGTCGATTTAAATAGATGAATTAACACCGTAATCCACTTGAACTTAGAATATGAAGTCGGACTCGAGTTTAAACGTGTTAGAGCGAATGTTTGAACATGCGATAAGTCCGAGTGTTTTCCGAGTGACTCAAAACTACAAATGTGAAAGGATGAGCAAAAGTATGCTTTACGAGTCGATCGGAAACAAATGAAAACATATGTGACTCGTAACACTCGAAAAGGTTCTATATAACTCGGAAAAGGTTCTATATAACTCGGAAAAAGGTTCTATAGCACTTAGAATAACTTGTAATCAAAACATACAAGAGATGAAGTTTGTACTCGATTCCTTAATAGTACTCGGAATGTTATACATGCAAAGTCCGAGTCTTCAATGAGCAAAAGAGGGGAAGGGGTAAACTCACAGTGGGGGTCACTCGGACCACGGGTGCTTCGGTGGCATCCAATGCGGGGAGGGTACAACACCTCAAAATGTTAGTAAGCATAGTGAGTCATGTGCTAGAGGTGGCCGACCCTCATGTTAATGCTCTTGAGGTTACGTTGATCGAGAGAACATCATGTCCCTCATATCCACTTACCCACGTGGAGCTGTGAGGCCGGTTAAGGATTATGCTGGAACATGGACTGCTCATCGACGGAAGAGGAAGGAAGAGGCTCCTCGGTGCTACGGTTCTCGAGTCGGGCGGGTTGGGCAAAAGAGGAGGAGGCCCCTTGGTGGGAAGAGCCGACAACAACAGACTGAAAATAGCTCCATGTGTCCTTGTTAGTAATGGTGGTGCGCTCCTTGTTAGGGAGTGCAAACAAGAGTTCGTTATGGTGACAAACCCAGATTGCGCCGTTGATGGAGTAGAATATATCCATATTAACCAAGGCGCACTCGTCAATGATGGAGCTATAGTGTAGGATAGGAAATTTTGAAACATCGAGCTCCAAACTCACAGCAAGTGACCACCCTACCATGAGCAAGGACTCGCATGTGAACTTGAGGATTATATGGCTAAAACTACGCCTGAATTGACGTCGAGCACTATTTGCTAACTATAGACACCTAAAAAGTGCCATCCCTTTTCTCTTTTTTTTATTTGTTAGCCCGGTTATGAAATCCCGGTTCGATTTGCGGATTCGGTCACTACCCTCACTGTTTGGTCCGAAGCTCAACGTCTATCCACTTTTGATTTATGAACCTTGAGCACTATTTGCTAGCCGTAGACGCCTAAAAAGTGTCATCCTGTTTCTCTTTTATTTATTTGTTAGCCTAGTGATTAAATATCCGTCCTGTTTGTAGATTCGGATCACGGTCGTAGTTTGATTGGCATGACGGAAGCCGATAAACCACAAATAACCCCTTAGCACCATCAAAATCAGCTTTCTTTACATTGGATAGGCCCACAAATTTATTATTTCCGGTCGACCAAGACCGAGTCACGCTCTCAACCAGGAAACCCAAACTCGAACCAAAAATAAAACCTACTAAAAATAGAAACCTGTCAAAAATATAAATTTTCTAAAAGTAGAAAGTTTTCAATAATGAAAAGCTTCCACGGCCGACGTCGATCGGCTTCGAATTGTGCAAAAATGCGAGTGTTTCACTATTTCACTAGGCAACCAAGTGGGGTGTCCGAACTCGAGACGTCCATATGACATCGTATAAGGCTAACGCTACCTTTTTAGCATCATTTCGCCAAAATGCTAAGTTTGTCCCAGTGACCAACCGAAGCACAAAACCCCAAAACGCCCGTACAACATCGTTGGAGACCGGCGATATGCATCTCGACCCTCTCAAATGGATTTTCGGTTCAGCGAGATTTTTTCGATTTTTCCGGATCCTAGCCGGTTTGGTTTAGCAGATTGGACGGTTGATTGCATTGCTTTTAGGTCATTTTGTGACCTAGCTTTCCTCCATAAATAGAGGGCCTAACCCCTCATTCTACGAATGGCCATTTCCTATGCCACATGCTATCGAAACCTAGCTGCACAAGTGCTTGAATTTAGGCTAAGAGCTACTTAATGCTATTCGGTATTCTAATCTCTTGGCTCATTTTCAGCTAATCATTACTCCTCCAAACATCCTCATCATTTCCGTGCACTACTCTACTGCCACAAATTCCACAAAAACGTAAGGGCACCGGATCCACTTTCAATCCTTTACGGTTTACTTATTTTATGCTTTTTACTCTTTTCAGTATTGTGGATCCGAAATGTTATCGCTTTAATTCCTCCTCGCCCGCTATACTTTTATTTCTTTCGCTTTCCTTTTTCTTTTCTTTATTGCTTTTCTATCTACTTTCTAATGCTTTCTTCACATGCCTTGGTTGATTTAAATGATGCACTTTTCATGTTGTATGCTTGACTTGTTTAAGCACATTCTTTTGACTCACAATTCAAATTATTATAGGTTGCTCGTTGACGAGGCGAGAATGGAAGGGCTTATCCCTATATCTTCTTTTATTTTATTATATTTTTTTTATTCCTAAAACTAACCGGCGAATTCCCTTTCCTATTTTATTTCTTTTTAATCACATTTTGGCATTTCTATTTAAAATGGACAAAATTGGTTTATTTTCCGACAACCAAAGCCACGGACCGAGACTAATTCTTTTCATCCACAAGTACAAAAGCAGTAAAAAGCATAAATTTAAATAAACTGTTAGATATTGTAATGAATTAAGCACCCTCGGATTGTCCCATCTACTACTCTTGATTGCAAACCGGATCCGGAAATGTGACGATGGATGAACAAGACCGAAGAAAGCTTTTGTGGAATTTATGGAGTTAGAATAGTGTACAAGAATGATGACGGGCTTGGTGGACTAATGGTTAATTGAAGCTGAACCAAGAGATCAGAATATTGATCAACATTCGAGTAGCTCTTAACCTAAATTCAAGCATAGCGTAGATAGGGTTGAGTAAAGGAAGTGATTAATGGAGTAGCTAGGTAAAAATATACAGACTTCTTTCAACATTAATTAGCAGCCTAAAATGAGGAGTAAACTCCTCTATTTATAGGCTCGGGGTTAGGTCACACAAAATGACCTAAAAGCATGCAGGCGATCGTCAACTTATTGAACCGAGCAGGCGTGAATCCAGCAAAAATCGAATAAAATCAGCCTCGGACCGTAAATCCCATGAAGGGTGCTGAGAAACGCGACGCTGAACCAAAAATGACGTTATAGGGAAACCGACCTTCCGTGCTTGTGGTTGAACACTAGAGCAAAACGCAAGCACTTTGGTAGAATAGGCCTTAAAGCACGGCACTCGGCCTTGTATGGTGTCATTTAGTAAAGTTGACTTCGATGTCATAGTTGGATGCTTGGAGCAAAATGCAACACTTTGGCGTGAAGAGCCATAAAGCACGGCACCGGCCTTAAACGACATCTTTTGGTAAACTTGGCTTCCGTGCCTCAATTGGGCGCCGAAGGAAATAGTAAAACCGCATTTTTCGCAATACGGAGGTGATCGACGTCGGCCTTGGTAGCTTTCCATTTTTGAAAGTTTCCATTTTTGGCGGGTTCTATTTTTGCGATTTCTATTTTTGGCATGTTTTATTTTTGTGTGGGTTTGGTTTCCTGGTTGGGAGCGTGACTCGAGCTTTGTCCGCCCGAAAGAAAATGGGTTTGTGGACTGGCCCACAGCAAAGAAAGATGATTTTGTTGTGCTAAGGGGTTATTTGTGGTTCACCGGCTTCGTCATGCTAATCGGACTCCGACCGTGATCCGAATCTACAAATAGGGCAGGGATTTCATCACCGAGCTAACAAAATAAACAACAAGAGAAGGGATGACACTTTTTAGGTGTCTATAGTTATCCATCACTTTGAGCGAGTCTAAAAGACGAAGGTCAAAGTACACACTAAAGGGTACTTACGTGTTACTTCGGATGCCCATTGAATCAATGCATCCGGAATGAATTCTCTTTTGACTTAAACTTTAACATGGAGCCTGGACATGACAAATAGAGTCCGAAGTTAGGGTTGCTGATTCTCGAACTTGGCTACTTAAAGTCCTAAAGCTCGGATTGGTGTGCCTAAACTTGACCACGTACTTAGTCTAAAGCTTGGGGGGGTCTTGAACTTCACTCGATAGTAAATTTTGACCACTTCAGCTTGGGTCGATCAATGTCCTGAAGCTCGGATGAAGGGCCTAAACTTGACCGTTCTTGGTCTAAAGTTTGGCTAAAGATTTCTGTACTAACAGCTTTATCGAGCAAATAATTGAATATAAATAGTTTCAAGTGTTACCCGAAAATGGTCTCGTAACTAGATTATATTTCAAATGTGCTTCCTTGACTTGGCCATAGGGAGGTCCCAAAGTCGTAGCATGGTACATGAACCTTTAAATGCTTGTTGAGCCCGAAGTTTGATAGAGGGATGTCCGAACCTTGACCACGGTTGGCTTGAAGCTTGACGGGGTTTTCTAAACCTTGACCGCTGCTAGGTTTGAAGTTCAACGGGGTGTGTCGGAACCTTGACCACTCGTTAGGCTTGAAGCTCAACGAGGATGTCCGAACCTTGACCATTGTTAGGCCCGAAGCTCGATGGGGTTGTTTGAACCTTGACCACTGTTGTGCTCGAAGTTCGACTAGGATTGTCCGAACCTTGAACATTGTTGGCCCGAGGCTCAACCGGAATGTATGAACCTTGACCGCTGTTGAGCCTTAAGCTCGACAGAGCACTACTACAAAACCGTAAAATAGCGACGGAAATTGGCGACTGGAATCAACGACGGACACCGACACAAGCCGACACTGTCTCGGACAACGACGGAAATAGCAACGGAACTTGGTTTCGTCGCTATTTTGAGATCAGCGACGGAATATTCCGTCGCTAAGCCGTCGCCAGTACATCGGATATTACAAAACCAAAAAAACGAAATTAAATTACTTTACTAATTAGCGACGAACTGTTCAGTCGCTAATTACGCATATATTCGGATCCGGCGTCGGCCGGACCGAATATCGCAGCCCAAAGAGAGAGAGAGAGTCGAGGTCCGAGCAATTCACCACCGGCAACACGCACTCCCACCGGTGACTAGGCCCGCCGCCTGCACGGCCGTCCCCTGCTGCCGGCCGCTGCCTCGCCTCCATCGCTGAGGAACACGAAGGCCGAAGGAACCACCGTTCTCCTTGGTTTCGGCCGACCCGTGTCCGCCGTCTGCTGCCGCTCGGGTGGAGGACGCCGCCGACGCACCACCGCCGCTCCCGCCACACGCCTGTCATTCTGCTCGTGCCGCCGCCGATGCCACCCATAGTGTTGAGGTATGATTTTGTTGATTTTTGTAAATTTATGGTTTTATGAAATTGAAATTGAAATTGTTGAATATATGTAATTTGTTGGAAATTAATGTTGTTTGTGAATGAATTTAAGAAGAAAAATGTGCAATTGTGTTGTTTATGGAGTAAATGTTATTGAAGTTAAATTTAGGGTTTTAAAAAATGTAACTTGAAATTGCCGAATATATGTAATTTGGTGGGAATTAATGTTGTTTGTGTATGAATTTGAGAAGAAAAATGTTCAATTGTGTTGTTTATGGGGTAAATGTTATTGAAGTTAAATTTAGGGTTTTAAAAAATGTAACTTGAAATTGCCGAATATATGTAATTTGGTGCGAATTAATGTTGTTTGTGAATGAATTGGAGAAGAAAAATGTGGAATTGTGTTGTTTGTGATTTATATATGTGTAATTGTTTGTTGTTTATTTGTGTGAGGTTGTTTATGCTAATTAGGTATGATTATAGGTATGATTATAGCTATGATTAGTTTAATTATATTTATATGAGTTTATTTATGCTAATTAGGTACGATTAGTTTAATTATGATATAAATATTTATGAGTAAAATATAGAAATTAAAGAAATTTATGTATAATAAAAAAATATATAGATGCATAATAGTTATACATAGATTATGTTCGTTGTAGAAAATATGTAATCATATAACATCTCCATATATTAGTATTATTAACTAATAATTTAATAAATTATTAAATGTCAATCAGAATATATATGGACGGGCCTACGCATCGTAGATGGATGTATCGTAGGTTATTACCCGGTAGAGTTGGGTATAGACAAGAGTTTTTAGACGGGGTTGAGGAGTTTGATGCACATGCTAGAAGCCAATCGGAATTTGTACATAATCAACAATATAGATGTCCATGTCGTAAATGTAGAAATTGGAAGTATAAGGATCCCGATGAAGTTAAGTTGCACCTCTATCAATATGGTTTTCTTCCAAACTATTTGTATTGGACTAGTCATGGAGAAATAGATCCTCATTTATATGAGGATCAAACAATGGTTTCTAACATATTCAACGACGAAAGTGGCGCCAATCATATGAACTACGGCGATGTAGAAACAAATATCGACCGTATGAATGATATGGTCACGGATGCCATGATCTCAAATCAAAACTCTACAAGTGAGCCTCCAAATACCCATGCCCAAAGTTTCTTTAATATGGTTGAGGCTGCGCAACGACCTTTGTGGGTAGGAAATGAAACTCACACTGAGTTGTGCGCCACAGATTAGAATGTTGAGCATTAAGTCCGACTACAACATGCCTCAAAATTGCTTTAATGAAATTGCTCAACTTATGAAGGAGATTTGTCCGCCTGATAACCGAGTTCCTCATGACATTCACCATGCAAAGAAGGTCATCAAAAATCTTGGGATGGATGTTCAAAAATTGATTGTTGTCGACAAGGTTGCATGTTGTTCTACAAAGAGGATAGCGACCTTGATTCACCCAAGTTTCGTGGTCATACGAAATGGAAGCGTCAAAGGGAAAGACAAGGCAAAAGTCAAAGAACTCCATTTGCAAGGATGCATTATTTGCCGTTAATACCAAGACTTCAGCGCTTGTTTGCTTCAAAAACCACGGCAGAGCACATGAGATGGCATTATGAGAATGTAAGAGAGGATGGTGTCCTTTGTCATCCTTCGGATGGTGAAGCATGGAAACATTTTGATAGAGTTCCCCCGAATTTGCCTCCGAACCTAGAAACATAAGACTTGGTTTGTGCGCGGATGGGTTTAATCCATTCAGCCAACTCGCAAGGTCTTATTCAATATGGCCGATCGTTGTTACGCCTTATAATCTACCACCGAGTTATACATGACGACGCCTTATATGTTTTTGACATGTATCATACCGAGGCCGACAAATTCGAAAAATAAAATTGATGTGTACTTGCAGCCTCTTATTGATGAGTTGAAAACACTATGGGAAGATGGTGTTAAAACATATGATATTTCAAAAGGTGAGAACTTTCTCATGAAGGCTGCATTGATGTGGACCATTAATGATTTCCCGGCCTATAGTATGTTGTCCGGATGGAGTACACATGGTGCCATGTCATGCTCGATATGTATGAATCAAAAAAAGCATTGAAACTTAGAAATGGCCGAAAATTTTCATGGTTTGATTTCCATCGGCGGTTTTGCCCCGAAGTCACGCGTTACGAAGGAATAGCACATCGTTTACAAAAGGAAAAACCGTACATTCGGGTCCTCCTCGTCGTTAAACAGGGGAAGAAATAAAATAATGGGTTGAAAGCTTTCCCAAAGTAACAGAAGAGCAACAAATTAACATTTCGGGGTTCAAAAAGGATCATAATTGGACAAAACAAAGCACATTTTGGGAGCTTCCATATTGGAAAGATCAATTGCTTCGCCACAACTTAGATGTGATGCACATTGAGAAGAACTTTTTGAGAATATAATTAACACTCGTTATGGATATTCCTGGTAAAACAAAGGATGACATCAAGGCAAGAATGGATTTGGAAGAGTTGTGTGATCATGTTGAGTTGAATTTAAAGCATGGAGTCAATGGTAAAATTCTCAAACCGAAGGCAAAATATGTGTTCACGTTGGAGCGAGAAGAGGGCAATATGTGAATGGGCAAGAGAGTTGAAAATGCCGGATGATTACTTGCTCTAACATTTCATACCTTGTCGACCTAAACTCCACTAAGTTCCATAGCATGAAAAGTCATGATTGTCATGTTTTCATGGAGAGCTTCTTCCAATAGCATTTAGTGCACTCCCGGACGAGGTTTTAGCGCTTCTCATTGAAATTAGAGAGTTCTTCAAGAACCTTTGCTCATCTGTTTTACGAGATGCGGAGTTAGAGCAAATGCATCGAAATATTTCAATAACACTTTGTAAATTGGAAACAATATTTCCTCCTGGGTTCTTCAATGTGATGGAACACTTGCCGGTTCATTTGGCGGAGGAAGCTAAATTGGGTGGTCCGATACAATACCGGTGGATGTATCCATTTGAGAGGTTCTTTGGCCGATTGAAGAGATCCATAGGAAATAAATCGAAGCCTGAAGGGAGTATCGCTGAAAAGTACGCTCGATTTTAAGAAACACATTTTGCATCTTACTATTTCGGCTCTAACGTGCCTTGTATGCGCACTAGAAGTCGACGAAATGAAGCCAGCGAAGTTCCAAACCACAATCCTACTCTTTCGGTATTCATATCAGAAGGTGCTCCAATTGGGAAGTGCAATACGCGTTTCCTTGATGATAAGGAAAAGACGGCCGCACATGTGCATGTTTTACTTGAAATGTTCCGAAGTGAAACCTTACCTTGAGTGAGTTTATCTTGTCGTATTCAACACTCGTTTCAATAATTTTATAGTTTTATTCACAACGATGATGTCATCTTAATAAAATCTTTGAACTCAGCCTCTTCGAACACCAAAAACGAGCTATGTATGGTGATGTTAGTGATGCTTGTAATTGATGCAATGGTGGAAAGTGAGTTCGAAGAGTGGTTCAAAGGAGTCTGTGAGTATCATATATTAATACTTATTTGCTCGTGCCTTAAATTTATTAGTATTGGTTGTTCCATTTTAATAAACTAAACAAACACTGTGTTATTGACACGGATTCATTGTTATCAAGTATATCATGATGAAAAGCATGTTTACTTGATGCAATTAGCTCAAGGTCCTTTAAGGAGAGTGAAAACATGGACAGCATGCACGGTGAATGGAATGTTATTTCATACGAGGCTCGAAATGAAGGGATGATGACCTTCAATTGTGGTGTACTGTATGAAAGGAACCGATGGAGGACATGTTCAAAATAATTACTACGGCATCTTGCAAGAGGTTGTTGAAGTTGAATACGTTGGTGAACCAATCAAAAGGTGCGTGCTTGTTTAAATGCGATTGGTTTGACCCTAGTCGTCCTCGGGAACTCGGTGCCATAAATTTAGTTCGTATGTTGAAGTGCATCGTACAAGGCGTTATCATAAGTACGATCCTTTCATATTTGCTAGCATTGCAACTCAGGTGTATTATATGTCATATCGACAAGGGGTCCCTAGAGAAAAACTAAATTGGTTCGTCGTAGTGGCATCAAAACCAAGGGCCGAGTTGATGACCAATATACTATTCCTCTTGCATTCCAAGAGGATAGTATGGAGTACGATCGATCCAATAATAGAAACTTTGCCGAGACACTTTGGTTGATAACTCAATCTCAGTAGAAGAATTAGTTGATGATGTTATTCTAAATCGAGAAGATGAGATTGAGGATGTTAGTGAAGAGGATGATGGTGAAGAAGACGAAGAAGGTGAATGGGATGATGATAACATTACCGATGACGAAGAAGAACATATCCTATTCAATGATGGCGAAGAGGATAGTGAAGAAGATGATGATAACACCGATGATGAGGATGATGGCTAGTTGATAAAAATTTTTTTTTTTTTGTTTGTTTTATATTGTATAACTTTCATTTCTATTGTAATCAAATGAATTCTTATTAATGTAATGAAGGTGAAACAATTGAAGCGTAATTTATTCATAGAAGAATATTTATATCTAACGCTTACATGTTTATATGTTTACTATTGTTTATATGTTGTTTTATATGAAATCACTTGAACCGTTGGATGTTTACTAATAGTGTGAATTACTTGTTTATGTTCAGAAAAATGGAGAGAGGTAGAGGCGGGTCCAAAAGATCGGCTACTCGGGGAAGGGCTAGGAACACCACTACCGATGGGGAAGGTAATGATGTCAGCACTTCTACCCCCTCTTAAAACCATCATAACCTTCAATCTCCTGTAGGTGGAGCACTATCTCCACACTCTCCTCACAACCAAACTCCATTGGGGGGTCATTTATTCCCAACCCTCCTTTTTCCAACCCCCAAACTTCCCACACATGCAAAACCCAATGGGTGGGTCTTTCTTCCTAAACCCTCCATATTCTTAGCAACCCCATATGTACTCAAACCCGTCTAATACATATGCAAATCACCAATATGGTACAAATAATGTACCACGCATCCACGTTGGTGCCGAACAAAGGCCACCACAAAGGCCTACAAATGAAGGACCAACTGATGCGAGGAATGAGCATCCTAGTCTTGATTCAAGCAGTGCTAGCAGCCAAGAAAAGATTCGAATTGAGCCGGATGGTGAAGGGTAAGTGTGATAATAAGTACTAAAATAAATTAAGCATATTAGTTATTAGTAGAACTAACTATTTTATATGTTTCTTGATTAGGTTCTTCCCCATTGACAAAGTTGTGGGTACGATTTCCCACATTTTTCAAAGCAAGTACGATGGAGCTTGGCCTACATGGGGTAAAGTCCCTCGATCACAACGTGATCGAGTGGTTTTCTAAGTTTAAGGTAATGACAAATCTTTAGTTTTACGAATTTCGGATAACATAATGACTTATTGTGCATGTTCGAACATTATATTATAATTTCCTAAGTTATAAACTACTTTTTCATTTATATAGAAATTTTTCACTTGGTCTCCAACCGATGAAGTCCAAATCGGAAGAAATTTTGAAAAGAAAGGCAGTGATCGATTAAAGGACTTCATGCTGAAGGCGAGAAAAATAAGAAGAAGCCGAAATGGTTGGGTGACAACTACTGGCGCGAGTTGCTCGAATATTGGGAAGCTGCCGACTACAAGAAGTTACGTGAGCAACCGCAGAAAAACCGCCATGCTGATCAAAGGGGATTTGGTTCATCGCTCCATACTTGTGGCTCAATCCCTATGACGGAGCATAAGCGGCGATTGGTACATACCCCTTTGTTATTGATTAAGCATGCAACTATTAACATGTTCATATTAGTAAATTGATTCTCTACTAACTTGTTTTTTATTTAGATGAAGGAGCTTAAAGGAGTTCAACCTCTACCGACCCAACTATTTTCATGAACGCACAAAACGAAAAAGGACGAATGGGTGGACAAAAAATCCAAGGCCATTTACGTGAGTAACTATATATATGAATTTCGCATATTTTTCTATCTATTGTTTTCGTTAACAACCTATGATATTTACATGCCTCAAATATTTATATTATATTCAAGACAAGTTTCAACAAGAGTGGGAAGAGTTGCAAAACACTCAACCCACTCAAACTTCCAGTGATGACCCCAACTCCTCCGAGGATCATGTCTCCACCCCTTCACAACATGAGTCGTGGGTCAAAGCCAATGCGAACAAGAAAGGTCGCATTTATGGACTTGGATCCGAGGCTAGAAACTTGAAGCCAACCATGCCCTTCAAATCACCGAAACCTTCTACTACGGATGACTCGAATTGAGATCAACAGTACATACTTTAAATTCCGAGTTACAACGAATGGATTGAGCATACTCGGATGCTTGAGTTGCAAAATAGGAATCTTAAAGAAAAGGTCGACAATTTCGCTGAGCCAATAGCACGTATCAATGAATTTCTACAGTCTCGGCAAGCATCCGGATCCCACCGTCGACCAAGCACAACCACAAGAGGAAGAGGAAGAGGAAGAGGAAGAGGAAGAGGATGAGTGAGGACCATGAATTCATATGTCAACTTTTGTATATATTGGTGATCATCACTTTGCAAACCTGTTTAGATGTGTTTAAGGTTTCTTGTGAGCTATTGTTTGCTTATTGTGTTGAACTTGTGAATTTGTTTTAAGTATGTTATGATTGTTCATGATGTTGAACATGTAAGTTGGATTTGTATATCTAACTTTGATGAATTATTTGTGGCCGTCATATGTAAATGCCAAATGTAAGTGTCACATATGTGAATGTTAGATTTGTATATCCATTCACAATTGTTTGTACTAGGGTAACAAATAATTAGAAAATAATATTCAGATTTTTCTACGAACGAAGCAACGGATCGGCGACGGTGAATTTCCAATCGACGACGGAATTCAACGACGGAATAGCCCCAATTCCGTCGCCGATTTCCACCAGCTACTGAACGTATCCGTCGCTAATTAGCGACGGATCAGCTGACAGAATGATGTCTCGTCGCTGATTTCCAGCAGCTACGGAAGCCTTTTTCGTTGCTGATCCGTCGCTAATTTGTAATACCCGAAATTTTAAAGAAAACAATTGGAAAGTATAGAATTATTGAGTATTTTTCCCCGCAACTAGGGGGTTGAGCGACCGATTTTATTTACGGCCGGACATATTATGTTAGAATCCTTTGGAGGCTGGTGTTAAGTAATTAAATCAAGGAAATTGCCTTCCTTTTTCATCCGAGCTAAATTGTTGGGCGATTAGGAATTGTCGTGGCCGACGTATTAAAATACGTTAGAACGCAGCAGCGTAAGAGGACGGAAGGGAAAAGATATAGACTTGTCGTATATGGGCCGGTGATTACTTTAGCTGAATTACGAAGAGATGGGATAGAAGCTAATTTGGGGGTCCAATAAGGATCATCCACCAACCAACCCAATTAGGCGGTGGAAAGAAAGGAAAAGAAAGAGGGCTCGGGGAGGGGGCGGACGCCCGAGCAGCGAGAGGAAGAACGAGTGGGAGAAACAGAGAGAGAGAAAGAGGGTGCGCGGGACCCGGAGCCTAGGTCGGAGGCCGGCAAGTCGGGCGGCGAACGGAGGGAAGGCGGCCGGCGCCCGCAAGGGAAACGGAGGAGCAGAGTTGAGGGACAGCGCCGCAAAAACGCGCAGAGAGACAAAGAGCGCGTGCGGGAGCCGAGCAAAGTCGGTGGCCCGTCCGAACGGCGAGCGGCCGGCGAACGAGGGAGAGCGGGGGCTCGGGAAGGCGAAAAGGGGAAGAAATGTAACGAAGGAAGAAGGGAAGAGGGAAGACCAAGCGCAGAGACAGGGGAAAGAAGGCGAGCGGTGCAAGGTCCGACAGGACCAAGGGATGGCCGGCGACCACCGCAGACCCGGAAACGACGCCGCAACCCGAGTAAGCGGCGAGCGAGAGAAGAAAGCGAGAGGCTGGGCAGAGCAAGGGGTGGAGCAGGGGCAGCATGAGAAAATCTGAGAGGCCGGGGACCGGGCAAGCAACGGCGGCAAAGGGAAAGACCGGCGCGGACGCGTGAAGGCCGGACCGAGGGCGGCCGGAAACCGGAACCGCCGAACCGGAAGTGAGAGGAAGCGAGAGTCCCTTGATACCTAACGCAACCGAACGCAGAGCGGAGACAGCAAGCGGTTCGATCAACTCCAAACCCGAGAATCCGAGGTGGGTAGTCTTATACTCTAAACTACTACTAATTTCGAATCCAAATGAGCTTATTGTGATTGTTGAATGTGATTGTGAATACCGAACTTGTATGCTTTTGAGTGAGATTAGTAGTTGCTGAAAGTAGAATTAGGAGTTGTAAGGGGAATTGATAGTTGTTTAGGCCTCGAACAGGAAACCGGGAATTCAAACGAAGTTGGGTTACTAGGGTATAACAAGTAGTATCGGGAATCGATCGGTTGGGGATAAGTACGTATGGTTTGGGCATAAGTTATGAATTAATATTTAGATTGAGTCTTAGGGATTTATTGAATTCGCGGCATTAAGAAACGAGTACTAATTTGGGAAATAACAAGGGAGTGTCAAGAGGAATAGGAGATCGTATTGAGTGACGACCAATTGGGGCATTTAAGTGAGAAATGGGTAATTGTGAGGTTAAGTGCTTTCGAAGTATATTCTAAATCCTTGAGGTTGAACCGAGCGTGAAAGTAAGTAAAACTAACGGGAATCGAATAATGAAAAGTAAGTAAGAGGTACATAATTAAGGATGGGCGAGCAAGAATCGATTAATAAGGTAAGAGATATTAAATGGGAAATTGAGGTTGGGGAATAGCAAGTTGGGGACGGTAAAGTTGAACTAAGCCAAAGTCATGTCTAAGATCTTTGAGAATGAATCAAATTAAAGGGTGAATGGGGATGGAGGAGACTCGGTAACATAAGTTTAAGGTTATATGGTTGAATGAGGGCAAAAGAGGTCGGTTTATACATGAAGTCATGAAATGAGGAATTGAGGTAAAGATAGTGAATTGGGAGAAGTGAGAACGTCGAGTTAAATAATATCTACTTATGGTTATTGTGGCTCAGGAAATGGATTCAATCGTATTAAATTGATGAATTGAGAAAAGCTTAGTTGGAAAAGAGTTGAGGATGATTGCTTGCAATGAATGGAGATTCTTCGTGCTATGTGATTACTTTACGTGATGCTCAAAAATAGTTTCGAAAGGAGTTTTGTATTTTATGTGAAATGATTCTTGATTGCAATTTCTTGTGAACTGTCTTTCGAACGTGAATGTGTTTTAAAGAAGCAAAGCTGAATTGAGAAAGTGAATTTGTAAGGGTGACACGTGGTGTCATGCCTCCCTTGATACTAAATCGATTGAAAAAGTTGTGAAGTGAATGTGATGAATGAGAATGTGCAAATAGTTTTGAATCAACAGGCTACGGATCGTTTAGCATACCGAAGGGTTCGAGCCGGGGACGCCCGACTAGAAACTTCGAGGGAAGGATTCTAACAGTGGTCCTGTAGAGGCGGGATGCTCGATCCGAGACTTCCTAGAAGATAGGTCCCGGGAGCCTTTTATTTGGGGTCGCGCACCAGTGAAATAAGAGAAATCTGAGAAATCGGAGAAATTACGTGAAATTATGAGAAAAGAAGTGCTAGTTTGAATCCTCGAAGGCCCGAAAAGTTGATTCAACCCCAAACGAATTGTTCATGAATGTGAATATGTGCTTTTAAGTGATTAAAGAGTCTTGATCTTTTTCATTGCAAGAGATTTCATTGAAAAGTATTTAGATTTGTATTATATTATTATGCTTTCGCAGATTTCATTATTATGAGTATTATGTGTAAAGAAATTTCCATTTTAAGGGTATAAGACTCCGGTGAGCCCGTTGATTATTGCTCACCCCCACCAAATTTCCCCCTTTCCCTCCCAGAGTGTTGCGGGTACACTTCGGGAGCATGATTTACCCTTAGCATATTTCGGACTCCGCGATTGCTTTGTTTGATATATGCCGAACGATTCAAGTCAAGATTATGCATTTCGATGTTTCTAAGTATTGTACTTGTAATTTAGTTCATGTAGTTTGTACCATAAGTGTAGTAAACCCTTTTAGATTGTTTTTAGTTTTACCGCATGATTGGTTGAGCTCGGGCGTGTGGCCGTTGAGTTGTATACTCCGAGCGTGTGGCTCGTCGAGTTTTATTATGCTTTTTATGCAGGATTGTAAGGCTTTAAGCCTATGGGTTAGTCCATGTTACAAATGGAACTCTGCCGAAATTTTTAGAGAATCTCGGCTTCTTTTGGGAAAAGCCACCGAGTATTACTTTAAGTTGAGTTTAGACGGACCTAACCAACATCGAAAGAGCCTTGGGAGTTCCTTTAAGGAACTCCGGCGATGTAATACTCCCGGGGGTGTTTTGGGGTGTTACATAATTAGCGACGGATTTGAAAATTTTCGTCGCTGAAAATTAGCGACCGCGATTTAGCGACGGAATATTTCCGTCGCTAATTTCGAAATTCCGTCGCTATTAGCCGATATTCCGTCGCTATTTCCGTCGCAATTTAGAAGTTTTCTAGTAGTGGAGATGACATCTATACCTTGATCGCTCCCGGGTTTGAGACTCGATCGGGGTGTCCGAACCTTAACCGTTGTTTGGTCCGAAGCTCGACTTCTATCCACTTTCATCGGAATAGGGACAAATGAATTAGACTTGTTTGAAACTTTGACGTTCCCCGAGGTTATATGCCTCATTCTAATTTTGAGCTTTTTAGTTTGTGTGCTAATAGCTCCTTTGGTTGTATGGTAGAAGATTTGTGCTTCTTCCCGAGTATTCTTGGAGTTGTCGTATGACCCTTTCAATCATGAGCCCCCACATTCTTCTTCAATGCTTGTGTGTAACTCTTCTCGAATGTTGGAGAGTTCGTGAACTTCGATGAGAAATTCCATTTGAAGGTAGCGAGTGCTAGTGACCTTCTTGATGGTGACTTGATGAATGATGCTTAATTGAATAATTCCTTATAGCATGCTTTTTATTAATTTATGTTATTTTTAGGAGTTTGACTCATGCAAAGGAGATGAATGCAAGACTCTATTTTAAGAATAAAAGCATTCTTTTGTTAAGATGATGCGAAAAAATTCTTAAAGACGAGGATAAAACTTATGGTTTAGCCCCCACTCCCCAAAGTAGAGCCTACGGAAAAGTAGCCTCGCTTGAACTGCGATGTATTGCTGCTAAATGGTGAATAATGAACCGTAGACTTGACGGTTTGGTGCCAAATCACCATGACATGCTTCTTAATGATTTGGTGCCTTTATGTTTGGCAAAGTGGCTTTGAATTTGGAAATGGGAAATGGGAGCAAGATTAGGTTTGGGTTCGGACCTCATGGGCTTCCTACGTATCTACTATAGTGAAAATCAAGCCTTCATAGTTCAAAAAGAATACTAATTTGGTTTTTATTTTTTTTAAAAAACAGGTAAAGGAAACGAGATATAAAATGGATCTGAAAGGGAAATGCACACGTTATTAGCATCCTTGATGAGTAATAGGCTCATTAGGTGATCTTTTAACTGGTGAAGCTTTTGTCGATGTCTACTCCTCTTCCATAAGCATGCCATCATCTTTGAGTGTTTTGAAGTCCATAAAAGGCAAAAAAGTGTTGCTAATAGGCATGCTTCACATTTTTCATGATGAGTTTAACCCGATCCTTTTCGGAGGGTCGATCAGCCACGTGGGTAGCCTTTGCCCTCCAGGTAAGTGAGGAAATCAGCGAAGCTTTCCTGGTCTCCCTGCTTAATCACCTCTAAGTCTCGAATATCCTACCGGTTTGTGACCTTGTATGGGTCGATAGTATTGTACCACTTCATGACGTCTTTGTCAAACTTCCATGAGAAGATGACATGGTATCCGTTCTCCGGTACATTCTTTAAGGTCATTGCCCCTATAAAGTTCCTTATGTGATGGTGAAGGTTTTCGAGTCTTGTGGAACTTAATCTCGAGCATATTGAATTTTGGGGGCAACTTCCTTTTAGTGATTAAAGTGAATCCCTAGGCCGGATAGTAGTCATTGAACATAGGAAACTCATGCAGCGAACATCTTATTCCATCTATTCATGGATCATATTGAGGCTTGGGCTGAGGCTGAGGCTTAGGTTGAGGGTTTGTTTCCTCTCCGTCCTTTCTTGCTTCATTAGCATTCTTGTTGAGGGTGCTGGAGTATAAGATCAAGGGTTTCGGATATTGACTTAATCTTCTTATCTCGGGCCTCAATCTTAGCTTTTATTTTTGCAGCGAGACTCCTTGAACAAGATCATGAAAGGGGCTTGCTTTGGCTTGTTGGCCATTTTTAGAGGAAGGTTGTGCTTTAACCGTGGGCGACACACTCGGTGTTACTAGTAAAGGTGTCGTACGTGCTTGGTGTATGACGTATCGGTGTTGACCATTCAAGTGTTGAAGTAGACTTCTTATTTCATAGCCGCTTCGTGTTAGGATTCATGATTTGAGTTGGATTTCCTATCATGTGTCCCAAAAGAGTAGGTGCTCGAGGATTGGCTCGTGGAAAATTTTAGGGAGATGAGGCTTAAATGCTTGACCCAAGAAGACCCTAAGAGAAAAGAAACCGATATGTTCTTATCATGTGTCCCAAAAGAGTAGGTGCTCAGGATTGGCTTGTGGAAAATTTTAGGGAGATGAGGCTTAAATGCTTGACCTAAGAAGACCTCTAAGAGAAAAGAAACTGATATGTTATTTTATTTGGGTGCACATAAAGAATGCAAATTGACCAAAATGAAATATAATGATCAAAATTGATTCCCTTATATTGGGATGAATTTGATTTAACTAAGTGCAAACAAATACTCTCCTAAGTTAGAGATAGATTTTAATTTGGCGAAATGCAAACAAAGATCTCCTGATTAGGGATGAATTTTAATTTGGCTAAATGCAAAAATGGAATCGCCTTATTGGAGATGATTTTTAATTGGCTAAATATAAACAAAAGACTCACCTATTTAAGATGAATTTAAAATTTGGTAATGTAAAAAATGGGCGAATAATTTAAAATTTAGCTAATGCAAAAAATGAACTCACCCATTTGAGATGAATTTAAAATTTGGCTAATACGAAAATGGATTCACTTATTTGAAATGAATTTAAAATTTGTCTAATACAAAATGGACTCACCTATTTGAGATGAATTAAATTTGGCTAATGCTAATAAAGACTCGCCTAATTTGATATGAATTTCAAATTTGGCTATTGCAAAAACGGACTCGCCTATTTGAGATGAATTTTAATATGATTAAATGCAAACAAAGACTCTCATAACTAGAGATGAATTTGAAATTCGGCTAATGCGAAATGGACTTACCTATTTGAGATTAATTTAATTTTGGCTAAAATGCAAAATGACATGCAAAAATGCTAAAAGTCAAAACTCTAAAAAACAAACTGATTGAGAAGTGAGGAGGGTGCTCAGCACGACCCTCCGACCGGAGGTGGCCGGCGCCGGCTAAGCCCGACGATCGGTAGCTACCTAAAACCTAGACCGATAGAGAATTTTTTTTTTTTTGGATGACTCGAAATGCAATTAATGGACTTACCTCGAAAAAAGAAGGCACTTTTTAACTTTTGGTTTAAAATGCAAAAAAAAAAAAAATGGACCAACTCAAGAAGGTTCATTATTTTATTTTTTTGCACCCATACAAGAATTATTTAGTGAGCCTATCTAAATTGCTAAAAACTCACAAGAAAAAAGTTAAATACTAAAAACAACCACATTCATTCAAGCATGCAAATGAAGAAGGGGCACAACCTAGATTGTCAAAGTTCTATGGTTAAAAGGGCGATAAATCTAGGTATGATACATGGTGTCTCATAGTTCGAGAATTTAATCCTCCGTGGGGTGCACTACAGAACGCATAAATCCTCGGTGCCTCTTGGTAAACAAGAAGAGCATGCTGTGAGGGAAGAGGTATCACCTCCCGACAATCAAGCCTAGTTGGGCCCTTACGGGTTAGCAGTTCGAACCTCCTCCACAAGATGTTCTTAAAGATAAAGCCTAATGGTCGAAATTAAAAGCAAATATGTCCAAGGCTATCTAAATGTAATATGCCTAATGCAAAACACATAAAGAAAATTCAAAAGTCAAAATTTCTAGTATCACCCTCTTAATAACTAATACATGCCCCAATGAACTTGGGACGGCGCTTCCCCACGAATGTTAGGTCTCTTATTGAGATTTCGATTTTTTTGAAAGTTAAGTTTTTGAAAGTGTATTTGGAAAGTAGGGTGTGCCTCTTATTGAGATTTCTGATTTTTGTAATATATTTTAAAATAGTTTAAGCAAAGTGGTGTTTTGACGATTTTTATTAATCATTTTATTTTTGAAAATAAATTTTTTAGAAGTCTACGTTCTGTCACAAGGCTTTTAGGCCAAAAAGGTGAGAGAACACCGATTTGGACCAAGAGCCAAGCCCGGTCATCGGCCGGCGTCGACGAGAGCCAACGGCTGGCGACCGGTGACCGGTGTCAACCATAGGTCAAGACCGAAAAATATCAACCTCGGTCCTATGGCCTTGGATGTTAGAAAATAAATTAAAATTTTTCATTTTTAAATCAAAAATGCCGAGAGGCAATTAAAGAGAAATAAAATAGGAAAAGGGAAATCGCTAGTCGGTTTTAGAAATAAAAACTAATAAAAATAAAAGAAGACTCTTACAATCTTAATATCCGAAAACTAAGCTTGAAAGAGGTTTAAGAAATGACTCCATCGGTTTAGAACCAAGAATCTACTATTCAAAGGCGAAGGTACGAAATGTAGGGATAAGCCCTTCCATTATGCCCGTCGGCAGACGACCTCTACTAATTTGAATTGTGAGTTAAAGAAATTTATTTAAATAGTCAAGCATACAACATAAAAGGTGCAAAAATTAAATCAACCACGGCATGCGAAGAAAGCATTAAAAGCATATAGGAAAGCAATAAAGAAAAGCGATAAAGGAAAACAAAAGAAATAAAAGTTACAATGGACGGGTGGAATTCAAAAGACTGAAAAAGGCTTTTTATGGAATTTTCGGTAGTAGACTAGTGTAGGAAAATGATGAGGATGCTTGGAAGAGTAATGATTAGCTGAAAATGAGCCAAGACATTAGAATACCGTGAAGCATTCAGTAGCTCTTAGCCTAAATTCAGCGAGTGTGTAGCTAGGTTTCATCGGCGTGTGGCATAGGAAATGGCCATTCGTATCATGAGGGGTTAGGCCCTTTATTTATAGAGGAAAGCTAGGTCACAAAATGACCTAAAAGTAATGCAATCAATCGTCCAATTTGCTGAACCGAACCAGCCAAGACCCGGAAAAATAGGATAAAATCCCATTGAACCAAAAAAACGTCGTACAGGTGTTTTTGGGGTTTCGTGCTTTAGTTGATCGTAGGGACCAAATACAACGTTTTGGCAAAATGATGCTTGAAAAGGCGATGTCATCCTCGGGTTCCATACCTTGCTTGGTCATTAAGTGAAATAGTAAAAGGGTATGTTTTTGCACAATTCAGAGGTGACCGACGCCGACCATGATAGATTTCCATTTTTGGAAACTTTCTATTTTGGAAAAGTTTTATTTTTGACAAGTTTCTATTTTGAGCGAGGTTTTATTTTTGGTGCGAGTTTGGATTTCCTGGTTGGGATCCCTATCCGAGCTTGGTCCAGCCGAAAGAAAATGGGTTTGTGGACCAACTCAAAGCAAAGAAAACTAATTTTTGTGGTGCTAAGGGGTTCTTTGTGGTTTACCGGCTTCCATCAAGCCAATCGGACTCCGAACGTGATCCGAATCCGCAAACAAGGCTGAGATTTCATCACCGGACTAACAAATAAATAAAAGAGAAAAGGGATGACACTTTTTAGGTGTCTACAATTATCCCCCACTTTGACCGAATCGAAAGACGAAGGTTAAATTGGGCACTAAACAGTACTTACCTGTTGCTTTGGATACCGATTTGAATCAATGAGTCTAGAATTAATTGTGTTTTGACTTAAACACTAATAGGGAGTCTGGACTTAATTAATGGAGTCCGAAGTCTAGGTTGATTCTTGAACTTGGCTGCTTAAAGTCCGGAAGCTCGGTTGGTGTGCCTAAACTTGGCCACGTACTTAGTCCGAAGCTTGGCGGGGGCTTGAACTTGACTTGGGTAGTAAAGTCCGAAGTCCAACGGGGTGCACAGGGATAACTTCTTGGATATGAAGTTCAGCTAGATATTCCGAGCTTGGCTTGATCAATGTCCTGAAGCTCAAATAAGGTGCCTAAACTTTATCATTCTTGGTCCGAAGCTTGGATGAAACTTTCTGCACTAACAGTTTTGTTAGTCGATAATCAAATGTAAATAGTTTCAATCTGTTACCTAAAAATGATCCGTAGCGAGATCATATTTTTAACGTACTTCCTTGACTTGGCCAATGGGTTGTCCTAAAGTCTTAGCTTGGTGTTTGAATCTTGACCATTGTTGGGCTCGAAGTTCGATGGAGGAATGTCTAAACCTTGACCATGGATAGTCTTGAAGCTCGACAGAGATTGCTGAACTTTGACAGATTGCACGAAGCTCGGCAAGGACATTTGAACCTTGGTTGCTACTGGGTCCGAGACTCGACTAGAGTGTGTTTGAACCTTGACCATTGTTAGCTCGATGTTCGACTAGAGTGTGTTTGAACCACGACCACTTGTTAGGTCCGAAGCTCGACATTTATCCACTTTCAATTTAATGACCACTATTTTGTGCTTGACCTTGACCGAATCCGAATCTAGTATTTTATTTATTTGACTTTAGGTGTCTATCCACTTTCGACCATGAGTAAGGACTATGTTTAAAGGATTTATTTTATTATTAATGATAAGTGAAGGTAGAATGATGTAGCCTTCATTGATGCACTTATTTTGTTTCAATGTTGTTATTTATTTAGTTTCGGGAGAGATCTCAACAAAATAAATAACAAAATAAATAAACAAGTGAAGAAAACCCACTAAAATAGAGTAAAAATGGTGAACTTGGACTTCCCAAAGCTTTCAATAACTTCAAAGACAAGTTTTGTTTCACTTCAAGCTCCAAAATTCAAGAATGGAGGATGAACTTGAAGCAGAGAGAAAATCTGGAATTTTTGGGTGAGGAGGACAAATATAGGATGGAGATGAATAAAGTTGTGTGGAGAATTGAACGTGGAATTGAGGAAAAGGGAAAAGATTTGGATGAATTAGAGTGAAAGATGGTGTGGAGAGGAAGTGGAGCATGGGTGGTGAGTTAAGGTTGTAAGGAAGACGAAATTGAATTTTGAAAGAGGAGAGAGAAATGGGTTGTTTTGTGCACAGGCGAGACGCGAAGCACAACCGTGCAAAATTCAGCACGGGTTGCGCTTCGTAGGTGCTGGGTTCTGGGGACATGGCATGGGTAGTGCCAGGAGACGCACGGCCGATGCTTGGACCTCGGCACGGGCCGTGCTTGAATCTGTGCTGCACCCCGTGCATCCTCGCAACATTTCTTAAGAATTTGCTTGGAATTGACCGCACAACCGTGCTTGCTAAGCTGTGATTAACCCGAGAACCTCCTCGGCATTTATGGAAAATTAGCTGGAACTTTAGCATGGGTGATGCCATGGAACGCACACCTAATGCTAGACTTCGATACTGAGTCATGCTTGAACCCGTGCTTGAACCCGTGCATCCTCACGACATTTCTTTAATAAGGGCTTAAATGAAGTGCACGACCTCGCTAAATCGACACTCGGTCGTGCCAACCTGTTGCGTTGATTTTTGTCATTTTTCACCAACTTTGAGCCCAATTCACTCATTCAACCTATAACACTCAGCCATTAAAGTATCAAAACACCTCAAATTAACCCAACAAAGCCTCGTTAAACACACTCTCATCAACTCAACTTAATTCTCACCTCATCAAACATTTTATTTTACTCTCTCTTTTTTCACTTTTTTCACTCAATTTTTTTCCTCCATTCTCACCCCTTAGCAATACATCACACAAACCTTCCATCATCTTCTTTTTTTCTTTTTTTTTCAAAATAAAAACAACCAAAAACAAAAAATAATCAAAAGGGAAAAAATCAAAACTACCTAAGCTAGAAAGCTAGAAAACTTAGGTTGCCTCCCAAGAAGTGCTTGTTTAAAGTACTGAAGTTGACCTAAACTCCTTAGCTATTAGAAATTGGGAGGAAGGTGCTTGACACTCGCCCCGAAATAGGCTCTCCTCGGATGTAGTGCTCGAGTCTCGAACCATTCACCTTGAAGGTGTCACTCCCATCATCATACCCGATTTCCAAAACCCTAAAAAGATGCACTTTGAAGACTTTGTACGGACCCGATTATCTAGAACGGAGTTTGCCAAAAAGAGTTTTATTCTTGAATTGAACAAGAGCACCAAATCACCCACATGAATCTCTCTTCTATAATATGCTTGTCGTGCCATGCCTTAATGTGCTCCTTGTAAATCATGGAGTTGTCATAAGCATCCCTCCTAATCTTATCTAGCTCATTAAGTTGAAGCATTGTCTTGTCCCCCACCTCTTTTAAATCAAAGTTAAGGCGTCTCATCGCCCAATGAGTCTTAAACTCAAGCTTAATGTAGAAGTGGAAAGGCTTCCCATACACCAATCGATAAGGGGTAGTACCAATAGGGGTATTAAAGGTCGTCCTATAAGCCCAAAGAGCATCATCAAGCTTATCCACCCAATCCTTCCTAGAACTAGCAGCTGTTCTCTCCAAAGTATGCTTGATTTCGCGGTTGAAATCTCTACTTGGACCCTAGTTTGAGGATGATAGGCCAAACCCCTTTATGTGACACACCATATTTCTTCGACAAGGCCTCAAATTTGTTCTCAATGAAATGTGTCCCATTGTTACTAATTACTACTCTAGGCACCCCAAATCTAGGAAATATTATCTTCTTTAAAATTCTAGACAATACTCTAGCATCATTGGTAGGATTCGCGATAGCTTCAACCCATTTGGACACATAGTCCACCGCCACCTAAATATACCTATTCCCCTTTGAGGAAGGGAATGGTCCCATAAAATCAATGTCGCAAACATCAAATGCCCCAATCTTAATATTCAAGGGCATCTCATTCCTACGAGAGATATTATCCCCCGACATCTATCACAAGCCCTCACATAAGTATGAACATATTTGAATAAAGTTGGCCAATAAAAACAAGCTTGAAGTACCTTAGCAACAGTCTTGTAGGTACTTCCATGTCCTCCGCATGGTTCATCATGACAAAATGAAATGATGCTTAGGACTTCTTCTTGGGAACACACCCTCGAAAGATGCCATCATTGCAAACCTAAAAAGGAAAGGATCATCCCAAGAGTAGAATCGATATCATGGAGGAATTTCTTCTTCGATGGTACCCCATGTTGGGTAAAAAACTCCCACAACGAGATAGTTGACGATGTCGGCGAACCAAGAAAGCTCTCCCATTATGGCCCCCATTAGATGCTCATCGGAAATGCATTGTCAATTGGGCAATCATTGCTCTCAACCAAGAGCCTAGATAAGTGGTCAGCTACCACATTTTGCGCCCCGCCTTATCTCGTATCTCCAAATCAAATTTTCACAAGAGAAGAATCCATCGAATGAGACGAGGCTTGGCATCCTTCTTCTCCAGCAAGTGTTTCAAGACGGCATGGTCGATGAACACAATCACCTTGGAGCATAGGAGGTAGGGTTGAAACTTCTCAATGGCATACACCACGACCAACAACTCCTTGGCGGTCGTCGTTGTAATTTTATTAGGCTCCATCAAGTGTCTTGCTTACATAACAAATGACATACAACATTTTGTCCCTTCGCTACCCAACACTCTGCTCCAACCGCGTAATCCCTCGCATCGCATATAATCTCAAAAGGGAGATTCCGGTCTGGTGGTTGGATGATGGAGGCAGAAATCAATGCTTCTTTTATCCTGCAGAAAGCCTCATGAAATTCATTAGTGAAAAAAGCTGGACATTGTTGGTAAGGAGCCGAGTTAGAGGCTTAGAAATCTTAGAGAAGGCCTTGATAAAGTGGCGATAAAAGCCATCATGACCAAAGAAACTCCTCACCCCTTGACGGAACTAGGGAGATATAGCTTTTCAATAACCTAAATCTTAGCTCGATCAACCTCAATGCCCCGATTAGACACAAAATGACCCAAAACAACCCCCTCTTATACCATAAAATGGCACCTTTCCTAATTTAGCACTAAGTTGACTTCCTCACATCTACTTAACACTTTTTCAAGATTTTGCAAACAAGTGTCAAAAGTGCTATCTTAAATGGAAAAGTCATCATGAAGACCTCCACGATGTTTTCTATGAAGTCGAAAAGATGGCCATCGTGCATCAGCGAAAAGTGTTCGGGGCATTACATAGACCAAAAGGTATCCTACGATACGCGAAGGTACTATAGGGACAACTGAAAGTGGTCTTCGCTTGATCATTTGGATGTTTAGGAATTTTGAAAAAACCAAAAAACCATTCAAATGACAAAAGTATGAATGTTGAGCTAATCTCTTCCACATTTGGTCGATAAATGGGAAGGGGAAGTGTTCCTTTCGGGTGGCTTGATTCAACCTTCTATAATCTATACACATACGCTACCCGGTGACCGTTCTAGTAGAAATAAGCTCATAGGCCTCATTCTTGACCACGTCATGCCCCTTTTCTTAGGTACTACTTAAACCGGATTCACCCAATCGCTATTGGCAATAGGATAGATTATCCCGGCCACAAGTAGCTTGATAACTTTCTTCTTGACAACCTCTTGCAGGTTGGGATTCAACCGCCTTTGATGTTATCTAAAGGGCTTGTGACCATCATCAAGATCAATTTTTGCATGCAAAAGGATGGACTAATTCCCTTTAGATTGTCGATGTTATAACCAATGGCACCCCTATGTTTGCGAAGCACATCAAGAAGGTTTTCAAGTTGGGTGCCATGTAGTTTAACATTAACGATCACGAGGAATGACTCACTAGGACCAAGAAATTCAGACTCGAGATGGAAAAGTAGAGGTTTGAGCTCTACCTTTGGAACATGAAGAGTATCTTCCTTGGTGTCCTTGGCCTCTATGTTGCACACATCTAGGCTCTTATGCTTTGGCAAGAACGGGGAAGACATATCTAGCAACTCGGAATAAATCGCTACCTCCTCATATTGGCCTTTAGAGCCATCACCAATCAAGCATGCCTCTAAAGGGTCCCTCCTAAATCCATGTGGTAGTCATTCATCATGAATAACTCTGCTCCAACACATCCACCCTAGAACATGTGTCTTTGAGAACGGGGGTGGATATAGATTTAGTGAGATTGAACTCTACCTTCTCTTCTCCGACATGTAATGATAGCTTGGCATTCTTCACATCTATCATGGCCTCAACAGTGGCAAGAAAAGGTCTTCCCAAAATGATGGGAATTTGTGCATCCTCAGCCATTTCCATTGCTAGAAAATCGCACGAGATAAAGACTTTCCCGACACGAAGTGGCACATCCTCTAGAATTCCAATGGGAAACTAGACGAATCGATCCGCCAACTGAAGAAAGATGGTGGTTAGCTTCAACTCTCCCATATGAAGCCGCTTGCATATAGAGTAGGGCATGAGGCTAACACTTGCACCAAGATCACATAAGGCCTTACTAATGGCTACATCACCAACGGAGCATGGTATAGAAAAACTACCCGGATCGAAAGCTTTGGAGCTAGCTTGTTCGGATGATGGCGCTACACTCCTCGATGAAAGATACGGTAGCATGATTTAACAATTTCCCTTTATTGGAAAGCATCTCCTTAATAAACTTGGCATAAGAGGGAATATTGGTGATAGCTTCCAAAAGGGGATGTTGATATGTAGCTTCTTCAACATCTCAATGAACCTAGAAAATTTCTTCTCCTCCTTAGCCTTCACAAACATTTGTGGAAATGGGATAGGAGCATTGTAGGAGCTTAGGTGGTGGCATGGATGAACTTTCGTTCCAACCGGGCCCTTCACACTCTCCTTAGCAACCTCATTTGTAGGAGCATCACTCTCAATAACACCGTCCTTCTCAACATTAATCACATTCTTACTCTCTTTCTCCTTTCCCTTCTCACTCACCCGAGGACCCTCTAACTCCTTTACAATCCTCAAGGTTATGGAATTAATGTGCCCATTAGGATTGGGTTTGGGTTGTGTTGGCAAGCTGCAATTAGGATTGGGTGACCTATTAAGCAATTTGGGCTATTTGGGTCTCTAACATCTTTTGGTGAGTGGACAATTTCTCATTGGTCTTTGTTTGGGCTTGGATGAAACCTTTCATAAGAGTTTCAAGGCTAGATTTTTGTGGAGGAGGTAGGGGAGGAGGATTGTATAGAACGGGAGGGTGGTTTTGTGGTGGTGGATGGAAACCAGGTGGTTGACATGGGTTTTGTGGGAATAAGGGTTGTTGTTTCGGTAGGAGAAATTGGGATGATTTCTCCAACTGGGGTTATAGGTTTAAGAGTAAGGGTTGTTTTGTGGTGGTGGCTTAAGAGGGAAGTTGCGGAGGGCATTTGCTCGCTCGAGTGTGGAGAGGCTAGGATGACACTCCAAATAGGGTGAGGGCCTCCACGTGCCTCACAAGAGTACCCCGTCTCTTGAGCGGTGCAGGAAGAAGAAGCCCCAACTGAAGGGCTTGTCACAAGCTTATCCATTTACAATATGAGAGCCTCTACCTTGTTGGCTAAACGAGCCACTACATCCAGTACATTATACTTCACACGTTCTCGATCATCTCTTCCAACGTCCCAGTTGTAGGCATTGGAAGCCATATCCTCAAATAGAGCATCAACTTGCTCCGGTGTCTTCTTTATAAAAGTAGCCCCCAAAGCATTATCAACGGATCGATGCAATGAATCAAAGAGCCCCTCATAGAAAATCTGAATGAGTATCCAAGGCTGAATACCATGATGAGGGTACTCCCACTTGTATCCCTATGAATCGCTCCCATGGTTCAATTAGAGACTCCCAGGGATGCTTGCTTAAACTAAATGATGTCAAGTCTTAACTTGGATGCCTTTCCTGGTGGAAAGAACCGATTGAGGAAGGAAAGGTCCAACACATCCCAAGTGTGGAAAGAGTTGGTAGCATAATTTTCGAGCCAGTTCTTTGCCTTGTCGGTGAAAGAGAAAGGAAAGAACTTGAGTCTAATGTACTTGTCGGTTACTCATGTCATCCTAATCATGCCACACCGCTCAAGGAACGAGTTGATGTGCTTGATGGTGTTCTCCGCAAGTGAGCCTCTAAGCCGATTCCGCTTGATGAGGCTTATGAAACTAGGCTTGAAGTCAAAGTTGGTTGCCTCCGGCAGATCGGGCAACACAATAGCGGAGCTTCCTGTACAAGCCAAGAAAAAAAGCAAAAAGGAAAAAGAAAAGTAAAGAAAATGAAGAGCTCAAATCAAAAGTATCATGTTACTTAGATTAACGAGTGGTGCTAGCTCCACGGCAACGGTGCCATTTTTGTTGTACCACAGGGAGTTCGGTTGTCAATCTCAAAGAGTTACGTCTCGCACAAGTCTAAGGTCGATGTCCTTTTTATGTAAGCAGAAGCGGTTTGATTTCTTTGATATTATAAGCACTTAAATCAGATTAAGAAAGCCTTAGGTAGGGATTCACCAACTAACATGCCAAAAATCTCAATTAAATGCCTCTACATTATTCACAATTGCGATGAATTAGGGAATCAAAGTAGTTTGAACTCCCTAAGCCTTACGTCGAAGGTTATTAATCTAACTCAATTGAATTAATTGTTATTCTCACACAATCAAAGTCAATGAATTACAAGATTATCGATTATCCCTTTATAGCAACCTAAATTATTCTCATATCTAAGTTGTAATAATCCATCAAGTTGAGGTAGAATTAAGCCACTTCTCTCGAAGTTTACTCAATTCCCAATAATAATGAATATGGGATTCTTTCGAACCTCACACAAATTCAATAAATAACAACAAGATGAAAATTCACCAAACAATTACGAAAATAGTTAATGTAACACAATTGCGATTAAACTAGCATACTAGTGGTAAATCCCTAAGTTGGGAATTTAACCACACATATTTCATTTTGACTCAGAAATTATAATTCAACTTAATTCAATAATTTTAATTTTAACTTTAATTTTTAATATTTTAATTCTTTGATTAAGCAAGCACCTTAAATTTTCGGGTATTACAATATGTTGAAAATATAATTTGACCATTGCTAATTGATCAAGACCTCTTTTATAATAATTTTTGTACAAGTGCGCAAGTTTATATACTACTAACCCTTCCAAATGACGCAAAGTAAACATATATATGTCTTGGAACCGAATATGGTTAGGTCCATTAGACGAAATTTATTATGACTAAGGTATGTGTTTCTACTTATTTTCTATTTTTCTTTTTTAATATGTAAACTTTTTTCTAATTTAGTGTAGTGGATCATGATTTTCTCTATTCCTCCACTTATTTTTCTAATTTTGTGTATTTTCTATGTAGGAACCACGAGGAGCCACGGTCCTCGAGGGGCACGAGTTTCCCCACGAATTGGCGAGTTTTCAATTTTTCTTTTAGAAGATGCAAATGATTTAGAGTTTTGAAGATTGATTTTTGAAAGTGGGCATGAACCTCCGATTTCCAAATTTTACAAACTAAGTTAAAATGAATTAAATAGGGTTGAATGGCGGTTTTATTAATTGTTTTATTTTAGAAATTATTTTCGAAATCCCGGGATATTATTTCGAGCTAAAAAATAGAAAAAATTAGGTTGTTTGATTGATTCTGTTGTGGGACTTAAGGGCCAAGCTGGTGTAAAACACCGGTTCGGACCGAAGCCGCACTTGCCGACCACTCAACGCCGACAAAAGCCAGCGCTGTGTGGTTGGCGGCACCAGCCACGAGCCGTGGCCGAGGTGGTCAGCCTCAACCTCCGGCCCGGTTGGCAGGTCCAAATATCCCTTTTTTTTATTTTCAGTCGAAATAATCGAGAAGTAAATTGAAAGAATTAAATTAGAAAATAGGAATCGCCAATCGGTTTTAGGAATAAAAACTAACAAAAATAAAATAAAGAAATACTCTTCCAATCTTATTATGGGAAAACCGAGTTTGGAAGAGGCTAAAAAAATGACTCCCTTGATCTAGAACTAAGAATCTAGATTCAGGGCGTGGGTACGAAACGTAGAGATAAGCCCCCGTTCCGCCCGCTAAACGACGACCTTTACTAGTTTGTGTAGTGGATTTAAATAACATATTAAAAACAGGCACACAACATAATTAGATGCAAAAATAAAGACAACTAAAGCATGTTAATAAAAGTAGTAAAAGCAAATACGTAAAGCGATAAACGAAAGCAATAAAGAAAGAAAAGAAAAGCGAAAAGAAACGAAAGCAAGAAATAAAAACTTATATTAGCGGAGGAGGAATTTAAATGCAATACATCTTTTTCCACAATACGGAAAGTAGTAAAACATAAAATAAATAAACCGTCGCGAAGGTCAAATTGGTGCCCTCGGGTTGTCCCACCTGCTGATTTGGATCTTCGAATCTAGACCTAACAACGTGACGGTGGTGAGCCGAGAAGGCTTTTTGTGAGTTTTTGAGAGGGCAAATAGAAAGATGTGTGACTGATGGAGTATTAGGGTTCGAGATGTAAGGGTAGTATGATGAAAGCGAGGTTGAAAAAAAACCAAGAGATCAAAATACGAGGCAAGTACATTTAGTAACCCTTAATTAGGTTTCAGCGACATAACGCTTAGGGATTTGCTTGTTATCAAAATGAGAGTCTAAGTCTGTCTGTTTATAGGGAAAGGTTAGATCACAAATGACCTAGGGTTTCGATTAAATAGTCATCTAGAAATGAGCCTGAACTAGCTGAAAAATCACAAAAATTGGACCAAAAATCAAGGGATATAACCGGATCCTGGGATGCACAACGCCGAACCTAAACGGCATCCTTTTTAGGAAGTAGGATTTGTATCTCGGTTAGATTGTTTGGAGTAAAATGCAGTGCTTTGGTGATTTTGACCATGAAATGCGGCGCGAGCCATACGAAGTCGTTTTAATATCTTCGACTTCGTGCCTAGGTTGGACGCTAGTGGTAAAATGCGGAATTTTGAGCATGGAATGACCCTGTATGCGCCATCGGCCTTCTATTTACTCTGGAGGTTTGACCCGAGGCTTGGATCATCCGTAAGAAAAGGATTTTTGGACCGACCCAAGGCAAAAGGTTATTTATTTGGTGCTAAAGGTTTTTGTGGTTTACTGGCTTCCATCACACCAATCCTCAAACAGGACTCGTGATTTCATCATCGGGCGACAAAATAAATTACGAAATAAAAAAGATAAGGATGACACGTTTTAGGTATTTACACTATGTCTTTGATTGTTTAGATTATTAGTTTTAAATAATCTTGTTATATAGGCTAGATCAAACCTAAGTTTAAGCTCAATATTTACTCAAGATTGATTCAATTGATATCTCGCAGATTGCAAAAAACAATATCTATATATTGTATGCTTGACTTATTATTCAAACAGATTCTCTGTATATGAAAATTAATACTCCATCTTTTTTTCTTTTTTATTTTCTTGGTCATTTGTTTTGTTCTTAATTTTTAATTTAATTTCATTTAGAATATGTTGTCATTAAATAGTAGACATTAATAATTAAAATATCTACAATGACAAAAAATATGATTCAAATATGTCGTAAAATAAGGCGTAATAAATAAAAAGTTGAGAATTGTACTACTTCAAGTTTGTCATTTGTGGACTTCAAGTTTGTAATTTGTATTATATTTAAAAGGATGGAAACTTAGTATGTCAGCTTCTATCAAGCCTTTAAAATTTCGAATAAATTCATCTAACTCAAAATGTTTGTACAATGTACATATCATTATTTTTTGTCACAAATTTAGGTTATTTTAATCTCTTCCTAATATTTGTATTCATAACTTATTATTGATAAACATATTTAAATCATATCTTTTATTATTGTAACTTTTTTAAATTATTAAAAGATGGGTATTTTCCGTCGACCCTCCTCGCCATTTTAAAATAGAAGTTCATGTCACTCTTATTATGTTAATTAATTAAGGGGATCGTTGTGTCTTAAGGGAAGCAACTGGTTCTTAATCAAATAAAATATGTATTCATAAAATCTCAATTGTATCAATATTTTTGCCCCATCGAATTGATACTAAAATCTCGATTAATCTTCAATACAAGTATAAAAGACATATGATTTCAATACCTGCGCAACAAATTGACATATCATGTCCTTTACCATGATACAATTTCTACCTTTTTACTCACTATCTATTAATTTCAAATATATTTGGATACTTCTATCATTGTAATATTTTTGATTATTAATCTTAATATAAGTATTTGTTATATGTTTAATTTCATAATTCATACCTTTTTAAAAATCATTATATTACTCCATACATAGCAATAAAAGACAAGTCAAAATGAATCAAATCAAATTATGTTATAGAATTATGTTACTCTGTATTTATTTATTTTATTTTTTTGAAAGGATAAGTACAACAACTAACAGGTAGCCCTTCTCGCAAGGGTTCTACCCAAGTTGTCCTCCATTAAAATGGAGAGAAAAGAAGAAGAAGGAAAATCTAACCAAAATAAAGAAGAAGAAATATAGAGACCATATTTGGCCACCCGATCAGCGACCCTATTTCCTTCTCTAAATGTATGACGGATGACCACATGATCACGTCTTTGAAGATAATGACGTGTGTCCTCGATGAGTGTTTGGATTTCCTAGGGTATCCGCATCTTTCCTCTAATACTTTTAATAACAACATGATTATCTCCTTCCAATACAATTGATCGAAAACACGCTTGTACTGCTCTGCTCTTACCCCATTCCGCATAGCGAAGCTTCGACTACCAACACTAAAGCTGGTCCCAAATTAGTTGTCCCAGCTTGAATAAATTTCCCGTCCGAACCTCTAATCACGAATCCTCCCGCTGCTGCTGATGTTGATTTTGATCCATCAAAGTTGATTTTGATGAACCCCACGGTGGTTTCACGCCGGTGACAAAGCGAGTTGAAGTAGAATGAAGTGGAGGATGAGTAATGGAGTGTGAGTTGGAATGATTATCGAGTCATCCTCTTGCCCTCCATTCTGCCCACAGAATCTTGGCCTTTAAAATTGTAGACAAGGCACTATAGTTTCCATTATTAAAGACAATATCATTTCGACTTTTCCATGTAGTCCATAATAAATGAACCATGCGGATCATTTGATTTGGTTTATTCAAAATCCTAGTCTTATCAAAAATATGCTTCAAAGATTCAATTTGCAAGTGATTGAAAGTAATATCTAGCCACTTGTGCTGAAATGCTTTATTCCAAGTGTCCTTGATCGAGGAACATTGCGAAAAAGATGATTAATTGATTCATCATGGGCTTGACACAATGGACAAACGAGTGTCGGTAAAAACTCCCCTTTTAGCAAGATTATCTCGTGTGGATAATGCATTATGACCAATTTGCCACAAAAATAATTTCAATTTAGGCATCAAGTCTAAATTCCAAATCCACGCAAAATCCCATCTAGTATGACTAGCACTGGAGATTAAGTGCATTCCAAGTAGCAGATTTTGTTGTGAAATAACCACTGCTAGAAAGTCCCCAACAAACAGCATCATCTATATCATGATTAAGAAGAGGGATGGTCCTAATAGTCCGACAAACATCAGCTGGGAGAAAAGAATTGAGTCGAGCCGGATCCCACTCTTTACCCGAAGTGATAAACTCACTAACTGTGGCATCTAAGGAAGGGATATTCGGAAGGTTCCTACCATAATAATTAACTAACTTAAAGTTACCACACCAAAAATCATGCTTGAATTTCGCCTTTTGCCATTGCCTATTTTCCATCTTAAGCCTCTTTTAAACGGATCACGTTCGTTAAGTAAGCATTTCCAAGTCCAAGAATCGGAAATTTTAATTTTCCTCGAGAAAAATCTTCCGATAATGGATACTTGCTTCTCATAATTGATGCCCAAAAATTATTTTCTACATATAAATATTTCCAAATAAGTTTACAAAGGAAAGCTTGGTTAACCGCCTCGGTTTTCCTAAGGCCCAAACCGCCTAACAAACTTTATCCCAAGCCACCATTGGTATTCCATTTGCATTGTGAGTTTTTTCCAAAAAAAAATCTCGATTTATTTTATCTAGAGACTTAGCCGTGCTTTTTGGCAATTTAAAACTTTGCATCACATGTGTAGGTAAGGATTCAAGATTAGATTGTATAAGTACAACTCTGCTTGCCTTTAAAAGTGAATTAGCTTTCCACTTCGTAATTTGCTATCTGCTCTTATTAAAAGGTCCGCAAAGATAGAATTATTTGCTCTACCCTTGAAGACAGGACAGCCTATGTACTTTCCCAAAGAATCGAATGCGAAATATTAAAAACGAGATGAAACAATATTTCTATCGGCAGCTAAAGAGTTCTGGAAAACACAAGCGCCTTATGAAAATTAATAAGTTGGCCGGATTGACTACGAAATCCTTAAGAATATTGTGGAGCCTAAGACATGCCTCAAAATTGGATTTACAAAAAAGAAGGTTGTCATCCGCAAACAACAAACAGGGAATTTTACGGGCTCGCGGACAAATTTTGATTCCAATCCACGATTTAGGTTTCAAAGCGGTGAGATTAAGCCTATATGCCAAGATATCCATACACAAGATGAACAAATATGGCGATAGAGGGTCACCTTGCCTTAGTCCTCTAGATGGTCGGAAAAAGCCGCAAGATTCATCATTAATGATAATTGAATATGTAATCGAAGTAATGCATTCACGAATCCAATTAACCCAAATAGAATGGAAACCCAACTCATTAAGACAAGCGAAAATAAAATCCCATTCAATTTTATCATAAGCTTTCTCCATATCCAATTTCAACCCTATATAAGCTTGTTTCCCTTTAATATTTCCAAATTTATTAATAACTTCATGTGCCAATAAAATATTATCATGTATATCCCTACTAGGCACAAAGGCACTCTGGTAAGGGCTGACAATCCTTTGTAAAATAGGTCTCAACCTATTGACGAGAATTTTCGAAATGATCTTATAAAGCGTATTGTAACAGATTGGTCTAAAATGTGAAGTTAAAGAGGGACTAGTAACTTTCGGTATTAAAGCAATAAAGGTATGATTGACCTCTGTCAATAGTTTACCATGTATAAAAAAATCCAAAATGCAAGCAGTAATGTCATTTCCTATAATGTCCCAATGTTGCTTGGAAAAACACCGCTCTAAAACCATCCTGTCCGGGGGCTTTTGCTGAATTCATTTGAAAAACAGTCGCCTTAACTTCATTGGGTGATACAGGGCGGATTAGTTGATTGTTATCCTCGGTGGATAATATAGTCGGCAAATTGACTTTTAGAGGCAATGTATTAGATCCTGAATGGGATTTGAATCTATGTGTAAAATCAGCCACAAACTTCGTTGTATGCCAATCATATCATTAATCCAAACTCCAGATTCATCTTTAATTTTAACAATGTCGAGTTCTATGTTTTACGAAGGCACAACTTCGATGAAAGAAAGTAGAATTTTGATCACCTTTAGTTAGCCATTCTTTTCTATAAAATTTTCCCCAATACTTCGATTAAACAAAAGTAACCTTTCCTCTCGCTTAATTAATCGGGAATGTCGGTGATTAAGTCTAAAATTACAAGGGTCACCCGAGTATTCTTTCTTCCACTTTTTGCAACGAAATGTATTTTCTCGACCTTACGTGAGTAGTTACTTGCATGTCCTAATAGCCCAAAACTTAAGTTTTGCTTTGACATTCTTTAATTTATCGACGACCTTAAACATGTGAGTTCCTCGAGAATTTCTATTCCACCGATGCTTGGATAATCTTATTAACTTCAATATAACTAGACCAGTGGTTTTGGAACCTAAAATTTCTACATCGTTGTTGCCAAATCTCCAGGTTAGTATTTAACAAAATGTAACTATGGTCGGAGCACGAGAACGGGCCATCTAATACAGAGCAATTAGGATACAAGCTTTTCCAATCCATACGAGCAATAGCTCTATCCAAACTTTCATAAATAAGTTGACCCCTTAGAAATTTTTCCCATGTAAAAATTCTACCAACGGTAGGGATACTCTCTCCTTATATATCGGAGAGAAAGTTTCTCATGCATTGAACTTTAATTAATGATAATTAATGTCCTCCAACCTTTTCATTCAAACATTCCATTTCATTAAAATCACCAATAATACACCATGGTAGATTAATTAAACTGTTAAACTCATGTAAATGGTTCCAAAAACCAAACTTGTCAATTGTTTGAGCAGGTCCATAAACACCAGTAACAATACATTCTTTTTGGATAACCTTATCAAAAACATGCAAATGTATCGTGCGTTGATCCTTAATAATAACATTAGCTGTGATAGTACTATTATTCCATAAAACCCATATTCCCCCACTATGATTGTGTGGCGGGACATAGTCAAAATGATCATAACCCAAAGATGGGATAATTTTTCAGTAGTTTCGGTATTATTCATTGTCTCACTCAAAAACAAAATATACGGCCGCACTTTCTGGTCCAAAATAAAAATTTCTTGTTTAACTTGGTACTTTTTGCACCTTGAACATTCCAGGCGATAATTTTGATTCAGAACTAATCGAAAGACTCCAATAATTCCAGTTATTGATGCTAAAACTAAATAAATTCCACACATCAATAATCATCCAACATTGGAAAATGTTCGGCTTGCAAAGCAAGATTCGGGCCCTTATAGGGTTGGTCATAAACACAGCCTTGGGAATCTCATTGAAGGCTAAGATTCCACTCACCGAGATGATACAAACATAAACAATCAAAATTGCAAATAAAAGAAACCTATAAAATTCAGAGTCCCAACCTTAAAGTAAAGAGATAAAAAACATCTTGTCTAAATTGCACTTCGATAAGTCGACGAGTCTTCAATCCAAGCATCCCATTCTCGGCTTGGAACCAAAGCCCCAAATATTAAGCAAATAAAAAAGCATAAGTCGTGGAAGTAAGGAATGCGACGTTTAAACAACATACTTGGACCTATACATACATAAAAGCCTTCTAAATAAAACAGAAAAAACGAAGTCATATCTTCCCAATACGAGACTCTTTGCACTTCAATAAGATAATCGAAGAGAAAGTAAACGGAATAACAAACTAACGATGGCAAATGAGATGATAGAAGTCTCATACCTAGAACATTCATCATCATCGACTATCATTTTACTAGGCGGCAAAGAACTTAATGGCTTCCAACCCAGAACGGAGGCAACACACACAGCAGAAATTGCCACCCTAGTAAAAATAAAATCATCCAAATAAACTCGCAAATTATCGGTAAGATTGACTAAGAATTCATCAACGAGGAAGATCCGATCAACGTGCATATAAACATTCAAAGGAACTCGAGGGGAGCGCAGGCCCGAGCAATATCAAACCGGTAAAGTTTGTTCCGCCCAACGGCCTTGGTAACCAAACCGAGAGGTCTAATTACTCTTGCCTTAACAAAAACAAAGGAAAACAAGATACAACAATAGCCACCATCAATAAACATAACTAAATACAAATTCACGGAAAATGAAGAACCCACCACAGCTAAAATCAAACCCAACAAGTTAGTACCTTGAACATCCATGAATCGAAACCGAGGAATTGATCAAGCTAGATAGACACAAGAGCGACGACAAAAAGATAAAACCTAACTATTGAAATATCACAAGAGACACACACTAGTAACAAAGACAAAGGAAATCGAACAAATACCTCATGCGGACCACCTAAAAATCGGTGAGCGAGAAAACAAAGACAATAGAGCAAACACCAACAAGAAAGCGAGAAAGAAAAAGATAACCCCAAAGGCTGATAACAATCGGGATCGAGAAACCATGGCACGAGCAAAATCTATCCCGACTTATAGCAACTCTAAAACAAACCATATAACGGACCCGAGAACAGGTAGCACGATAACGAGAATAGAGACAAGAAAGGTAAGGCCAGAGATAAACCTCATCGGCCAAAATCACGCAACGGAACCAAGAACAAAAGCTAATAAGATAAGGCCGGGGACAAACATCATTAAACACGAGTCAATGGAAAGAACGAAAGGCCCTTCATCAAAGAAAACCTAACCCGAGTACACGCTAAAGTAAATCAAGCACCGACCCGAAAAATTGGCGAGAAACCATCGATGAAGAGACCCATTAAGGGAAATTGCAAAATAAAGAAAACCTTTGAGCCGAAAAAAGTGACTCATAGTAGATCTTTCGATAAAGCCCCATAATCAAAGCCGGTATGACCCTTAGAGTAGGTAGCCGATTTTGAACAGAAGAAAAATCTGATAGGGCTGCCGATCTTACATAATCACCAACATATTTGACATCTCCTTCCCTCAACGGCCACAATCGGGACCAATCGACCATCAAACCATCATACCAACGAGCGCAGACATCATAGACTTGAATGGATACGGAAAATATCATACAAGAGGAGAAATATCATACAAGAACAGGAAGGGCTCACAAGTTTACTGAAGATAAACAACGCAATAGCGCCTCAATTATCTGGTCTAATTAAAAGACAGCAAGTGAATGGAGAGGACGAAGGATCCAGATCTAGAAATTTCTTCCTCTTGGGGCACTTGACATGGATACCGACACGACAAGTGGAGGAGGAAAAAATGCAATGCAGGAGCGATGAGGAGCAAAGGAAGGTAAGAGGTGGAGTATACATCAAGAATTTGCCATAAGAACAAGGATCCGGAGGTTTTGGTTCAAGAGGAAGCATGAGATTGGACGGCGAAGGGGCTAGGGTAAAACTTTGGAGGGTCTCTCACGCACTAGTCGGACTTTCTCTCACTAGAGAAATCTTTCAACATTTGCTACTCTGTAATTAATATATGATGACTCATATATTGATCTTCTTGTTATAAACTATTTTTGACACTTTAAAAACTTACTTGGATATCTTTAAATTTGTAAATATTTATAAGAATTAATACAATAGTCATTTGTGCAAATTATAAATAATTATATTGAAAATAAGTTGTGATTATCTCAATTGAAAATCATCTATTGTCATACAATGAGGTAATGGCTTAGTGGTCAAGATTGAGATGCCGAGTACATTAGGTCTCGGGTTCGATTGCCCCCTCCTTTATTGTATTTTATCGCCCTTTAGGGCTCCTCGGTAGAGTTACTTATAGAAAGTTGTAAAGAGTTGTAAGAAATTGTAAGGAGTTGTAAGAAGTTGTAAGGTAAAGTTAAATGGAACAGGACCTAAATCTCCTAGTAAACCAAAAGGCTTTAACCGATAGGGGCTTACTGGTAGTTATAAGTGATAAAGATTCCTTATTATAGTCTATGAAAGTGGTACCAATAAAATGTTGGTTCAGGTGCGGTATCGTATTATCTCAATAAGGAGGAAATTATAAGTTTGAATCCTTGAAAGCTTATTTATTAATATGACTTTTACCTTAAACGCTTGCGAATCGAAAGAAATTACATCCTTAATTTTTTATTTTTTTTTAAAAAGGTAGGTGAAAGTTTGCGGTGTAGGGTGCAAGGTATACAAAGGCATTTACATCAAGTAACATTCTTGTTTTGCAATTGATGCCAGGTTACCCTTTTATTTTTTTTTTTGTTGCTCTAAATTCCATTGACAACAAAATTAGAATGTGACATATATTACCAATTGAATTACCTTTCAATTCCAAAATTAAAATTGTGAAATTAGATGTAATTCAATTCCAAAGCATTTTCACATCATTTTATAATGTCACCTGTTGGAAAATGGTATATACTCATTAAAATGTTCAAACTTATTTCAAAAAGCTCCAACTAGCTCCACAATACTAATTGTAGCCCGAAGCCTCCGAAAGAATTCTTGGATAGAGTAGTGGAGAGCAGAGTAAGCCATGAGAAGTTAAGTTGGTTAAGAGGAGCTTAGTGCCATTTTCATTTATTTTGCCTTTCTGCTTGAAAGTCATTGACATGGTAACCTGTAGATTCTTACTTACTTTCCAATCAATGGAAAAAGTTGAATCAGTTTTAAGTGATTACAACGATATCTTGTTGGGATGGTTCTTTGGTTGTAGAAGATGGCTCCATTTAAGGTGTATTAAACTCGAACTACTTGGCTTCAATTAATAGGCATCCCATGACATGCATGGACTAGTGACAACATCAGAGCTATGGCAGAGAGATGGGGTGACATAATTTCTCTTGACTCTACTACTTTTGAAGCATCTTCATTAGGGATTGCTAAAGTTCTAATTATGACTACTCATCTAGTTGACATTGATGATGAGATCATATTATCTATTGAAAATGAAGGTTTTAGAGTAAAAGTTTTTGATATTAAAGTTCCCATTCATAGGTATAATTTAGAAGGGAAAAAGCTAGGAAACACAGCGTCGGAAATGAGCTCTTCCAATGGAGTTGATGAAGCCGATTGGATGTATAACCTTAGCAATGGAGTTCATGGCGGTGAAGGTGGAGAGGCTGATCGTATTCCGTCGGAGAAGATTGTTGAGTTTGTAAAAAGTAGCTTTTGAAGAGTTGAAGAAAACCAAAAGTCATAGACACATGATTTAATTGGAGGCATGGGGAACGAAGTGCCGAGAGAAGGGAGCTCTCCTCGAGTAGTCGAACATGGATATATGTTTTGAATGGAAATATAAATCAAGCGAGTCAATGAGATTGATGATATCTAAGAAGGGGAACATTCATCGAGATAATGAAGAATTTATAGAGCCCTTTGATGTACCCCTTACAATTGATATGACAATGCATGAGAAGTTAGATAAGTGAAAAGGGGGAAACAGCAAAGAAGAAAGGGAGTCAAGTCCTCAAATAGTAACAACTAGAAGCAATATCGGTTACAAGCAGCTGTGGAGCAAATTGAAAATCAATCTATTAATATAATTTCACAAGGTTTTTGTGCTACAAAGGAAGTGTGTAAGAAGATGGAGCAAGAGACTCTCAGCCAAGAGTCTCCTACTCATATAGAGATTGCTCGAAAAGGCTTGGATATGGGAAGAATGTTGGGACTATCCCATTGGGGATAAAACTCCACATATAAGAAGGATTGCATGGAGTTTAAGGAAGCGAGATACAAAATCAAGCAGAAACTTAATCGATTAGGGTGTTTTTTACTAAGTATAAGGTGGAATATTAGACGTATGAAGTGGTTGATTTTAATTAGAGATCAATTACAAAGTTATCTCTAAAGTATTATACTTTTTCAACGAAGTTTTGGAGTAGCTTGTTGTATTATTAGCGTTGGTGGTTTTTCGATAGGGAATATGAGGTATTATATTGGCTAATTGTTGTCATCAATTTAGTCATTTTTGTATCTTTTCAAGCTTCGTTAAAGTTTACTAATGATAAAAAAAAAAAAAAGAATTCTTGGATAGTGAGAGACTAAAGTTCAACGCTCTAAAAAATTCTTTGAAATGATACAATCTGCTCCAAACTGCTTTAATCTGCTGTAAAATACTAAATGCTGGTCAAACTATTTCAAAATGTTTCCAAGAAAATGTTTAAAGAACGAGTCCTCAAAAAAGATTTAAAAAAATGACTAATTGAATCTCTATACCATCCAAGATCCAACCTTCCCCAGGCTTCATCCCACTGTAAATTGTATTGTAAAGCAGCTCTAGAGTCCATCCAACCGTCGAAAACTTGGATGCTGTCCGGATTTCTTCGAGTAGGATTGCGGATAATTCATTTGGGTAGCAGAGATTGTGGGATTTCAGATTTCCCTGCTTCTGACCAAGTAAGCTCTAGTTTGATTTAATTTTCATATTTTGGCATTCCAATTTCTACCATTCAAGTAAGCAATTGGCTTTTCTGATTACTATGTAATCTGTACTTTCTGCGTTAATCATTTGGAAAATCAAGACCCTAAGACAAAAATCAATTCAAGTATTGAGCAAAAAAGAAATGCAGGAAATCGACCTATACAGAAGTTTGTATCATTTGGGTAATTACTTGCGCATTATATTTGGAGCCAGCCAAAAACAACCAATCAGTTGTGCGGTGGAGAAGTTCGTATTATTGTATACATTAATAAATTCAACATTACATGAAACGAAAATCTTCGAGCTTTTAACACTATGAATTAAATAAACCAACTGAAATCAAGCCACCAACTTGGAACAGGTTTGAAGTCAATTAATTGCTTCTCGGTCATGCCAATTATAAACTTATAAACTAATGGCGAGTCAAACTTCCTGCAAACCATGCAGCTCTCATATATTGACTATACCAATATCATGAATTTCCTATGTGCTATGTTCAGTATATAAAGAGACCAAATAAGAGTGATATCATCAACAACTTAATCAAAGTGAATAAAGTGTAGACAGAGAATTACAGAAGAGAGAGAGAATGGTACCCACAACAGCCAGCATTACACCCACAACACTAGCCCTCGAAAAGGCACTAGATAAGGGATACGTAGTGCACGAGAAGGACCGAGCTAAGGTGGGCCACCGGGACTTCAGCGATGACATTCCGGTGATATCCCTGGCCGGGATCGACGAGGACTACCCCGGGGCCGGAGAGAGGAGATACAGAAGAAGATTGTGGCCGCGTGTGAGGAGTGGGGATTTTCCAATTGGTGGATCATGGGGTTGAAGACGATCTTTTCACCCAAATGTTCGAACTGGGCAAGCAGTTCTTTGCTTTGTCTGATGAGTATAAGCTCAGTTACAAGATGCCCCACGGCAAGATGGGTGGTTTCCTCGTCTCCAGTCACCTCCTGGTCAGCTCCTTTCCTTTTTTCATTATTTATTTAAGGTCAAAACAGGTGGGCTTTAGTTAACACATATTTGTCAATTGTCTGACGAAAATATGTTTTGAAAAGGAAAGGGATTTTCGCGGTTAAAAGTTTTAAAAAGTTTGATCATTTTATTTGACTTATTAAAAATCCATATAATTGGACGTTGCAGGTTTCAGTTCAAGTAGTTGTAAATTTTGTAAATATGTGGCTGCAATTAAAAAATAAGGTTGACGAATTACTGAACTCTTGAGCTTGATAATTCATGAATGTTGATAACTATAAACAATTTGTCTTTGCCATGGACAAGTGTCACATAATAGTATGGTTTTAAAGAAAATACTGATAAAAGTACCGCTCTTAGATGACTACCTCTACCATCCATCACTGCCGTTGAAAATATTTTCGTTTATGCTTCATAACTGTACAGGATGAAGTAGTGGCAAACTGGAGAGAGTTCATTGTGTTCGTGGAGCAGCCAATCCATGCACGAGACTACTCCAAATGGCCAGACAAGCCTCAAGGATGGACGCCAGTAATAGAGGAATACGGGGTGAAGCTAATGGAAGTGTCTCGTAAGCTGTACGAGCTGCTCTCAGAGGGCCTAGGCTTGGAGAGAGACGCTCTTATAAAGACTTTGGGCGAGATACAAGAGCAGTTGGTGGTTAATCACTACCCAAAATGCCCGCAGCCAGATCTTGCTATTGGGCTCAAACGCCACACAGACCCAAGCTCTATGACCATGCTTGTCCAGGACCAGGTTGGTGGCCTTCAAGCTACCAAAGATGCCGGCAAGACTTGGACCACTGTCCGCCCCATCAAGAACGCCTTTGTGGTGAACCTTGGCGACCAGCTTTATGTAAGTTCATTCTCTTATCTTTTTCTAAGATGACTTTATTGATATTGAACATCTTAATTGTTTACAAGGATTGAAGATTTCAATGTTACAGAATCGAGTTGTTCTAATCTATGAATGTGTCTAAGTTATTTAGTTTGCCGCCTAATACTTTAAATTGCTCACTCTTTTAGGCTATATACTTCTGGATATGTAGCACTCATAATTGTAAACCCTGCTCTTGTGATTTGAAATCTTCCCGTGGAATGTGGATAATTGTACGCAAAACCCATTCACTTGAGAAAATAGGAGAAAGGGGAACCTGATAATCCTGCATTAAATCCACTTACAACACGGATATCAAATTTAGACCAAGGACTGTTAAGTCAGATGTTTGATAACTCATCAATCAACGGACCCATAATCGGATTAGTGTATAGTTTAGATTTCATATTCTTATATCAGTTGTGTTATTTAAGAATTTTTATTCTTAACAACAAGACGTGATATGTTTTATTTTATGCGTTTGCAGTTCATGAGCAATGGACGGTATAAGAGCGCAGACCATCAAGCTATTGTGAACGCAGAGCACACTCGGATGTCAATAGCAATGTTCTTTAACCCAGAGAACGATGCCAGGGTTTACCCTCTCAAGGTGAACGAAGGAGAGAAGCCATTGTTGGATGAACCCATCACATTTGCTGAGATGACCACAAAGCATGACAACCTGTACCTTGACCGTATTAAGATTAAGAAATTCGCCAAGGAGGAAAACTGGTCTCCAGAAGAGCTCAACCGCAAACTTGCAGGGCTCGAATTGGAAACCAATGCCTAATTAAGCTCATTTAGAGGCTTACGTTCCCAAATAAGTTATTGGATTTGTATACCGTGGTTGAGCCAAAGATTTTCTTAGTGAGTGAGTGAGTGAGTGAGTGTAGCTATTATGTGTGTGTGTGTGATATTTTTTTGGGGGAGGGGTTGTGGTTGATTTGTTTGACAATAAAAGTATATTAAGAATGCCTAAAAAAAGGGATCCAATGTATAAAAAGAAAAAAATACAATTCCAAACGTGGATTCTGCTTCACAAAGTTGAGGGCAATTTAACTATAGACAGGCTAAGTCATACAAGCAAAGAGATCAACTCCAAGAGACTTAGTCCTACAAGCAAAGAGATCAACTCCAAGAAACTTGTAAAAATATTTTCAGAAAACATTTTGTTAAGATTCACCACTCTAATTCTAAATCTCCATAAACTACGACCCTTGATCATTTCCTTCATAAGGCTGAAGTGTCTCGTATCCATTTTAATCACCTCCTTCTAGTTCTTCTTTGGTCTACCTATAACCCTTTTACATTTTGGAAGATTAATTTTTTATAAGGAAAATTTTACGCACATAGTTTAGATAAAATATAACTGTAATAATTCTTACAGACTGGCATCCTACTCCTAAATTATTTCCAAAAAAAAAAAAAAATGGATGGCCGTTGTTTCTTTTATCAATTGGCTCCTTATTCCTTCCTCATGAATAGCCGAGCTTTGTATTAGATTAATCAGCGCATCCAAGATGAGCTCAATGATCGTGTCCAAACCTAATGTAATGCTTGTTAAGGTGTAATAAATAATGTAACACAAATAATACTATAAGAAACTGTCTGAATTGAGACTAAAAAAATAGTCTCAAAAAACGTGAAATCGATCTCAAACTCAGGTTAGAGATCAAATAATATCCATCTCAATAACGCTTGGTCACAATTTAAATTAGAGGCCGATTTCATAATTCGGTCTCAAGTTGAGATCGAATGTAGAAACCGGCATATACTAGACGCTACTATAGTCCGGTTGAATTGGTCTCTAATTGAGATCAATTTGACTCAGTTACTTTCGATCTCAAGTTGAGGCCAAATTTATTTGTTGTCAACTTGAAATCAACAATTTTTCGGTCTCACTTGGAGACTGTTAAATACCACATCAATCGATCTCAAATAACCGTTCAATAAATTTAGTCTCAAATAGAGACAAATATTTCGATATCAAATTTACTGTGCATGCATAACTATTGAAACTGAAGGCATATTCAATTTCAAAATTTCAATTTTTTACCAAAAATATGTTGTACAAAATAATAAAAATGTGCTACAAGTTTAGCACATAAACTAATAACATGAACAAATCCATCCACAAAAATTCCCAAATATGAACTTCATCTAAATTTGTTTACAAACAACTATCACATAAGCAACATCCACAATTTAATTTTCCACATCTCGTCGAGTTTTAAGTTTACTACGAAGTTAACAATATTTAAAGATAAATGCTACAACTACACAAAACAACTCCTAAGACGAGCTTTCAGAGTTATTGTTGCACATGGGTGACCAAGTTTCTACGAGAAGCTATCAAATCGAGCAGTAAGCTCTCAAATATCACACCTTTGTTCATCAAACTTTCTTCTAGCATCAATCGATTCTTCTTACACTATTATAATAACCATCTTTTACAATGGTTCAGTATAACGTTTCACTATACTTATAAAGCATCGTGTATGTGAATATAATGGTAGATGGACATCTTTTACTACGATTCAAAACTTTAGTAAAGAGAACCTATTATTACGGTTCATTTATAATTATAAAATCATAATGATAAGTAGCTATTACTATGATTATGGAGAATGAACCGTACTAATAGGTCATTTATAATTATAATCTATTACTACGGTTCTCGAGTAACAACCCTAATAATAGCTTTGAAAATTTTTTCATAATCTTTTTTTAATGCCTACTGCACATTTATACAACCTAAATAAACGGCGATTTGCAATTCATCAATTTCAGTCCAAAAATCATTGAATTGGCACAAAATCGGAGTTCGTCGATGTCAGGCTTGTTCTTCTCCGCCGTCTTGAAGCACTCAAAGCTTGGGTATGCGTATCCCAGAATAATCCTGTAAACCCCCAAATTTCAAAATCAAATCAGATTTTCCCCAAAAATTAAAATCAAAAGGGATTAAAATCAATTAAATTAAAAAAAAAAATGAACATCCATCATCTGAATTGGAGCGAATAACTCACAGATGTCCTCTGCTGATGAACTCTCTCAACATTTTCGACAAACAAATTTTTAAGAAACTAAACCATATATCTTCAATAAAATATCCAAAATTGGAAGCGTAAATATGAAGCAAAAAAAGCAAAAGACAAACGGAAAAACAGAGGAGGAGAGAGAAAATGAGGATATACCTTCGAATCTGATCGAGTATGGAACAAGAACGACCTCGAATCCTTATATATTCAGAGGAGAGAGATGGGGAAAATGAGAGTAGGAGAGATCAAAGATTCTGAGAAACTACCGAAGATAAAAAGAGGTTAGAAGCTGCAGATATAATAAATTCAAGCAAAATCAAACACTAAAATTCACGAGATCTGAGAAAGCGAATTCCCTTTAGGGTTGGAGAGAGAAAAAGAAAACGAGATCTCAGCCTGCAAAGGGGTTATAAAGAAAGAAGGGACCATTTAGTATCGTTTTACGAAAGAATTGTAGCAATAGACAAATCTATTATTACCGTTTTTTTATTAAATTGTAGTTAAAATTTTTTTATATTTTTTATTAAATATAATAGATCTTTTATTACGCTTCAATGAAACAACTGTAATAATGGACAATATTTACTAATGCAGCTCTTTTGATGAACTATAGTAAAAGTTCGGATATAACTTATTACTACGATTTTTCATTGAACCGTAATAATAGGTGAATTTTTATTTATGTCACCGTCCGTATTTTTTAGTACAGTTTTGTTTTTAACCATTGTAAAAGGTCCTTGGTAAAAAGTCATTTTTGTAATAATGTTAAGTCGTCCTAAGCTCTTCCTTAGTCAAGTGGAGTCCATATTAGGGCATATTTGGTTAGATGTAATCAAAATTGTAATTTAATAAAATTGGTAATGGTGATTACATTACTATATTTGGTTACAACTTTTTAATATAATTAAAATTGCATTGTAATCATATTAATCTCTATTTATGCAATTACAATTACTTAAACATTTACTAAACAATCATTATTATATCCATCTTTGTCATCAAAATTTAATACACTTATAATAATTTTCTCTCTCTCTCCCTCTCTCTCTATATTCCATGCTTTTTCTCTCTCCTTCTTAACAAGCAAAAATTCATCCATTTGAGAAGCAGACTTGATTTTATTTCTTTTATTATCTTCATATATGAATGATCTTTATATATATATATATATATATATATATATATATATATATATATATATATATATATATATGAAATGATGGATTGGCCATTAAAAAAATTTAACTTTAATATTTTGGATTTAAAATTTCACTATTTAATTAAAAAGATAAAATAAGCTTAAATTAAAATTTTTAGATCAAGATTTTTTTACTTGTCAACATTTATCTTTAATTCAATAAATATTTATCATCAATAAAATAATTTCGGTTGGTATTTTTGTAACACCCCAAAACACCCCCGGGAGTATTACATCGCCGGAGTTCCTTTAACGAACTCCCAAGGCTCTTTCCGGTGTTGGTTTGGCTGTCTAAACTCAACTTAAAAGTAATGCCGGTGGTTTTCCCAAAAGAATCCGAGATTCTCCGAAAATTTCGGCGAGTTCCGTTTGTAATATGGACTAACCCATAGGCTTACAGCCTTAAAATCCTGCATAAAAAGCATAATAAAACTCGACGAGCCACACGCTCGGAGTATACAACTCAACGGCCACACGCCGGAGTTCAACCAATCATGCGGTAAAACTTAAAACAATCTAAGCTGGGTTTCTATACATTTAGGTACAACTATATGAACTAAATGACAAATACAATCCTTTAGAAACAAGACAATACACGACAGCCACTTGGGTCGCTTCAACCGTCAACAATCGGCAGGAGTCCAAGCGTGTTAAGTGTGGATTATGCTTCGAAAGTATACCGCAACACTCGGGTGGGGATGGGGCAATTTGTGGGGGTGAGCAATAATCAACGAGGCTCACCGGAGTCTTAAACCCTTAAAATGGAAATTCTTTACACATAATACTCATAATAATGAAATCTACGAAAGCATAATAACGTAATAGAAATCTATATACTTTTCACTGAAATCTCTTGTAATGAAAAGATCAAGACTCTTTAATCACTTAAAAGCACACATTCACATTCAAGAATACTTCTTTTGGGGTTGAATCAACTTTTCGGGCCTTCGAGGATCCGAACTAGCACTTCTTTCATCTCGGGCGCGACCCCGACAAAAAGGCTCCGGGACCTCTCTTCTAGGAAGTCTCGGGCGGGCATCCTGTCTCTCCGGGACCCCTATTAGAACCCTTCCCTCGAAGTCTCTAGCTGGGCGTCCCCATTTCGAACACTTCGGTATGCTAAACGATCCGTAGCTCTGTCGATTCAAAACTATTTGCACATTCTCATTCATCACATTCACTTCACAACTTTCTCAATCGATTTGGTATCAAGGAAGGCATGACACTACGTGTCACCCTTATAAATTCACTTTCTTAAATCGATTCATTTTCTCAAGCAAGTCTCGCATCTTTAAAACATAATCACGTTCGAAAGGCAATTCTCAAGGAATTTCATTCAAGAATCATTCACGTAAAATACAAAACTCCTTTCGAAACGTATTTTGAGTATCACGTAAAGCAATTACATAGCACGAATAATCACCATTCAATACAAGCAATCATTCTCAACTCTTTTCCCAACTAGGCTTTTCTTAATTCATTAGTTTAGTACGATTGAATCCATTTTACGAGTCACAATAACCACAAGTGCATATCACTTAAGTTACGTTTCAAGTTCATCACAATTCATTGCCTTTTGCCTCACTTACTCATTTTACGCTTCTACTTGGTAATTCAACTTCTTGTGCCCGTATTCAGTTACACCTCTCTTGCTCTCACTTTATTGCCTAAGTCCCTTTCGTTGTGCTTAACTTCGGACTTGATTTCATCCCAAAGACTAAGATATGCTCTAAACTCATTATTTAACTCTTGCTCGTCCGTCCTTGGTTACGTAACTCTCAATCGCTTTTCATTATTCGATCTCCGTTACCTTTGCTTATTTTCACGCTTAGTTCAACCTCGAGGAATTAAATATACTTCGAATGTAATCAAGCTCACAATTGCCTATTCTCACTTACTTGTCCCAATTGCGCATTACTCAATACGAATTCGTACTCCTCTTTATACCTCAACCTACCATTTCTCAATGTTCGTAATTAGCTCTTGATACCGCAGGTTCAAGACTCTCTAAAACTTTAGTTAACTCGTACTTCATATCCATGTCCTAACCCCTTACTCCTTAATAGTTATCCGGAACTTCAAAACCACTCATTTGACTCGTACAATTTAACCTTTTCGGAATCAGCGAGGTTCGGTTCGACCCTAAGCAACTATTAATCTCTTTAACGTTCCCAAATGAATTCTCTATTTAACCCAAATGACTCCTTTCATGACCCAATTCAACCCTATCAATTCTCTAAAATCCGTTCTAAGCTCTTATTTCAACCTCAAACAACAATTAGGCCCGTTCCGCACTACGGATACTCAATGTTCACAACAATTCCATATTCACATAACACATTCAACGATCACAACAAATCCATTTAGGTTTCGAAATTACTAATAGTTTAGAGTATAAGACTACCCACCTCGGATTCTTGGGTTTGGAATTGATCGAATGGCTTCGTTGTCTCGCTTTGTGTTTGGGTTGCGTTCGGTTTCGGGGAGACTCGCTTCTTGCTTCTCTCTCTCTCTCTCTTTCCCGCTCGGTGTTCCCTCTTCCCCCTTCCCTTGCTTTGCTTCTTTTCTTTCACCTTCGTCCGCCGCCGGCCCGCGTTCGCCGTTCGGCTCGCCGGCCTCTGCTCCGGTTCCCGCACGCCTCTCTCTCTCTCTCTCTTTCGTTCGGTGGTTCTCTCTCTCTCCCTGCTGTGTTACTCTGCTTCTTCTTCCTCTGCTTTCACCCTTTCCCCCTTCGGTCCTCTTGTCTTTTAATTACGGGTACTCTATCTCTCCACCGCTTGACAAAACTCACCCCTTCACTCTATTGGACCTCAATTTGTTTCTCTTGTCCCATTATGGCATAAGTAACCTTCTTCGTTATAATACAATTCATGCCTCTTCCTTCCTCCGTCCTCTTTAGGTTTTGTCTCCTAATTTATGTCCGATGCATCAATTAGGGCACTGCCTAATCGCACCGAGTTTCAGCTTAATAAGAAGAGGGTATTTCCTTGATTCCTTATTTCACATCAATTCTCGAGGAAATCCCGAGTAATACGTCCGGCCGCAAATAAAATCGAGTCACTCAACCCCCTAGTCGTGGGGAAAAATACTTAATAATTCTATGCTTTTCAACTGCTTTCTTTAAAATTCCGGGTATTACAATTTTTTATCAATGAAAAAAACCAAAACTTAATTATATAATAGAAGAGATTAAAAGAAGCTCAAATATAAATGTAGATTTTAAATTTTTTTATTTGGATAACATTTAACTTCAATATGACAAACATTTATCACCACTAGAATAATCTAGTTGGTATTTCTTGCCACCAAAAAAATTAAAAATTAGAAAATATGATAGAAAAGATTTTAAAAAATCTCAAATATGATTTCGAATTTAAAATGTTTTCATGTGGATAACATTTATCTATATTACGATATTTATTATCGTTAGAATAACACATTTGATATTGCCACAAAAGAAATAAAACTTGATTATTTGATATAAAATATTTTTAAAAAGTTTAAATCTAAATATGTAGCTTACATTTTTATGTAGATAACATTTATCTCTAATACAATAATTTAACTAATATTTTTGCCATTGAAATAATCCATTATCTTTGTGATTATATTACACTTTTTATATAAACAAACATGTAATGTAATTGTTGTCCCATTACATTACGTACCTAATTATATTACATAATTGTTACATTACACCCCTATTACATTACATCTAACCAAACGCCACATTAGGTTGTTTATAGCTCATCCCGAAACTGAATGACTAAAGGTGATGTGAACGATGAACTTCCTAAAATAGAGCCTCTAGTCTTGGAAGGCTTTTCAAATATACCTCTAGCCTTACTAGCAAGTCCGTATAGTGCTCTTTTTACTCCAACCTTCAAAAGCCTTTAAGATCAACACTTTGCTTCTGTCCCTTGTTCTACAACAACAAGCGCCCTCAATTGCTCATAAGATTCTTACACCACAATGAAGACAAAAATTATGTTGATAAAGTTGAAGCAAATAAAACACCTTATGCTAGTAGATGATGGTTGAATAAGATCTCAACTGTTGAAATGAATTAATTTACATAAACCCTCTGGGCACAAGTATCACACCAAATCCTTTGACCATTCTCATCAACTTGTGAATGAGCCTCATCAAGTAACTCAAACGAAGACGGGTTTCTTTCATACTTGATGGTCTATCAATAAATATGCATGCAAGAAGTCACCTTGTCATTAACATTGTAATTTATATAAGATTGTATTGATTGAATTTTATCTTATATAAAGTTTCCATACCAATTTTTTTGCCCACTCATTAGTTGATATTAACCCTAGATTGTGCCCTATATTTGTGTTCAAGTCGGTTGTCTTGTTCTTCTTATTCTGTTCTAACCGCTTCTTAAATCTGACATCTATTTTCCTCTTAAGCTACAATGTTGAATGGATATCATTGATCATGCAAAAAATAATTTCACTATTGGGTTTGGTAGCAACCTTGTTGACCCTGTCCTTCAATCGAAGTCGTACCTTCTTTCGTCACAAATTTCTCACTTCAAAATCTAACTCTAGAACCCAAGTGAATTCTTGTTACACATATCATAAGTAACACATTTATTTATATCCAATGCCAACATATCAACATAAGCATTTGTCAAATTAAATTAAGTAAACTACACCTTAAAACAATACCACTAGAATTTTTGTGATCTTCTTGGGCTTCCTTTAGATGAATAAATGGTCTTTTGTAGTGTGTTTTGATTATTTCAGTTATGGATGTTGCCAAAGAACAATTGCCAAACCTAGAAAGACACACTTAAAAAATTAGAGCGAGTCAAATACATGAATTTATTAAAAATAACTCATACTAACCATAAACCACCGAAAGAAAGCCGAGTTTGTTATCAAGGTACTAGGCTCCTCCAAAACAATTACTTGTGTAATCATCCTTACTTCAAATTAAGCAATCATGATTGCATTACAAAATCGATTGCATTACATTATCATTATATTACATCCAAGCAAACAACACACAAGTGTTAATTTCACAAGGCTAGTTGTTCCTTTTGCATTTTTAAAATAGTACTTGTACCTACTAGATCTTATGACCTTTTTATTGATGATTCATATCACTAAATGATCTTCCCTTTTGTATCTTGATATGTAGTAGGTCTAGTACTCCTTGTATTGTATCTCTAGTATTTGTCTTTGTCTTTAACTATGTATTTTTGGTGTTTATAAGTTCTTAATATAATCAGCGTTTTTTTCCAAAAAAGGACAAATTCTATCTTATTTATTATTTGTAGAAATTTTAGTCACCAATTGAATATTAAAAGCTTATAGCTAAAAATATTGAAAGGATTTATGTGTAATAGAAAGAAAAGAGTTGAATGCAACAAAGTAATAAATCTTCGCCAACGAGTGCCCCTAAACTTTGTAATTTATTTAAAAATAACACAAACATTTTCGCTACCTTTAAATGTCATTGAACTTGATTAAAGTGTTTAAGTATGCCATTGTATGACTTCTTAATTGGTGGTTAGCCGATTTTATGTATTTTTATTTATTTTTGATAATGTAATTAAAATTTAGGGAAATAAAATCAAAAGAACTGATAAAAGGGGGTTGTGATTTCAATTTTTATGTTACATTTGTATATCTCTCATTTCTCGTTGTTCTCTTTCCTTTCCTATTTTTCCCCTTTCACACTACTACAGATATTGAAGGTTTGCTCTTAGAGAGACTAAGTCACCTTAGAGGGGGTGAATAGGGTGATGGAAGATTTTTGAGAAATTACAAATTGTTTTGCACAAACAGGACTTAGAAAATAATTTTGAGTTTAGAATGAACTCAAAAAGTGCGAGTACACGGAGAAATATGTGGAAACCCTCCGGGGTAGAAAACCACGGACAATGCTAGTCCAAGCACTAAGTCAAATCCACTATTTTGAATCCACAAAATACAAGGACTGACTTTTTACATAATTTCTTCCTTAGATAATTCAATTACGGATTTTTCTAAACTCAGAAATTTCCTTATCCGATTTATTACTTCCTAATTGAGGTACCCTTTACAGTTAGGGAAAACCGAGCTAAATTAACCCTTACAACTCAGTCAAGGGATTTAGAAGAAAGTAGAAAGAGTAGAAGTATTTACAAGACTTTCCTTTACGGAAAGTAAGAATTAAAGAATTGGAGTTGTAAGTTGAAGATTAAGTAAGTATGCACTAAGTAAGTGTTAAGCAATGTGTTCAACAATCTTCAAGTCTTGTGGAGTGGCTTCTATTTATACACGTAGAGGCGGAATAGCCATTGAGACTTGTTCGGACTAGTGAGTTTCAATAGTCGTTGTAACGGCTAGTTTGAGTCATTCGAAAAGGATCTCGTTGAAAGAACGACTAAGTACAAAAGATGTTGGACAAAATTAAAACAAATTTTTAAATTTAAGAGGGAGGAGGAGCGATCGGCGATAAGTAGAAGAGTGAGGGTTGTGCCTACGCTTGTAGCCTTGAGTAGAGACAGCTTGGCAAGGGGGCAACAACAATGGTAGTTCGAGCGGTGGGATGACTTGTCTGCGACTCGGAGTTAGATCTTCCTCAACTTCTTCTTCTTCCTCAGCAAATGCTACTACAGGTTGTGGTTCTAAGGCGGGGGCCTTAGACTGGCTGACATCACCAGCCTCTTCGAGGCGGATCGAGTGCGATTAGAAGAGATAACTCGGGTTCTTTGTCGCCCTTACCCTCATATTGAATTGCTTCAGCCTCCTTTTCTCCTTCTTCACCTTCTCCTTGCACTTCTTCTACTTCTTCTTTAGCTTCTTGTGACTCGGAAGAACTGGAGGACTCTACAGTCTGTTTTTCCTCGGATTCTAAGTCCTCTCGCCTCTTTGGACCTTCGCTCTTGGAGGTGGTAGATTTGTTGTTGTTGTTGCTTGATAACCTCCTTGAGTTTTGCAATCATGGCTTCACTCTGCTCGATTTGAGTCTAAGCCCGGCTTTGGTACCGAGTCATTAATGGAATGAAAGCTTAGAAGGCTCCCAGAGTTACTTGTAACTCTTTAGCCGGAGAGACAAACTAAGTGGCCACCTTCCGAAGAAGTTCAATAGAAGGGTCGGGAAGAGAAGAAGTCTTTTTGTTATTTTTGCTGAAATGCATAGGGGAGAGAAAAGATAGAAAAGAGATGTATGGTTTAGGGAGTTTTTCCCTTAGTTATTTTTTTTAAGTTTGTTTATTTCTTAGTGTTAAGTTTCTATACAATTGGTTCTACTTATGGATGAAATTTACTTATTTACGAGCATACTTTTTTCCGAGCGGAACTTCTTACTTACTCGATATATTTTTTTCTTTAACAAGTATGCTCGATTACTTCAAGAAGCATGTTCCGAGTTATATATGATCTGAGCTATTTAATATTCGTTATTATTCTTTCTTGCTCTAATCAACAAACTATGAAAATTTAACTCTCGAACTAATTAGTTCCTATCTTAAGTATGGAATGACTTTCATAAAAAAGGAGAGATTGAAGACTCAAGTATAACTCTCTATCTCTGTATAGTTTTGATTCTAAGTCATTCTAAGCTTTCAAGAAACTCATATCAAAGTTTTCATTCTTTTCTTACCTACTTAGAAATTATTTGTCAAGCAAAACACTCTTAACCGAGTTTCGACCCACTCGAAACAACTCGTAACAATGTCATGAGTAAATAATTTCACAAACACTTTAAATTCTAAGTACTCGACTTAGTGTTCAAACTGAAAATGAATTACAACGTTAATTCTACTTTGTAAGTTAGCATACTTAATGAAATTGTTTACTTGATCAAGTTTATGTATTCCGATTCTTTATTCTTACTAACTTGATCATTTTAAGGATTAACTCAAGATGGAATTTAAACCTAATTAATATTACACTCGGAAAATTTCATTCTTTTAGATCGAAGATAACTAAGTGCTTAATTACTTTACATGAATTATTATCTTTGCCTAATCTTAGACCAAAGTATTTTTATACTTTGAGTACCACTTGGATTTGCTTTTACAGGTTGATTAAACAAGCATAATCTATTTTTAAAAAGCAAAAGCAACCGGTTTCTAGCCGTTAAACACCGATAGACGTAAATCAACCTTTTCCGGACATGGCTCGGATACCGTGTCGGGGTTGTTTATTTCTTAATCCGGTAAGAAGTGGAACCTCGGGACCAGTCCGAGTATGAGGTGTAGGAGGAGGAGCGAGTTCGAGGAGTGAACCTAGACACCGAGGTTGGATTTCCGATATCCAAGACCTATGATTTCATCTCTGTCAAAACAAACAGCGGAGTTCTAGGCACTTGTTTGCGTCGAAGAAAGTTCGACCCCAAACTGATTGAAAACAGATGAAAGAAGAGCTCTAAAGGGATAAGGAGTCTTCTTCGATCAAATGGAACAGAAGCAATCTGTTCCAAGATGAATGGAAAGAGGTCAACATCATACCCCTCCATAATATCAAAGAGAACCTTGAGAACTTTGCTATTAGGTTTCTCTTTTGAAAGAAAGTAAGAAAAGACAGTTCTCATGAGAATGAAACACGAAGTCTAGCTCGGATGCCACATGAGTCACGTAAAAGTTCTTTCCGGACTGAGGAGTTTCTTTAGCGTACTTATCAAAGAAGTCATCCGCGACTTTATTGAAGGGATTAGGGTTAGAATTAAGAAAGAGAGACTTCACAACAAATAGTTTGTAAAGAAGAGCAAGTTATCTCTAGCTGTCATGTGGGAATAGAACTTAGTAATGAGTCTTGGGTAGATGTAATCACAAAAACACGAGTAATTGAAGATACCTATTTGGAGACAAGGTTTGATCCAGGAAAAGAAGTTTTGGAGAAGAACTTGTCATTAATAAAGAAGTGTTAGGCGACAAGTACCTTTGATTCTTCTAAGGCAGGGGCTTTACCCTTTCCTTGAGCAACCTCGGAACAAGTTTACTTGGTTCTAGCTTTCTTTGTGGCCGAACCTCCCTTCATGGTTAAACCTCTCTTAGGTATATTGAAATAGATAGAGAGAGTTTGAGAGTAAAGTGAAAAAGAGAGTAGAGAGCATGGATGAGTGATAAATAGAGATAGAGTTTGAGTGCAAGAGTGACTGAATGTGAGAGCAAAGAGAGCGAGACTCGTGAGCAATAAGTAGGCAAAGTGAATCGGTGAAAGTGAAGCGGTGCTATTTATAGAATAAATTCTTTCATTGAACAACCGCCTTTCTAACTCAGACCTACTAAGCAACGGTTATTAGACCATTGAGTTTTCCAAGCAACTTTCTTTCAACGACTAGTTCTTCTAACCGATCGTATGAGAGAGAGAGAGAGAGAGAAGAAAGGATTTTCGAAAACATTATGAGATTGTCCATTTATCTAGAGATTATCCCAAAATTTGGATGTCCATTTTGCTAATAATCCGAGTCTAACTTAGTAAAGTGTCTAAGTGACTCGGAACACACTTAGAAAATTCATAACTCATAGCTCGGTCTCATTTTGTGTCAATTGATCCATTAGTTATTCACTCAAAGCATATAAAAATCAATCAGAATAGAATAACTTATGCAATAACTCAAATAATCATGCATTTAACATGCCAACTTCATTCCTAATAAAGTAAAACTGATGTACACTCAAAGGTTTAATGAAAATATCAGCTAATTGAAATTTTGTAGGAATAAACTCAAGTTCAATATCACCTTTCTCAGGATGGTCTCTCAAAAAATGATACCTGACCTTAATGTGTTTTGTTTTTGAGTGCTGAACTGGATTCTTAGTGATGCTCGATTCCACTTTGATTGTCGCACTTGATTGGGATATATATGAATAACAGTCCAAGATCCTTCAAGTGTTTCTTAATCAAGAGAATCTAAGCACAACAAGCTCCAACTGCAATGTACTCAGCCTTAGCAGTTAATAGAGCAACCGAGTTTTGCTTCTTTGAATGCTAGGAGATTGGCATGCTCCTGATGTGCTCTTTCTATCAACTTTGTATCTAGCATAGTCAGCATCTATATATCCCGTGAGGGTCGGATCTAAGTCTTTTGAATACTAGGGACCAAGTGTCCGAGTCCTTGTAAGATATCTAAAAATTATCTTCACCGCAGTGAGATGTGATTCCTTAGGATTAGGTTGAAATCTTGCATAAAGGCAAATACTAAACATGATATCTGGCCTACTAGAAGTGAGATAAAGTAGAGATCTACTCATACCTCTGTAAAGTTTCTGATCTATAGCTTTATCTTTCTCATCCGAGTCCAGTTTTGTACTGCTACTCATAAGTGTTGCTACATGCTTTACATCTTGTAGCTTGTACTTCTTCAATAACTCCTTGGTGTAATTTGATTGATGGACATAGATGTCATATTTTTCTTGCTTGATTTGTAATCCAAGGAAGAAATTGAGTTCTCCCATTGTACTCATTTGGAACTCCTATCTCATTAACTTAGAAAACTCTTGGCATAGAGTTTCATTAGTAGCTCCAAATATAATGGCATCAACATAGATTTGAATGATAAAAATCATTCCCCTTGGTTTTTGTAAAAGAGTTTTGTCAATTTGACCTCTTTTAAACTCATTTTCAACCAAAAAGTACTTAGTCTTTCATACCAGGCTCGGGAGCTTATTTCAAACCATATAAAGTCTTTTACAACTTGAAAATATGATTTGAAAATTGAGAGTTTTCAAATCTAGGGGGTTGCTCAACATAAAACTCTTCTTGAATATAAACATTAAGAAATGCACACTTAACATCCATTTGATAAAGCTTGATGTTCATGCTAGATGCGAATGCTAAGAGAATTCCGATTGCCTCAATCCTAGCAATAGGAGCAAAGGTTTCCCCACAATCAATTCCCTCTTCTTGGTTATATCCCTGAGCAACTAATCTGGCTTTATTTCTAACTATCAACCCGTCCTCATCCAATTTGTTCTTGAAAAACCTATTTGGTTCCTATAACTGGGTGGTCGGAAGGTCGTTTGGTCAAAGTCCGGACTTGGTTTCCTTCAAATTGATTTAATTTTTCTTGCATGGCCTCGACCTATTCAGGTTGAAGTAAGGTTTCTAGTGCATTTTTAGATTCAATTAATGATATGAATGCTGAAAATGCACACAGATTTTGCAAAGAAGAACGAGTTCTTACCCTACTGTTGATATCGGAAAGGATGTTCTTAGGTGGATGATCTGGATGCATATTTGAAAGCTCTACCTATCCTCTAGTTTACCATGTTTGCTAGTTGAATGGCCTGATCTTCGGTTGGTTACTCTTGCTGAACTTTTGCATTAGCTTGTTCTTCAACGATTCCGAGCTGGTTCTTGAACTTGCTCATTCGGAGTCACTTCATTCCGAGTTACCTCGGTTCTTTTGTTTTGACTCGTTCTCAGCTCAACTTCAAGCAATATCATCTTCATCTCTCGTTGAGCTTGAGATCTAAGAAGGTGGATTCACTTGTCTTGCCATGGTCAATCTTATCAAAGACAACGTGGATACTTTCTTCCACTTTGTTAGTTCTCTTGTTGAAAATTCTATAAGCTTTAATATGAGATGAGTAACCCGAAAATATACCTTCATCCGACCTTACATCAAACTTAGTAAGATGTTTTTGACCATTGTTATGCACATAGCATTTACATTCGAATGGTTTGAAATAGGAGATGTTGAGCTTCTTTCCCTTGTAAAGCTTATAGGATGTCTTCTTCGAATGGGTCCGATGAGGCATCTGTTGAGTGTATAATTTCATTGTGTTGATCGCCTCATCCCGAAATAGTAAGGTAGATCATTTTCAATCATCATTGTCCTTTCTATTTCTTCAAGAGTTACGTTCTTTCTCTCCATTACTCCATTTTGTTGAGGAGTTCTTAATGCTAAGAAGTTGTGGGAGATACCATTCTTGTCACGAAGTCTGCAAATTATGAGTAATCAAACTCCCTTCTATGGTTAGTTCGAATTCTTCCGATTTGAGTATCAAACTCGACTTGAAACTTTCCTGCAGATCTTAGTGAACTCTTTGAAGGCTTCATTCTTGTTCTTCGGAAAACACACCCAGGTAAATCGTGAATAATCATCAATAATAGCTAGCACATATGATTTACCTCCTAAGCTTTTCACAAGAATTTTACCACACAAATCCATATGAATCAATTCAAGTACTTTGGATGCGGATACAATTTTGAATGGTTTGAAAGATGATCCGACTTGATTTTCTTTTACGCATGCTTCACATATTTTATCTTTCTTAAATGCACAGTTGGGTAAACCCCTAACCAATCCACAAGATGGAAGTTTCTTGATGGTATGCATACTGATATGACCTAGTCTATGATGCCATGTACATGAATCAGCATTCAAAGATGCTTTTAAACATGATAGATTTTGACTAGAATCTTAGAGAGGAATGGTATAGCTGCTACCTAACCTCGGACACTGAGAGCTTTCTTTCTTTGGTGATTGCATCGAAATGAAACAGTTGGTCCGAGTGAATCTTACCTCTTGACCTTTATCACATAACCGAGATATGCTCGGAAGGTTGTACTTTATCCATTTGACAAGGTATAAAGACTCGGACACTCGCTCTATATCTTTATGAGTCATGCAAAAGGAATCGGGTATAACGATGTCATTCATATAGAGTTTTGATTCCAAGGCATTCTCTCGTGTCTTAGAAACATACTTGAATTAAATAGTATCCTTCCTATGCGATTCGGCCTTCACATATCTCTTTAATCGTTTTTAGTTAGCGACTCGGAAAAGTTGTTCTCTATTTTGAGTCCTTTCTCACTCGAGAATCGACTTGTGATTATTTACTCTATCGTTTGCATAGTCGGCATTCATAGTTCATTTCATGCTTAGTCTATATCAAGTTCTTTCTCACTTTGATATTTCGTTGTAGAACGTGTTTCTTTTCTTAAGACTAAGTCATATGGAATTCCGAGTATCATGGATATTAGACTCGAGAATATTCCATTTCCTTTCGACTCGGATAATCAATTGCGTAATTTCTCAAGATTATTTTGTTATCCGTGTTTAACCTTGGACCAAAGTATTTTATACTTTGAGAACCAAAGTTGTTTTACTTTTGTAGGTTATTCAATCGAGGATATCTTTTCAAAACTACAAAAGTAGCCGAGCTTGAACGTCAAATCACCAGCGAGATATGGCTTTTCACCTTCCCTGCTTTAGTCTCGGAATATTGTGTCGAAGTTGTCCGCTTCAATATCCGGAAAAGCTGAACGCCAAGCCTAACGGTGGTTTTCACCTCGGTTTTCAAGACACAACCGATGGTTTTGGGACTTCCAAGAGAGTTAAACCGTTGTCCAACGTTCATATTTCAACGGATACTTTCCGAGTGACTCGGAAAGCCTTTCTCAACGGTCACGAGAGGACTCTCGGTCAGCGAGATGGAAATAACGGCTACTCTGCCTGGTCTTATCTATAAGAAGAAGCCACTTCACAAGACTTGAAGGTTGCGAGAATATATTGTCTATACACTTACTTGTTCAAAGTTATTGTATTTTACTCTCAATCTTCAACTTACAACTCCCACTCTGTAATTCATTACTTTACGAGTTGTAAGGTCTTGTACTTCGTTACAAACACTTCTTACATTCTTTGTAAGGTCCCTTGACTAAGTCTGTAAAGGTTAACTCGGCTTAGTTGTCCCTAAGCTGTAAGGGTTATCTCAGCTAGGAAGTACTAGATCGGATAAGGTAACTTCGAGTCTAGGAAAATCCGTATAGAGTTGTCTAAGGGAGCAACTCGGGTTACATCAAGTTCACGGTATTTTGTGGACTCAAAATAGTGGATTTGACTTCGTGTCTGGATTGACACGGGCCGTGGTTTTCTGCCCCGGGAGGGTTTCCACGTAAAAATTTCGTGTTCTCTTTCTTAGTTCATTCTAGACTCGAGACAGACATTAGTGCTCCTGCTCCTTCGATTCATTGCTTTCTAAGTCCAATCTTTTCTAACCCCGTGTTTAGACTCGGATTCTGTCTTGGTCACTTTTACGCACAAAAGTGTGTGTTTTCGCAAAGATTTTTCCATCACCCTATTCACCCCCTCTAGGGTGACTTAGACTCTCCCGAGCAAACCTTCAATTGGTATCGAGCCTAGCCTTTCGGAAAGGATCTAACAGTCCAAAGGTTTAAAGATCGGATGGCTCGGAACACCGGAGAGTTCGACGAAGGTAGATCTTCCAACGAGGCCACCAAAATTCAAAGGTTCAAATTTCGGTCACTGGAAGAAGCTCATGGAATGTTTCCTTATGGATCACGATGAAGAAGTTTGGGAAATCATACAACAAGGAAACTACATTCCAACAAAGACAGATGAATTCGAGAATCCTTCCAAAGACAAAGGCTGAGTTCACGCCAGCGAAGCGAGAGAAGTTCGAAAGAACTTCAAAGCCATGAACATCCTCATGTGCGCCATAAGGTCGGAAGAATATAATCGAGTCTCTGCTCGTGACTCTGCTAAAGAGGTGTGGGACACTCTGGTCAACACCTATGAAGGTACAAGTCGGGTGAGACAAGCAAAGATCAGCCGAGTATCTTCACAAATATGAGCTTTTCAAAATGGAGCTAGAAGAGAACATTACTCGGATGTTCATACGCTTCACCGAGATCACCAACAATCTCAAATCTCCGGGAAAGAAGATCTCCCATGAAGAAATGTGCCGAAAAATTCTCGAAGCCTACCCAAGAGACGATGGGGTCCTAAGGTGACTCGCCATAGAAGAAGCTCGGAACCTCTCACTCTTGAAACCGGACGAGCTCATTGGAAAGCTTCGACTCATGAGATACATCCGGAAGAAGAAGATGCTGAGGGTACTTCCAAAAGGAACGTCGCACTTAAAGCCTCGAGAATCCAAAGAAGCAAGTCCAAGCTCCTCGACTCAGAAGATGATCCCATGGCACTCATTGCAAGAGGCTTCAAGAAAATGATGAAGCACAAAAGATGGGACAAAAGACCAAAAGAAGAATTCTACAAAAAGGACAAGAGAGACAGAAAAGGTAAGTTTTCTTCACCCTCAAAGTTATCTTTGTCTAAGAATTCGGATGTTTTGAATGTGGCGGCAAAGACCACATAGTCAAGGACTGTCCAAAACGAAGAAGGGACAGGGAAGAAGAAAAAGGCCATGATGGCAACTTGGAGCGATGAGGAATCATCCGAAGACGACGAGGATTCGAGATGATTCAAAGTGTCTAATGGCAATCAACGACTCGGAAGCCGAAAAGAGTCGGACTCGGACACGAACTCGAGATAATGAGGAAACTGATCCTCAAGAGGTAATAAACTACTTCCTCAAATTCTCCAAAGTTGATTTAGCTAAATACATCTTTACTTTGGAAGAAAAGTCCAATTCGATTCTTCTCATTTCAAGGAACAACTTGAGTCAATCACCTCTAAGAGCACTTCTTTAAAAAATGAATTGGAAAAGCTGAGACTCACACTTAGAGAACTCAAGACAAGTGCTCAAACTAATGAGGCCGAGTCTGAGTTACTAAGAAAAGAAAATGAGCAAGCTGAAACGAAGCTTACCGAGTCTCAAGATCTGGTTTTAAAATTTACTCAAGGACAGAAGAACCTTGATATGCTCTTATGTTCACAATGTGTCTCTTTTAGAAAAGAAGGTCTTGGGTTCAACAAGGAGGAAGAATCTAATTCTTACTCGGAATTGTTCAAAAGGATTCCGAAGCTGTTAAGTTCAAAAAGCTGAGCATGGTCCCATTCACAAAAATGAAAGGAGGACTAAACCCGGACCTATCTACAAAAGGAAACCATTTTCTCCTGTTTCAAAAGGAAAGGTTTTTAAAAGGAAAGAGACATAGACTCGGTTCTCTAAGATGAAGACTCGAGAATCGGACTAAACCCAAAGTCATTCAAATCCGGGTTCCAAAGCACCTTCTTCCTCGAGAAAAGGACCATAGTAAGAAATGTTACTTGGGTTCGTTAGAGGAAGTGAGAAGGGTTAGATTATCTCTGTTTTGCAGGTCACTTAGAAAAGATCAAAAGGACATTGGTACCTGGACGGTGGATGCTCACGACATATGACAGGTGACCAAGGACTCTTTCTCGAGCTGGAGTCATATAAAGGAGGAAAGGTGACCTTTGGTGATGACAGCAAGGGCAAGATAGTGGGCATTGGGAAGATTGGTAATGGAAACAGATCTGGTGAGCCCAGTCTACCTTGTCAAAGGACTAAAGTACAACTTACTTAGCATCTCCCGACTTTGTGACAAAGGACAAGAGGTAAAATTCACTCAATTCAAGTGCTACATCACAGATGAGATCACCAAAGAGATAAAACTTTCGGGTAAGAGATCGGGTAATACCTACATCATCCCTCTTTCGACCCAAGTCAGAATTTATCCTGTTTGAAAGCATCTCTTCAAGATGATTCTTGGACTTGGCATCGTAGATTAGGTCATATTAGCATGCATACTATCAAAAAGCTTGCATCTCATCATCTAGTTAGAGGATTACCTAACCGTACGTTTGAGAAGGATAAAGTATGTGAAGCATGCACCGGAGGGAAACAAGTCGGATCTTCATTCAAATCTCTGAAGACAGTTTCCACATCCAACGTGCTTGAATTACTGCATATGGATCTATGTGGCGAAATTCTCGTAAAGAGTCTCGGAGGTAAATCTTACATACTTGTTATCATTGATGATTTTTCAAGATTTACCTGGGTGTGTTTTCTCAAGCATAAGAATGAAGCCTTCAAGGAATTCAGTAAGCTCCGTAGAAAGATTCAAGTGGAGTCCCGGACTCGGATTCAAAAGATTCGAACCGACCATGGAAGGGAGTTCGATTACTTAGAATTCTCGAGTTTTGTGACAAGAATGGAATTTCTCACAACTTCTCGGCACCTGGAACTCCTCAACAGAATGGAGTAGTTGAGAGAAAGAACAGAACCCTTGAAGAAATAGCAAGGACGATGATGATTGAACACAACTTGCCTTACTATTTACAGGCGAAGCGGTAAACACGGCCAACTACACTCTCAATCGATGCCTCATCGGACCCATTCTGAAGAAAACACCTTACGAACTCTACAAAGGGAGGAAGCCAAACATTTCCTATTTCGGACCTTTTGGATGTAAGTGTTTTGTCCACAACAATGGTAAGGATCATCGACCAAGTTTGATGCTCGGTCGGACGAAGGAATTTTTCTAGGTTACTCTTCTCATAGCAAAGCTTACCGTATCTTCAACAAGAGAACTAACAAAGTGGAAGAAAGTATCCACGTAGTGTTTGATGAGCTTGAACAGGAAAAACCAAGTGAATCTTCATACTCGAAGCTGAAGCTCGAAAGGATGATGATGAAGATGAGCTTTCAAAGACTCGAAGGAGATCACTCGAACGAGGAAGTTCGAGAATGAAATAACTCAAGAAGTCGCTCGGAGCGAGCAAGTCAATGGAGCCGATCACTCGGAACAAGCTTACGAAGATCAAGCTATTCAGCCCACAAACCTGGTGAATCAAAGAAGCGGTAAAGCGTACAAATTTACTTCCAGTCATCCCCAAGAAAACATAATTTCGATATCAACAGTGGGGTAAGAACTCGTTCTTCTCTTTATAATCTATGTGCATTCACTGCATTCATTTCACTAACTTGAACCCAAAAATGCACTAGAAGCTCTTAATGAACCCGAATGGGTAGAGGCCATGCAAGAAGAGCTGAATCAATTTGAAAGAAACCAAGTCCGGACTCGACCAACCGAGCCTTCGACCACCCGGTTATAGGAACCAAATGGGTTTTCAAAAACAAAGCTGGATGAGGGTGGAATAGTTATCAGAAACAAAGCTAGACTTGTAGCTCAAGGCTACAATCAAGAAGAAGGAATTGATTGTGGGGAAACCTTTGCCCCAGTAGCTAGAATTGAAGCCATTAGAATACTTGTTGGCATTTGCATCCTGCATGCATATTAAATTATATCAAATGGATGTTAAGTGTGCCTTTCTCAATGGTTTTATTGAAGAAGAGGTCTATGTCGAGCGAGCCTCCTGGTTTTGAAAACTCGGAATTTCCAAATCATGTTTTCAAACTTCAAAAGGCTCTCTATGGTCTTAAGCAAGCCCCTAGAGCTTGGTATGAAAAGCTGAGCAGCTTCCTGGTTCAAAATAATTTTAAAAGAGGTTAGATCGACAAGACTTTATTCATAAAGACCAAAGGGAAAGATTTTCTCATTGTTCAAATATATGTTGATGATATTATTTTCGGTGCTACTAATGAATTTCTATGCCGAGAATTTTCCGAGTTGATGAGTCAAGAGTTCCAAATGAGTATGATGGGAGAACTCAACTTCTTCCTTGGATTGCAAATCAAACAAGACAAAAATGGAATCTTTGTTCATCAATCAAAATACACCAAGGAACTGCTGAAGAAATATATGCTTCAAGATGCAAAGCACGCATCTACTCCTATGAGCGACGAGTATAAAGCTCGACTCGGATGAGACAGGTAAAGCGGTAGATCGAAACTCTATCGGGGTATGATTGGATCACTGCTATATCTTACTTCAAGCGGACCAGATATAATGTTCAGTGTTTGCTTATGTGCACGATTTCAAGCTAATCCAAAAGAATCACATCTCACTGCGGTGAAGAGAATATTCGGACATCTTGCGGGCACTCGGAATCTAAGACTATGGTACTCCGGAGACTCGAACCGACTCGACTCGGGTACTCGGACGCGGACTATGCGAGGATACAAAGTTGATCGAAAGAGCACATCCGGAGCTTGCCAATTTACGGGTCAATCCCTAGTATCCTGGCACTCAAAGAAGCAAAACTCGGTAGCTCTATCAACTGCAGAAGCTGAATATATTGCTGCTTGGAGCTTGTTACGCTCGGATTCTCTGGATAAAACAACACTTGAAGGACCTTGGACTATCTCTCAACTCAGTCCCAATCAAGTGTGATAATCAAAGCGCAATCAGTATCACTAAGAATCCTGTCCAGGCACTCAAAAACAAAGCATATTGAAGTCGGGTATCACTTCTTACGCGATCACTCGGAAAAGGGTGATATTACACTTGAGTTCATTCCTACTAATCTTCAATTAGCTGATATCTTTACTAAGCCTCTTGGTGAAGATCAATTGCATTTTATTCGGAATGAGCTTGGTATGTTAAATGCTTAGTTTTGTGTTATGATTCGTGAATATTTCTGTGCCTTGTGCTTTCATTGTTAATAACCATCAGTTCGGTTGATCACGTGATACTGGGCTGATAGTTATTTCTGTGTTTCGAGTCACTCGAAACTTTTACGAGTCAAACTCGGACGTAAGAGAAATTTGGACATCAAATTTTCTGAAGCTATCTCTAGAACAGTGGAGAGTTTCAGATTTATAATTTCAAACCCGTTTTCTCTCTCTTTCTCGAGCGCTGCGAACGGATCTTAACCGCAGATTTTAAACCACCGATATCTCAACCGTTGAAGTAGAACCGTCACACCGGGCATTAATTATCGATGGACGGGCTGAGTCGAACGGAGTTACTTAACGGATAGCGAACGGGCGCGCGTACTCACTATTAATAATGACTATCCGTCTTCATCTCGGTATTCTAAAACTCCTTCCCTCTCAAACGAAACCCTCTCGCGGAAGCATACTACGTGAATAGTGTTCCCCGATCGTCCGCGGACGTCGAAGAAGCTCTCTCTCTCTCTCGTAAGTTTTCAACTGCTCATCTCTCTTTCTTCTACCATTTTCGTTTTCTTCTCTTCTACACCTCCTTCTCTTTCTTTTTCTCTCAAAAAGTTTCATATTTTCATCTCTCACCATGCCTAAAAGAGGAAACCATCCCGACTTTCGGGTTTCTTCATCCTCTAAGAAGCCTCGCACCAACAAGCCGGAAAGCTCAACCCCTTCTAAACCCGTTGTCACCCAGACATCTTGCGTCTGGACGACAAGTTCTTCCCAACAACCAAATTCTCCTGGTTGTCCAATATCCAAACCACCGGAGTCTACCCTTTCTTGTGCTTCAGCGAGTTCATCTATCCTGAACTTGTTTCGAGTTTTATACTCATCTCACCCACTCCGAAAATGTTCTAACCTCTCGGGTTCGAACATTACTTGTTCGTATCAACACCTCCCTCCTTCACCGTCTGTTCAAAGTCTCTTCTCTCTTCTTGAACAGCAACCCTATCCCCTTCACTCGAAGTCGCCGACGACTTCTTTGAAAAGTACACTAAAGAATTCCCCGGGTCCGGAAAGAACTTTTACGTGACTCGGTTGAAGTCGAAGCCGGACTTCTGTGTTTCCTGCTGATGAGAACCTTCTTCTCACAGCATTCTAGCAAGGAGAACCCCAACTCCAAGCACCTCAAAGCCCTCTTCGATATCCCGGAGGGATACGAAGTCGACCTCTTCCCCTCCATCATTGAGCAAATGGCCGCTGTGCCAGCTCAACTCCAGAGCAAGAAGAACACCTCCCTTCCTTTCGGTGCTCTTCTCACCCTTGTATTCAAACAATTCCAAGTTCCTCTTCCCTCCGACCCTAACGCGGTGTCCGAGGCGGCCATTGTGGTCGGCAAGAAGGAACTCCGAGGGTACGGATACCAGGAAACTAACCCCGGTGTGCAGGTTCACAACTCGGAGCTGAGGCCTCCTTCTCCACCTCGGACTCGAAATCCACCCCTCTTTCTCTTCCCTCTTTACCTGGTGGTGCCTCCACCTCCGGTGCTTCCAAAACTCTCTCTGCCCTCTTGTCTCCTGTCTTCATGGACAAGATCACCTCTGTGTCCTCCGATTTCGGAGACATGCTCGGGGTTTCAAGTCCGTTCTTCGAGGTCGACCATCAACCAAAAGACTGGTCGAGTCCCAAATCCGAGAGCAGCGAGTCTCTCGTTCTTGAGATGAGAGAGCTGGTTAAAGAGCAGAAGGAGCTGGCTGAGCTCCTCGGAGAGAGACGGTCCAAGGCGGCTCGGGACCCGGATGACTCGAGACCCATCCGAGGCGTCTTCGAGCCCGAGCTCGACCTCCTCGGAGAGCGAGGAAGCCGAGGAAGCGAGAGGAAGAAGCTACGGATGCAGCGGAGGACGCCGAGGAACCTGCGGGCGAAGCAGGCCCTTCCGGGCAAAGGGAAGAAGAGGCCGTGGCAACTCGCTCCCCAAGCTCAAATTGCTGTACTCGGCTCGGACAGCGATCCGAGTGGGTCGAAGATCTCGCTCCTCCAGCGAGTCGGCCGAGCAGCCCCTCCAGCCCCCGAGGTCCCAAGGGAAGAACCTCTCGATCCACTATCTCCGGGTCGGCCCCTCGGAGCCGAGCCCCTGCGAACTATTCTGGTTCTCCCTTCGCGCGCTCAAGCACATCGTCAAGGTCTTATCGGCGCCGGCGCACCTCCGCCTCTACTCGAAATCCCCACCTTCCTAGTTGGAGCCATGCACTAAGTCACGATTCCTCGGTGTCTCCGAATTTCTGCTTCAAAATTTTCTTTTTGTCCGGACAACTTATGTGTATTACTTGTTCTTTTCTCCTTTCTTTTTGGTTCTTGTTTTTGCTTGAAAGGCAAGGGGAGAAAATGTAGTCGAAACTGGTTGTCTTGTTTAGGGGAGTTTTTACTGCCCTTGTAAATTTTTAATGGATTAATGCATTTCATTATTTCGAGTTCTTTCTTTTCCGAGTTAATGAGTTAAAGCATACTTTATCTTGCTCGATATATTGTATATCACTCGATCTATTCAATATGCCTTATCTTTTTATCAAACTACTCAGAATCAATCTATTTTCTTCTAACAAAGTTTCGTTTAAGTTTGGAATGCCTTTCATCAAAAGGGGAGATTGAAGACTCGGACATCTGCTCTATATCTTTCCGAGTCATGCAAAAGGAATCGGGTATAACGATGTCATTCATATAGAGTTTTGATTCCAAGGCATTCTCTCGTGTCTTAGAAACATACTTGAATTAAATAGTATCCTTCCTATGCGATTCGGCCTTCACATATCTCTTTAATCGTTTTTTAGTTAGCGACTCGGAAAAGTTGTTCTCTATTCCGAGTCCTTTCTCACTCGGAATCCGACTTGTGATTATTTACTCTATCGTTTGCATAGTCGGCATTCATAGTTCATTTCATGCTTAGTCTATATCAAGTTCTTTCTCACTTTGATATTTGCTTGTAGAACGTGTTTCTTTTCTTAAGACTAAGTCATATGGAATTCCGAGTATCATGGATATTAGACTCGGAATATTCCATTTCCTTTCGACTCGGATAATCAATTGCGTAATTTCTCAAGATTATTTTGTTATCTCGTGTCTAACCTTGGACCAAAGTATTTTATACTTTGAGAACCAAAGTTGTTTTACTTTTGTAGGTTATTCAATCGAGGATATCTTTTCAAAACTACAAAAGTAGCCGGCTTTAGAACGTCAAATCACCAGCGAGATATGGCTTTTCACCTTCCCTGCTTTAGTCTCGGAAGATTGTGTCGAAGTTGTCCGCTTCAATATCCGGAAAACTGGAACGCCAAGCCTAACGAGTGGTTTTCACCTCGGTTTTCAAGACACAACCGATGGTTTTGGGACTTCCAAGAGAGTTAAACCGTTGTCCAACGTTCATATTTCAACGGATACTTTCCGAGTGACTCGAAAGCCTTTCTCAACGGTCACGAGAGGACTCTCGGTCAGCGAGATGGAAATAACGGCTACTCTGCCTGGTCTTATCTATAAGAAGAAGCCACTTCACAAGACTTGAAGGTTGCGGAACATATTGTCTATACACTTACTTGTTCAAAGTTATTGTATTTTACTCTCAATCTTCAACTTACAACTCCCACTCGTAATTCATTACTTTACGAGTTGTAAGGTCTTGTACTTCGTTACAAACACTTCTTACTTTCTTTGTAAGGTCCCTTGACTAAGCTGTAAAGGTTAACTCAGCTTAGTTGTCCCTAGCTGTAAGGGTTATCTCAGCTAGGAAGTACTAGATCGAGATAAGGTAACTTCGAGTCTAGGAAAATCCGTATAGAGTTGTCTAAGGGAGCAACTCGGGGTTACTGTCAAGTTCACGGTATTTTGTGGACTCAAAATAGTGGATTTGACTTCGTGTCTGGATTGACACGGGCCGTGGTTTTCTGCCCCAGGAGGGTTTCCACATAAAAATTTCTGTGTTCTCTTTCTTAGTTCATTCTAGACTCGAGACGACATTAGTGCTCCTGCTCCTTCGATTCATTGCTTTCTAAGTCCAATCTTTTCGACCCCGTGTTTAGACTCGGATTCTGTCTTGGTCACTTTTCTGCACAAAAGTGTGTGTTTTCGCAAAGATGTTTCCATCACCCTATTCACCCCCTCTAGGGTGACTCGGACTCTCCCGAGCAAACCTTCAAGGTAGATCGGGCCGACTGAGTGGTCCGCTTAATTAATCTTGTCTATCCCAACTATTTTGCCTCTACTATTGTCTCCAAATGTGACTTTTTCTCCCTTCATATCTTCTAGCTCAAAGAAGAGTCTTGAGTCTCCACACATATGGCGTAAACAACCACCTGTCTAAGTACCAGTGATGCTTTCGTTTCTAAGTCACCTGTAAAACGAAACAACTAACCCTTCTCACTTTCTATTACAAACCCAAGTGACGAGTCTTGACTATGGTTCTTTTATGAGGAAGAGCACTTTTGGGAACCCATATTTGAATAATTTTGGGCTTGGTTTGATTCTAAGTCTCCTTTCTAGAAAACTGAGTCTGTGTCTCTTTTCTCTAAAAACCTTTTCTTTTGTAAACAGGTTGAGAAGGCTTTTTCAGGAAAACTGGTTTGGGCTCGGTCCCTTTTCTTTGTGAATGAATAAGGTCATGCTCAGCCTTTTGAACTTAACGGTTCGGAATCGGTTTTGAATATTGTTGTAAGAGTTATCCTTAGACCTTTACGAATGAGACACACCGAGAACCAAGTAAAAGACCAAGGTTTTCTAACCTTGAGTGAGTTTTAAAACCAACCCTTGAGACTCATTGAGCTTCGTTTCAGTTGCTCATTCTATGTTATGAGGCACTTGACTCAGTCTCATTGTCTTAAGCACTCGGTCTCAAGTACTTTTAAATTTTGTCTCAAGTTTTCTAACTCTTTTTCAAAACAATGCTCTTAGTAGTAAGAGATTCTAGTTGTTCTTTGAAATAAGAAGAGTCGAATTGGATATTTCTTCCAAGGTAAAGATTTATCTAGCAAGATCAAGTTAAGAAAACTTGAGGAAGTAGTTAATTACCACCGAGGAATTTTCTCCTCGAGCATCCGAACCATAACTGCCTCGACTCGGATTCAACTTCGAGTCCGTCGGTGCCATTAGACACTTTGAGTCATCACAATCATCATCTTTAGAGGAGTCATCATCGCACCATGTAGCCACCATAGCCCTTTTCTTCTTTCTATGTTTCTTTCTCTTTAGACAATCCTTGACACTATGCTCTTTGTCTGCTACACTCAAAACAAGCAAGAGTTCTTAATTAAAGACAAATTAGAAGAGAATGAGTATTGTCTTTTTGTAGAACTTTGCTTTGACCTCTTTTGCCACTTTTTGTACTTCATCATCTTTTTGAAGCCTCGGAAAATGAGTGCCGTGGGATCCTCTTCGACTTTGAGGAACTCGAGACTTTGTCGTCTATTTTCCGGGGCCTTAAGTGCAATGTTCCTTTTGGTGCTGACCTCAACTTCCGCTTTTTCTAGGTGTAGCTCATGAATGAGTAGCTACCCAATAAGCTCATCTAGTTTTAGGTTGGAAAGATCTTGAGCTTTCTCAATTGCTATCACCTTAGTACCCCATCTTCTCTTTGGTAGACTTCTCGGAATTTTTATGACAACTTCTTCGTGAGAGATCTTTCTACCGAGAGATTTGAGATTGTTGACAATCTTAATGAACCATATATACATCTGAGTGATGTTCTACTCAGGCTCCATTGTCTGGTTCGTTCATAGGTGTTGGTTGATGTATCCCACACCTCTTTGGCTATGTCATAGGCTGACACTTTATTGTATTACTTTGAGTTGATAGCGCATATAAGAGTGTTCATGACTTTGAAGTTTGTTAAGCTTGTCGTACAGTAACAAATTAAACCACTACTTAAACTTATAATAAACAATATAGCAAGGGCAAGTAGGGATCGAATCCACGAGGAAAGATATAATAACATGCAAGTTTTAATCTAATTAAATTTACTACTCTTAAAAACAAAACAGAAAATATAAATTAAAATCAATAACTAAAATTCATAGAAAATTATCTAATAACTAAATAAATAATTTATACAGAATAATAAAACTACAATAACCCAGAAATATTTTTGTATATTTTTAGAACAATTAAAACAGAAAACTAAAGCAGAAAATAAACAAATTCTAAAACAGAAAATTAAATAAGTAAAATTCTGCACTAAAATAATTACGAAAATAAATACTAAAATTATCCAAAATAATAATACTAATTTTCTAAACCTAATCAGACCCTAAAAATATAAAAATAAAATTTAAAAACCTAATTTACAAATTTATTTTATTAAAAACCTACAGTAATTAAATTCAAGAATTAAATCTGAAAAATATCAAATTAATTCCAAAAATTCTAAAATTTAATCACAGCAAACTAGGACTCTATCTAAACCCTAAAAGAAAATAAAACACAAAAAATAACAAAAGAAACTATTTTTAAACTAATTTCTAACAAACTGACTCAAAAATAATAAAAGCTGACAGAAAATTAATTATGAAAATTAAATTATGTAAAGACTCAAAATTAAATTAAAATAAAATTACTAAAACTAACCTAAAATACTGATCTTTAGGGGGTAACGAAATTAATAATAAAAGACTATATATTTATAAATAAAAATTGACAAACTAAAGAAAATAACTAAAAAGCAAACAAATAATTATCAAAGATAGCAAATTTATAAAAACACTTAGTATAATCTATATCCACCATGCAAATTATTATTTATCATTAACACACAAATTGATCTACCCATGAGCTAAACTGTAGAAGACAACCACTAGCGGATCTTCCCGTTTTTCCTTAGTTATTAGTTTACTTAGGCCTAGCCCTAATATAAACCCTACTAATATTGATAACCCTAGCACTAGCACTAGAATTTAATCAAATTAGAGCATTAAGTATTAGAAAAACATCATCTAGCACCTAATAACCAATCTACTAGCAAATTGATTTAAGAAGGATCTATGATAATTTCCTAATTAAAAGAGATGGGTATGAGCCATCCATGATTAACTAGGGTGATACTTATGTCTAAAAGATCAAGCAATTACGTACTTAAACCCTCTAAACTATCACATGAATTTATATAAAACTAAATAGCGTGCACTCTAATTAATTAGACATAAATTCATAAACATTAAACACAAATTATCATAGAATCATGGATCAAATCAATAAGACAATAAAAATCAAAACTTTGTTTCAAAATAAATAATTTAACATGGCTTCAATGAGATTATACTAAGTATAGAAAAAACTACTCACACATAATGTAATTTAAAATATGTAAACTAAATAAAAATATCATCTTTAATATCAAACTAATAATAAAAATAGAGTCTTTAAAATAAAAATTATAATAATAACACCATAATAATCCTTGCCATGGTGATGATCAAGAAGGTGATGAGGAGGATTATGATGATGATGGGTTATGAAGGGGAGAGATGATGATTTTGTGAAGGAAGGGGCAGCAAGATATGATGGGCGGCTGGTGTTAGCGTGAGCAAGAGATGGCAGCCAACAAGAGGGGGAAGGAGCAGCGAATTGATGATTAGCTTCAGGTGGTGGGGAGCGAGAGATGTTGATGATGGCAGCAAGGTGTGTGGCGGCTGGTGTTGTGGGCAGCCAAGAGGTGTTGTGGGCAGCCAAGAGGCCGCGGACAGCCAGCACAAGAGGCAGCAAGGGCTCCGTGGGGCTCCTCCCCATGATGATAATAAGTAGTATATATAGGGTGAAAGAGTTAGGGTTTATTTCTCTTTCTTCTCTTCTAAGTTTCCCTTTTCTATTCCACTTAGGATTTCCTAAAATATAATATCCTAAAATAAATATTTTATTACATATTATATTTATGGACCGACTTCATATATTTTCTTGGATGCTTGTCGGTAGTTAAAAATCCACTTTTAACGACTTTTCTTCTCTTCCCCACTTTATTCGATAATTACCTATAAATAGACAAAATAGAATAAATTAGATAAAATAAACTATATAATATAAACTCAATAACTACTAAAAATACGTATAAAATATGACTTAACATTCTTCTTGAACTTTTCCTTCTCCTCGGTGGTGTATTCCGCCTTCTCTTTGGGTACAACTCTTGTTCCTTCCATCTTTGTAGGAATGAAGTTTCCATGCTTGATGATGTTCCAAACATACTCATCACGAGTCATTGAGGAAGCATTCCATCATCTTCTTCCAGTTTGCAAAGTTTGATCCCTTGAGCATGGGTGGTTCGGTGGAAGATCTTCCTTCCTCAAACTCTCCATTGTTCTAAGCCATCTGATATTTATACCTTTGGATTGTGAGATCCTCTTAAAAGGGTAAGCACCGATACCAATTGAAGGTTTGCTCTTGAAGAGACTAAGTCACCCTACAGGGGGTGAATAGGGTGATGGAAGATTTTTGAGAAAATACAAACTGTTTAGCACAAAACAGGACTTAGAAAGTAATTCGAGTCTAGAATGAACGCAGAAAATGCAGTACATAGAGAAATACGTGGAAACCCTTCTAGGGCAGAAAACCACGGACAGTGCTAGTCCAAGCACCAAGTCAAATCCAGTATTTGAAATCCACAAAATACAAGGACTGACTTTTTACAAAATTGCTCCCTTAGACAATTCAATTATAGATTTGCCTAGACTCATGAATTTCCTTATATGATCTAGTACTTCCTAACCGAGGTACCCTTTATAGTTAGGGACAACTAAGCTGAGTTAACCCTTATAGCTCAATCAAGGGACTTAAAAGAAAGTAAAAAGAGTAGAAGTGTTTACAAGACTTTCCTTTACAACTCGAAAAGTAAGAATTACGGAATTAGAGTTGTAAGTCGAAGATTGAGTAAGTATGCACTACGTAAGTGTTAAGCAATGTGTTCAACAATCTTTAAGTCTTGTGGAGTGGCTTCTATTTATACATAGCAGGGAAGAATAGCCATTGAGACTTTTTCGGACTGATGAGCTTTAATAGTCATTATAATGGCTAGTCCGAGTCTCTCGGAAAAGGATCCGTTGTAATATAAACGTTGAGTGGTGGTCCTTGGCTAAAAAGTGGTCCATCCCTCTGGTTACGACTGAATTCTGGGGTGGAAATAATCGTTGGATACAAAGTTAAAGTTTACTCAATTTGAAAACAAACAGCCACGACACGGTGTTTGAGCCATGTCCCGAAAAGGTCGATTTCTATTTGCTTGGTGTTTAACGGCTAGAAACCAATTGCTTTTGCTTTTCAAAAATAGATTAGGTTTGTTTAATCAACCTGCAAAAGTAAATCAAAGTGGCACTCAAAGTATAAAATACTTTGGTCTAAGATTAGGTAAAGATAATAATTAATTCAAAGTAATTAAGCACTTAATTATCTTCAGCCTAAAAGAATGGAATTTTCTGAGTCTAATATTAATTAGGTTAAAATTTCATCTTGAGTCAATCCTTAAAATGATCAAGTTAGTAAGAATAAAGAATCAGAATACATAAACTTGACCAAGTAAATAATTTCATTAAGTATGCTGACTTAGAAAGTAGAATTAACGCTGTAATTCATTTTTGGTTTGGAACACCAAGTCGAGTACTTAGAATTTAAAGTGTTTGTGAAATTATTTACACATGACATTGTTCCGAGTTGTTTTTGAGTGGGTCGAAACCCGTTTAAGAGTGTTATGCTTGACAAATGGTTTCTAAGTGGGTCGAAAAGAATGAAAACTTAGATATAAGTTTTTAAAAGCTTAGAATGACTTATAATCAAAACTATAGAGAGATAGAAAGTTATACCTGAGTCTTTAGATATGACTTTTTATTATGGTCGATTTACAATGGTTAAAAGCAAAAACCGTCATAAAAAAGAGGCAGTGGCATTTTTGTAAACAAGTGGTCATTTATTACACCTATGACTACGGTTCTTTCACTAAACCGTAGTTGTACGTTAAGCCGTCAACTTTTGACTACGGTTCTTTGAAAGAACAATAGTCATAAGTCCTCTTTTGAAGAACTGTAATGAAATGTATGTCCAAACAACCTAAAATGCGAGAACCGCTACCTGCTGCTGGCCACTCTCGGTTTCACAATTTGCTCTCAACTCTTGCTCCGATCTCACTCTTCGGTTGCTCTCGTCCACTACCTCAAATCTATATTTTGTACGCAATTTTAGTAGTTATTTATTTTATATTATATAGTTTATTTTGTCTAAATTATTCTATTTTGTTAATTTTTAGGTAATTCTCGAATAAAACAAAAAGAGAAGAGAAGACGTTAAAAATGTTTATTTTGTGATATTTTATTTTATAAAGTCTTAATTTGAAGAGGAGAGTGAACATAATTATACCCCTAAACCCACTAGGACTTCTTCTTAGAGTTGCATAAGAAGAAAGAGACTTAAAAGAGAAGAGGAATCACTGTGCAAGGACTCTCACCCCACACCAACCTACTTATACTCATCATCCTCAAGGCTACCCGGAGGTGGCTTCTCATCACAATAACCCCCACCACCACCTCTCACCTATCCACCTAGGCCACCCCTTCTCTACTCTTTACATCATCACCTCTTATTATTATCATCACAATCTCACATCTTCATCTCTCATCCTCACGCCAACATTATCATAATTATCATCACCACTTATGTTCATCACCAACCCTCCTTATCACCATCATCTTGATCATCATCGTGCCGAGAAGAAATATTATGGTAGTAGTATATTATTGTAATTTTTATTTTAAAACTTCATTTTTATTGTTAGTTTAATATTAAAGATGTTATTTTTAAGTGTCCTAAATTATATTATGTGTGAATAGTTTTTATACTTAGTATAATCTACTTGAAACCATGTTAAATTATTTACTTTGAAACAAAATTTCGATCTTTACTATCTTATTGATTTTATCCATGATTTTATGATAATTTGTTCTTAACGTTTATGTTTTTATATCTAATTAATTAGAGTGCATGCTAATTAGTTTTATATAATTCATATTATAGTTTAAAGGGTTTAAGTACGTAATTGCTTGGTCTTTTAGACGTAACTATCACCCTAGTTAATCATGGATGACTCATACTCGTCTCTTTTAATTAGAAAATTATCATAGATCCTTTTTAAATCAATTTGCTAGTAGATTGGTTACTAGGTGGTAGATGATATTTTTCTAATACTTAATGCTCTAATTTGATTAAATTCTAGTGCTAATGTTAGGGTTATCAATATTAGTAGGGTTTATATTAGGGCTAGACCTAAGTAAACTAATAACTAAGGAAAAACGGGGAAGATCTCGCTAGTGGTTGTCTTCTACGGTTTAGCTCATGGGTACATCAATTTGTTTGTTAATGATAAATAATAATTTGCATGGTGGATGTAGATTATACTAGGTGTTTTTTTATAAATTTGATATATTTGATAATTATTTATTTGCTTTTTAGTAGTTTTCTTTAGTTTAATAATTTTTATTCACAAAGTTACAATCTTTTATTATTAATTTGGTTATCCCCCTTAAATAAAAGTATTTTAGATTATTTTTAAGAATTTTATTTTAATTTTATTTTAAGTCTTTATATATTTTAATTTTTAGATTATTTTTACTGTCAGCTTTTATTATTTTTGAGTCACTTTGTTAGAAATTAGTTTTAAAATAGTTTATTTTTTTATTTTTCATGTTTTATCTTCTTTTAGAGTTTAGATAGAGTCCTAGTTTGATGTGATTAAATTTTAGAATTTTTAGAATTAATTTGATAATTTTTCAGATTTAATTCTTGAATTTAATTACTGTAGGTTTTAGTTAAATAATTTCATAGTTTCGGTTTAAAATTTTTTTTATATTTTTAGAGTCTGGTTAGGTCAATAAAATTAGGATTAATATTCTGGATAATTTTACTATTTATTTTCGTAATTAATTTAGTGCAGAATTTTAGTTATTTAATTTTCTATTTTGGAATTTGTTTATTTTCTACCTTAGTTTTCTGTTTTAATTATTCTAAAATAATATTCAAAAATATTTCTGGGTTATTATATTTTTTTATTATGTATAAATTATTTATTTAGTTGTTAGATAATTTTCTATGATTTTCAGTTATTGATTTTTTAATTTATATCTTCTATTTTGTTTTTTAAGTATAGTAAATTTAATTAGATTAAAGCTTGCATGTTATTATATCTTTCCTCGTAGATTTGATCCTTACTTCCCTATGGTATATTGTTTATTATAAGCCTAAGTAGTAGTTTAATTTGTAAATGTACGACTAGCTAACAAATTTTTGTGCCGTTGCTTGGGAAAGAAAATAATAGTTGTTAATTTTATTTAATTGGAATATTGGATTCTAAAATCCCGAACTTTGGGGTTTTTTACGGGAATATCCCGAAATGTTGATTGGCATGACAGCATCCCGAATTTAAACCCTAATATTTTTGGGTATCCCACCACCGAGTTACGGGTGAAATGAATCGGTGGTAGAATGACGTGGCGGCGGAGGTTTGACTACTTTATTTTTTCATTTACATGTCATCCAAATTTGACCACTATTCCTCCATCTCACCCTGCCACTCTCTCTCCTCCTCTACCTCTGTTCATCTTTTTCCTCCACAACTCTCTTTGACACACTCTCTCCTCCTCTACCTCAATCTTCTTCATCCACAACTCTTTTTCTCTCTCTCTCCTCCCACCTCCTCTATGCCTCTCTCACCATATCTCCCCCTCTCTATCTCCCTTCTTCCCTCTAACTTTGAAGTCCTTTATTTTAAGTTTAATTGGGGTCTCAAATGTAACAACCCGACCCTAAATCACATTATTTATCTTATTAATTACAAGATTTATATCATTGAGTGCGTGCACTTCAATTCGATATTTTATATTTAAATTATTTTTATATGTATGTTATGCAGCTAAGGCGACGAAGTGGCCTCCAATAACATTTCATATTAATAATCATAAGTTTACAAATATGTATAAAAAGAAAATTTAGAAACTCGCATAAGTATATAACGGGTATAAATGTGAAGATAGATTGTTATAAAGTTATTAAAGGCTATATTTTAAGTAAAGCATTACATTTAAAACAGATCGTGCAATCTATTTAGAGCGTTATCGAATAAAATAATAATAATAATAGTAATAATATAAATTGGGTACATAAAATAAGATAATTAAAATAAAATAAAACAAAACAAAATAAATAATAAAAATAATAATGAAATAATGAAATAATAATAATAATAAAAATAAGAGATTTTTATGAGGAAAAATCCAGAATGGGCTTCGGAGTATTCGAGTGCAATTAAAAGCAAGGAAAAAATAAATCGGTGGCTCAAACAACACAAACTCGTCACTGCCTCTACCTCTCTCTCCCGTTCCTCTACTTCCTCTCCCCTGCCTCTCCACGCCCTCCCCTCGGTCGCGTCGTTTCTCGCGACCGGACGCCGCCAACGCCGGGCGGAAGCCGACGCTAGCACCGGCCGAAGGCCACCGTCGCTCCTCTCTCTATCTCTCTCTCACGTTCGCACTCCCTCTCTCCCCGCGCCAGCCCTGCTCCCCTGCTGCGGCCCAACTATTGGCCAACCCCGCTGCCCCGGCCACTAAAGCTTGTCGCCGGCCGTCCCGATAGTCGTCGGAGCAACACCGACACGCCACCAGCCCTCCTTCCTCTCTTTGGTTCCACTCTTGGGTTTGAAGGTAAAAACCTAAACCTTAATTCATCTCCCTTAATTATCTACCTATTGATTGTAGTTGAAAATTGAATTATATGATTTAGAAAGGTTTTTATGGTGTGAATTTAATGATTGAATTGGGAAAATTTTGAATTAATTGAATGACTGTGATTTGAGATTTTGATTGAGTCATCTGTGCACGAATTGTGATTCCTCTTATGAAATTGTGATTTAGTGAATTGAATTGGGGATATATTAATGTGAATATTGAGTAATTTGATGGTTTGGTTGCATTTTGGAATTGGCTACAATTGAGCAAAAAGGAAGAAAAATGTGTAGGGAGATTGAAGTTGGGTACAAGTTGTGTTGAAGGCATGTAGCAATTTGAGCAAATTAGTACACCTAATCGTGATTGGGAATGTGAATTTTGTTGAGGGAACGATGTGTGTATCCTTAAATTAAAAGTAGTGTACTTGTGGCATAAGTGGAATTTGAGTAAAGTAAATTAATTTATGGGAGGTAATGAGGTGAAAAGTGAGTTAGTGGTGAGGATTTGCAGTGATTTTAGGCTTGGCAAAGCTAATCGAAGCGGGGATAGTTAATGATGATGATAATAATAATAATAATAATAATAATAATAATAATAATAATAATAATAATAATAATAATAACAATAATAATAATAATAATAATAATAATAATAATCATAGTAATTATACCATATATTTCGTATGCTAAACAAGTTACAATAGCGAAGGTATAATGAGAATTCCAAAATAAAAGTCTTTCGATCTAAGCGAAGTAATAGATTAAATTGTATAAAACATCAACAATTAGCTTAAATAAATCTCTTGCGCAAATTATGTGTTGTGGACAAAATTTTAGACGGAAGTAACATAATAGAATAAGTAATGACAATCTTAATTCTATCGATTACGTAATAAATAAAGAAAATGAAATAAATTGCAAGCACTTGTACGAATGCGGTTATTGAAACTCAAGAGAAACGTTATTAACAATAGAAATCTATTTGAAACAGTATTGAGGCCACTTCCGTTGTCGACTAGCTGGTAACTTCAATTTTTATAAGGTGGAGAAACAAAGATTTTCAATCCAGTGTACGTTCATTGCCTGTACCCTTCGAAAATTCATATATTTCAGCAAATCTCAACATTTCTCATATAAATAACTAATAATGAATCATTTGCAAATCAAGTTTTGTGACCTAATTAAGTGGTCCCTGCTCAATTATCAATTATCGGGGCTTATGCCCTTCAATTTCACCCGCGCGGCTTCAACTCGGGTTCTCGGTCGGCATGGGAGGTGTGCACCTTATTCAAAGATCGTATCAATTATCAAGGGGTTCCACTTTCGGATAATAACCGGCAAGTAAGTTTTACTCATATTCTCTCCCCCGATTTCAAACTAAAATGAATTGAAATGCGCGCGCTCAATTAAAATGTTTCAAAGCGGTTTTACAGTGCAGGAATGTTTGTACTGAGTTTTGACTCATTCTTCGAAATATTTTACTATTTTTGTTTTTAGGAAATGCATCCGTGAACTGTCGCTTGCCTAAGAAGCCTGAAGGAAGCAAGACCTAGCTGGATACTCCGTTACAATTGTTCCATGATGGGTTAGATGCTCACAGTGATTCTCCTGCACACCTAATTTTGGGTTTGACTTAGAAGGTAATTAAATAATGTGTATTTTCTTCCACGAGACTATTGTATTAGCTTGTTGGGATTAGTTTGTTAAAATTGTCGGGCTTGACTTCCTGCGACGTAACATTCAATGTTTTTCGGACTTATTTAAGCATAACCGATCGACACAGGTTATGATGGTATTTTATTTTAGCATGGTCCTATTATTAAGGCGGCGGTAGCACCTTCGCTTGTTAATTTCCGCTGCGACCATACCTAACATTCTCGAATTAGAGAATTATTAAGTAATAGTGATTGGGGCGTTACGGTTGTGGTATCGAGCGCGATTTGGAAATCACTCGTGAGCAATAGGGTTCTAAGGTGTCATGATTTGAACTTTAGGAAAATTACGCCGCTATTATTTCCTCAAGTTATCATTTTGGGACTTGTGTATAAAGTGTAAATGTTGGATTGATATATATACTTTTGGGTATGTTAGCATAAACGATGTACATACTAACTCAAGTTGCTAATGTGCATTCCATAAATTTTTCAGTGTTGTAGCTTGTAATTAAGTTTATATAGTTTGTATCGGATGTATCATGAACCATTTAGGTTGTTTTAAGCCTTAATGTATATTGGTGAGACTCCGGCATGTGGCCATTGAGTTTGTACTCCGAGCGTGTGGCTCGTTGGGTGTAATTGTGCTCTTTATGTAGGGTTTTAAGGCTTCAAGCCTCGGGAATAGACCATATTACGAGACGGAACTCTGCCGAAATTTTTAGAAAACATCACTCTTTTAGAAAAATTCCTTTATTACCTTCAAGTTGGAGTTAGAAAGCAAAAACCGACACCTAAATAAGTCTTGGGACTTCCTTTAATTAAGGATTTCTCAACCAGGGCTGAATGATAAACTAACATATCATTTGGTGTTACTTATTATATAAACGCAATGAAAGGAGGAGTACAAAGTATATTTTATATTAGAAGTTGTCAACAATTTGTTTCAGTAGGAAAGGAAAAAAAAAATTAATTAGGAAAATTTATATTTATATGATTCAGCATGTCCTAGCTAGAAAGCAATAACGTAATTTCGAATGTGACTGTAGAGTTGGGTAATGACTAAGGACTTGCCGAATAGGCATTAGAAACTCCTTCCAATTCGCAACAAATCCTTAGTGAAACCCAATTTATACCCCTAGAGACTTTCACGAGACAACGTGGACCCAAGCTATTGGAGAAATTTGGTGACATAGTTAATGAAAAGGATTCTTCTTACACCTACTAAATCCACTTCTAAGCCTAACAAGTTAGCCGACAGAGTGACTCATCGTACTCTTAAGATTTACAATAGAAAGATTGATACAAGTGGAACTAGAAGAATGTATTAGGAGAAAGAAAAAAGTTTTTAGAATTGAAAATGGACAACAACATGACGAAAATGCATTACACTAGTAAATTTATGGAGATATCTAGATTTGCCCCAAATTTTGTCGCAACCGACGGGATGAAGATGATAAGATTTAAGGAAGCCTTTACCTATTATATTCGGTACCAACTTGTTGGCCAACTTATCAAATATATAAAGAGTTGAACGTGTAAGGAGTGAACTAAGGACCTTAAATCTTGAAAATTCATAAAGGCAGTGGAATAATATAAGTAAGAGTGTGGGTCAAAAGAAACATGTTACTAGTCCCAACAAGGGTCACTCATTGATCATTTCTGAATCCTGTGGGATATGTGGTCCAATAAATCATACCACATCGGATTATCGAGTAGGTAGTAATAAATGTATATGGTGTGGTAGGCTTGAATATTTAGTAAACACTTGCCCGAGAAGATAGAAAGTCTGTAGAGTAGGGAGTTGTATAGCCCTGATGGTACCTAGTCAAACACCCATATCGTCTTCTAAACTTGTGCCTATGGGATGAGCATACGTGATTTTAAAAAAAAAAAAAAAGGGGGCCGCAATTTTAAGGACTTGTCTTTGTCATTGGAAATCTTTTTCTAAATTTGAAGTCTTTTATGTTTTATTTGATTCCTGTGCCACCCATTCATTTGTATTTACTTAAGTTGCCTCAATCAAATTCGGAAGATCGTAAGAGTGAATAGAGTACTAAATCGAGTTGCCAAATGGGAAAAGTGGTAAAAGGTTCAATTCTTTATCGGCATGTGCCAAGGTCATATGTGGGGAGTTACTTATCGCATATTTAATCCAATTTAATATGTGAGAATTGAGGTAATGTTAGGAATGGATTTAATATGTGGGAATTGAGGTAATGTTAGGGATGGATTGGTTGGCGACATATGAAGTGAACAAGGCTTGTAAAGGTTGTAAGATTATTTTAAAGGGCCAGGAAGGAGAAAGAAGTGTGTCGGGAGGAAAAAATACAAAGGAGTATTTCATAACTTCAGTCATGAAGGTAGTTAATTATTAAGAAATGACTACATAAGGTATTAATGTTATGCTATTAAGGATAGAAAAGAAGAGACAAATACAAACGTTACACCTGTAGCATGCCATTTTTCAGATGTATTTCTTAAAAATTTATATGGTCTATCTCCTTAAAGGGAGATTAAGTTTGAGTTTGAACTAATTCCTAATGCATAATTCATTTTCAAAGCGCCATATAGGATGACCCCAATGGAACTCGAAGTGTTGAAAGCCAAGCCTAATGAATTACTACAAAAAGGATTTACTAGGCCAAGTGTGTCACTTAGAGAACTTCAGTCTTGTTTGTGGAGGAGAAGGACGATACTTGGAGACTTTATATAGATTATAGGGAGCTAAACAAGATAACCCCTCCTCGAATAAGTATCCTTTACTCTGAATTAATTATTTGTTTGATCAATTTCAAGGAGCCGATGTGTTTTATCAACTTAGCATTAAGCGAAAGATACACCCAAAACTGCGTTTAGAGCCGGATATGAGCATTATGAATTTAAGGTGATTGTACGTGGACTTACCAATATACCTGCTACATCCATGACTTTCATAAATGGAATTTTAGGCGTTATCTAGATAATTTGAGGTAGTACTTAGTGATGATATTGTTCTATACTCTAAGGATAAGGGAAAAGTCTGTCAAGCATGTGAGAACAACGCTATAAACTTTGAGAAAACGTCAAGTGTATGCCAAATTGCAAAAATGTGAGCTCTAGCTAGAAGAAGAGGCATTTTTAAGGCATGTTGTTTCCAAGGAAGAGGTTAATATCGATCCTCATAAGGTAGACGCAATGAATCGAATGGTCCAAACCAACCAATGTTATGTAAGTGAGGAGTTTTCTTGGGTTAGCAGATTATTACCGGAGGGTTGCACAAGATTTTTCAAAAATAGCATCACCACTAACCACTTCATTAAAGAAAACAACCAAATTTGAGTGGTCGAATAAATGTGAGGAGGCATTCCAGGAAATGAAAAAAAAAAAAAAAGAAAGAGGGAAGAAGAAGGTTAACTAGAGCCCCTATTCTTATCTTACTCATGGGAGGTAAAAAGTATATCATCTATAGTGAGGCATTTAAAAACGGGTTAGGATGCGTATTAATACGGGATGACAAGGTCATAGCTTATGTATCTCGACAAGTCAAACCATGTGAAAAGACTTATCCTACTCATGAATGGAGTAGGCTCTTGTTGTTTTGCTTTAAATATTTGGAGATATTACTTGCATGGGGTAACATGTAAGATTTATATTGACCATCGGAATTTGAAGTACATTTTTACCCAAAAGAAGATCAATATGAGGCAACGCTGCTAGTGGAATTACTTTAGGATTATGACTTACAAATATGATATCACTTAGTGAAAGTAAATATAGTGGCAAATGCTTTGAGTAGGGAGACAAAACACAGTTTGAATGTAATAATGATAACTCAGCTCGTTGTTATACGAGACCTCCACAATATGAGTATTAAGTTAGTCTTACATGGACAAATGAGTGGGTTCCTAGCAGCGATAAAGGTATAACCTATTATAACGAAGGATATTGAGTTAGGCTAAAACGATGATGTCGGGATGGAAAGGACTAAGAAAAATATTGAAGGGGAAAATCTCCTAGTTTTAAGGAATACACGAGGATGGAACCTTAAGGTTTGAGAATCAGTTTTGTGTACTCAAGAAAGAGGAATTGAAAAGGAAAATTCTTAAGGAAGCACATAATACACAATATTTGGTACATCTAGGAGGAATAAACTGTGTAAAGACTTGAAACAATATTTTGGGTGAAATAATAAGAAAAGAGGTAATGCAGAATATGTAAATAACTATTTAACTTGTCAAATGATAAAGGTTGAACATCAAAGTCTTGTAGATGAGTAAGACCTCTGGAGATTCCTACCTGTAGATGAGATTCAATTTCAATGAACTTTTCCACAAGATTACCAATTATTACTTCAATGAAAAATGTTTGAGTGATTGTTGACCGACTTATTAAATCTGCGGATTTTGTACCAACACATGACACATAGAATGTAGAGATACCGACACAATTATACATCAAAGAAGTCGTTAGGTTACATGGGAATACCTAAGAACATTATATCCGATAGCGATAATAGGTTTCAAATGCGTTTACGGTAAGCTCTATAGCGACCTTTTGCGACTAAACTCAATATTAATAGTTCATAACATCCGAGAACAAGTGGGGCACACTCGAAAGAGTTAATTAAATATGAGAAGATATATTGAGAGCATGTATATTCAACTTTAAGGAAAATGGGAAACTGAATTGTCTTTGGTGGACTTCTCCTATAACACAGCTTATCAAGTCATCGGTAAAATCACCCTATTTGGAGCACCATATTAAATGAAATGCGGAACCTCATTGTATTGGAGTGAGTTGAATAAAGCATTGACTATATAGGCCTGAGTTGACCTAAGGACAATTGAAATGGTTAGTAAGATTTAAGAACACATCAAGGCAGCCCAAAGCCGACAAAGAGTTATGCAAATAAAAGAAGGAGACCATTGGAGTTTGAGGTAGGAGATAAAGTATTTCGAAAGTGTTCCCGGAAAAAGAGGTCGGATGGTTCAACGATAAAGAAAGATCAAGTCCTAGGTATATTGACCCATATGAGATTATAAAGAAGTTTAATCCAATATCTTATATATATATCTCTATGTCATTTGAACTTGATTATGAGAATAACATCTTTCATATTTAGCAGCTCAGGCGGTACATACCCATTCTAGGTCATAATATTGTCACAAAACCTCTTAAAATCGCCGAAAACCTAATATAGGAGGAGCAACCGAGTGCAAATATTGGATTATAGAGTCAAGAAACTCCGTAATAAAAGTATTCCTTCGGTGAAAGTATTGTGGACTAACCATACATCCTTGGAAGCCACATGGGAAGCGAGGAAGGTATGAGAAATAAACGCCCTTACTTATTTTAATGCAAGTCTCGCAAACCTCATTGTCGAATGTGCAAGTTTCGAGGACAAAACTTATTTTAATGGGGGACGACTGTAACAACCCGACCCTAAATCACATTATTTATCTTATTAATTACAAGATTTATATCATTGAGCGCGTGCACTTCAATTCGATATTTTATATTTAAATTATTTTTATATGTATGTTATGCGGCTAAGGCGACGAAGTGGCCTCCAATAACATTTTATATTAATAATCATAAGTTTACAAATATGTATAAAAAGAAAATTTAGAAACTCGGATAAGTATATAATGGGTATAAATGTGAAGATACGTTGTTATAAAGTTATTAAAGGCTATATTTTAAGTAAAGCGTTACATTTAAAATAGATCGTGCAATCTATTTACAGCGTTATTAGAATAAAATAATAATAATAATAGTAATAATATAAATTGGGTACATAAAATAAGATAAGTAAAATAAAATAAAACAAAACAAAATAAATAATAATAAAATAATGAAATAATAATAATAATAAAAATCAGAATAAAAATCGAGAGATTTTTGTGAGGAAAAATCCAGAATGGGCTTTTGGACTATTCGGATGCAATTAAAAGTAAGGGAAAAAATAAATCGGTGGCTCAAACAACACAAACTCGTCACTGCCTCTACCTCTCTCTCCCGTTCCTCTGCTTTTTCTCCCCTGCCTCTCTATGCCCTCCCCTCGGTCGCGTCGTTTCCTGTGACCGGACGTCGCCAACGCCGGGCAGAAGCCGACGCTAGCATCGGCCGAAGGCCACTGTCGCTCCTCTCTCTATCTCTCTCTCGCGTTCGCACTCCCTCTCTCCCGCGCCAGTCCTGCTCCCCTGCCGTGGCCCAACTATTGGCCAACCGCCGCTGCCCGGCCACTAAAGCTCGTCGCCGGCCGTCCCAATAGTCGTCGGAGCAACACCGACACGCCACCAGCCCTCCTTCCTCTCTTTGGTTCCACTCTTGGGTTTGAAGGTAAAAACCTAAACCTTAATTCATCTCCCTTAATTATCTACCTGTTGATTGTAGTCGAAAATTGAATTATATGATTTAGAAAGGTGTTTATGGTGTGAATTTAATGATTGAATTGGGAAAATTTTGAATTAATTGAATGAGCTGTGATTTGGGATTTTGATTGAGTCATTGTGCACGAATTGTGATTCCTCTTATGAAATTGTGATTTATTGAATTGAATTGGGGATATATTAATGTGAATATTGAGTAATTTGATGGTTTGGTTGCATTTTGGAATTGGCTACAATTGAGCAAAAAGGAAGAAAAATGTGTAGGGAGATTGAAGTTGGATATAAGTTGCTTTGAAGGCATGTAGCAATTTGAGCAAATTAGTACACCTAATCGTGATTGGGAATGTGAATTTTGTTGAGGGAACAATGTGTGTATCCTTAAATTAAAAGTAGTGTACTTGTGGCATATGTGGAATTTGAGCAAAGTAAATTAATTTATGGGAGGTAATGAGGTGAAAAGTGAGTTAGTGGTGAGGATTTGCAGTGATGTTAGGCTTGGTAAAGCTAATCGAAGCGGGGATAGTTAATGATAATAATAATAATAATAATAATAATAATAATAATAATAATAATAATAATAATAATAATAATAATAATAATAATAATAATAATAATAGTAATTAGACCATATATTTTGTATGCTAAACAAGTTACAATAGCAAAGGTATAATGAGAATTCCAAAATAAAAGTCTTTCGATCTAAGCGGAGTAACATATTAAATTGTATAAAACATCAATAATTAGCTTAAATGAATCTCTTGCGCAAATTATGTGTTGTGGACAAAATTTTAGACGGAAGTAACACAATAGAGTAAGGAATAACAATCTTAATTCTATCGATTATGTAATAAATAAAGAAAATGAAATAAATTGCAAGCACTTGTACGAATGTAGTTATTGAAACTCAAGAGAAACGTTATTAACAATAGAAATCTATTTGAAACACTATTGAGGCCACTTCAGTTGTCGACTAGCTGGTAACTTCAATTTTTATAGGGGGAGAAACAAAGATTTTCAATCCAGTACGTTCATTGCTCGTACCCTTCGAAAATTCACATATTTCAAGCAAATCTCAACATTTCTCATATAAATAACTAATAATGAATCATTTGCAAATCAAGTTTTGTCACCTAATTAAGTGGTCCCCGCTCAATTATCAATTATCGGGGCTTATGCCCTTCAATTTCACTCGCGCGGCTTCAACTCGGGTTCTCGGTCGGCCCGGGAGGTGTGCACCTTATTCAAAGATCGTATCAATTATCAAGGGGTTCCACTTTCGGATAATAACCGGCAAGCAAGTTTTATTCATATTCTCTCTCCCGATTTCAAACTAAAATGAATTGAAATGTGCGCGCTCAATTAAAATGTTTCAAAGCGGTTTTACAAGTGCAGGAATGTTCGTGCTGAGTTTCGACTCATTCTTCGAAATATTTTACTGTTTTTGTTTTTAGGAAAAGCATCTGTGAACTTTCCCTTATCTAAGAAGCCCGAAGGAAGCAAGACCTAGCTGGATACTCCGTTATAATTGTTCTATAATGGGTTAGATGCTCAGAGTGATTCTCCTGCACACCTAATTTTGGGTTTGACTTAGAAGGTAATTAAATAATGTGTATTTTCTTCCACATACTATTGTATTAGCTTGTTGGGATTAGTTTGTTAAAATTGTCAGGCTTGACTTCCTACGATGTAACATTCAATGTTTTTCAGACTTATTTAAGCATAATTGATCGACAAAGGTTATGATAGTATTTTATTTTAGCCTGGTCCTATTATTAGGGCGGCGGTAGCGCCTTCGATCGTTAATTTCCGCTACGACCGTACCTAACATTCTCGAATTAGAGAATTATTAAGTAATGGTGATTGGGGCGTTACATCAAATCTCAACCAGCAATCTTATACTCTTCTTCAACTCACACATGACCCACTAATCTCATCATCCAACGTCGAAAATACGAGAGCAGCATAAACAACAAATTTTTTCAAATTTTAAAGGAAAAGCATGAAACAAAGCCAAAAATCAATTAAAAAAAAAGGATATTAAGCCTAAAGACACCATAACTAGATGATGAAATTCGATTAATTTTAAGAAAAATTAGTTATATCAAGCCTAAAAAGGCCATACCCCAAATGATGATATTCGCTTAATTTTAAGAATAACAGTTGTAATTAATTAGAAAGAGAGAGGACAAAGTAACATCTTAGAGCAGTGAAGAAATAAATGAGATAACTACAGAGATAGGGTGTTGAGAGAAATATTTTACTTGTAAGTGCATGGTGTAGTTGTAGTTAGGATCCGGCAAGTACGGGTCGTATCCACAAGGAACTCGTTTTCAAATACTAAATCCACCTAAAAACTCTAATCTAGGTAAAAACTCGGTTCGACGAGTGATTTGGTTTTTGGATTCAACTAAAAACAAAATAACTATGAGAGATCAATCAATAACAAGCCTTAGATTGGGATTAATCACACTACAATGCCTGAAATCAACATCAAATACCGCTTGAGATTTGCCTATGCTAGCAGTTTAGAAGGGGGTGACACCAAATTAAACCTATCTTCGCCTACTTTCGAAGGTCAAAGACTAATCTTGCACAATCTAATCACTTATTTTCATAGGATTAACAAAGAGCAAAATCACAATAAATGCATCTCATAACCCCCAATTTAAACCTTAATTATTTTCATAATAAAGTTCTAATTGTTCACAACGTCATTCTAGGCAAGTTTTCATCTTTCGATGTTTACAATACCCTAATAAAAACATATGAGTCCTCTTTCGAGGCAATCAACGAAAAAGTGATGAGCGAAGTGAATTCTAACCTAACAAGCATAGAACAATTCAATTGGTACTCAATTCATGATTATCAAGGCATAATAAGGATAAATCCCAACCTAAGTGGAGAAATTAGCCCCTAAACATGATACCAAACAATTGACAGAATTTAGGGAACATAGCCCCGGAGAAACGAAGAGAAATTGTTAAGAAAAGATAAAGAGAAGAAATTACGATTACCGAATAAAAACTTGAAGCGATTCAATCATACAAAAACTTGAAGTAGAAAAGTGGAATTGAGTGTTCTTAAGTCTCCTTTTGGGGCTGCCTCTCGAAAAACCTAACTAAAATTTAGAATTCTGGAAAAGATCCCTAAAAATTACAATTTGGAAACTTAAAATAGTAGTCGCACGATCGTGCAAGGTCGCACGGAGTACCGTGCGAAATTCTCGCTGCAGTTCGCACAGTCTATGCGACTTCGCACGAGGGGCTGTGCGAAAACTCTGAACTCTCCGCCCGGTTTCGCACAACTCGTGTGACTTCGCACAGGGGCTGTGTGATCTTCTTTGACTTTAAACCCTTCGCTCGATGATCTGCACGGTCGTGCAACTTCTCTTGATGTATTTTAGGCTTCTTTCTTGCCTCCTCTTTGGATCGAACTTTCCTCTTGATCGCTTTTCATCAAATTTGTCTCGAATCTCTCTATTTTAAGCCCAAAACCTGTAATAAAGAGATTATGAGCTTAGGTGACGATAAAGAGAAAATGAGCAAAATCCAACCCAAAACCGAATAAATATCATTGAAATCATCACGGAATTGGGTTAAATAATGCCTTAAAAATCGATAAAAACAAGGTTTAACAGAGGGAAAAAGAATGAGAGAGAATTCAAGTAATTGATCCCATATGGGTTTATGAATTTTGACAAAACCTGTTCATTTTGCCAAGTCGAGAGAGAAATTTCCATATTTCTGAATCTTTTAAGTTTATTAATTCACCCACCGAAATTTTTTCAGAGATGGTGAGAAATTACTCGTAAGCTTCGAAAGGAAAATCCAAATTTCACCAGTGAAGCAACCAAAACTCAAAAGTAGCTTTTGATGCAGCTCTAATTACGTGGATGAATCTGAGAAGTTGAGTATTAAAATTATATAAAGAGATGGAGGAAAGAGGAGTCATGAAAATTGTTTGAGAAAGGGGATGGAGGATCTAAAGGAAAGAGAAAGAGGAGCTAAAGGAGAAAGATTTAAATGAGAGAGAAGAAAATTATTTGAAAAAGGGGATGGAGGATTCGAGAGGAGAGAAAAGAGGACCAAGAGAGTTGTGGAGGAAGAAGACGAAGGGAAGTAGTGGAGGAAGAAGACGAAGGGAGTTAGAGGAGGAGAGAGAGTGGCAGGGTGAGATGGAGAAATATTGGTCAAATTTGGATGACATGTAAATGAAAAAATAAAGTAGTCAAACCTTCGCCGCCACGTCATTCTACCACCGATTCATTTCACCTGTAACTCGGTGGTGGGATACCAAAAATATTAGGGTTTAAATTCGGGATGCTGCCATGCCAATCAATATTTCGGGATATTCCCATCAAAAAACCCCAAAGTTCAGGATTTTAGAATCCAATATTCTTATTTAATTTAGATTTACTACTTTTATTACTTCATTATGACTTTAATAGTTTTTTTTCGTAGTTTTTTTAGTGTTTTTTTTAATTTTGAGAAGGAGCATACATTTGATGAAGTTGAAGCCAAGTAAGTGTTTCGATTCTGTTTTTGTAAGTTCCGAAATTATTGAGATGACAACTTTACGTGAGCTTGCCGCACCTAACTTGGATACACAACTTGTGCCTATCTCATATCCCGCATTGGACTGACCACTAAAACCGAACTCCGAATTTTTAAATATATTACCTAAATTTCATGAACTGCTCGGTGAGGACCCATATCGTCATATCAATAAGTTTATTATTACATGTTCCACTATGCAACTTGAGGGAATCACCCAAGACCAAATTAAGGTGAGAGCCTTTCCCTTTTAACTGCTGCATAAGGCTAAAGATTGATTTTATTACCTACCCCCGCAACATTCACTACATGGACCCAAGTTCATAAAGCATTTTTAGAGAAATTTTTTCCTGCATTTAGGATAGGGCCAATTAGAAAAGAAATTTGTGGCATTAAATAGATGATTGAGGAGACTTTTTCTGAATATTGGGAGCATTTTAATAAATTATGTGCTAGTTGTCCCGAACATCAAATTTCTGAGCATTTATTGATTCAATATTTTTATGAACGTTTATTGCCAATAAATAAAAATATGGTAGATGTTGATAGTGGAGGGACCTTGTTTAATTAGACTCCAACTCAGGCTAGAGAATTGTTTAATATTATGACCCAAAATACTCAACAATTTGGAATTGGAGATACCTAATTTATGAATGTTAATGAGTTTAATTTAGGTCCATCTATAGAGACTCAATTGTCCCAAATTACTATTTTGTTGAACAAATTGGTCCACGAGAGAAGAAGCGAGTTGTTTGTAGTATTTGCCATTTAGAGGGTCATGTTGCTAATTCATGCCCTACACAACAAAGAGGGCATGTGAATGTTATTTTTTCCAACTAAGGTCAAATGAACCATAACCCATTCTCGAACACTTATGAAGAATGGAGTGACTACTGTAACCTTAGGTATGGATTTGAAGCAAACCCCTAGAATTTGATGAATCCATTGCTCATGACAAAACTAATTATCTTTTAGAGCAAATCATTAAGAAGATGGATGACCAGAAAAAGGAGACTCGACCTTAGGTTCCAAAGCTTAGAAATGACTATTAAGCGGGTTCAAGAGAGATAGACTACCAACGATACCATAATTAGTAACCTACAAGCTCAAATGCAATCTCAACCTTTCCAAGATCCAAAAGAAAATGTGAGTGTCATAACACTTAATAGTGGGAAAGAGTTAGAGGAATCTAGGAAAAACATAGAGTTACAGACTGAATTAGAGGTCAAGGAATCTAAACTTGACCAAAACAAAGATGACGCCTCTAATGCTAAGGAAATAGGTGAAAATAAGAAAGATCTTCACAAGCCTATCCCACTTTTTCCTAGTAGATTGATAAGCACAACTCTTATGATAGACGAGACAATTGAAGATGTCATAGAAATATCTAGTAAGGCAGAAATCAACATTCCTCTTCTAGATACCATGAAATGAGAACCTTGTTATGCTAAGTTACTTAAAGATCTATTCATGAACAAATTAAAATTAAAAAGGAACAAAAAGGTAAGTGTGGGGAGAATACATATGCCCTTTTCCAAAAGAAATTTCCCGCTAATTACAAGTATGTATGAGACTAGATCTGTTTAGTGTGGGAAATGCAATTAGATGATCCTTGACCTGCAGAGGTGTGGAGCCAAAGATGGTAAACAAAGGCGCTGGTTGGGAGGCAACCCAACATTTTTCAGAGAAGTTTATGTTATCTCTATTATTTTTATTTGATTTTTATTTTACATGCATTAGGGACAATGCATGAATTAAGTGTAGGGAGTGCATCCTGCATTTTAATTTTATGCATTTATTTTTATCTTATTTTCAAATTTTTTTTTCCGTATAAAGAAATGCATGAACATGAATATATGTTAGGTTAACTTGCTTAAATTTTTCTATTTATAGTTTTTCTTTCCCTTTGTAAGTGAGAAATTTGAACATGCTAATTGTCATTCAGAGTTGTTTGAATTAATTCTCATATATTTCTTCAATTAATGGCAATCATAATTTTTCTGTTAGTTTGATAATGTTATATGATCGTGATAGAGGCAATAAATTGACTTAAACTTTTCACATAGACTACTGAATTTAGCAGATTCACTCATTGAAAATTTGATTTTTCTTGTCTTGCCTATTGAAGTTTAGAATATGTTGGTTTACTCGACACAGGCTGGTTCAAGTGGTACAACATTTGTTCCCCTTAAGCGGCTTGTGTATGGAAAAAGACATGTGCTCGAAGAGTCAACCCCGTTAAGGGCTGTTTACAACTTGCCAACAAATAATTTGTTTTAACAAAAAAAAAGAAAAAAAGTTAGTCTACCAACATGGGTAGGCGTTGGTGGCTCGGCACCATTTCCCTTAAGTTTAGGTCTCAAGTTGAGCCTTTATGAATGGAGTAACCCATATTGGGAGAGTCATGCCTCTTTTGGGTCGATCAATGGCTCGAACCATACTAACGAAAAGAAAAAGAAAAAAATAGAGTATTAACTCCAGTACCTCTATTTGGGTGAGTGGGAGACAGGGAGTGTTATATTTTTAAGACCCTATATGGGCCTCGAATATGTGCTTGAATGGAGTTAGAAAAAAATGAAAAAAAGAAAAAAGAAAAAAATAAGTTGGAAGAAAAGTTTGCAAGACAAGTTTATTATCAATTTTTAGTAAGTTATCGGCTGATTTAATTTCTTTATAACCATACTTGTTAAGTCGTATTTTATACGTATTTTTAGTAGTTATTGAGTTTATATTATATAGTTTATTTTATCTAATTTATTCTATTTTGTCTATTTATAGGTAATTATCGAATAAAGTGGGGAAGAGAAGAAAAGTCGTTAAAAGTGGATTTTTAGCTACCGACAAGCATCCAAGAAAATATATGAAGTCGATCCATAAATATAATATGTAATAAAATATTTATTTTAGGATATTATATTTTAGGAAATCCTAAGTGGAATAGAAAAGGGAAACTTAGAAGAGAAGAAAGAGAAATAAACCCTAACTCTTTCACCCTATATATACTACTTATTATCATCATGGAGAGAGACTTGGGGAAGGCACCCACACACAATCACCACCTCTTGCCTTTGCTGTCCACTGCAGCCACCACTGCTTGCTGCCGCCTGCACCTGCTGCCCAGCCACCACTGCTGCCGCCGCTGCACCACCAGCCAGCCGCTGCACCTGCCGCCTGAACCTGGCTGCTGCCGCTGCTGCCCCTTGCTGCTGCTGCTGTCCGCTGCCCAGCCAGCCACATTCCATCATCATCTTTTTCATCTTCCCGGGTCAAAGAAACTAATATCGGTAGTATAATTTAGTTTTATAATTTTTATTAAAAAAGATTGAGTTTTTATTGATAGATTAATACTAAAGATGCTAGTTTTATTTAGTTTACATGTTTTAAATTACATTATGTGTGAGTAGTTTTTCTTATACTTAGTATAATCTCATTGAAGCCATGTTAAATTATTTATTTTGAAACAAAGTTTTGATTTTTATTGTCTTATTGATTTGATCCATGATTCTATGATAATTTGTGTTTAATGTTTATGAATTTATGTCTAATTAATTAGAGTGCACGCTATTTAGTTTTATATAAATTCATGTGATAGTTTAGAGGGTTTAAGTACGTAATTGCTTGATCTTTTAGACATAAGTATCACCCTAGTTAATCATGGATGGCTCATACCCATCTCTTTTAATTAGGAAATTATCATAGATCCTTCTTAAATCAATTTGCTAGTAGATTGGTTATTAGGTGCTAGATGATGTTTTTCTAATACTTAATGCTCTAATTTGATTAAATTCTAGTGCTAGTGCTAGGGTTATCAATATTAGTAGGGTTTATATTAGGGCTAGGCCTAAGTAAACTAATAACTAAGGAAAAACGGGGAAGATCCGCTAGTGGTTGTCTTCTACGGTTTAGCTCATGGGTAGATCAATTTGTGTGTTAATGATAAATAATAATTTGCATGGTGGATATAGATTATACTAAGTGTTTTTATAAATTTGCTATCTTTGATAATTATTTGTTTGCTTTTTAGTTATTTTCTTTAGTTTGTCAATTTTTATTTATAAATATATAGTCTTTTATTATTAATTTCGTTACCCCCCTAAAGATCAGTATTTTAGGTTAGTTTTAGTAATTTTATTTTAATTTAATTTTGAGTCTTTATATATTTTAATTTTCAGAATTAATTTTCTGTTAGTGTTTATTATTTTTGAGTCAGTTTGTTAGAAATTAGTTTTAAAATAGTTTCTTTTGTTATTTTTCTTGTTTTATTTTCTTTTAGGGTTTAGATATAGTCCTAGTTTGCTGTGATTAAATTTTAGAATTTTTGGAAATAATTTGATATTTTTTCAGATTTAATTCTTGAATTTAATTACTGCAGGTTTTTAATAAAATAAATTCGTAAATTAGATTTTAAATTTTGTTTTTATATTTTTAGGGTCTGGTTAGGTTTAGAAAATTAGTATTATTATTCTGGGTAATTTTAGTATTTATTTTCGTAATTATTTTAGTGCAGAATTTTACTTATTTAATTTTCTGTTTTAGAATTTGTTTATTTTCTACTTTAGTTTTCTGTTTTAATTATTCTAAAAAATATACAAAAATATTTCTGGGTTATTGTAGTTTTATTATTCTGTATAAATTATTTATTTAGTTATTAGATAATTTTCTATGAATTTTAGTTATTGATTTTAATTTATATTTTCTATTTTGTTTTTAAGAGTAGTAAATTTAATTAGATTAAAACTTGCATTTTATTATATCTTTCCTCGTGGATTCGATCCCTACTTGCCCTTGCTATATTGTTTATTATAAGTTTAAGTAGTGGTTTAATTTGTTGTCTGTACGACAAGCTTAACAAATTTTGGCGCCGCTGCTGGGAAAGAAAATAATAGTTGTTAGTTTTTATTTAATTTAGATTTACTACTTTTATTACTTCTTTGTGACTTTAATAGTTTGTTTTCATAGTTTTGTTTTTTTTTAGTGTTTTTTTTTATTTTGAAAAGGAGTATACATTTGACGAAGTTGAAAGCCAAGTAAGTGTTTCTAATTCTGTTTCGTAAGTTCTAAAATTATTGAGATGACTACCTTACGTGAACTTGCTGCACCTAACTTGGATACACAACTTTTACCTATCTCATATCCTCGCATTGGACCGACCTCTAAAACCGAACTCCGGATTTTTAAATATGTTACCTAAATTTTATGGACTCACTGGTGAGGACCCATATCGTCATATCAATGAGTTTATTATTACATGTTCCACTATGCAACTTGAGGGAATCACCCAAGACCAAATTAAGTTGAGAGCCTTTCCCTTTTCGCTCAGGATAAGGCTAAAGATTGGTTTTATTACTTACCACCTGCAACATTCACTACATGGACCGAAGTTCATAAAGCATTTTTAGAGAAATTTTTTCCCGCATCTAGGATAGGGTCCATTAGAAAGGAAATTTGTGGTATTAAACAGATGATTGGGGAGAGTTTTTCCGAATATTGGGAGCGTTTTAATAAATTATGTGCTAGTTGTCCCCAACATCAAATTCCTGAGCATTTATTGATTCAATATTTTTATGAAGGTTTATTGCCAATAGGTAGAAATATGGTAGATGTTGCTAGTGGAGGGACCTTGTTTAATAAGATTCCAGCTCAGTGCTAGAGAATTGTTTAATATTATGGCCCAAAATACTCAACAATTTGGAATGGGAGATACCCAATTTAGGAATGTTAATGAGTTCAATTTAGGTCCATCTCGTAGAGACCCAATTGTCCCAAATTACTGTTATGTTGAATAAATTGGTCCACAGAGAAGAAGTAGTAGTTTGTAGTATTTGCTATTTAGAGGGTCATGTTGCTAATTCATGCCCTACACAACAAAGAGGGCATGTGAATGCTATTTTTTCCAATCAAGGTCGAATGAATTATAACATATTCTCGAACACTTATGAAGAATGGAGTGATTACTCTAACCTTAGTTATGAATTTGAAGAAAACCCCTAGAATTTGATGAATCCATTGCTCGTAACAAAACTAATTATCTTTTAGAGCAAATCATTAAGAAAATGGATGACTAGAAAAAGGAGACTCGACCTTAGGTTCCAAAGCTTAGAGATGACCATTAAGCAGGTACAAGAGAAACAGATTGCCAATGATACCATGCTTAGTAACCTGCAAGCCCAAATGCAATCTCAACCTTTCCAAGATCCAAAAGAAAATGTGAGTGTCATAACACTTAATAATGGGAAAGAGTTAGAGGAACCTAGGAAAAACATAGAGGTAGAGCCAAAATTAGAAGTCATGGAATCTGAACTTGACCAAAATAAAGATAAGGCCTCTAATGCTGAGGAAATAGGTGAAAATAAGAAAGATATTTACAAGCCTATCCCACCTTTTCCTAGTAGATTGATAAGCACAACTCCTACGATAGACGAGGCAATTGAAGATATTATAGAAGTATCTAGGAAGGTAGAAACAAACATTCCTCTTCTAGATACCATGAAACGGGAACCTCGTTATGCTAAGTTCCTTAAAGATCTATTCACGAACAAATTAAAATTGAAAAGGAACAAAAAGGTAAGTGTGGGGGAGAATACATCTGTTCTTTTCCAAAAGAAATCTCCCACTAATTGCAAGTATGCAGGAGACCAGATCAATTTAGTGTGGGAAATGCAACTGAATGATCCTTGAGCTACAAAGGTGTCGAGCCAAAGACGGTAAACAAAGGCGCTGGTTGGGAGGCAACCCAACATTTTCAGGGAAGTTTCTATAATTTTTACTTTAATTTTATTTTTATTTTTATTTAGCATGCATTAGGGACAATGCATGAATTAAGTGTGGGGAGTGCATCCTGCATTTTAATTTTATGCATTTATATTTATCTTATTTTTATTAAAAAAATAAAAAAATAAATAAAAAATTAGTGTCTTTTTTGTAAAGAAATGCATGAATATAAATATATGCTAGGTTAACTTGCTTAAATTTTTCTGTTTCTAATTTTTCTTTCCCTTTGAAAGTGAGAAATTTGAACATGTTAATTGTTATTCGGAGTTGTTTGAGTTGATCCTCATATATTTCTCCAATTAGTGATAATCATAATTTTTTCTGTCCAATTGATCATGCTATATAATCGTGATAGAGGCAATAAATTGACTTAAACCGTTCACCTAGACTACCGAACTTAGCAGATTGACTCATTAAAATTTTAATTTTTTCTTGTTTTGCCTACAAAAAAAAAAAAAATAATAATAAAAAATAATAATAATAATAAATTGTTAGTTTACCAACATGGGTCGGAGTTGGTGGCTCGGTGATGTGTAGTGGCGGAAGCAAAGAAAAAATGGAGAAACCGCAAAACACACAAGCTGGCCAGAATAGGACCTGCAGGTGCGGTTCTGGGGAAAAGGGTGAAAAGAGGGGCAAATGGATGAATTTGGAGTTGAAATTTGGTGTGGAGCTTCTCAACTCGTTGGGGAAGCTTTGTGATTTTTTGGGATTTTTTGGATAAGTGGAAGACCTTGATCTGCACGCCTGAAGTGAGCAGTACCCGGCTGGACGTCCAGGCTGACACTCCTTGTTTGGATCAGAGGTGGGGAACGGAAGGCTTCTTGGTTTTGGCTGATTTTTGGAGGGATGGAAGTAGACACACTGGAAGGATGGTGGTTAAAATTTGGAAGAAAATGGACGAGTAGTTTGGGAGATATGGAAGGATGAAGTCGCTGGATAGTTCCTTGACTCGGGCTCGGATACGTAAAACACCACCGAGTGAATCAAGGGGCGCTCTCAAACGGTCCGGATACAGAAACACCACCGGGGTTTGGGAGACTCAAAGGACACCACCTAGATGCCAACCTAGGATACAGCTTTGAGGATTCAAAAGGTTGAGAAATCCATCTCAAGAGCAAAGCTCAAATTCATATATTCATCAAAAGTTGTTTTTACAAGGAGTGTGCATGCTGAATATATAGACCCATCAATACAACTAACCTTGCTGGAAATTGAAATTAACAAAGCTGAAAATTAAGCAAAACAAAATGCTAACTAATTAGATGCTTTCCTCCTCTCCAAGTTAAGCTTGGAAGAATTTGTAGCCAAGTATTTGTTTGTTAGGGAACATGTGGCCAAGATTTGTTGCTCCTTTTCCAAGCTCTCTTCTAACCACCTTCCACTAGTGGTAATGCCTTCTAGAATGCTCTAGCTTGGTGTTCTTGGCAGCTCCATGTGATGCATGACCATAAGCCTTGGTCCCTTGGTCCGCCTTGACTTATTTATGTGCAAGGAAAATAAAATGTAGCGCTTGAAATATTCCACACGTCTTGACATGGCCGAATTCAACATAGCTTTAACAAGGGGGATTTTAGGCATGGCTGAATAAGCTCTTCTTTCTTGAACACTTATTTATGCACATAAGATCATAAGGATGACACTCTCGGCCTTCTAGCCTTCGGAATCAACTTGCACCGGGCTGATGTTTAAAGCATTTTTCAAGTAATTCTGGTTAACCTTAGGCATGTTTGGCTCTTTGAAGCAAATGTCCTCTAGCTCAAAACATAAGGCTGTCCACTCTCCATCATCCTCCCCTTGTAGAAGAGAATTTGTCCTCAAATTCGAACAAACAACATTTTCCAGGTGAGAGAAAAAAATTGTCAAGTTGAGGAACATGTTGTGATCGGAAATGGGATGTCTTTTCGTGCTTGGGCAGCCGGTTAATTGCACGGACAGGTCATGGACATTCAGCCAGTCCGGGTGCTCCTCTAGCTTGCTTACGGTGTAGGGATTGCCTTGGTCATCAACTATTCTTCCATAAAGCACACAAAGCCGTATGCATTTAGGAAGATAAACAACTCCCTTTGGCACCATGAAATGTGGCACGGCATACTCTATAACTCCATTCTCACTCGCTTGGACACAAATGATATGGTCTTAAAATACCATCAAAATCAATCAAGCTACCATTGTCTTTCCCTTGAACAAAACAATGGGGTATACCACATTGTGAACTCCAAAACCGAGTACCAATAAGAATGAAGTCATCCTTTCTTGGTACCAAAAATTCTGAGTCAGCCCATGGAGTCTCTTGTTTCTTCTCTCGGTACTCAGCCCATAACTCATCACTAATGATCTTTAAATCACAACCTGCTCGGATGGGATAGATAGCATTCGGGTTGGGCTGTTTTTGGGGCTGTGGGTTTTCTTGTGATGGTGGACTAGCGGGTTTTGTGTTTGGAAAGACATGGACAAACTTGGTTTGTGAAGTAGCGGTGAGGTAGTGGAATTTTTGTGGAGGGATGTCAAGAGGGTTTTTATTTGGAAATGTATGGGCAGATTCTTGTGAAGAAAATTTTGAGAAATAAATTCCTCCACAAGGCCATAACTCAAGGAAGAAAAATTGGGGTAAAGGTGGTTTAAGTGGTGGGGAAAGGATGGGGTTCAAATCAGTCATGGGCAGGTTTTGATGGGTGTGGAATGTGGGCAGATTTGGTTTGTGTGCAAATTTAGCCTCAAATTTTGTCAAGGTGAAGTGAACCTTGATCATCCAACAAACCAAAGTTCTCATGATTTTTCCCATCACACGGACAGCAAGGGTATTCAAGCTCCACACAAATTTGATTAATACAAGCCAAAACAGATTTGCTTGCTTCACCTCCTTCACGGTTCTGGCCTTTTGGACAGATTTGGTGCAGATCCAGAAACAAAACATCATGGCTGGGCAGTAGGCGTACTTGGGAGATAAGAATTCCTTTGAACAACTTTTCCTTATGCACTAATAGCTCTCCAAAAATATGCTCAACACCATACAAGCTCATTAGCTTATAAAAATAGAAATCACAATTCTCAAATGGAGTAAATGAGTTATACCTCATTGCCAAATTGTTGGCTCTTTGGTTACTCCTTTCGGTTGAACACATGGTAGGAAAAATTAATGTCCATGGAAATTCATCATCATTGCCGTAGCAAAAACTTGATAGTTGCAGCCCTTGAAAGCACATTAAATTCAATGGTATCCTTGGACTCACAAAATAGAAACTCCAACTAGTAAGTGTGAACAAGATAATCAAAACTCTTCTTGGACGCTTCACACAATCCGGATATAACCTTTGGAGATTTCTCTCAACAACAAATGTCCATGTAAATTGCTCAAAAATATCTCCATAATTTTCCACATGTAAAGGAATAGAACACCTCATGAAAAATGCATCATTCAATTTTTGAGGCTCCCTTGTTCTATCACTTTGGAATTCATTTCAAGTTCTTCCTTAGCACCAAACTTAGGATCAACAATATGCATATTGGGCAGTCCACTCACAGCCAGATTAGGCACTAACATGTGGGAAGGGATTTTTGAGGGACAATGATCAAATTTGGCTAATGGTGCTTCGGTAGTGGGAGGGGTGTCTTGTGTGGTCCGAAGCTCATGGGAATTTTCTTTGACAACATTTTCTTCATGACAATGACCGGTTTGAGAAGAGCTATTTTGTGGTTTTGTTTGTGGGATTTGGCTAGGTGACAAAGGAACCAATGTGATCCTCTTACCATCTTTAGTGAAAGCATAAGTGTTCAAGTACCCATCATATATGACTCTCCTGTCAAAGAGCCAAGGTCTACCAAGCATTAAATGGCATGCATCCATAGGTAGTACATCACACCAAAGTTCATCATGATAATTCTTACCAATGCTAAAGGAGACAAGACATCTAGAATCGACTAGAAGATTTTCACCTTGATTTAGCCATTGGATGGTGTAAGGATGAGGATGGGGTGAGACTTGAATCCCAAGCTTTTCTACCATGGTTGTTGAGGCCACGTTTGTGCAACTACCACCATCAATAATGATAGAGCACACCTTGTTGAGCACCGTTCCTCTTGTGTAAAAGATGTTCTCACGTTGCTCATCATCTAGCTCATTGAATCCGCTTGAAGTTCTCCTCAAGAATAAGCTTGCGTTCATGGCTGGGAATTTTGTGGCTGGCTATTTTTTTGGATTTTTGATTTTTGTGGAAATGGATACACTCACCTAAGGACCAGAACTTGCTCTGATACCAAAAATGATGTGTAGTGGCGGAAGCAAAGAAAAAATGGAGAAACCGCAAAACACACAAGCTGGCCAGAATAGGACCTGCAGGTGCGGTTCTGGGGAAAAGGGTGAAAAGAGGGGCAAATGGATGAATTTGGAGTTGAAATTTGGTGTGGAGCTTCTCAACTCGTTGGGGAAGCTTTGTGATTTTTTTGGGATTTTTGGATAAGTGGAAGACCTTGATCTGCACGCCTGAAGTGAGCAGTACCCGGCTGGACGTCCAGGCTGACACTCCTTGTTTGGATCAGAGGTGGGGAACGGAAGGCTTCTTGGTTTTGGCTGATTTTTGGAGGGATGGAAGTAGACACACTGGAAGGATGGTGGTTAAAATTTGGAAGAAAATGGACGAGTAGTTTGGGAGATATGGAAGGATGAAGTCGCTGGATAGTTCCTTGACTCGGGCTCGGATACGAAAACACCACCGAGTGAATCAAGGGGCGCTCTCAAACGGTCCGGATACAGAAACACCACCGGGGTTTGGGAGACTCAAAGGACACCACCTAGATGCCAACCTAGGATACAGCTTTGAGGATTCAAAAGGTTGAGAAATCCATCTCAAGAGCAAAGCTCAAATTCATATATTCATCAAAAGTTGTTTTTACAAGGAGTGTGCATGCTGAATATATAGACCCATCAATACAACTAACCTTGCTGGAAATTGAAATTAACAAAGCTGAAAATTAAGCAAAACAAAATGCTAACTAATTAGATGCTTTCCTCCTCTCCAAGTTAAGCTTGGAAGAATTTGTAGCCAAGTATTTGTTTGTTAGGGAACATGTGGCCAAGATTTGTTGCTCCTTTTCCAAGCTCTCTTCTAACCACCTTCCACTAGTGGTAATGCCTTCTAGAATGCTCTAGCTTGGTGTTCTTGGCAGCTCCATGTGATGCATGACCATAAGCCTTGGTCCCTTGGTCCGCCTTGACTTATTTATGTGCAAGGAAAATAAAATGTAGCGCTTGAAATATTCCACACGTCTTGACATGGCCGAATTCAACATAGCTTTAACAAGGGGGATTTTAGGCATGGCTGAATAAGCTCTTCTTTCTTGAACACTTATTTATGCACATAAGATCATAAGGATGACACTCTCGGCCTTCTAGCCTTCGGAATCAACTTGCACCGGGCTGATGTTTAAAGCATTTTTCAAGTAATTCTGGTTAACCTTAGGCATGTTTGGCTCTTTGAAGCAAATGTCCTCTAGCTCAAAACATAAGGCTGTCCACTCTCCATCACTCGGCGCCATTTCCCCTTAAGTTTAGGTCTCAAGTTGAGTCTTATGAATGGAGTAACCCACGCTGGGAGAGTCATGCCCCTTTTGGGCCGATCAATGGCTCGAACCATACTAACGAAAAGAAAAAGAAAAAAAAATAGAGTATTAACTCCAGCACCTCTGTTTGGGTGAGTGGGAGACAGGGAGTGTTATATTTCTAAGACCCTATATGGGCCTCGAATATGTGCTTGAATGGAGTTATATATATATATAATTGAAAAAAAAAAAAAAAAGGTTTGCAAAACAAGTTTATTATCGATTTTTAGTGAGTTCTCTCGCTGATTCGGTGTCTCTATAACCATACCGCACCTTAATTTTTCCCATCCTAAAAAGTTTTAGACCTCTTGACCGGAATGTACATGTTTGAAAAAGATGGATAAATTTTTGATTGTTGCTTAATTAAAAGAGATATTGTGAGGCTGATGAATAAACTCTCCGATGGCAATGAAAATGTTTAGTTCTTCACTTGCTTGGGAAAGACAAAAATTTCATCAAAGTATTTTTGAAAGCAAGGCAAACTTAGTATATATTTTATGTTTTATGTATATCTTTATAAGAAACCATAATATTAGATCGAGTCTTAGATTTCTTTGCACGAGGACGTCCAAAGTCTAAGTGTGGGGGATTTGTTAAGTCGTATTTTATACGTATTTTTAGTAGTTATTGAGTTTATATTATATAGTTTATTTTATCTAATTTATTCTATTTTGTCTATTTATAGGTAATTATCGAATAAAGTGGGGAAGAGAAGAAAAGTCGTTAAAAGTGGATTTTTAGCTACCGACAAGCATCCAAGAAAATATATGAAGTCGGTCCATAAATATAATATGTAATAAAATATTTATTTTAGGATATTATATTTTAGGAAATCCTAAGTGGAATAGAAAAGGGAAACTTAGAAGAGAAGAAAGAGAAATAAACCCTAACTCTTTCACCCTATATATACTACTTATTATCATCATGGAGAGAGACTTGGGGAAGGCACCCACACACAATCACCACCTCTTGCCTTTGCTGTCCACTGCAGCCACCACTGCTTGCTGCCGCCTGCACCTGCTGCCCAGCCACCACTGCTGCCGCCGCTGCACCACCAGCCAGCCGCTGCACCTGCCGCCTGAACCTGGCTGCTGCCGCTGCTGCCCCTTGCTGCTGCTGCTGTCCGCTGCCCAGCCAGCCACATTCCATCATCATCTTCTTCATCTTCCCGGGTCAAAGAAACTAATATCGGTAGTATAATTTAGTTTTGTAATTTTTATTAGAAAAGATTGAGTTTTTATTGATAGATTAATACTAAAGATGCTAGTTTTATTTAGTTTACATGTTTTAAATTACATTATGTGTGAGTAGTTTTTCTTATACTTAGTATAATCTCATTGAAGCCATGTTAAATTATTTATTTTGAAACAAAGTTTTGATTTTTATTGTCTTATTGATTTGATCCATGATTCTATGATAATTTGTGTTTAATGTTTATGAATTTATGTCTAATTAATTAGAGTGCACGCTATTTAGTTTTATATAAATTCATGTGATAGTTTAGAGGGTTTAAGTACGTAATTGCTTGATCTTTTAGACATAAGTATCACCCTAGTTAATCATGGATGGCTCATACCCATCTCTTTTAATTAGGAAATTATCATAGATCCTTCTTAAATCAATTTGCTAGTAGATTGGTTATTAGGTGCTAGATGATGTTTTTCTAATACTTAATGCTCTAATTTGATTAAATTCTAGTGCTAGTGCTAGGGTTATCAATATTAGTAGGGTTTATATTAGGGCTAGGCCTAAGTAAACTAATAACTAAGGAAAAACGGGGAAGATCCGCTAGTGGTTGTCTTCTACAGTTTAGCTCATGGGTAGATCAATTTGTGTGTTAATGATAAATAATAATTTGCATGGTGGATATAGGTTATACTAAGTGTTTTTATAAATTTGCTATCTTTGATAATTATTTGTTTGCTTTTTAGTTATTTTCTTTAGTTTGTCAATTTTTATTTATAAATATATAGTCTTTTATTATTAATTTCGTTACCCCCTAAAGATCAGTATTTTAGGTTAGTTTTAGTAATTTTATTTTAATTTAATTTTGAGTCTTTATATATTTTAATTTTCAGAATTAATTTTCTGTTAGTGTTTATTATTTTTGAGTCAGTTTGTTAGAAATTAGTTTTAAAATAGTTTCTTTTGTTATTTTTCTTGTTTTATTTTCTTTTAGGGTTTAGATAGAGTCCTAGTTTGCTGTGATTAAATTTTAGAATTTTTGGAAATAATTTGATATTTTTTCAGATTTAATTCTTGAATTTAATTACTGCAGGTTTTTAATAAAATAAATTCGTAAATTAGATTTTAAATTTTGTTTTTATATTTTTAGGGTCTGGTTAGGTTTAGAAAATTAGTATTATTATTCTGGGTAATTTTAGTATTTATTTTCGTAATTATTTTAGTGCAGAATTTTACTTATTTAATTTTCTGTTTTAGAATTTGTTTATTTTCTACTTTAGTTTTCTGTTTTAATTATTCTAAAAAATATACAAAAATATTTCTGGGTTATTGTAGTTTTATTATTCTGTATAAATTATTTATTTAGTTATTAGATAATTTTCTATGAATTTTAGTTATTGATTTTAATTTATATTTTCTATTTTGTTTTTAAGAGTAGTAAATTTAATTAGATTAAAACTTGCATATTATTATATCTTTCCTCGTGGATTCGATCCCTACTTGCCCTTGCTATATTGTTTATTATAAGTTTAAGTAGTGGTTTAATTTGTTGCTGTACGACAAGCTTAACAATACTGCACCTTAATTTTTGCATCCTAAAACATTTTAGACCTCTTGACCGGAATGTACATGTTTGAAAAAGATGGAAATTTTTTACTGTTGCTTAATTGAAAGACAAATTTTTAGTTTTTCACTTCCTTGGGAAAGACAAATTTTCATCAAACTATTTTTGGAAGCAAGGCAAACCTAGTGTATACTTTATGTTTTGTGTATAACTTTATAAGAAAGCGTAATACTAGATCGAGTATTAGATTTCTTTGCACGAGGACGTCCAAAGTCTAAGTGTGGGGGAATTTGTTAAGTTGTATTTTGTACGTAATTTTAGTAGTTATTTATTTCATATTATATAGTTTATTTTGTCTACATTATTCTATTTTGTCTATTTTTAGGTAATTGTCGAATAAAGCGAAAAAGAGAAGAGAAGACGTTAAAAATGGATTTTTAGCTACCGACAAGCGTTCAAGAAAAGATATGAAGTCGGTCCATAAAAATAATGTGTCATAAAATATTTATTTTGTGATATTTTATTTTGTGAAGTCTTAATTTGAAGAGGAGAGTGAAGATAATTATACTCCTAAACCCACTATGACTCCTTAGAGTTGCATGATAAGAAAGAGACTTAGAAGAGAAGAAGAATCACCGTGCAAGGACTCTCACCCCACACCAACCTACTTATACTCATCATCCTCACGGCTGCCCGGAGGTAGCTTCTCATCACAATAATCCGCACCACCACCTCTCACCTCTCCACCTACGCCACCCTTGCTCTACCCTTTACATCATCACCTCTTATTATTATCATCACAACCTCACATCTTCATCTCTCATCCTCGCGCCAACATGATCATAATCATCATCACCACTTTTCTTCATAACCAACCCTCCTTATCACCATCATCTTGATCATCATTGTGCTGAGAAGAAATATTATGGTAGTAGTATTATTATTGTAATTTTAACTTTAAAACTATTTTTATTGTTAGTTTAATATTAAAGATGTTATTTTTACGTGTCCTAAATTATATTATGTGTGAGTAGTTTTTATACTTAGTATAATCTACTTGAAACCATGTTAAATTATTTATTTTGAAACAAAGTTTCGATCTTTATTGTCTTATTGATTTTATCCATGATTTTATGATAATTTGTTCTTAAAGTTTATGTTTTTATGTCTAATTAATTAGAGTGCATGCTAATTAGTTTTATATAAATTCATATGATATTTTAAAGGGTTTCAATACGTAATCGCTTGGTCTTTTAGACGTAAGTATCACCCTAGTTAATCATGGATGGCTCATACCCGTCTCTTTTAATTAGAAAATTATCATAGATCCTTTTTAAATCAATTTGCTAGTAGATTGGTTACTAAGTGCTAGATGATGTTTTTCTAATACTTAATGCTCTAATTTGATTAAATTCTAGTGCTAGTGCTAGGGTTATCAATATTAGTAGGGTTTATATTAGAGTTAGGCCTAAGTAAACTAATAACTAATGAAAAACGGGGAAGATCTCGCTAGTAGTTTAAAGGTTTGCTCTTGGAGAGTCTAAGTCACCCTAGAGGGGTGAATAGGGCGATGATGAAATTTGCTTGAAATTTAAAATAGATATAACTATGAGGTGAGTGGGAGTCAAGAATGAACTCAGAAAAGCACCGACTCGTAGTTCGAGTAAAGAATGAAGAAACAGATTAAACGTAACTTTAAAACTGTCATAGTCTAGAATGCACTCGGAAAAGTGATAGGTCGGAAAGTACGTGGAAACCCTCATGGGGCAGAAAACCATGGACTGTGCTAATCCAAGCACGAAGTCAAATCCACTATTTGGAGTCCACAAAATACAGTGGACCGACTCAACCCGAGTTACTCCCTTAGACAACCCCTTACAAGTTTTTCCTAGACTCGAAATTCCCTTATCCGATCTAATACTTCCTAACCGAGATAACCCTTACGAGTTAGTGACAAGCGAGCTGAGTTGACCCTTACAGCTCAGTCAAGGGACCTTACTTAGAATGTAAGAAAGAGAGTTTGTGATTGAGTACAAGACCTTACAACTCGGAGAAATATCAAATACGGAATTGGAGTTGTAAGTAGAAGATTGAGAATGAATACAATGACTTTTGCTCAAGTATGTGTATTAACAATTGGTTCAAGCAATCTTCAAGTCTTCGAAGTTGGCTTCTATTTATAGATGACCAAGCAGCTTAGCCGTTGTGTCCATCTTCCGATTAGAAGTCCCTTGTGACCGTTGTAATGGATTTTTTGAGTCACTCGGAAAATATCCGTTGAGATATGAACGTTGGGCAATGGCTCTTGACTCTTTTGAAAGTCCCAAAACCACTGGTGGTGTCTTGAAAAATAAGTTGGAAACCACCTGTTGAGCTTTGCGGATACGGTTTTGGAAACGGACAACCCCGACATAGTGTCCGGGGCTAGGTCGAGGTGAAAAAAGCCTTGTCTGCTGGTGATTTGACATTTTTGAAGCCGGTTACTTTTGTAATTCAAAATCGGGATAGCCTCGTTTGAATAACCTACAAAAGTAAATCAATTTGGTTCTCAAAGTATAAAATACTTTGGTTCAAGATTAGACACAGATAATAACATACTTAATATAATTAAGTGACTAATTATCCGAGTCGGAAAAGAAATGGAATTTTCCGAGTCTAATATCCATGATACTTAAATTCAATCTTAGTCAGTCTAGAAGATAAACAAGTCAAAGGATCGGAGTAAACAAACTTGATCTAGACTAAACAAAGTTCAAACTAATTATGTTGACTTGGAATAGTAAATTAACAATGTAATTCCTGTAACATCAAGTCGGACATGAGTTTATGTGCGTGAAATAAAGTGGTTGAACATGCGATATATCTAAGTGTTGAGTGACTCGGAACCGAGTGTGAAGTGGCATGTAGAAGTATGCTTTCGAGTCGAGTTAGAGTCAAGCGTAAACATATATAATAGTTTCTATAACACTCGGAGAAAATGTTATATCACTCAGAAAAATTTCTAAGGCACATGGAATGACTTAAAATCAAAACCCTATAAGAGATGAAGTCTTATACCCGATTCCTCGATGGAACTCGAAAAATGTAAGTATAAAGTCCGAGTCTTCAATCTCCCCTTTTTGATGAAAGGCATTCCATACTTAGACAAAAACTTTGTTAGTGATATAAATCTGATTTGCAAACTTGCTCGGAAGATAACTTAAGATTTCATAGCTATCGGAGCAAGAAAAGAAATAAATCAAGACAACAATTATTAATGAAATGCATTTATTTCATTAACGTTGAAGAAAAATATTTACGGAAGGTGAGAGAGACTCCCCTAAACAAGACAACAAATTTTTTCTTATCTATTCTCCCCTTGCCTTTCAAAGCAAAAACAAAAAAATGGGAAGAATACAACGAGAAGTACATATTTGATGTCCGGACAAAAGAGAAAATATGAAATACTGTACATAAAACACTAAGAAATTAAGGAGGGGATGGATCAGTCGGGGTTAAGGAGGAAGGACGAGTGGTGCGCCGGCGCCGATAAGATCTTGATGATGTGCTTGAGCACGGCAGAGGAAGTACAGGAATCTCCAGTATCGGCTCGGTTCGAGTGGTCGACCCGGAACTAGGTCGTCTAGAGGCTCGTCCTCTTGGAGCTCAATGACTCGGAGGGGTGTGCTCGAGGCTAACCTCGTTGCTGACTATCCTTGGTCAGCGAGGTTCTTCCGACCCTCTTAGATTGCTGTCCGAGCCGATCACTTCGGTTGCGCTTTAGGAGCACCCGGACCCTCGGTTGCTCCTCCTTGTCCTTTGTGTTCTCCTTGTCCTTCGGCTCGCCTTGATCGGAAGGAGCTGCCTCAGCCATGCAGCTCCACCGGTTCTTCTCTTTCTTCTTCTTCTTCTTCTTCTTCTCCTCTGTCTCGAGAAGGATTTGGCGGGGCTCGAGGATTCCTTAGAAGTGTCCGAGTTACCCGGATCCCGAGCTGCCTTGGATCTTCTCTCCTGAAGGAGCTCGAGAAGCTCCCTTCGCTCCTTTACTAGAGCTTTCATCTCAAGGAGCACGCCTGCTGCTCTCTTATTTGAGATTAGGTGGTTTTTCGGTTGATGGTCATAGGCTGGAAGACAATCTTGAATGACCGGAGAAGGTCCTTGAGTTCCAAGGACACAAAAGAAATTTTGTCCATGAAGGCGGTGGACAAAATGGAAGAAAGAGTTTTGGAAGCACCAGAGGTGGAGGAGCTACCAGGTGGAGCGAGGAAGAGATAGAGGCGTTTCACTCGAGTCCGAGGCGGAGAGGGTGGCCTCGGCTCGAGCTGTGGATCCGGACACCAGGTTTGGTTTCCTAGTATCCGTACCGAGAAGTTCCTTTTGCCGATTACAATGGCAGCCTCGAAATGACGTTCGGATCCGAGGGAAGAGGAACTTTGAACTTTTTGAAAATAAGAGTGACAAGAGCACCGAAGCGAAGAGGGGTGTTCTTCTTGTTCCGAGTCCGAGCCGGCACAGACAGTAGTGGGAAATAGGTCTACTTCGTAGCCCTCTAGAATATCAAAAAGAGCTTTAAGATGCTTGGAGTTGGGGTTCTCCTTGGTGGAATGTCTGTGAGAAGAAGGTTCTCATCAGCAAGAAGCACAAAAACGAGCTTTTGACTTTAGTTGGGTTGCAGAAAAGTTTTTGCGTGACCCGGGGAACTCTTTGGCGTACTTTTTAAAGAAGTCGTCGGTGACCTCATTGAAAGGTATTGGATTGATGTTCAAGAAAAGGGAAGATACGTTGAACAGGACGATGGAGGAGGGAAGTATTGATTCGAACAGTGATGTTCGAACTCTGGAGGTTAGAATACCTTTAGAGTTGGAAAGATGAGTGTAAAACTCGGAGACGAGTTCGGGATAGATGAACTCGCTGAAACAAAGAAGGTTGTAGACCCCGGTCGATTGTATGTGAGGCAACCATGAAAATTTTGTGGTTGGGAAGAATTTATCATCCAGCGCAAGGTGCTTGGGTGACAAAAGGTTTTGAATTTGAGGGGTCTTCCTGGCTTTTGTGCGGGGTTTCTTCGTGGCGAGCCAAGAAAATCAGGGTGAGAACCTCTTTTCGGCATTTTGATGGAGAAAAGAGAGAGTAGATAAGCTTGAGAGAGAGGAGAAGAGAGGAGCTCAAAGAGAGTGAAAGAGAAAAAATAAAGGCGTAGAAGAAGAGAGAGTTTGTGAGCAACAGAGCTTACTTGAGATGTTCTTCACGAAACTTGAGATCGCTGGGTGTCTCTTTAATCACAGAGCACTTGTTTACGAGGATTTGACTTCGAGAGAGAGAGTATGCGAAGAGTAAAGTAAAGAAATGAAGGAGAATAGGTGCTATTTATAAGAAAATATCCGTCCTTCAGTATCCGTTCCGACTCGGCTCTTTTAGCGGTCACCTCGGATCGATGTGACTCGTTCTCTTCCTCAACGGTTAGAATTCCAGTAGTTTATCTTCCAACGGCTAGTTGGCTGATCACGGCGCGCGAGAGAGAGAAAACTAAATATTTTGAAAATAAATTCCGAAATTCTCTACTTGTCTAGAGATGATTTCGAAGTTTGATGTCCATTTTTCTCAAAGTCCGAGTCCGACTCAGCTAAGTTTCGAGTGACTCGAAATTGGAAATAGATAATAATTATCAGCTCAGTATCACTGGATCAATTGAACTAATGGTTATTAAAGAATCGTAAGCACATATCACATAATCATGCAACGAGATTTTCACATAGAAAACACATAATTATGCATTTAACATACCAAGCTCATTCCTAATGAAGCAAAACCGATCCTCACCGAAAGTTAGCTCTTAGAGAGACTAAGTCACCCTAGAGGGGGTGAATAGGGTGATGATGAAATTTGCTTCGATTAAACAATAAATTCGTCCGAGTAGAGTTGGAGTCACGAATCAACTCGAAAAGACCTAACTCGTAAATCGGTAAAGAATATAGAAGCAGAATAGATCGAACAAGTAAACAATCCGAGTCTAGAATGTACTCATAAAACTTGTAACACGTAAAGTACGTGGAACCCTCCCGGGGCAGAAAACAATGGACCGTGCTAATCCAAGCACGAAGTCAAATCTACTATTTTGAATCCACAAAATACGATAGACCGACTCAACCCAAGTTGCTCCCTTAGACAACTCCTTACAAGTTTTTTCCTAGACTTAGAAATTCCCTTATCTCGATCTAGTACTTCCTAGCTGAGATAACCCTTACAGCTAGGGACAACCGAGCTGAGTTAACCTTTACAGACTCAGTCAAGGGATGTTACTTAGAGAGTAAGAAGGGAGTTTGTAATCGAGTACAAGACCTTACAACTCGAATATAATGAAATATGAAGTTGGAGTTGTAAGTAGAAGATTGAGAATGAAGACAATGACTTTTGATCAAGTATGTATTTTTTACAATTTGTTCAGCGAATCTTCGAGTCTTGAGATTTGGCTTCTATTTATAGATGACCAAGCGGCTTAGCCACTGTGTCCATCTTCCGACCGGAAGTTCCTTCATGACCGTTGTGTAGGATTTTCCGAGTCACTTAGAAAATATCCGTTCAAATATGAATGTTAGACAACGGCTCTTGACTCCTTGGAAGTGCCTAAAACCACCGGCGGTGTCTTCAAAAGTAAGGTGGAAACCACCGATGAGCTTAGTGTTGCAGATTTCCATTTCTGAAACAGACAACCCCGACACGGTGTCCGGGGCTAGGTCGAGGTGGAAAAGCCTTGTCTCGTTGGTGATTTGACGTTCGAAGCTCGGTTACTTTTGTAATTCAAATTTAGGATAGCCTCGTTTAAATCACCTACAAAAGTAAATCAATTTGGTTTTCAAAGTATAAAATACTTTGGTCCAAGATTAGACACGAGAGAATGATATAATTAAGATATTAAGTGACTAATTATCCGGGTCGGAAAAGGAATGGAATTTTCCGAGTCTAATATTCATGATACTCAAAATTCCATCCGAGTCGATCTAAAAGAGAATCAAGTTAACTAAAGAATATCGAGAGGAATAAACTTGTCTAGACCGAGCATGATTCAAACTAAAAGCGCCGACTCTTACGGAATAAGACCCGTAATATGAAGTCGATCCCGTGTATGGTTATACAAATACTAGCGTTTGAACATGCGATAATTCTAAGTGATGAGTGACTCGGAACCGAGTGTAACATATTGAGCGCAGATATGCTTTCCGAGTCATACAGAGTCATGCATAAATACATGAAATAATTTCTATAACACTTAGAGAAAATACTATATCACTCGAAAAGTTTCTAAGGCGCAGGGAATGACTTGGAACCAAAACTTCATAAGTGAGAAAATCATATACCCGATTCCCTTGATAGAACTCGGAAAAGTGAGGTGTAAAGTCCGAGTCTTCAATCTCCCCTTTTTGATGAAAGGCATTACATACTTAGACAGAAACTTTGTTAGTGATATAAATCTGTTTTGTTAGTGGAAGAGGAAGGACAAGTGGAGCGCCGGCGCCGATAGGATCTTGACGATGTGCTTGAGCACGACGGAGGGAGAACAGGGATCTCTCGGCAAAGGCTCAATTCTGAGTGGTTGACCCAAAATGAGGGGATCCAGAGGTTCATCCTCTTGGAACTCGTCAGCTGGAGGGGTCCGCTCGGCTCGACCCGCTGCTGATTGTCCTTGTGCAACAAGGTCTTCGACCCATTCGGACCGATGTCTAAGCCGATCACTTCCGGTTGAGCTTTACGAGCACTTAGACCCTCAGCTGTTGCTCCTTGTTCTTCCATTTGTTCCTCCCCTTAGCCGGAAGGAGCTGCCTCAACCGTAGGCTCCTCGGCTTCGCTTCTTCTTGATCTTCTTCTTTATTGTCGCCTCTATCTCGAAGAGGTCTTGGCCGGGCTCGAGGACTCTTCGGATGTGTCCGAGTCGCCTTGGTCCCGAGCTGCCTTGGACCGTCTCTCCCGGAGAAGCTCTATCAGCTCCCTCTCCTCCTTCACCAGGGCCTTCATCTCAATGAGTAGGTCCCGCCGCTCTCGGATTTGAGAATGAGCAGCTTTTTAATTTATGGTCATAGACCGAAAGACAGTCTTGAATGACCGGAGTATGTCCTTGAATTCCAAGGACACACAGCTGATTTTGTCCATGAAGGCGGAGGACAAAACGGAAGAGAGAGTCTTAGAAGCACCTGAGGTGGAAGCACCACTAGGTGGGCCGGGAAGAGAAAGGGGGCATCTTTCTAAGTCCGAGGTGAAGAAGATGGCCTCGGCTCCGAGCTGTGTACCCGGATACCAAGTTGGGTCTCCTAGTATCCATACCCCTGAAGTTCCTTTTGCCGACAACAACGGCAGCCTCGAAACAACATTGGGTCCGAGGGAAGAGGAACTTTGAATTGTTTGAAAACAAGGGTGAGAAGAGCACCGAAAGGAAGAGGGGTGTTCTTCTTGTTTTGGAGTTGAGCTGGCAGAGCTGCCATTTGCTCAATTATGAAGGGAAAGAGGTCTACTTCGTAGCCCTTGAGAATGTCAAAAAGAGCATTGGGATGCTTGGAGTTGGGGTTCTCCTTGCTAGAGTGCTTGAGAGAAGAAGGTTCTCATCAGCAAGAAACACAGAAGACGTGCTTCGACCTTAGCCGAGTCACGAAAAATTTTTGCGTGACCCGGGGAACTCTTTGGCGTACTTTTCAAAGAAGTCGTTAGCAACTTCAGTGAAAGGAATTGAATGATGTTAAAGAAGAGAGAAGAGACCTTGAACAGATGATGGAGAAGGGAAGTGTTTATGCGAACTAATATGTTCCGAACCCCGGAGGTTAGAACACCTTCGTAGCTGGTGAGATGAGTGTAAAACTCGGATACGAGTTCGTAATATATGAACTCGCTAAAATAAAGAAATTATAAACCCCGATTGATTAGATGTGAGGCAACCACGAAAATTTGGTGGTTGGGAAGAACTTATTATCCAGCGTAAGATGCTCGGGTGACGAGAGGTTTAGAATTGGAAGGGCCTTCTTGGCTTTTGTGCGTGGCTTCTTTGTAGAGGAGCCAAGAAAGTCGAGGTGAGAACCTCTTTTTGTCATCTTTGAGGAAAAAGAGAGAGGAGGAAGGCTTGAGAGGGATGAGGAAAGAAGAACTCTAAGAGAGTAAAAAAATAAAGGAGTAGAACAAAGAGTTGAGAGCGAGTGAGCTTACTTGAGATGATCTCCACGAAGCTTGAAATTACCGTAAGTCGCTCTAGATGCGAGAGCTTGTGCGTGAAGTTTTGATTTCGAGAGAGAGTACGCGAAAAGTAAAGTAACGAAATGAAGGAGAATAGTCGCTATTTATAGAAAAAAATCGTCCTTCAGTATCCGTTCTAACTCGGCTCTTTCACTAGTCACCTCGGACCGGTGTGACGGTTCCCTTCTTCAACGGTTAGAATTTCAGCGGTTGTCTCCCAACGGCTAGTTGTTCGATCATAGCGAGAGAGAGAGAGAAAAAAATTTGAAATTTTTTTGAAATTCTCCACTTATCTAGAGATGATTTCAGAGAATTGACGTCCATTTTTCTCAACGATCGAGTCCGACTCAAGCAAAGTTTCGAGTGACTCGAAACGGAAAGCATATAATAATTATCGGCTCAATTATCACTAAGTCAGCTCAGCTAATGGTTATCAACGAGTTGTAAACACATAACACATAATCATGTAATGAGATTTTCACATAAAAAGCACATAATAATGCATTTAACATACAAAATTGATCCTCACCAAGAGGCTTAATAAAGATATCAGCTAGTTGAAGATTGGTAGGAATGAAATTGAGTTCAATATCACCTTTCTCAGAATGGTCTCTTAAGAAATGATACCTGACCTCAATGTGCTTTGTCTTTGAGTGCTGAACTGGATTTTCGGTGATGCTGATTGCACTCGATTGTCACACTTGATTGGAACCGATTTGAAAGAAAGTCCAAGATCTCTCAAGTGGTGCTTTATCCATAAGATCCGAGCGCAGCAAGCTCCAGCTGTAATATACTCAGCCTCGGCAGTTGATAGAGCTACCGAGTTTTGCTTCTTTGAGTGCCAAGATATTAAGGATTGATCCGGAAATTGGCAAGCTCCTGAAGTGCTCTTGCTATCAACTTTGTATCCAGTGTAATCAGCATCCGAGTATCTAGTGAGAGTCGGTTCTAAGTCTCTTGAGTACCACGGACCTAAATTCCGAGTCCCCGCAAGATATCTAAATATTCTCTTCACCGCGAGTGAGATGTGATTCTTTTGGATTAGTTTGAAATCTTGCACATAGACGGACACTAAACATTATGTTTGGTCTACTTGAAGTAAGATATAGCAAAGATCCAATCATACCTCGATAGAGTTTATGATCTCTTGCTTTACCTTTCTCGTCCGAGTCAAGTTTTATCGTCGTTGCTCATAGGTGTAGCTGCGTGCTTTGCATCTCGGAGTTTATATTTTTCAACAGACTCCTTGGTGTACTTTGATTGATGGACATAGATTCCATCTCTGTCTTGCTTGATTTGTAGACCAAGGAAGAAATTGAGTTCTCCTATCATACTCATTTGGAATTCCTGTCTTATTAACTCGGAAAAGTCTCGACACAAAATTTCATTAGTAGCTCCAAAAATTATATCATCAACATATATCCGAGCGATAAGGAAATCTTTCCCTTTGGTTTTTATGAAGAGAGTCTTTTCGATCCGACCTCTTCTAAAATCATTTTGAGCCAAGAAATTGCTAAGTCTTTCATACCAAGCTCTAGGAGCTTGTTTAAGACCATAAAGAGCTTTTTGAAGTTTGAAAACATGATTTGGAAATTTTGAGTTTTCAAAACTAGGGGCTGCTCAACATAGACTTCCTCTTCGATAAAACCATTGAGAAAACCGCACTTAACATCCATTTGATATAACTTGATATTCATGCTAGATGCAAATGCTAACAGGATTCTAATGGCTTTAATTCGGCAACAGGTGCAAAGGTTTCCCCACAATCAATCCCTTCATCCTGATTGTAACCTTGAGCCACAAGTCTAGCCTTGTTTCGACTACCAACCCACCTTCATCCAGTTTGTTCTTGAAAACCCATTTGGTTCCTATGACTAGGTGGTAAGAAGGTCGTTTGGTCGAGTCCAAACTTGGTTTCTTTTGAATTGATTGAGTTCCTCTTGCATGGCCTCTACCCATTCAGGTTCATTTAGGGCCTCTAGTGCATTTTTGGGTTCGAGTTAATGAAATGAATGCAGTGAATGCACATAGATTATGAAGAGAGGAACAAGTTCTTACCCTACTCGTTGATATCGGATAATATGTTTTCTAGTGGATGACTAGAAGCATATTTGAATGCTCTTCCTGTCCTCTCGGTTCACCAGATTTGTAGGCTGAATTGGTTGACCTTCGAAAGTTTGTTATGAGTGGACTTTTTCATTAGTTTGTCCTTCATCATTCTGAGTTGGTTCTTGAGTTGTCTTGTTCCGAGTCACATTATTCCGAGTTGCTTCATTCCGAGCTAGTTGTGTTTGAATCCCGATAGACTCGGCTTTATTATCATCTTCTTTGCCAAGCTTCGGATCTAAGAATGATAATTCGCTGGGTTTTTTCTGTTCAATCTCATCAAACACAATGTGGATACTTTCTTCAACTTTGTTAGTTCTCTTATTGAAAATACGATAAGCCTTACCGATAGATGAATAACCTAGAAAAATACCTTCATCCGACCGAGCATCAAACTCGGTCAGGTGATCCTTACCATTGTTATGAACAAAACACTTACATCCAAAGGGTTTGAAATAGGAAATATTGGGGTTTTTCCCTTTGTAGAGCTCATAAGGTGTTTTCTTCGAATGGGTCCGATGAGGCATCCGTTCAACGTGTAGTTGGTCGTGTTGATCTGCCTCAACCCGAAATAGTAGGGTAGATTGTGCTCAATCATCATTGTCCTAGCTATTTCTTCAAGAGTTCTGTTCTTTCTCTCCACTACTCCATTCTATTGACGAGTTCTTGGTGCTGAGAAGTTGTGAGAGATACCATTCTTGTCGCAAAACTCCGAGAATTCTAAGTAGTCGAACTCCCTTCCTTGGTCGGTTCGAATTCTCCGGATCCGAGTCCGAGACTCAACTTGGATTTTTCTCGCAGAGCTTGCTGAACTCCTTAAATGCTTCATTTTTGTGCTTGAGAAAACACACCCAGGTAAATCATGAGTAAACGTCAATAATAACGAGTACATATGATTTACCTCCGAGGCTCTTAACAGGGATTTCACCACATAAATCCATATGTAGCAGTTCAAGCACTTTGGATGTGGAAACTGTCTTCGGGGATTTGAATGATGATCCGACTTGTTTCCCTCTTGTGCGAGCTTCACAAACTTTGTCTTTCTTAAAAGCACAATTGGGCAATCCTTTGACTAAACCATGAGATGCCAATTTCTTAATAGTATGCATGCTAACATGGCCTAATCTACGATGCCATTTCCATGAGTCATAATGAAGTAATGCTTTTAAACAAGATAGATTTTGACTAGGGTCAAAGAGAGGAATAATGTAAGTGTTACCTGATCTCTTACCTGTGAGTTTGATCTCCTTGGTAGTGTCATCGAAATGTAACAGTTGGTTTGAGTGAATCTTACTTCTTGACCTTTATCGCACAGTTGAGAGATGCTAAGCGGGTTATACTTTAACCCTTGACAAGGTAAACTGGGTTGACTAGATTGCTTCCCTTTCCAATCTTGCCTATCCCAATTATCTTACCTCCGATTATCACACTTGATTGGAATAGATTTGAAAGAAAGTCCAAGATCTCTCAAGTGTTGCTTTATCCACAAAATCTGAGCACAACATGCTCCAACTGCAATATACTCAGCCTCGGCAGTTGATAGAGCTACCGAGTTTTGCTTCTTTGAGTGCCAAGATATTAAGGATTGACCCGAAATTGGCAAGCTCCCGACATGTGGTGTGAGCATCCACTGTCAAGGTACCAATGCCCTTTTGATCTTTTCTGAGTGGCTTGCAAAACAGAGATAAACTAACCCTTCTCACTTCCTCTAACGAACCCAAGTAATATTCTTTACTCGTGGTCCTTTCTCGAGGAAGAAGGTTTTTCGGAACCCGATTTGGATGACTTTGGGTTTGGTCTGATTCCGAGTCTTCGGTTTAGAGAACTGAGTCCGTGTTTCTTTCTTTTGAAAAGCTTTTCTCTTATAAATTGGTGGAGATGATTTCCTCCTGTAAGCATGTCCGGCTCAGTCCTTATTTCATTTTTATGAATGGGACCGTGCTCATCCTTCCTGAACTTTACAGTTCTGGAATCCTTTTGAAAATCTCCGAGTAGGAATTTGATTCCTCCTCTTTGTTAAAACCAAGACCTTCTTTTCTAAACGAGACACATTGAGATCCCAAGAGTATATCAAGGTTCGTCCGACCTTGAGTAAATTTTAAAACAAGATCTTGAGACTCGTTGAGCTTTTTCTTTAGTTGCTCATTTTCTTTTCTGAGTAACTCGGACTCGGTCTCATTGGTTTGAGCACTAGTCTTGAGTTCTCTAAGTGTAAGTCTCAGTTTTTCCAACTCATTTTCTAAAGAAATGCTCTCGTAAGAAATTGATTCAAGTTGTTCTTTAAAATGAGAAGAATTAGAATTGGACTTCTCTTCTAAAGTGAAAATATACTTGGCTAAATTAACTTTGGAAAACTTGACAAAGTATTCAATTACCTCTTGAGGATTTTGAAGGTTTGTTCGGGCTGAGCCACCCTAGAGGGGGTGAATAGGGTGATAGAAGTTTTTCATGGAAACTTTAGCTCTTCTGTCAAAAACAAGACAGAGACAGATTCCGAGTCTATGAACAGGGTCGAAAAGATTGGACTCGAAGGCTATTAAGCGGAATGAGTAAGAGCTGTAAAAATGTCCGAGTCTAGAATGAACTCGGAAAGTTAACACTCGGAGTTTACGGAGAAACCCTCCCGGGGTAGAAAACCACGGACCGTGCCAATCCGGACACGAAGTCAAATTCACTATTTTGAGTCCACAAAATACCGTGAACTGACCGAACCTGAGTTGTTCCCTTAGACAACTCTATACAAGTTTTCCTAGACTCGTAAATTCCCATATCTCGATGTAGTACTTCCTACCCGAGATAACCCTTACAGCTAGGGACAACTAAGCCGAGTTGACCCTTACAACTTAGTTAAGGGACCTTACAGAGAATGTAAGAAAGAGTTTGTAATTGAGTACAAGACCTTACAACTCGAAAGTAATGAATTATAGAGTGGGAGTTGTAAGTTGAAGATTGAAAGTAAATACAATAACTTTGATCAAGTATGTGTATTAGCAATATGTTCGGCAACCTTCAAGTCTTGTGAGATGGCTTCTATTTATAGATGACCAGGCAGAGTAGCCGTTATCTTCATCTCGCTGACCGAGAGTCCTCTCGTGACCATTGATAGAAGCTTTCGATCCACTCGAAAGTATCCGTTGTAATGTGAACATTGGACAACGGTTTAACTCTCTTGGAAGTCCCAAAACCATTAGCGGTGTCTTGAAAGATAAGGTGGAAACCACCGTTAAGCTTAGCGTTCCAGTTTTCCATATTTGGAAACAGACAGCTCGACACAATCTATCGGGACCTGGAGCAGAGAAGGTGAAGAGCCATGTCTCGCTGGTGATTTGACGTTCGAAGCCGGTTACTTTTGTAGTTTGAAAAGTGTATCCTCGATTGAATAACCTACAAAAGTAAATCAATTTTGGTTCTCAAAGTATAAAATACTTTGGCCCAAGATTAGACACGAGATAATAAAATAATTACGATAAATAAACCAACCGATTATCCGAGTCGAAATGAAATGGAATTTTCTGAGTCCAATATCCATGATACTTAGAATTCTATCCGACTTAGTCTAAGCAAAGAATCAAGTTCAAGTAAAGAATATCGGAGAGGATTAACTTGATATAGACTAAGCATGAAACAAGCTAAGAATACCGACTATAACAAAATAGGACTTATAACCACAAGTCGATTCCGAGTGAGAAAAGACGAAATAATAGTCTATTCAATCTACGATAAATCTGAGTGAAGTCGGACTCGGAACAAAAGAGCCGCTTTTCTGAGTCGCTTACGGATAAGCAAGAAATATAATAAGTAAGAGCTGTATCACTCGGAAAAGATACTATTTTACTCGAAAGAAGTTTCTAAGATACGGAGAATGCCTTGGAATCAAAACTCGTAGGTATGAGATTGTTATACTCGATTCCTTTTATACAACTCGGAAAAGTATTGAGCAAGGTGTCCGAGTCTTCAATCTCCCCTTTTTAATGAAAGGCATTCCATACTTAAACAGAAACTTTGTTAGAAAAAAAATGATTCGAGTGGTTGCGCATGAGATGAGATAAGTAAGGCATACTCAATGTATCGGAGCAATACTTAATGTATCGAGCAAGAAGTAAAGTATGCTATATTAAGTAATTAACTCAAAAAAATATGTTAGCAATAATGAACTTAGAAATTAATAATGAAATGCATTAGTCCATTAAAATTCAAAAGGGCGGAAAAACTCCCCTAAACAAGGCAACAAGTTTTTCGACTCTATTTCTCTATTTCTCCCCTTGCCTTTCAGCAAAAAAACAACAAGAAAAAGAAGGGAAGAAAAGAGCAAGTAGTACGACTTAGATGTCCTGGATAAAAAAAAAATTTCGAAAGAAGAAAACTCTAGGACACCGAGGAATTATGACTCGAGTGCATGGCGCCTATGAGGGAGAGGGAGATTTCGAGTGGAGGTGGAGGGAGCGGAGGTTTGCCGGCGCCGATATGATCTTGACGATGTGCTTGAGCGCGGCGAAGGGAGAACCGGGATTATCGTCGGGGCTCAGCTCCGAGTGGCTGACCCGGAGTGAGTGGATCGAGGGGTTCTTCCCTTGGAACCTCGTAAGCCTGGAAGGGGCTGCTCTGTCCGACCCGCCGGAGTAGCGAGGTCTTCGACCCACTCGATCGCTGTCTCGAGCCGAGTACTGCTATTTGAGCTTGTGGAGCGGTCGACCCTCGGCAGCTTCCCACTCGCTTCTTCTTGGTGATCCTTCCCTTGCCCGGATGGACCTGCCTCAGCCGCAGCTTCCTCGACGTCTGCCGCTTCGCATCTGCAGCTTCTTCTTCTTCATCCCCGTTATCCGAGGAGGTCGACCTGGGCTCGAAGACGCTTCGGACGCGTCTCGAGTCATCATGGTCTTGAGCCGCCTTGGACCGTCTCTCTCCGAGGAGCTTGACCAGCTCCTTCTACTCCTTTACCAATTCCCTCATCTCAAGAACTAGAGACTCGCTGCTCTCGAATTTGGGATTGACCAGTCTTGAGATTGATGGTCAGATTTTGGAGAACAGATTTGAAAGATCGGAGCATGTCTCCGAAATCGAAGACATGGAGTTGATCTTGTCCATAAAAATAGGGGATAAGAGAGTAGAGAGGGATTTTGAGGCACCCGAGGTGGAGGCACCACCAGTTGGAGACGGGAGGGAGAGTGGAGTTGATTTCGAGTCCGAGGTGGAGAAGGAGGCCTCGGCTCTAAGTTATGCAGCCGGACACCGGGTTCGGTTTCCGGTATCCGTACTCCTGCAGTTCCTTTTTGTCGACCACAACGGTAGCCTCGCATACGACGTTTGGGTCCGAGGCGAGAGGAACTTGGACTTGTTTGAAGACAAGGGTCGAAGAGCACCGAAAGGAAGGGAGGTGTTCTTCTTGGATTGGAGTTGAGCTGGTATAGCGGCCATTTGCTCAATGATCGAGGGGAAGAGGTCTACTTCGTATCTCTCAAGGATGTCAAAAAGAGCTTTGAGATGCTTGGAGTTAGGGTTCTCCTTGCTGGAATGCTGTGAGAAAAAGGTTCTCATCAGCAGAGAGCACGTATAGCGAAGCTTCGACTTCAACCGAGTCACGTAAAAGTTTTTCCGGGACTCGGGGAACTCTTTGGCGTATTTTTCAAAGAAGTCGTCGGCGACTTCAGTGAAAGGAATGGGGTTGCTGTTCAAGAAGAGAGAGGAGACTTTGAACAAGCGGTAGAGGAGAGAGGTGTTTAGACGAACGGTTATGTTCCGAACCCTAGAGGTTAGAACATTTTCGGAGTGGGTGAGGTGAGAGTAGAACTCGAAACGAGTTCGAGATAGATGAACTCGCTGAAGCACATGAAGTTGTATGCTCCGGTGGTTTGAATGTGGGACAACCAAGAAAATTTGGTTGTAGGAAAGAACTTGTCGTCCAAAGACAAGGTGCTCGGGTGACAATGGGTTTGGAAGGGGTAGAGCTTTCCGGAGTTTTGGTGCGAGGCTTTTTGGAAGAGGAGAAGACTCGGAAGTCGGGATGGTTTCCTCTTTTAGGCATTTTGAGAGAAGGAAAGAAAGATGAAACTTTCGAGTAGGAAAGAGAAGGAGATGTAGAGGAGAAGAAACGAAAAGAAAAAGTAGAAGAAAGAGATGAGAGCAATCGTAACTTACGAGAGATGGCTTCTTTAATGCTTGCGGACAATCAAGGATGACTGTTCACGTAGTAAACTTTCGTGAGAGGTTTCGTTTGAGAGAGATAGAGTTTAGAGTACCGAGACGAAGATGAATAGACGCTATTTATAGAAAATAAGCGCGCCCGTCAACTATCCGTTAAGTATAACTCCGTTCGATTCGGCTTGTCCATCAGTCACTAAAGACCGGTGTGACAGTTCTCTTCAACGGTTAAGATTTCATCGGTTAGAAATCCACGGCTAAAATCTGATCACAGCGCTCGAGAGAGAAAGAGAAGGATTTTGAAAAATGATCCGAAACTCTCCACCGATTTAGAGATAGTTTCGGAAAATTTGAAGTCCAAGTTTCTCTACGTCCGAGTTTGACTCGTATAGGTTTCGAGTGACTCGAAACACGATATGACTATTAGCACAAGTATCACCGAATCAACCGAACTAATGGTTATTAATGATGAAGGCACATAACACGTAATTATGCAATAAGAATAGCACATAATTAAGCATTTAACATACCAAGCTCATTCCGAATAAAGCAAAACCGATCTTCACCAAGAGGCTTGGTAAAGATATCAGCTAGTTGAAGATTAGAAGGAATGAACGAAGTTCAATATCACCTTTTTCCGAGTGATCGCGTAGGAAGTGATATCTCGACCTCGATATGCTTTGTTTTCGAATGCTCGGACGGGGTTCTTGGTGATGCTAATTGCACTTTGGTTGTCACACTTGATAGGTATTAATTTGAATGGTAGTCCAAGATCTCTCAAGTGTTGCTTTATCCGAGAGAATCCGAGCGCAACAAGCTCTAGCGGCAATATATTCAGCTTCAGCGAGTAGATAAAGCTACCGAGTTCTCGCTTCTTTGAGTGCCAAGATATTGGGGATTGTCCCAGAAATTGACACGCTCCGGATGTGCTTTTTCGATCAACTTTGTATCCTGCGTAGTCCGCGTCTCGATAGAGTTTCGATCTATCGCTTTACCTTTCTCGTCCGAGTCAAGCTTTATGTCTGCTACTCATGGGTGTAGATGCGTGCTTTGCATCTTGAAGTTTGTATTTCTTCAACAATTCCTTGGTATACTTAGATTGATGAACAAAGATTCCATCCTTGTCTTGTTTGATTTGTAAGCCAAGGAAGAAATTAAGTTCCCCTATCACGCTCATTTGGAATTCTTGACTCATCAACTCGAGAAAATTCTCGCACGTAAAATCATTAGTAGCACCGAAAATAATATCATCAACATAGATTTGAACAATAAGGAAATCTTTCCCCTTGGTCTTTATGAAGAGAGTCTTGTCGATCCGACCACTTTTAAAATCATTTTGAACTAAGAAGCTACTCGGTCTTTCATACCAAGCTCGAGGTGCTTGTTTAAGACCATAGAGAGCCTTTTGAAGTTTGAAAACATGATTTGGAAATTCTGAGTTTTCAAAACCAGGAGGTCTGCTCGACATAGACTTCTTCTTCAATAAAACCATTGAGAAAAGCACACTTAACATCCATTTGATATAGTTTAATATGCATGCAGGATGCAAATGCCAACAGACATTCTAATGGCTTCAATTCAGCTACTTGGTGCAAAGGTTTCCCCACAATCAATTCCTTCTTCTTGATTATATCCCCGAGCCACAAGTCTAGCTTTATTTCTTACTATTACACCATCCTCATCCAGTTTGTTTTTGAAAACCCATTTGGTTCCTATAACTGGGTGGTCGAAGGTCGGTTGGTCGAGTCCGGACTTGGTTTCTCTCGAATTGATTGAGTTCTTCTTGCATTGCCTCTACCCATTCAGGTTCATTAAGGGCCTCTAATGCATTTTGGGTTCATTTAATGAAATGAATGCAGTGAATGCACATAGATTATGTAAAGAGGAGCGAGTTCTTACCCCAGTGTTGATGTCAAAGAGTATGTTCTCTAGTGGATGACTAGAAGTAAACTTGAATGCTTTACCTATTCTCTTATTCACGAGATTTGTGGGTTGAACCACTTGATCTTGTTCCGAGTGATCTTCTTCATTGGCTTGTTCGTTTTGAGTGAGCTCTTGAGTTGTCGCATTCCGAGTGACCTTATTTTGAGCAGGTCGAGTCCGAGTCTTTGTAGTCTCGGCTTGATCATCATCTCTACCGAGCTTCAGCTTCGAGTATGATGACTCACTTGGTTTCTTCTGTTCAACTCATCAAACACTACGTGGATGCTTTCTTCCACTTTGTTAGTTCTTTTGTTAAAGACACGATAAGCTTTACTATGAGAAGAGTAACCCAGAAAAGTACCTTCATCCGACCTAACATCAAACTTGGTCAGTGATTCTTACCATTATTGTGAATAAAACACTTGCAACCAAAGGGCTTAAAGTATGAGATGTTTGGCTTCTTCCCTTTGTAGAGCTCGTAGGGTGTTTTCTTCGTAATGGGTCCGATGAGGCATCTCGTTTAAAATGTAGTTAGTCTGTGTTGATCGCCTCAGCCCGTAAATAGTAAGGCAAATTGTGTTCAATCATCATCGTCCTTGCTATTTCTTCAAGGGTTCTGTTCTTTCTCTCTACTACCCCATTCTGTTGAGGAGTTCTTGGTGCTGAGAAGTTGTGAGAGATTCCATTCCGATCGTAGAACTCCGAGAATTCCGAGTAGTCGAACTCCCTTCCATGGTCGGTTCGAATCTTTTGAATCCGAGTCTAAGACTCAACTTGAATCTTTCTACAAAGCTTGCTGAACTCCTTGAAGGCTTCACTTTTATGCTTGAGAAAACACACCCAGGTAAATCTTGAAAAGTCATCAATAATGACAAAAATGTAGGATTTACCTCCGAGGCTCTTTATCGGGATTTCACCACATAGATCCATATGTAGCAGCTCAAGCACCTTTGATGTCGAAACAGTCTTGAGAGATTTGAATGAGGATCTCGACCTGTTTCCCCCTTGTACATGCTTCACAAACTTTGTCTTTCTCAAAGACACAGCTTAGGTAAACCCCTAACTGCACCATGAGATGCCGCTTTTTGATAGTATGCATGCTAATATGACCTAATCTACGATGCCAAGACCATGAATCATCGTGAAGAGATGCTTTTAAGCAGGATAAATTCTGGCTTGGGTCGAAAGAGGAATGATATAAGTGTTACCGGATCTCTTACCCGAGAGCTTTATCTCTTTGGTGGTCTCATCCGAGATGTAGCACTTAGATTGAGTGAATCTTACCTCCCGACCTTTGTCGCACAACCGGGAGATGCTAAGCAGATTGTACTTTAGTCCTTTGACAAGGTAGACTGGGCTCACCAGATTACTTCCATTTCCAATCTTGCCAATACCCACTATCTTGCCTTTGCTGTCATCTCCAAAAGTCACTCTTCCTCCTTTGTATGATTCTAGCTCGTAAAAGTGTCCTTGGTCACTTAACATGTGTCGTGAACTTCCGCTTTCCAGGTACCAATGTCCTTTTGATCTTTTCTGAGTGACCCGCAAAAACAGAGAGAATCTAACCCTTCTCACTTCCTCTAACGAACCCAAGTAACATTCCTTACCGTGGTCCTTTTTGAGGAAGAAGGTGTTTCGGAACCCGGATTTGAATGACTTTAGGTTTTGTCGATTCTCGAGTCTTCTTCTAAGAGAACCGAGTCCGTGTCTCTTTCTTTTTGAAAACCTTTCCTTTTGAAACAGGAGAGAATGGTTTTTTTGGTAAATAGTTCTGGGCTTAGTCCTCCCTTCATTTCGTGAATGGGACCGTGCTCGACTTTCCCGAACTTTACAGTTCTGGAATCCTTTTGAACAATTCCGAGTAGGAATTAGATTCTTCCTCTTTGTTGAAACCAAGACCTTCTTTTCGAAAAGAGACACATTGTGATCCTAAGAGCATGTCAAGGTTCTTCCGACCTTGAGTAAACTTTAAAACCGGATCTTGAGACTCAGCGAGCTTCCCTTTTAGTTGCTCATTTTCTTTCTCGAGCAGCTCGGACTCGGCCTCATTAGATTGAGCACTAGTCTTGAGTTCTCTCGAATGAGAGTCTCAGCTTTTCTAATTCATTTTTCAAAGAAGTGCTCTCGTAAGTGATTAACTCAAGTTGTTCTTTGAATTGAGAAGAATCAGAATCGGACTTTTCTTCCAAAGTAAAAATATACTTAGCTAAATCAACTTTGGAGAACTTAAGAAAGTATTCGATTACCTCCCGAGGATTTGTTTCCTCATTGTCCGAGTCTCGAGTCCGACTCTTGTTCAGCCTTCCGAATCGAAATTGCCATCGGACATTTCGAGTCATCCGAGTCCTCATCATCTTCGATGAATCCTCATCGCTCCATGTTGCCATCATAGCTTTCTTCTTCTTTCTGTCCCTTTTCCTTTTTGGACAGTCCTTGACTATGTGGTCTTTGCCGCCACATTCGAAACTACCGAATTCTTAGTCAAAGAAAATTTAGACGGGGAAGTAAACTTACCTTTTCTCGTCTTTCTTATCTTTCTTGTAGAATTCTTCTTTTGGCCTTTTGTCCCATCTTTTGTGCTTCATCATTCTCTTGAAGCCTCTTGCAATGAGTGCCATGGGATCGTCTTCCGAGTCAAAAGAGCTCGGATTTGCTTCTTTGGATTCCGAGGCTTTCAGTGCTAAGTTTCTTTTGGTACGCCCTCAGCATCCTCTTCTTCAAGATGGATCTCATAAGTTAGAAGCTTTCCAATGAGCTCGTCTCGGCTTTAAGAGTGAAAGGTTCCGAGCCTCCTCTATGGCCGTCACCTTTGGACCCCATCGTTTCTTGGGTAGGCTTCGAGAATTTTTCGGCACATTTCTTCATGGGAGATTTTCTTTCCCGGAGATTTGAGATTGTTGGTAATCTCAGTGAAGCGAATGAACATCCGAGTAATGTTCTCCTCTCGGCTCCATTTTAAAAAGCTCATATTTATGAAGATACTCGACCGATCTTTGCTTGTCTTACCCGACTTGTACCTTCGTAGGTGTTGACTAAAGTATCGCACACCTCTTTAGCAGAGTCACGAGCAGAGACTCGATTATATTCTTCCGAGCTTATGGGGCACATAAGGATGTTCATTGCTTTGAAGTTCTTTCGAACTTCTCTCGCTTCTCCTGGTGTGAACTCAGCCTTCGTCTTGGGAATGATTCTGAATGCATCTGTCTTCATTGGAATGTAGTTTCCTTGTTGTATGATTTCCCATACCTCTTCATCATGATCCATATGAAAACATTCCATGAGCTTCTTCCAAGTGCCCAAAGTTTGATCCTTTGAATTTTGGTGGCCTTTTGGAAGATCTTCCTTCGTCGAACTCTCCGGTGTTCCGAGCCATTTGATCTTTAAACCTTTGGATTGTTAGATCCTTTCTGAAAGGCTAGGCTCGATACCAATTGAAGGTTTGCTCGGGAGAGTCCGAGTCACCCTAGAGGGGGTGAATAGGGTGATAGAAGTTTTTCATGGAAACTTTAGCTCTTCCGTCAAAAACAAGACAGAGACAGATTCCGAGTCTATCAACAGGGTCGAAAAGATTGGACTCGTAAGGCTATTAAGCGGAATGAGCAAGAGTCTGTAAAAATGTCCGAGTCCAGAATGAACTCGGAAAGATAACACTTAGAGTTTACGTGGAAACCCTCCCGGGGCAGAAAACCACGGACCGTGCCAATCCAGCACACGAAGTCAAATTCACTATTTTGAGTCCACAAAATACCGTGAACCGATCGAACCCGAGTTGTTCCCTTAGACAACTCTATACAAGTTTTCCTAGACTCGTAAATTCCCTTATCTCGATGTAGTACTTCCTACCCGAGATAACCCTTACAGCTAGGGACAACTAAGTCGAGTTAACCCTTACAGACTTAGTCAAGGGACCTTACAGAGAATGTAAGAAAGAGTTTGTAATTGAGTACAAGACCTTACAACTCGTAAAGTAATGAATTATAGAGTGGGAGTTGTAAGTTGAAGATTGAAAGTAAATACAATAACTTTGATCAAGTATGTGTATTAGCAATATGTTCGGCAACCTTCAAGTCTTGTGAGATGGCTTCTATTTATAGATGACCAGGCAGAGTAGCCGTTATCTTCATCTCGCTGACCGAGAGTCCTCTCGTGACCATTGATAGAAGCTTTCGAGCCACTCGTAAAGTATCCGTTGTAATGTGAACGTTGGACAATGGTTTAACTCTCTTGGAAGTCCCAAAACCATTAGCGGTGTCTTGAAAGATAAGGTGGAAACCACCGTTAAGCTTGGCGTTCCAGCTTTTCCATATTTGGAAACAGACATGCCTCGACACAATCTACTGGGACCTGGAGCAGAGAAGGTGAAGAGCCATGTCTCGCTGGTGATTTGACGTTATGAAGCCTAGGTTACTTTTGTAGTTTGAAAAGTGTATCCTCGATTGAATAACCTACAAAAGTAAATCAATTTTGGTTCTCAAAGTATAAAATACTTTGGCCCAAGATTAGACACAGTATAATAAAATAATTACGATAAATAAACCAACTGATTATCCGAGTCGAAACTAAATGGAATTTTCCGAGTCCAATATCCATGATACTCGAATTCCATCCGACTTAGTCTAAGCAAAGAATCAAGTTCAAGTAAAGAATATCGAGAGGATTAACTTGATATAGACTAAGCATGAAACAAGCTAAGAATACCGACTATAACAAAATAGGACTTATAACCACAAGTCGATTCCGAGTGAGAAAAGACGAAATAATAGTCTATTCAATCTGCGATAACTGCGAGTGAAGTCGGACTCGTAACAAAAGAGCTAGTTTTTTGAGTCGCTTACGGATAAGCAAGAAATATAATAAGTAAGAGCCGTATCACTCGGAAAAGATACTATTTTACTCGAAAGAAGTTTATGAGATACGGAGAATGCCTTGGAATCAAAACTCGTAGGTATGAGATTGTTATACCTGATTCCTTTTATACAACTCGGAAAAGTATTGAGAAGTGTCCGAGTCTTCGATTTGCTTCCTCATTGTCCGATTGATCCGTGGCCGACTCTGTTTCCACTTCGAATCGGAAAGTGCCATCGGACACTTTGAGTCATCCGAGTCCTCGTCCTCTTCGATGAGTCCTCGTCACTCTATGTGTCCATCATAGCCTTTTTCTTTCTTCTATTCCTTTTTCTCTTGGGACAGTCCTTGACTATGTGTTCCTTGCTGCTACATTCAAAACAGACTGTAATTCTTAGTCAAAGATAACTTTGAAGTGGAAGAGTATTTACCTTTTCTATCCTTCTTGTCTTTCATATAGAACTCTTCTCTTGGCTTCTTATCCCATCTCTTGTGCTTCATTATTCTCTTGAAGCCTTTAGCGATAAGTGCCATGGGATCCTCTTCCGAGTCGAAGAACTCGGATCCGCTTCTCTAGTTTCCGAGGCTTTCAGTGCAATGTTCTTTTTGGTACTGACATCTGCATCCTCCTCTTCTAGGTGGATCTCATGGGTGAGAAACTTGCCAATGAGTTCGTCCGACTTTAGTAGAGACAAGTTCTGAGCCTCTTCGATAGCTGTCACTTTGGGACCCCATCTTTTCTTGGGTAGGCTTCGAGTATCTTTCTGCACATTTCCTCATGGGAAATCTTTTTACCCAGAGATTTGAGATTGTTGGTAATCTCAGTAAAGCAAATGAACATCCGAGTGATGTTTTCTTCGGCTCCATCTTGAACAGCTCATACTTACGAAGATATTGGCTTATCTTCGCTTGTCCGACCTGGCTTGTGCCTTCATAGGTGTTGACGAGCGTATCCCATACTTATTTAGCTGTATCACAGGCGGACACTCGGTTGTATTCTTTTGAGTTGATGGCGCACATCAGAATGTTCATTGCCTTGAAGTTCTTTCGAACTTCTCTGCTTCATCAGCAGTGAACTCGGCCTTTGTCTTGGGTACGAGTCTTGTTTCTTCCGTCTTCATGGGAATGTAGTTACCTCCTTGTATGATGTTCCAAACATCCTCATCATGATCTAGCGAGAAAACATTCCATGAGTTTCTTCTAGTGCACGAAGTTAGATCCTTTGAACTTTGGTGGTTTACTTGGAACATCTTCCTTCATCGAACTCTCCGTTGTTCTGAGCCATTTGATCTTCAAACCATTGGATGGTGATCCTTTCTGAAAGGGTAGGCTCTAATACCAATTGAAGGTTTGTTCTTAGAGAGTCTAAGTCACCCTAGAGGGGGTGGGGTGAATAGGGTGATGATGAAATTTGCTTGAAATTTAAAATAGCTATGACTATGAGGTGAGTGGGAGTCAAGAATGAACTTAGAAAAGCACCGACTCGGAGATCGAGTAAAGAATGAAGAAACAGATTAAACGGAACTTTAAAGCTGTCCGAGTCTAGAATGCACACAGAAAAGTGCTAATTCAGAAAGTACGTGGAAACCCTCCTGGGGCAGAAAACCATGGACCATGCTAATCCAAGCATGAAGTCAAATCCACTATTTTGAGTCCACAAAATATAGTAGACTGACTCAACCCGAGTTGCTCCCTTAGACAACCCCTTACATGTTTTTCCTAGAGTCCGAAATTCCCTTATCTAATCTAATACTTCCTAATACGAGTTAGGGACAACTGAGTTGAGTTAACCTTTACAGCTCAATCAAAGGACCTTACTTAGAATGTAAGAAAGAGAGTTTGTGACTAAGTACATGACCTTACAACTCGGAGAAATATTAAATACGGAATTGGAGTTGTAAGTAGAAGATTGAGAATGAATACAATGACTTTTACTCAAGTATGTGTATTAACAATTAGTTCAGCAATCTTCAAGTCTTGGAAGTTGGCTTCTATTTATAGATGACCAAGCATCTTTGCCGTTGTGTCCATCTTCGACTAGAAGTCCCTTGTGACCGTTGTAATGGATTTTCCGAGTCACTCGAGAAAATATCCGTTGAGATATGAACGTCGGGCAATGGCTCTTGACTCCTTTGGAAGTCCCAAAACCACTGGTGGTGTCTTGAAAAATAAGGTGGAAACCACCGTGGAGCTTAGTGTTGCGGATATCCGGTTTGGAAACGGACAACCACGACACGATGTGCTGGGGCTAGGTCGGAGGTGGAAAAAGCCTTGTCTCGCTGGTGATTTGATGTTTTAAAGCCGGTTACTTTTGTAATTCAAAATTAGGATAGCCTCGTTTCAATAACCTACAAAAGTAAATCTGGTTCTCAAAGTATAAAATACTTTGGTTCAAGATTAGACACGAGATAATAACATAATTAATATAATTAAGTGACTAATTATCCGAGTCGGAAAAGGAATGGAATTTTCTGAGTATAATATCCATGATACTCAAATTGCATCTTAGTCTGTCTAGAAGATAAACAAGTCAAAGGATTAGAGTAAAAAACTTGATCTAGACTAAACAAAGTTCAAACTAATTATGCTTGACTTAGAATAGTAAATTAACAATGTAATTCCTGTAACATGAAGTCGGACCTGAGTTTATGTGCATGAAATAAAGTGTTTGAACATGCGATATATCCGAGTGTTGAGTGACTCGGAACCGAATGTGAAGTGGCATGTAGAAGTATGCTTTACGAGTCGAGTCGAGTTAAGCGTAAACATATATAATAGTTTCTATAACACTAAGAGAAAATGTTATATCACTCGGAAAAATTTCTAAGGCACATGGAATGATTTGAAATCAAAACCCTATAAGAGATGAAGTCTTATACCCGATTCCTCGATGGAACTCGAGAAAAGTGTAAATATAAAGTTTGAGTCTTCGTAGTTGTCTTCTACATTTTAGCTCATGAGTAGATCAATTTGTGTGTTAATGATAAATAATAATTTGCATGGTGGATGTAGATTATACTAAGTGTTTTTTTTATAAATTTGATATCTTTGATAATTATTTATTTGCTCTTTAGTAGTTTTCTTTAGTTTAATAATTTTTATTTACAAAGTTACAATCTTTTATTATTAATTTTGTTATCCCCCTTAAATAACAGCCTTTTAGGTTATTTTTAGCAATTTTATTTTAATTTTATTTTAAGTCTTTATATATTTTAATTTTTAGATTATTTTTCTATCAGTTTTTATTATTTTTGAGTGAGTTTGTTAGAAATTAGTTTAAAAATAGTTTCGTTTTATTATTTTTCATGTTTTATCTTCTTTAAGGGTTTTGATAGTGTCCTAGTTTGATGTGATTAAATTTTAGAATTTTTGAAATTAATTTGATAATTTTTCAGATTTAATTCTTGAATTTAATTATTGTAGTTTTTTAGTTAAATAATTTCATAATTTCGGTTTTAAATTTTATTTTTATATTTTTAGGGTCTGGTTAGGTCAATTAAATTAGGATTAATATTCTGGATAGTTTTAGTATTTATTTTCGTAATTAATTTAGTGTAGAATTTTAGTTATTTAATTTTCTATTTTAGAATTTGTTTATTTTCTTCCTTAGTTTTCTGTTTTAATTATTCTAAAACAATATACAAAAATATTTCTGGGTTATTATAGTTTTGTTATTATGTATAAATTATTTATTTAGTTGTTAGATAATTTTCTATGATTTTTAGTTATTGACTTTTTTAGTTTATATTTTCTATTTTGTTTTTAAGAGTAGTAAATTTAATTAGATTAAAGCTTGCATGTTGTTATATCTTTCCTCGTGGATTCTATCCCTACTTCCCTATGCTATATTGTTTATTATAAGCCTAAGTAGTGGTTTAATTTATAGTTGTACGTCTAGCTAACAAGTTTTATAATTGCTTGTAGTATAAAATGGATTCTTCCCAAAGTACAAAAAAATCTAGGGACGAACAATGATGAACAAGGAGAAGTTGGTCCGGAGTAGAAAAGATCCAACTCTCCTTCCACGGGTGGAATTTGATAGGCACGAAAATGCTATTGGTGATCACAAAGCTCGCTTTATGAGCTATATTGGTGCGGCAACCCGTACATACGTGAACATTACCTACGAAGTTGGCCACAGTCTTCGATTACGTTAAGGACAATCTTTGGAATAATATTCGGATAAATGAACTGTATCTCAACTTAGAATTGTAACTTATTCTACATGGTTAATATATATGTACTTGTGTATGTCGTTCTTATGTTTAAAAAACGTTCACCTTGGAACTTGAAGAATATGAGATCTCCTTGGTGAAACACAAGACCCTTATATCAGCGCAGAAAAGTTTAGAAACTTCAAATTTTGCATTACCGCATATGGGTCTACAAAACAAAGCGAGATAAAACAAGAAGGTAGACCATGGGAGGTTTACAACTTCATCACCGGGGAGGACTGGAGGACGTTTGAAGCATATGTCTTTTCTCCGGAATACATGGTAATTTGTCATCATTTGTTATCTTTTCTTCGATTTAAGTCTTATGTACTTGAAATTTTTGTTGTTTTAATTACTTGTGAAGGCACTAGATGAATCCAACCGGAAGAGGATTAAGAGCAATGCGTATCCCCATGTGATATCCCGTGGGGGATACGCGAAGTTGGAGGAGAAGTTGTACAAGCGGAAGATTGAACAACTTAAAAGTGCATCCGATGAAGGTTCCATCACGGATACTTTGCAGCTCACCAGCGAGAGCCGTGGGTCGAAGGAAGAAGAAAGAAAGATGGAACCTTCACTATGACCGAAGTAGAATCTATTGTGCAGCGACTCATGAGGTTTTTTGTTACTATTTCCTTTATTTATTTTGAGAACTTATCGGTTTTAATATTATGAATTGTCAAATGATAATTTATTTCCTTCTTACAGGAGTCTTTGTCACAAACATCGACTTCGGACGTTGCTGACACCACCGGGAGAAGGGACAAGCTAGCCTTGGCCCTAGAAAGAGATAAGCATCCCGGTCGTCTTTGAGCCATCGGTGCGAGGGTGGGAATAGTTGAGCACTTCGGGGCTAGGAAGAAGCACCCCATCACTTCCAGCCAAGCGTATATACGAGCCAAAATGGCCGAAATGAGGTCCCAAATAGAGTTCTAACTGTCCCAAATGTCACAAATGGCTGCCTAGGTGTAACATATGAAGGATCAAATACGGACCCGGATGGCGTACTTCACCAAGATAGGTATGTCAACACTCGACATATCCATGTGGGATTTGCATCCATTCTCACCCTAAACACCGGCGAGTGTGAATGCGAGCTCACCCGTCGATCAATTCGAACTTATGGTGGAGGTAATTCAGATTTTGCAGTCTAATTATATTTGCATACATGGTTATATTTTGACTAATTGGTGTATAATCTTATTGAATGGATGGTGTATATTGTGTGGTTGTTGTGGAACTCTAGCATGTGACTGTTGAGTAATTACTTATGGTATGTTTTTGTTGTTTCGGACGAGGGCCGTTATCTCGGGAAAATGTTTACTTTTAAGGGAAACTTTGTCCGTTTATTTTCAGGATTCTTAGATATTTTAACTTCTATGTCAAGGGTTATCCCATGATTCTAATTGTTATGCTTATTCTTATGTATGCGGCGAAATAGAAGCTAGCTTCTCATCACCCTCCCCTAGAGCATGTTGTGGCATCGGGTGTCATTTTCCTGTGGAGGCCACATACGCTAGTTCATGAGGCACCCCTTTTAGCCGATAAGGTGAGAGTGAGTGTGAGAGACGTTGTGAAAGGGAAAGGCTACTGTGAGTTGCCGATTAAGGCACCAGACCTCCATATTGTTGACGATGCGGTTAACAACTTTGTTACTTGACCCAAAAGTTTGGTCATCCTCTCTACGGTAATTCATTTTTGAAAATATTAGATTTAATCATTGTTAATATCACGTATATGTTTCTAATTTTTGTATTGATTATTCACTAGGATATCGGGGACAGATCCGAGAGTGGGATGAGGGGCACTCCATCTCCCTCGGTTGGTACAAGTAAGTATTCAGCGGCGCCCGTTCGTCGTCGAAGAAGTCTCCTCTCGTATCCATTAAGGAGTCGCGAATTGATTGGTGTGCTACTCTACAAAGTTATGTGAAGACTTTGTCAGCAGATACATCACTCCCATTCAACCCGCCAGGTCACATATTTAGGCAATATGAAGGGGACAATGAGGACATGACCTTCTATGTCTTCCTGGATAACATACTTGCAATTTTTGGAGATGCGGGAGATCGGTACATCTGCTATTATGATTGGTATTATGTGAGTTACTATATTCATAAGTTCTTTTTTTAACTATTAATTTCAATTTCTAACTACATACAATTAATATGTAAGGTGGTTGCATGAGATAGGAAACAAGCTCGTCTAGTTTCTCAACCCCAATTCCAATTAAGGATTGGAGTAGAAACAAAATGAACGAGCCGACTATATCTTCAAAGTCACGAAATATAACGTGCACTCCAAACAATATTTCTTGGCACCGTTCATTGAGGGGTAAGTGTCATGAAACATATAATTGAAGTTTTATGGTGTTTTACATACTTGTAAATGTGTTATTTGTGTCGGTGTAGCCAACATTAGATGCTTGTTGCCGTATTTCGAGGAACAATGTCACATAATGCCTTGATCCTTTGGGTAAAACTATGAAGAAAGATATCAACAACGTACTACGTGAGTTTATACGTGTAGACACTTAAAAAGTGTCATCCTTTCTTTGTTATTTTATTTGTTGGCCCGATGATGAGTTCCCAAGTTCTGTTTGTGGATTTGGATCACGGTTGGTATTTGATTAGTGATATGGAAGCCAGTAAACCACAAAGAACCCCCAACACCAAATAAATAACCTTTTGCCTTGGATCGATCCAAAAATCCCCTTTTCTTTCGGATAATCCAAGCCCGAGCCAAGCCTTCAAAGACAAGGGAGTCCACTCGCTGCGTACAAGGAAATTCGAGTCTTAGAACACTGCGTTTCACTTCAATCTAACCGGACAAGGACTTGAAGACCTCAAGACGACGTTAGACGCTGCATTTCATGATTAAAAACATCAAAGTGTTGCATTTTGACTCTAGGGCAATCCATCCGAGACTAGGAGCACGTATCCCGCACCAAAAATGAAACATGTCAAAAATAAAACCTGCCAAAAATGGAAATCTACCAAAAATGGAAACTTTCCCTTTGTGGAAAGTCTGTTTTGGTTGATGCCACTTACCATATTTCTCACCACAAAACGCTGCGTTCCAGCTCGAGGAATCCTTGGGAAACACGCTAAGGCACAAAACCCTAGAAATCCCTTGGTGCCGGCACCATGAATCGATATTTAACCTGGTTTTATCCTCCTTTTATCCGGTTCAATCTCATGATTATCTTGGCCCGTTTTTGCTCCTCGTTTCGGATGGCTGGCTGAACTAACCCTAGGTCATTTCCTTGACCTAACATCTCCCTATAAATAGAGAGCCTTGGCTGTCATTCTCATAATGGCTCATCCCTTAATGTTACTCTACTGAAATTGGCTTAAGAGCTACTCGAATACTCCATTCCGCATTGTCATCTCTTGGTCCCTTTTCAGCCTATTCATATTCTATTCCTCACTCCTACTACATCTCGAACCCCGGACCTCCATCAATCACATATCTACCTACTCATCTCCACAAAATACTCACAAAAAGCCCCTTCAATTCACCACCGTCACATCAATAGATCCAGATTCGAGATTCGGATCAGCAGGTAGGACAACTTGAGGGCACAGATTCAATCCTCATAACAGTTTATTTTATTTCATGCTTTCTTTATTGCTTTCCATATTGTGGAGCAAATGATGTATCGCTTTTAATTCCTCCCCGACCGATGTAGTCTTTTAGATTTCTTGCTTTTCGTTTCCGTCTTTACCACTTTTTTGCTTAAGCTTTTATCGCTTTCTTTTACTATGTTTGGTTGCTTTAATTTCACTTAGCATGTTGTTGTGTGCTTGTATTTGACATCATTTTTAATTCATACTCGCACTAGCAATGGCCGTCTTCGAGACGGGCGGAATGGAAAAGGTGTATCCCTTTATTTTGTACCTTCACCCCGAATTCGATTCTCGGATGAAAGACTCGATGGAGTAATTTTTAGCCTGTTTCGGTTTTAGTTTTCCCACAAGATTGAGAGAGCATATGTTTTGTTTTTGCTAGTTTTTCTCTCTTAAAAGCTGATTGGCGACTCATTGTTTTACTTTATTTCTCTTCAAACCTCCTTCCTGGCTGGTTTTTGACTGAATAGTGAAAAAGGAGTACTGGATCTCGCTAAGCCAGGCCGAAACCGAGGTTGACTGTCTCAGCCTTAGCCTCTGGTCAGCACCGGTTACCACTAGGTGCAAGTTGCTGCTTGCGCCGTGTGGTCATAGGTGGGCTCTCGTCCAAACCGGTGTGACATGGCGGAAACGAAACCCTACTTTCTCTATTTTTCACTCAACAAATAAAATCCCGGACTTCTCAAAATAATTAATAAAATAAAATGGTTAATAATACCACCATTCAACTTTGTTTAATTCATCTTTAAATCATGAAGACTCGGACGTTTCTCAACGCACTTCGAGTTGCACTAAACGAGTCGGTATAACAATCCCATGCTTTTAGAGTTTTGATTCCAAGGCATTCTCGGTTTCGCAGAAACCTCTTTTAGTAAAATAGTATCTTTTCTGAGTGATACGGCTTTCACTTATTACATTTATTGCCTATCTATTTGAGACTCGTAAAAGTGGTTCTTTGTTCCGAGTCCATCTTCACTCGGATTTATCGCAGACTAGTGATTCGTCTTTTTCTCACTCAGAATCTTACTTCCGATTACAAGCTCTATTTTTGTTAGAGTCAATATCTTTAGTCTGTTTCACACTTAGTCTATATCAAGTTATCTCACTCCGATATTCTTTATGGAACTTGTTCTATCGCTTAGACTAAGTCGGACGGAATTCCGAGTATCATGGATATTGGACTCAGAAAATTCCATTTCATTTCGACTCGGATAATCGGTTGCTTAATTATCATAATTATTTTATTATCTCGTGTCTAACTTTGGACCAAAGTATTTTATACTTTCAGAACCAGAATTGATTTACTTTTGTAGGTTATTCATTCGAGGATTCACCTTTTTCAAACCACAAAAGTAGCCGGCTTCGAACGTCAAATCACCAGCAGACATGGCTTTTCACCTTCCCTGCTTCAGGCCCTGAAGATTGTGTCGGAAGTTGTCTATTTCCAAATCTGGAAAACTGAAACGCCAAGCTTAACGGTGGTTTCCACCTTATCTTTCACGACACTACCAATGGTTTTAGGACTTCCAAGAGAGATAAACTGTTGTCCAACGTTCACATTTTAATGGATACTTTCCGAGTGACTCGAGAAAGCTTTTATCAACGGTCACGAAGACTCTCGGTCAGCAGATGAAGATAACGGCTACTCTGCCTGGTTACCTATAAATTGAAGCCACCTCATAAGACCTGAAGATTGCCGAATCTATTGTTAATACACATACTTGAGAAAAGTCATTGTATTTACTTGTTCAATCTTCTACTTACAACTCCCACTCTATAATTCATTACTTTCGAGTTGTAAGGTCTTGTACTCGATTACAAACTCTTTCTTACACTTCTTGTAAGGTCCCTTGACTAAGCAGTAAGGGTTAAGTCAGCTTAGTTGTCCCTAACTGTAAGGGTTATCTCAGCTAGGAAGTACTAGATCAGATAAGGGAATTTCTAAGTCTAGGAAAACTTGTATAGAGTTGTCTAAGGGAGCAACTCGGGTTCGACCAGTTCATGGTATTTTGTGGACTCAAAATAGTGGATTTGAGTTGGTGTCTGGATTGACACGGTCCGTGGTTTTCTCGCCCAGAAGGGTTTCCACGTAAAATCTAAGTGTTATCTTTCCGAGTTCATTCTAGACTCAGCACAGTCTTACTCGCTCTTGTTCTTTCCGATTGATCGCTTTCGAGTCCAATCTTTTTGACCCAGTTAATAGACTCGGAATCTATCTTCCTTTCTACTTCGTGTAAAAGAGTGTGATTTCACCGGAGAATTTCCTATCACCCTATTCACCCCCTCTAGGGTGACTCGAGACTCTCCCCGAGCAAACCTTCAATTGGTATCGAGCCTAGCCTTTCGTAAAGGATGTAACAATCCAAAGGTTTAAAGATCAAATGGCTCAGAACACCTGGAGAGTTCAACGAAGGAAAAATCTTCCAACAGGCCTCCAAAATTCAAAGGTTCAAACTTTGGGCACTCTGGAAGAAGCTTATGGAATGTTTCCTCATGGATCATGATGAAGAGGTGTGGGAAATCATACAACAAGGAAACTACATTCCAACAAAGACAGATGAATTCGGAATTCTTCCCAAGACAAAGGCCGAGTTCACACCAGCGAGGCGAGAAGTTCGTAAAGAATTTCAAAGCCATGAACATCCTTATGTGCGCCATAAGCTTAGAAGAATATAACCGAGTGTCCGCCTGTGATTCAGCAAAAGAAGTGTGGGACACCCTTGTCAACACTTATAAAGGCACAAGCTAGGTCGGACAAGCAAAGATAAGTCAATATCTTCACAAATATGAGCTTTTCAAGATGGAGCCGGAGGAGAACATCACTCGGATGTTCATTCGGTTTATCGAGATTACAAACAATCTCAAATCACTGGGAAAGAAGATCTCCCACGAAGAAATGTGCCGGAAAATTCTCGAAGCCTACCCAAGAAAAGATGGGGTCCCAAAGTGACCGCCATAGAGGAAGCTCGTAACCTCTCACTCTTAAAGCCGGACGAGCTCATTGGAAAGCTTCTAACACATGAAATCCATCTAGAGGAGGAGGATGCTGAGGGTAGTACCAAAAGTAACATTGCACTTAAAGACTCGGAATCCAAGGAAGCAAATCTGAGCTCTTCCGACTCGGAAGACGATCCCATGGCACTCATTGCAAGAGGCTTCAAGAGAATGATGAAGCACAAAAGATGGGACAAAAGGCCAAAAGAAGAATTCTACAAGAAAGATAAGAGAGACAGAAAAGGTAAGTTTTCTTCTCCTTCAAAGTTATCCTTATCTAAGAATTCTGGATGTTTTGAATGTGGCAAGCAAAGACCACATAGTCAAGGACTGTCCAAAACGGAAAAGGGACAGGAAGAAGAAAAAGGCCATGATGGCAACATGGAGCGATGAGGACTCATCGAAGATGACGATGGCTCGGATGACTCAAAGTGTCCGATGGAAATCTCGACTCGGAAGCTGAAAGAGAGTCGATTCGGACTCGAACAATGAGGAAACCGATCCTCAAGAGGTAATAAACTACTTCCTCAAATTCTCCAAAGTTGATTTAGCTAAATACATTTTTACTTTGGAAGAAAAGTCCAATTCTGATTCTTCTCATTTCAAAGAACAACTTGAGTCAATTTCATCCGAGAGCAATTCTTTGAAAAACGAATTGCAAAAATTGACATTCACACTCGGAGAACTCAAGACTAGTGCTCAAGCTAATGAGACCGAGTCCGAGTTACTCAGAAAGAAAATGAGCAACTAAAACAGAAGCGCACCGAGTCTCAAGATCCGATTTTAAAATTTACTCAAGGTCGAAAAACCTTGACATGCTCTTAGGATCACAATGTGTCTCGCTTTCGAAAAAAGGTCTTGGTTTCAACGGAGAAGAGGAATCAAATTCCTACTAAGAACCGCTTAAAAATGACTCCGTAACCGTGAAGTTTAGGAAAGCTAAGCATGGTCCTATTCACCGAAATGAAAGAAGGAGTAAGCCCAGATCTGTTTACAAAAAGAAACCATACTCTCATGTTTCAAAAGGAAAGGTTTTCAAAAAGAAAGAGACACGGACTCGGTTCTCCGAGAGGAAAACTCGGAATCGGACAAAACCCAAAGTCATTCAAATCTGGGTTCCAAAACACCTTCTTCCTCGTAAAAGAACCACAAGTAAAGAATGTTACTGGGTTCGTTAGAGGAAGTGAGAAGGGTTAGATTCTCTTTGTTTCGCGAGTCACTCGTAAGAGATCAAAAGGACACCGGTACCTTGACAAGTGGATGTTCACGCCATATGTCGGAGATGCGGGACTCTTTTCCGAGTTGAACAGTACATAAAGGAGGAAAAGTCACATTTGGAGATGATTGCAAGGGCAAGATCGTGGGGATTGGCAAGATTGGAAAAGGAAGCAATCCGGTCAGTCCAGTCTATCTTGTCAAGGGATTGAAATATAATCGCTCAAGCATCTCTCAACTATGTGACAAAGGTCAAGAGGTAAGATTCACTCGGACCAATTGCACGATTTCGATGTCTCTACCAAAGAGATCAAGCTTTCAGGTAAGAGATCAGGTAATACATACATCATCCCTCTTTCGACCCACGTCGAACTTATCTTGCTTAAAAGCATCTCTCCATGATGATTCTTGGACTTGGCATCGTAGATTAGGTCATATTAGCATGCATAATATCAAGAAATTGGCTTCTAATGGTTTAGTTAGGGGTTTACCTAACTGTGTTTTTGAGAAAGACAAAGTATGTGAAGCATGCACCGAGGGAAACAAGTCGATCTTCATTCAAATCTCTCGAAGATAGTTTCCACATCCAAAGTACTTGAATTATCGCATATGGACTTATGTGGTGAAATCCTCGTGAAGAGTCTCGGAGGTAAATCATAGATACTTGTAATTATTGATGATTTCTCACGGTTTACCCGGGTGTGTTTTCTTAAGCACAAAAATGAAGCTTTCAAGGAGTTCAAGCAAGCTCTGCGAAAAATTCAAGTTGAGTCTCGGATTCGGATCCGGAGGATTCGAATTGACCATGGAAGGGAGTTCGATTACTCGAATTCTCGTAGTTTTGTGACAAAAATGGAATCTCTCACAACTTCTCAGCACCCGAACTCCTCAACGAGAATGGAGTAATAGAGAGAAAGAACAGAACCCTTGAAGAAATAGCAAGGACGATGATGATTGAACACAACTTGCCTTACTATTTCTCAGGCAGAGGCAAGTGAACAAAGCCAACTACACACTAAATAGATGCCTCATCGGACCCATTTTGAAGAAAACACCTTATGAGCTCTACAAAGGGAAGAAGCCAAATATCTCCTATTTCGCACCATTCGGATGTAAGTGCTTCGTTCACAACAATGGTAAAGATCATCCGACCAAGTTTGATGCTCGGTCGGACGAAGGTATTTTTCTAGGTTAATCCTCTCATAGCAAAGCTTATCGTATTTTCAATAATCGAACTAACAAAGTGGAAGAAAGCATCCACGTAGTATTTGATGAGCTCGAACAGGAGAAGCCAAGTGAGTCTTCATACTCGAACTAAAGCTCGAAAGGATGATGACGAAGTTGAGCCTACAAAGACTCGGACCCAACCTCGCTCGTAATGAAGTCACTCGTAACGAGGAAATTCGGAATGAGACAGCTTCAAGAGCTCGCTCGTAACGAACAAGTTAATCACTCGGAACAAGCTTCGAAGATGAAGGAGTTCAGTCCACAAACCTAGTGAATCAAAGAACTGGTAAAGCATTCAAATTTACTTCCAGTCATCCCCAAGAAAACATCATTTCGATATCAAAAGTGGGGTAAGAACTCGTTCCTCTTTACACAATCTATGTGCATTCACCGCATTCATTTCATTAACTTAACCCAAAAATGCACTAGAGGCCCTTAATGAACCTGAATGGGTAGAGGCCATGCAAGAAGAACTTAATCAATTCGAGAGAAACCAAGTCCGGACTCGACCAACCGACCTTCCGACCACCCCGTTATCGGAACCAAATGGGTTTTCGAAAACAAACTGGATGAGGGTGGAGTGGTAGTCGAAACAAGGCTAGACTCGGTGGCTCAGGGATATAATCAAGAAGAAGGAATTGATTGTGGGGAAACCTTTGCACCAAGTAGCTGAATTGAGGCCATTAGAATACTATTGGCATTTGCATCCAAGCATGCATATTAAATTATATCAAATGGATGTTAAGTGTGCTTTTCTCAATGGTATTATTGAAGAAGTTTATGTTGAGCAGACCTCCTGGTTTTGAAAACTCAGAATTTCCAAATCATGTTTTCAAACTTCAAAAGGCTCTCTATGGTCTTAAGCAAGCACCTCGAGCTTGGTATGAAAGACTAAGTAGCTTCTTGGTTTAAAATGATTTCAAAAGAGGTCAGATCGACAAGACTCTCTTCATAAAGACCAAAGGGAAAGATTTCCTTATTGCTCAAATCTATGTTGATGATATTATTTTCGGTGCTACTAATGAATTTCTGTGCCGAGAATTTTCTGAGTTGATGAGTCAAGAATTCCAAATGATTATGATGGGAGAACTCAATTTCTTCCTTGGGTTGCAAATCAAACAAGACAAAGACGGAATCTTTGTTCATCAATCAAAGTACACCAAGGAACTGTTGAAGAAATACAAACTTCAAGATGCAAAGCACGCATCAACCCCTATGAGCAAGCAGTATAAAGCTTGACTCAAATGACAAAGGTAAAGCAATAGATCGAAACTCTATCGAGGTATGATTGGATCTTTGCTATATCTTACTTCAAGCGAGCCGATATAATGTTCGAGTGTTTGTTTATGCACAAGATTTCAAGCTAATCCAAAAGAATCACATCTCACTGCGGTGAAGAGAATATTTAGATATCTTGCAGTACTCGTAATTTGGGTATATGGTATTCCGGAGACTCGAACCGACTCGACTAGGTACTCGGACGCAGACTACGCAAGATACAAAGTTGATCGAAAGAGCACATCCGGAGCTTGCCAATTTCTGGGTCAATCCCTAATATCTTGGCACTCAAAGAAGCAAAACTCAGTAGCTCTATCGATCGCGAAAGCTGAATATATTGCCGCTGGAGCTTGTTGCGCTCAGATTCTTTTGATAAAACAACACTTGAAGGATCTTGGACTATTTCTCAACTTAGTTCCAATCAAGTGTGACAACCAAAGCGCAATCAGTATCACCAAGAATCCTGTCTAGCACTCAAAAACAAAGCATATTGAGGTCGGTATCACTTCTTACGCGATCACTCGAAAAGGGTGATATTGCACTTGAGTTCATTGCTACTAATCTTTAATTAGCTGATATCTTTACTAAGCCTCTTGGTGAAGATCGGTTTTGTTTTATTCGGAATGAGCTTGGTATGTTAAATGCTTAATTCTATACTACCTCTGTTGCATAATTACGTGCTATGTGCTTTCTCTGTTAATAACAATTAGTTCGATTGATTCGATGATACTGGGCTGATAGTTATTTCGTGTTTCGAGTCACTCGAAACCTTTCGAGTCAAACTCAAACGTAGAAAAACTTGGACATCAAATTTTCGAAACTATCTCTAGAACAGTGGAGAGTTTCGGATTATATTTTCAAAATCTTTTCTCTCTCTCTCTCGCGCTGCGATCGGATCTTAGCCGTGGATTTCTAACCGCTGGTATCTCAACCGTTGAAGAGAACCGTCACACCGGTCTTTGGTGACCGATGGACAAGCCGAGTCGAACGGACTTATACTTAACGGATAATTGACGGCGCGCTTATTTTCTATAAATAACGTCTATCCATCTTCTTCTCGGTATTCTAAACTCAATCTCTCTCAAAAGAAACTTCTCGCGGAAGATTTCTATGTGAACAGATCACTCTTGATCGTCTCGCAAGCATCGAAGAAGCTCTCTCTCTCTCGTAAGTTACAACTCGCTCTCATCTCTTACTTCTACATTTTCATTTTCATTTTCTTCTCTTCTACACCTCCTTCTCTCTTCCATTCAAAAAGTTTCATCTTTTCTCTCCTTCTCTCACAATGCCTAAAAGAGGAAACCATCCCGACTTCCAGGTTTCTCCCTCTTCTAAAAAGCCTCGCACCAATAAGCTAGAAAGCTCAACCCCTCCAAACCCGTTGTTACCCAAGACCTTGCGCTGGATGACAAATTCTTTCCAACAACCAAATTTTCTTGGTTGTCCAACATACAAACCACCGGAGTATACAACTTCTTGTGTTTCAGCGAGTTCATCTATCCCGAACTCGTTTCGAGTTCTATGCTCACCTCACCCACTCCGAAAATGTTCTAACCTCTAGGGTTTAGAACATTACCGTTCGCATCAACACCTCTCTCCTCCACCGCCTGTTCAAAGTCTCTTCTCTTTTCTTGAACAGCAATCCTATTCCTTTCACCGAAGTCGCCGACGACTTCTTTGAAAAATACGCCAAAGAATTCCCCGGGTCCAGGAAAACTTTTCGTGACTCGGTTGAAGTCGAACGCTCGCTTTCGTGCTTTCTGTTGATGAGAACCTTCTTCTCACAAAGCATTCCAAAGCAAGGAGAACCCCAACTCCAAGCACCTCAAAACTCTCTTCGACATCCTTGAGGGATACGAAGTAGACCTCTTCCCTTCCATCATTAAGCGGATGGCAGTCGTGCCAGCTCAACTCCAATCCAAGAAGAACACCTCCCTTCCTTTCGGTGCTCTTTTGACCCTTGTCTTCAAACAATTTCAAGTTCCTCTCCCTCGGACTCCAAACGCGGTGTCCGAGGCTGCCATTGTGGTCGGCAAGAAGGAACTACGAGGGTACGGATACAAGGAAACCGACCCCGGTGTCCGGGTTCACAACTCGTAGCCGAGGCCCCCGCTCCTCCTCGGACTCGGAAATCAACCCCTCTCCCTCTTCCCTCTACACCTGGTGGTGCCTCCACCTCGAGTGCCTCCAAATCTCTCTCTGCCCTCTTGTCCCCTGCTTTCATGGACAAGATCAGCTCCGTGTCTTCCGAATTCGGAGACATGCTCGGAGCTTTCAAATCTGTCCTCCAAGGGCTCGACCATAAACCAAAAGACTGGTCAATCCCAAATCCGAGAGCAGCAGTCTCTGGTTCTTGAGATGAGGGAGCTGGTCAAGGAGCGAAGGAGCTGGTGAAGCTCCTCGGAGAGAGACGGTCCAAGGCGGCTTAGGACCGGGATGACTCGGACGCGTCTCGAAGCGTCTTCGAGCCTGAGTCCGACCACCTCGGACAGCGGGATGAGGAAGAAGAGGAATAAGCTGCAGATGCAGCAGAAGATGCTCGAGGAACCCGCGGCTGAGGCAGGCCCTTCCGGGCAAAGGGAAGAAGAGGCCGTGGCAACCGCTGAGGGTCGACTCGCTCCCCAAGCTCAAATAGTCAGTACTCGGCTCGGACAACGAGCCTGGGTGGGTCGAGCGACCTAGCTTCGCAGCGGGTCGACAGAGCAGCCCCTCCAGCCACCGAGGTCCCAAGGGAAGAACCCCTCGATCCACTTTCTCCGGGTCAGCCCCCGATGATTATCCCGGTTCTCCCTCGCCGCGCTCAAGCACATCGTGAAGATCTTATCGCGCCGGCGACCCTCGGCCTCCACTCGAAATCCCCTCCCTCGTAGGAGCCATGCACCGAGTCACATTCCCTCGGTGTCCCCTAATTTTCATTTTTTTTTGTTTTATTGTTTTGTCCGGACAACTAATTTGTATTACTTGTTCTTTTCTCCCTTCTTTTTGTTAATTTTTTTCTTTGAAAGGGAAGAGGGAGAAATAGAGTCGAAAAGTTGTCTTGTTTAGGGGAGTTTTCGTTTTTCGTTTTAACTCTTGTAATTTCTATTAAGATCAATGAAGTAATGCTTTCTCTTACATAATATTTTCTATGTTTAAAATGTTTCGAGCTCACATTATTTCATTGCTAAGTATCTTTACCTTATGCTCGACTATATACTTCTTGCTCCGAACTATTGAGTATGTCAACCTTCTTAGAATCATATTTTTCTCTAACAAAATTTCTGTTTAAGTATGGAATTCCTTTCATCAAAAGGGGAGATTGAAGACTCGGACGTTTCTCAACGCACTTCGAGTTGCACTAAACGAGTCGGTATAACAATCCCATGCTTTTAGAGTTTTGATTCCAAGGCATTCTCGGTTTCGCAGAAACCTCTTTTAGTAAAATAGTATCTTTTCGAGTGATATGACTTTCACTTATTACATTTATTTCCTATCTATTTGAGACTCGAAAAGTGGTTCTTTGTTCCGAGTCCATATTCACTCAGATTTATCGCGAGACTAGTGATTCGTCTTTTTCTCACTCGGAATCTTACTTCCGATTACAAGCTCTATTTTTGTTAGAGTCAATATCTTTAGTCTATTTCACACTTAGTCTATATCAAGTTATCTCACTCTGATATTCTTTATGGAACTTGTTCTATCGCTTAGACTAAGTCGGACGGAATTCCGAGTATCATGGATATTGGACTCGGAAAATTCCATTTCATTTCGACTCGGATAATCGGTTGCTTAATTATCATAATTATTTTATTATCTCGTGTCTAACTTTGGACCAAAGTATTTTATATTTTCAGAACCAGAATTGATTTACTTTTGTAGGTTATTCATTCAAGGATACACCTTTTTCAAACCACAAAAGTAGCCGGCTTCGAACGTCAAATCACCAGCGAGACATGGCTTTTCACCTTCCTCGCTTCGGTCCCAGAAGATTGTGTCGAAGTTGTCTGTTTCCAAATCTGGAAAACTGAAATGCCAAGCTTAACGGTGGTTTCCACCTTTATCTTTCACGACACTGCCAATGGTTCTGGGACTTCCAAGAGAGATAAACCGTTGTCCAACGTTCACATTGTAACGGATACTTTCCGAGTGACTCGAAAGCTTTTATCAACGGTCACGAAGACTCTCGATCAGCGAGATGAAGATAACGGCTACTCGCTCGGTTACCTATAAATTGAAGCCACCTCACAAGACCCGATGATTGCCGAATCTATTGTTAATACACATACTTGAGAAAAGTCATTGTATTTACTTTTCAATCTTCTACTTACAACTCCTACTCTGTAATTCATTACTTTCGAGTTCTAAGGTCTTGTACTCGATTACAAACTCTTTCTTACATTTCTTGTAAGGTCCCTTGACTAAGTCTGTAAGGGTTAACTCAGCTTAGTTGTCCCTAGCTGTAAGGGTTATCTCAGCTAGGAAGTACTAGATCGAGATAAGGGAATTTCGAGTCTAGGAAAACTTGTATAGAGTTGTCTAAGGGAGCAACTCGGGTTCGATCGATTCACGGTATTTTGTGGACTCAAAATAGTGGATTTGACTTCGTGTCCGGATTGACACGATCCGTGGTTTTCTGCCCCGAAGGGTTTCCACGTAATATCTAAGTGTTATCTTTCCGAGTTCATTCTAGACTCGCATGCGGTCTTACTGCTGTTGTTCTTTCGATTGATCGCTTTCGAGTCCAATCTTTTCGACCCGGTTAATAGACTCGGAATCTATCTTCCTTTCTACTTCGTGCAAAAGAGTGTGATTTCACCAGAGAATTTCCTATCACCCTATTCACCCCCTCTAGGGTGACTCGGACTCTCCCCGAGCAAACCTTCAAATCAGATTTAATAAAATTCGGACATCTTAATAAAAGGTTCATCCCCACTTTTCAAAGCCATCTTCAAAAGCCCTAAAATCATTCTTTCCAACTTTCTAAAACCTAAGCCAAGCAATTCGTGGGGAAGCTGGATCGTTTCCATTTGTGATTCCTAAAGTGGCGATTTTATTGGGAATTAGCTTTTTATTACGCGGGCGAAACTCGAAAATTTGAAGATTGAGTTTTAATGATGTATTTGCATTAGACATCATTCATTTAGCAACCGTTGAACATAGTTTATTTCTGTCATTGGACCATAGGAAAAATTTATTTTACCCCTACTTAACCCTTCTAGTAAGAGGCTCCCACGAAATCCCGGGCGGGCCCAATTAGCCTTGATTGCCCATGGAAACGGTACCTCATCCCTCGTAGTACGAGCTCTTGCGTCAAACCGCTTGGTTCACCGAGAGGCACCAAGGATTCTGACATTTTTCTTGTCGTGCCCCACACGGTACCAATTCCTTTGATTATGAGTCACCATGTATCCTACCTAGTCGAAACCTCTTTTGACCATAGATCTTTTGACTATTAGGTGGTCCCTTGACCTCCTTTGCATGCTTGGATGAGTGTGTTTGTTTTTTAAATTTAATCTTCTACTTGAGAGTCTTTAGGGATAGGGGAAGAGTGCTAAATAATCCTTGCATGAAAATAAAAATCAAAATAAAACTTTGAGTCGGTCTAATTTTCTGCATCTTAGCTAGAAGTCCAAAAATTACCTTCCCTTCTTTGGTCGGTCCAATAATTACATTTCTTATTTGCATTAGCCAAAAATAAATTTCATCGCAAGCTAGGTGAGTCCTTTTAGCCAAAAATAAATTTCATCTCAAATTAGGTGAGTTCATTCATTTCATTTTCGCATTAGTGAAAATAAAAACATCTCAATTAAGGTGAATCCATTCATTTTATTTTACATTAGCCAAATTAAAATTATCTCAATTTAGGTGAGTCCATTCATTTCATTTTTGTATTAGCCAAAGTAAATTTCATCTCAATTAAAGTGAGTCCGTATTTCATTTTTGCATTAGCCAAAATAAATTTCATCTCAATTATGGTGAGTCCGCATCTCATTTTTGCATTAGCCAAAATTAAAATCATCTCAATTAAGGTGAGTCCATTTATTTTATTTTGCATTAGCCATTAGCGAAAATAAAAATTCATCTCAAATCAAGAAAGTCTTTCATTTCTCAAAACAAATTCATCTTCCATTAGAAGTAATCATCTACGCATTTCGGTTATGCACTAGCCAAATCATAGAATCATCCTAAATTAAGTCATGCGCATCGTTGCATACATTTCATTCCATTTGTTTAGCATCGCTTTATGTCCATCCAAATAAAAGAGCATATCATTTTCTTTTCTCCTAGGATTAGTCTTTCTCGAGTCAAGCACTTAAGCACCATCTCCCTAAAAATTCTTCCACAAGCCAATTCCGAATGCACTCTTTTGGGATACGAGTATAGGAAATCCTATGCAAGTTGGGAATCTTGGCACGAAGCGTCAAGGAAGTAAGAAATCTACTTCAACACCGACACGGTCAACACGGATACGTCCCACATCAGCACGTGCCACATCGGTATGTCGCTCACCTTTACTAGTAACACCGAGTGCGCCGTCCAAGGTCTAAACACAATCTTCCTTCAAAAATTGTCAACCAGCCGGACCAAACTCCTATCATGACCCTATTCAAAAAGTTTTGCTACAAAATTAGAGGCTAAGCTTGATGCACAGGATAAAAAGATCAAGTCTATATCTCGAAACCCTTAGTCTCATACGTAAAGAAGCTGGAGAGGAAATCAAAGTCCAAAGGGAAAGAAAAAGAAGGAGAAGGATCCCGCCCGAACCTCAACCCAGGCTTCAATATGATCCAAGAATAAATCAAATAGAGAAGTTGTTGCGCGAGTCCTCAATGTTCAATCACTACTATCAAGCCCGGGATTCACTTCAATACCTAAATGGAAACTACCACTTAAGTTTACCATGCCCGATATCAAGTTTAGAGGTGCTTGAGAATCCCTATCATCATGTTCGCAATTTCTTAGGAGCAATGATTGTTAAGAACATTCCGAAGGATAAATACCATGTCATTGTCCTGTGGACGTTTGATGAAGACGTCATGAAATGGTACAATGCTATCGACCCACGCAAGGTCACCAACTGGATCGATCCGTGCAAGGAGTTTCTACATCGAGTACTCTACAATACATATCTACCAGTCATTCTTCCGGACTTAGAATTAATCAAGCAAGAAGACAGGGAGAACTTCACTGATTTCCTTACTCGCTAGAGGGCGGAGGCTACCCACATGACTACTCGAGCATCCGAAAAGGATCACGTTAGAATCATCATTAAGAACCCGAAGCCTACATATCATCAACACCTAAAGTTCTTGCCCATCATAGACTTTAAAACACTCGGAGATACTTGGCATGCTTATAGAAGAGGAATAGACATATTCCTAGAAGGTCATCCAATGAGCCCACTACTCATCAAGGATACTAATAAAGAGCTCATTTCCCTTTCATACTTTTTCTTTGTCCCTTTCCATATCCATTGTATGACTATTTCCTTTTCCTATTTTTTAATAAATAAATAAATAAAAAAACCAAACCAAATCAATATTCCCTTTTGAACTACGAAGGCTTGATTTCCACTATACTAGATACGTAGGAAGCCCACAAGGTCCGACCCCAATTCTAAACCTTACCAATTCCTATTTCCAATTTCCTAAATCCAAAAGCCACTTTTCCCTATCCGAAGAGTAGACAACAACCCATTGGGAAAATGCATCGAATCATCAAGAAGTATGCCATTCTAATTCAGCATTAAACTATCAAGTCTATGGTTCACGATCCGTCGGCAGCAAGTTATCGCCATTCAAGCACCTACACATTCTTTAGTCTCTACTTTAGGGAGTGGGGGCTAAGTGCAATTTTCTATTTGTCTTTTTGAACTTTTTGCATCATCTTATAAAAGAATGCATTTGTTCTTAGAATAGAGTCTTGCATTCATCTCCTTTGCATGGGTCAAACTCCTAAAAATACAACACTTAATAACAAAGCACCCTACAAGGAATTATTTAATCAAGCAGCATCAAGCATTATATCGAGCATCGGAAAGGTCACTAGCACCGTCACCTTCAAAGAGGATGTTCGATGCCATCAACTAATCAAAACTAGTCAACTCTCCAACATTCGAGAAGAGCTGGACATAAGCACCCACGAAGAACATGGAGGCTCATGACTGAAAGGATCATACAACTCCAAGCATACTCGGGAAGACACAAATCGTCTACCAATCAAAGGAGCTATTAGCACACAAACTAAAAGCTCAAATTTAGAATGAGGCACATAACCTCGGGGAACATCATATTTCAAGCAGGTGTTCTCTAGACTTCAGGTCATCTAACGACCAAGTCCAAGAATTTCTACATGAAGATAAGTATCTGTCCCTATTCCGATGAAAGCTGATAGATGTCGAGCTTCGACCCTATACCGATCAAGGTTCAAACACCTCGGTTAAGCTTCAAACCTAATAGTGGTCAAGGTTCGGACACCTCGGTAAAGTCTTAGACCCAAGAGCGATCAAGGTTCGGACATATCCTCGGTCGTGCTTTAGGCCCAACCGTGGTCAAGGTTCGGATGTCCATCAATCAAACTTCACGCCCAATAACGGTTAAGGTTTGCATATATCCAAGTTAAGGAAACTACATTTAAAACATGATCCGGTTACAAATCATCTGCAGGTAACACTTGAAACTATTTACATTCGATTATTAGCTAACAAAGCTGTTAGTGCGAAAGTTTCAGTCGAGCTTCAAACCAAGAATGGTCAAGTTTAGGCCTCTCATCTAAGCTTCGGGACATTGATTGGGCCAAGCTCGGGATACCCAACCGAACTTCGGATCCAAGAAGTGGTCAAGTTCGGGCACCCCAGCTGGACTTCGGACTTTACTATCCGAGTCAAGTTCAAGCTCCCTCACCAAGCTTCGGACTAATTCTATAGTCAAGTTTAGGTATACCAATCCGAACTTCAGGTCTCAAGCAGCAAATATCAAGAATCAACAACCCGGACTTCGGACTCGCCGGTAAAGTCCAAGCCCCTATATTAAGAGTTTAAGCCACAAGTTACCTAATTTCGGACACATCAATTGAATCGGTATCCGACATCGGTACCAGGTAAGTACCCTTTAGTGTCTACTTTGACCTTCATCTTTTAGATTCGGTCAAAGTGGGGGCTAACTGTAGACACTTAAAAAGTGTCATCCTTTCTCCATTATTTTATTTGTCTGGCCCGATGATAAGATCCTGAGTCATGTTTGTTGATTTAGATCATTGTTGGTATTTGATTGGTGCAACGAAAGCGAGTAAACCACAAAGAACCCCCAACACCAAATAAATAGCCTTTTTGTCTTGGATCGATCCAAAAATCCCTTTTTGTTTCGGACTGTCTAAGCCCGAGCCAAGCCTCCAGAGACAACGAAGTCTAGTGCTACATGCAGGAAAATTTTAGGCTTAGAACATTGCGTTTCACTTCGGTCCAACCAGACAAGGAGCTGAAGACCTCAAGACCACAATAGGTGCTGCATTTCATGATCACAAGCATCAAATGCATTTTGACTCCAAGGCAATCCACTTGAGACTAAGAGCACGCATCCTGCGCCAAAAATGAAACATGCCAAAAATAAAAACTCGCCAAAAGTGGAAACCTACCAAAAATGAAAACTTTCCACTTTTGGAAAGCTACTATAGTCGGCACCACTTACCATATTTCTCACCTCAAAACGTTGTGTTCCAGCTTGAGGAATCTCGGGACAAAACGCTAGGGCATGAAACCCTAGAAATCCCTTGCTGACCGGCGCCGTGAACCCGATTTTATCCGATTTTATCATCCCCTTATCCGGTTCAATCTCATGATTATCTTGGCCCGATTTTGCCGCTGCTTACGGACGGCTGGCCGAGCTAACCCTAAGTCATTTCCTTGACCTAACATCTCCCTATAAATTGAGAGTCTTGGCTCTCATTCTCACAATGGCTCATCCCTCAAATGTTACTCTGCTGAAATTCGCCTAAGAGCTACTCGAATACTCCATTCACGTATTCGATCTTTTGTTCCCTTTTAGCGTATTCACATTTTAGTCCTCACTCCTACTACATCCGAACATGAGACCTCCATCAATCACACATCTACCTACCTATCTCCACAAAATACTCACAAAAGCGCCTTCAATTCATCACTGTCGCATCAATCAATCCGGACTCGAGATTCGGATCAACAGGTGGGATAACCTTCGGGCACGAATTCAATCCTCATAACAGTTTATTTTATTTCATGCTTTCTTTATTTCTTTCCGTATTATGTAGAAAATGATGTATCGTTTTTAATTCCTCCCGCTCGATGTGATTTTTTAGATTTCTCGCTTTTTGTTTTTTCTTTTATCACTTTCTTTACTTTCGCTTTTATCGCTTTCTTTTACTATCTTTAGTTGATTTAATTTCGCTTAGAATGTTGTTGTGTGCTTGTGTTTTACATTATTTTAATTCACTACTCGAACTAGTAATGGTCGTCTTCGGACGGGCGGAATGGAAAGGGTTTATCCCTATGTTTCGTATCCTCGCTCCCGAATTCGATTCTCGATTCAAAGACCGATTGTAACACTCTAAAACCCACCCTAGGAGTATTACAACTTAAGGTAATAGAGCTAATTTTCCAAACGACTTTGAAAATTTTCTAAAAATTTCAGCAGAGTTTCGTTTGTAATATGGACTATCCCCTAGACTTAAAGCCTTAAAATCCTGCATAAAAATCATAATATAACTCGATGAGCCACATGCTCGGAGTATACAACTCAAAGGCTACACACTCGGAGTCCAACCAATCATGCGATAAAACTTAAAACAATATAAGTGGTTCATTACACATCTGGTACAAACTATATGAACTAAATTACGGACTACAATACTCGAAATACAAGAAATGCACGTTAGCAACTTGAGTCACTTTAGTAAACAATAGTCAACAAACGGCACGCAGAGTCCAGAATATGCTAAGGTATAAGACACGCCTCGAGAGTGTACCGCAACACTTGGGAGGGAAAAGGGGGAAATTTATGAGGGTGAGCAAACCACGAACTCACCGAAGAAATCTTACACTCTTAAAATGGAAATTCTTTACACATAATACTCATAATAATAAAATCGGTGAAAATATAATAACATAATACAAATCTAGATACTTTTTAATGAAATCTTCGAAACCTCTTGTAACTTAAAGATCATGACATTTTAATAATTCAAAAGCACGAATTATAATCAGTTTGGGAATTAAGTCACTTTAACCAAGATGGCACAACCACCTGCACTTTCTTTCAAATACATTTAGTCATAGACTCGAATATCTTTTCGGGGCTTTAGACAATTGAACTAGCACCGGACGGTTTCTCGGGCGTGACCCCTTGACTCGGGTTCCGGGACCTATCTCTAGTCAAATACCCGGAATGCTGCGCTTTCCTCGTCATGAAAGAATCAACCTCTCTGGTTGGTGGGCATCTTGATACGCGAGGACCCCGTGGCCTGATACACACGACCACCTCTTTCCTCTAGTCTAAACAATCCCGAGCCCAAAAATCCGTTCAAAACTGAAGTGATCACAATCACTTATCAAACTTGGTTTTAAACTACAATCTCAAATCAGTTTAATATCATAGAAGGCATGACACCATGTGCCACCCTTCTAAATTCACTTTCTCAACTCAATTTCACTTCTTTAGAACATATTTCAAGTTTGAAATGCATTTCTCAATAATCATACTCAAGTAGCGTTTTGCATAAACATTTGAACTCTTTTCAAAACTAATTTTCAAGCGTTATTTAGAGTCAAATGACTTCACATGTCAAGCATTTCTATACTAATACTTAACATTCCAAACTAGCACATTAACTAAGGGATTCACCCAAGTACTTAACATCTTATATTCATCCATATTCTATTCAAGAAAGTCTCCTATTACCAATATACGTAATTCTTGCTTCGTTTTCCAAGTCGGAATCAATCTACACGAATGCATATTCCCTTGATATTCTAATTTCCCGTTCCTCCTCTATATTCCAAGGTCCATTCCCTTAACTTAATTCACTTTCAAGTCTAACGAGTTTAGGGACTAAAACTTTCCGAGCCACGATAACCACAATTAATCACCATTTAACTCGAATGTCCTAACTTCTCGCAAATTATCATCTTTACCTCAATTTCTCATCTTATGTCTCTACCTTATTAATCAACTCCTCTTTGCCCATACTCGACCATATAATTCTTAATATCACTTTATTACTCAAGTTCTTCTCGCTATGCTTATTTTCAAACTTAATTTCATCCGAAGGACTTAGATACATCCTAAACCGAGTTTAACCTCACAATCGCCAGCTCGCCATTTCCCTACCTTAATTGTGTACTAGTCAAGATGAACTTGCACTCGCTCCTTTATACTTAAATCGTTGTTTCTCAATAAAACCATTACCTTCCAACACAAAGAACTTAGGAAATGGCTAATATTCAACTGAAGTATCAATTCACAATTTATACCCAAATCACCACTTCTTCACCTCTAAGTGCTAATTCTGACCTATGCATTACTCCTTCGGCCTATGTCACCCAACTCTTTCTAAATTCCCAGACATTTCGACTCAGTCCTAAACAACTACTAAATTCCTTCAAGCTTCTAATTCAGCCTTAATGACTCAATCTGATTTCCTCATATCCTAATTCACCCCTACTACTTCCTAAATTCATTCTATATTCACAACAACATTCAATATTCACAATAAATTCATTTGCGTTTCGAAAATAGTAATAGTTTAGAGTATAAGATTACTCACCCCTAATTCTAGGGTTTGGAATTGATTTTGGGCTTCCTTACTTCCTCTTCTTGGTCTCGGTCTCTCTCTCTGTGCCGGGTTCTTGCTCGGTCTCTCTCGGTCTCTCACTTTCCTCTACCTATAGTTTGGTCCCCTCTTCCTGGTTCTCGACTTTTGAGTGCTCTCCTCGCCTACCTTGATTCGTTGGCCTCTGCTGCTCTTTCCCGGTCTCTGTCTCGCCCTCTTCATTCCCTCTCCTCTTTGTTCGTCGCTTGCTTTTGCTCACCGGTCGCCATCTTCCGGTTCGCCGGTCGCCATCTTCCGGCTCGCCGGTCGCCATCTTTTGGTTCATCAGTCACCTGTCTCGACCCTCGCGTTTGCTTTTCTCTTTGGGTCTCGATTTCGATCCCCTTCGTGCCCCTTGGTGTTTGCCCCACGTACACTAGTCACCCTTCCTTCATTCGCCGTTCGGTGAGCTGGCCTCCGGCAGCTTCTCCGACTCGTGCACCCGCTCTCTCTCTCCTTCTCTCTCGCTATGCTTGTGTTCGCCCTCGCCCTCGCCATCGCTCGATCCTCCCTTCTCTCCCTCTCCCTTGCTCTATTTCTGCTTCTTCTTCTCTGTTTTCACTCCGGCTCTTTCTTTCCCGAGCCTTCTTTTCTCTCTTTTCACTTTTACTTTCTTCTTTTCCCATTTTGCTAACTTAGCTAATGCCAACACACCATCAATTACACTAATCCCTTTTTCTTTTTATCCTTAACACCTAATTACCCCCTTCCTTAATACTCCTTATTACATTCCCCTTCCCTTTTCCTTTTGCTAACCCTCATATTAATTAAACCCACATACGTAGCATAAGCGATCTCGTGTTTTTATTTAGCTAGGTCCGACGGAAAATTAAGAGGAAGCAATTAATATGCTTCACTAATAATAGTTACGCGAACTAATAATAATTCACGATATATATATCCACGTATATATCTTGGTTACTCGACCCACTTTAACTAATTAAGGCTAAATAATTAATTTAACTCATATAACTACCTAACCCAAAATTACGAGTCTTACACTTACACCGATGGAGTCATAATTAGCCTTTTTTCAGTCTTAGTTTTCCCACACTAAGATTGAGAGAGCATTTATTTTGTTTTTGTTAGTTTTTCTCCTTAAAAATTGATTGGCGACTCCTCTTTTGCTTTATTTTTCTTCAAATCTACTTCTTGGATGTTTTTTACTAAACTATGAAAAACGAGTACTAGATCTCGCTAAGCCAGGCCGGAAGTTGAGGCTAAGCTGTCTCAACCTTAGCCTCCGGCCGGCGCCGGTCACCACTAGGTGCAGGCTACCGCTTGCGCGCTTGCGCCGTGTGGTCAATAGGCAGGCTCGGGCCCAAACTGGTGTGAAAACACCGGTTTGGCCCTAGAGCCTCACGGCAGAAACAAAAACCCTACTTTCTCTATTTTTGCAGTCAACAAATAATATCTTAGGACTTCTCAAAATAAATAATACAATAAAATGGTTAATAAAACCACATTCAACTTTGCTTAATTTATCTTTAAACCAGATTTAATAAAATTCGGAAACCTTAATAAGAGGTTCATCCCTACTTTTTAAAACCATCTTCAAAAGCCCTAAAATCATTCTTCCCAACTTTCTAAAACCTACGACAAGCAATTCGTGGGGATGCTCGGTTGGTTCCGGCCGTGGTTCCTACAATACGTTAATCATTTTATGCTTTTTTGTTAATTAGTATTCTTTTCAATTGTATATCTAATTTGAATTTTATTTTTCCGATTGAAAAATATTTCTCTAACACATTATTATTGTAGGGGAGGCTTGAGAGGCTTATGTATGAAACCAAACCCACAAATTGTCTCCGTAATGGTGATGTTTTCTTGCTTAGAGTCTGCTTTAATTGTTTTCATTTCATATTTCTTGCTAGCTCCATAAAGTACATACTAATTAATTCAAATTGTATTGGGAATCGATTTTACTTAATGTAGTGCCATAAACAACCGGGAGCATGGAGTGCGGCTTCTATGTATGAAACCAAACCCACAAATTGTCTCCGTAATGGTGATGTTTTCTTGCTTAGAGTCTCGCTTTAATTGTTTTCATTTCATATTTCTTGCTAGCTCCATAAAGTACATACTAATTAATTCAAATTGTATTGGGAATCGATTTTACTTAATGTAGTGCCATAAACAACCAGGGAGCATGGAGTGCGGCTTCTATGTTCTCTAGTACATGAAAGAGTTGTGACCCAGCTCAATGTAAATGAATCTACTCCCAAAGAGGTACTTGCACTTGCACTTGTATTCGATTATGAAAAAATTAAATTTTTTTAATGTTATTTTTTAGCTTGATTAACATTTGCAGTTGACCTAATTAATTAATAAGTCTTTTACAACATTGGTCATAGTATTTCCTGCGAAAGATGCCCCCACTCCCTATATAGATGATGTGTTCAACGAATTAAGGCAAGGTTGGAAAAATTTTGTTTATAACCGTATAAAGACATAGGTATATATTTATACTTATTCTTTATTATTTAATTGTTTAACTTTTTGATTTTAATAGCCATACAATTATAGGTATATATGTACATAGGTATATATTTACATAGGTATAATATATATTTTTACACTTGTCTTTTTATATGTACCATAGACAAACGTGTGACGAATCTTCCGGTTTGTATACATTTTGGTCAAGACTTTTGGATTGTGGTTTGTATATACCGGAAATAGTTTGTAAATGGTTGTATATATTGTTATTTTGTACTGTATCGAGGGCAAGCAAACACAATAAAAATTAAGAACCGTAGTAATAGGTCCTGGCCGGACCTATGATGACGATTCTCTTGAAAAGCTGTCGTTATAGATCATCCTATGACGACAGTTCTTTGAGGAACCGTCATTATAGGTCCACCTATGACGACGATTCACTTGTAAAACCGTCGCTATATGTGGACCTATAATGACGATTCCTTAAAAACACCGTCGTCATATACCTTCTTTTACTACGGTTTTGAACCGTAGTCAAAGATGGATATCTACAATGACAGCCACATACACGACGCCTAATAAGTGTAGTTAAAAGTCATATATAGATATATATGTGTATATATATATATATATGTATATATATATATATATGTATATATATATATATATATGTATATATATATATATATATGTATATATATATATATATATATATATATATATATATATATATATATATAACCCCTCTTACACACCGAATAGAAGGAAAATGCTATATATGTATTTTTAAAAAAGAGAAATTTGACCATTACAAAAATAAAAACTTATAATGATTTTTGGATATAGGGATATCCCAAAGATAAATTTGTTATGAAATTTGTTTATTTTGATGAGGTGATGTTGGGATGGACTAATTTTTTCAATCATCAAAATTTTCGATTTCATTTTTGGTTGCAAGTTTCTTGTATTATACATGATCATAAACTGGAGTACATGATTTTTTGAAGTCTACATAATGTATAAGACAATGATGAATATGAATATAATGTTAAAGTCATCCTTTAAATTTCTTTAACAACCTAAGACATAACAAGAATTGGAGTTTCCATTACCCTTATTCTCTTTAACAATGAGGTCGAGTTCACTAGGTAAAACATGTAGTGTACATGCAATGTGAGTCGGTACACGAGGAATGGAAAGAGGGGTAAAGGGTTAAAATGGAAACAAAGGTGATAAACAATAAGAAATTATTACTAGCTTTCTCATTGTTTATCATCTTTGTTTCCATTTGAACCCTCTATTTATCTTCCCTTTCTTGGTTGACTGACCATGTTGCATGTACATTGCATGTTTTGCCTTATGAATACGAACTGATTGTTAAAGACTACATGTGTTATGGGAACTCCGGTTCTAGTTATGTCATGGGTCGTTAAAGCAAATTAAAAAGTGGCCTGTACATTTTATTCATATTCATTGTCATATGCATTATGTAAAATTTTTAAAAAAATCATGTCTAGTTTATGATAATGTATAATACATCAAAATTGGAACCAAAAAAGAAACCCTTACATATATATATATATATATATAGATATATATATATATATATATATAGAGCTAAACACCCCTCTTACACACTCGAATAGAGGGAAAAAGACTATATATGTATTTGAAAAAGAGAAATCTAACCATTACAAAAGATAAAAACTTATAACCATTTAAGAAAAAGAGGAATATACTAAATAACATCTTTTTGTCTTCATGTAATTTGATAAATGACATGCTTATTTTGCTTACCAATCTATGCTTAATTGCGTATCATTGTGCTTTTTTTCTTACCAATCTATGCTTTTTATAAATTATCGTATGCATTTCATAAGCTTAGAGAACCCGTTAAAAAATTTGTACATAACTAGTTATCCTAGGTCACGGTACGTGCATAAATGTGCGTTTAACACTCGGGTTGTTAGCTTGGTATGTGTAGGTTTTTGAATTGTCCCTATTGGACAGTTTGATAATAATATGATAATAGGTTGTGTGGCTATTATAATCTTTATCATATATTTGAGAAGATATCACGATACTGATTTCCCTCTCGTTCTTGATTTGGAGTTCGGCAAGCCATACTAACGTCAATCCACAAACGAGTGTGTAGAAAAAGAGATCAATACTTTTTAATCTTCCATATTAGAAAGAGTTGTATGTGAGACCTAGTCTTGATATGATACATACACGGAAAACCATATGCGATAGTTTCATTGGCACTCTTTTGAACATACCGGGAAGACCAAGGACGGAGAGAAAGCAAGACTCGATTTGTGCGAAACGGGAATACGAGAGGAATTCACGCCACAACCAAAAGGGAAGAGAATGTACTTTCCTTTGGCATCTTACACATTTAGTAGAAGGTAAAAACAACGTTTGTGTGAGACTACGAAGAAACTCAAAGTGCCACGGGGATATTCTTCAAACATCGGTAGACTCGTTTCGATGTCCGATTATAGACTAATCGATTTTAAATCTCATGATTGTTATGCTTTGATGCAAAAATTCTACCGGTTGCTATCCGAGCCGTAATGCCCAAACATGTCGGACAGTCGATTATAAAGACTTTGCTTCTTCTTTAGTGCCATATGTAGCAAAGTCGTTGATTTGGAGAAATTCGATGATCTTGAGTGCAACGTGATTGTTACATTAAGCCAACTTAAGATGTATTTCCCACCGTCTTTTTTATATCATGTTATCCACTTGGTAAGATAAGTGCGATTCTGTGGCTTGGTTTTTTACCAATGGATATACCCTTTTGAACACTTTATGAAAATTGTCAAAGGGTATGCTAGAAATTGGTACTGACCGGAAGGGTGCATTGTTAAGGCATACACTTGTGAAGGAGTGTATTGAGTGCTACTGTAAATATACCCCCATATGAAGTTGTTGGTATTCCAAAATATCGATTTATGGGATGATCGTTGGATAGGAGAAACTGGGGCTAACGGTTCTAACAATCGAGTCAAGATATGAGGGATCAAGCACATCTTTATATTCTTGAAAACAACAATGATGTTTAGTTGTTCATTGATGAGCACAAATCTCTCATAAGGAGACAATACCGAGGAAAAAATGAGACGTGGATACTAACCCAAAATAATCGCACATTTGTCAATTGGTTCGGAGATAGAGTCATCACTAGCCAATTGAAAGAATTACGAGAACATATCTTGTAAACATTAGTAAGCTTGGTTAGAGGGCCCTACCTAGATGTCATTTCTTACCGTGGGTATGACATCAATGGATACTCTTTCTACATAAAGAGCCAAGACAATAGGAGCATCGCGTAAAATAGTGGGGGAACATAAAAGAGCCAAGACATGCACTTCATGTTTCTAACTCCAAGGACAAACATCCCATTGTATCTAAAATGTCATATTAAAGACTCATTAAGGAGATGTGGGAGCTAGATTATGTTGACTTCCATGAGCCCATTTTCCAGTGCAAATGGGTTGACAATAACAACTGAGTGTTTGAGATGATGAGATAGGATTCATGATGGTCGATCTCATAAGACAAGGGTGTAAAGGGGATCAATTCATTATGGCATCACAAGCAAGACAAGTGTTCTACGTTGAGGACCCGACCAATGATAAGTGGTCTATTGTTCTTCGAGGGAAGGGGTATGTTGCTGGTGGGGATGGTGAAGACGTGTGTGAGCTTGTCGAGGAGACCCCACCCTTATCCTTGGGAATTCCTATTGAAAATGAGGACACTAATTTTGAAGAATTGTATTTAAGGCTTTACCATTAGGAGGGCATATATATTGAAGAGAAGTCCAAATGAGGGGTAAAAAGGCATAAACCATGTAGTTATATCAATTTGGTAAGAACATTATTGTATAATAATTTTATTGATAGATATTCATATTTTTTATTGTTTCTAGCAAATGCAACTTGCTTTTTCACTCGTTTCGACCTTAACTCTTTCTCGTAACAAATTAATGTTTGATGCGAATCAAAAGGATTAAGTTTTTTAATGGAAATGGAGAAAGGTTTTTCAAGTAAACAAGTGATTTATACCCTTTTTGGTTGCTAATTTGAGCTCCAGCTTCGAACTTGGAATTTTTGGGTGTAAAATCAAATCAAGTGATTTATACCACGAAGTTCCAAGTTGAGAAGCATGAGCAAGGATAGCGACCAATGTTGATGTTGATGTCCTTTCTAAATTTTGATCCTTCTATGTTTGTTTTGTTTCTTGTGGAAAAGTTATTGTTTAACGTTTTCCTCAATTTTAAATATATGTTGTCCAGGCTACCACTATAAGAACTCAAAGCAACCAAAGATTAATCTAGTATTTAGGATATGGAACCATCACAAAGGAAATAGAAAATGCTGGTAAGATGTCCTACTTGTGTACTCCTTTTCAGTATTTATACCAAAAAGTCCATCTTTTCGTCTTGAAATTTTGTGGTATAAATGACTTCAATATTTATACCAAAAGGTTTATCTTTATTTACCCAAAGTGATGCTTTTTAGTAGATTGTGTTATGTACTTGTCTTTATGACTATATTGGTTGCTTTGAGTTCATGCGGATGTAGCGTTGACAACAAATATGATGTATATATATTGTCGAGGCTACCTCTCGCAACAACTCCAAGTAAGCAATATCTTCATAAAGACAATCGGATAACTAAATCTAGTACAAAAGTATCACTTTCTATAAATAGACATTTTTCTTTTCGCAGAAATATTGAAATCGGTTTATACCAAAATGTTTCAAGACGAGACATGAGCTTTTAAACATAAATACTGAAAAGGAGTACTCTTTGTATTATATCTTTTGTAATATAATGTTTGATGAAAGTTGTGAAATATGGAATTGTTGTTGTTGTAAAAGTGTAAAATTTTATTTATGAAACAATTGATATTGTTGGTGGTTTACTCTGTAAATTATTGTGGTTGTACGTGTGTATCTATTTGTATAATAATTATACAGGGGTATGAAAAAACAAAATAAATTAAAAAAATTCAGACCTATTACTACGGTTTTTTGTTAAAAGCTGTAATAATAGATGTTGGCCTAACATTTTGACCGGAAGGGGGATTTTGGCCCGGACCTATTATTACGATTTTTATCTAAGAACCGTAGTAATAATCGAACCCATGACTACGGTTGTTCAAAACCGTAGGAAAAGATACTCATTTACAATTACGGCCTTATGTACGACGTCGGATAAGCTGTAGTCAAAGATCTTTTGAAACCGTAGTTAAAAGTGATTCATGTAGTGTCGAGTCAACAAAAAACCATCCGATTAAATATATTACTATTTAAGTAGCAGTTGCTAGATTAAAATGATATTTTAATTATACTCTAATAAGTTTGATAATATTTAAAAGTAGTGAAATAACTTTGTAATGTTTTTAAATAAATTACAAAGTTAAAAGGCACCCTTGGCTAAACTTTGACAAAGTAATGATCAAAACGTCATATTCAACCAAGGAGCCAAGTGAAGAAAGATTCGCCACAAATTTACATGATCAGCAAGGTATTAATTGAAGTTGGCAACTTCGTGTCTTGGTGAAAACATCACGCCTTCAATATTTCAAATTTATACCAATAATGTTGCATTAATTCTAAATTTTTTAAATGTCGTCATCAAAACTAAATTAACTAGAAAAAATATTCCATAAAAAACTAGAAAAAATAGAATTGGAAATTATGAGAGACCAGTTAGAAATCTTAAGCATCGACATGGAATTTGCATAAATACATCTGACTGAATACCCAAACCATCATTCCATCAATAAGTCTGAGTAATCGATCTGCCTTTCGGGAAAAAAACAATTTAAATTTTAGTTCATTGAATTTTTACACAATAAGTTTTGGCACCTATGAAAATTGGAAATAATGTAGAAGTACATAACATTTGAATAAATAATAGATTTAAAACTTCTAAAATAACCAAAATACTTCTTGCTTTTATATTTTTCCATAAGAATAATAAGAATAATGGGGTTACTTGACAAATTGGTTTTTCCTTTTGGTTTCAGTTTGATTAGCTTTGAGTTGCGTTGTGTTGATGTCATTAAAATTTGGTCTAATTTTGATTTCAGGATGGGCTATTTGTGATTAAAATTTGGTCTAATTTTGATTTCAGGATGGCTATTTTTGTTTGAGTTGATTTTAGGTCACTCCTTTTTTTTTCCCATAAGTTTTCCTTGCAAAGAAAACGAGTTGTAGAAAAATGTGTAGGTTAACTTCTATTCAATATGGGTCACTTTCAATTTTAGGTTGACTTCGGGTCGGTTGCTTGACTTCAGGTCGGTTGCTTGATATTTTGAATTAGTTGTTTTAGGTGATTAAATCAAATAAAGGTTCAGGTTTGCTTATTATTATTGTTATTATTATTATTATTATTAGGTTTTTGGACGGGAATAATATGAACTTGGAGGTATTGGACAAAATAATACGACATTTTTCTTAGTCGTGAATAGAACGAACTTTAACGTCTGTTTAAAAATATCAAAACACAACCAAGTTTTGGGGGATGGGACTCATCTTAAAGGTGACGTGTTAAATGAAGGCTGACACGTGTACGATGGAGTTATAATTTTTACCTTGGATTTTGAGTTAGCTTAATTTTTCAATGGCCATAAAGGAGAGACATAGGCTATGGCAAAATTTTACGGGTTGCTTATGTGGTCATTAAATAATTAAGCTAAGTCAAATCAAGGTCAAAATTTTGACTCCACCATACGATCGTCGACTTCACTTAACACGTCATCTTTTAGACGATTCCCGACCCCAAAACTCGATTGTGTTCCGATATCATTAAATAGTGTTAAAGTTCGTTTTGTTCACGGCCAAGAAAAAAGTCGTATTATTTTTGGCCAATAAAAATCCTTATTATTATTATTATGAAAAAGTTAAAATACAAAGGACATTTTAGACATTTATTTACCTACAAATCTATGTGTTCAAATGTTGATAGACTTTCAAATTATTTCTAATTTTCTATGTTCCAAAAATTTATGCGAAAAAACTCATTGGGCAAAAATGTAAATTTTTTACAAGAGCTCGAGGGAATGGTTTCTCTCGATGCATGATACTACCCTAGCTAATAATGCCAGACCTCAAACTCTAATTTCTTAGACGTGACGAAACACTAATCCTAATAGAAATAAATTAAATAACAACTGAAAATTCTTAATCTAATAAAATGAAATTTTGCAAATCCAATATTCCATATATTTCAATTTCATTTATGTCTATACTCGAAAGAATGAGTTGAATAATTATATAGACATATTTCAATGTTTGTCAATTAAATTAATTTTAACTAAATAAATATGGCTAAATTAGAATTGACACAAGTAATTCTGTTTTCAAATATGAAACAAGCCGGTTAAAAAGTGCTCATTCAATTGAGATTATTTAGGTAAATTTTCTGTCGAGTCCGTCAGTAGCAGGTCGGACACCCCAAACCAAGTGCTCATTCAATTCTCATTAAATGTTTTCGAGTGGATCGGACACAAGCATTAATGGATTTCTAAGACTAAGAAAGATGTTTAGTTAGAAGCTTAAAGTATGTGTCCGAGATAAGATATAAATGTCTAGGTTTTAGATAAATGACTTGAATTCAAAATCATAAACGAGAGATAAGTTCATAGCTGAGTCTTCATGCTACTAGAACAAATTTGTGACCTCCCATTCCTTTAGGAGTCACCTTACCGATGATGTCTATTCCCTAAGTTGAGAATGGCCAGAGTGATGCAAGTGTAGCTAGAAAAGACGGCGGTTGATGTCTGTAGATTCACATGTATCCGACACTTGCGACATCTTTTGACAAACTCATGGCAATCTGCTGTTGTAGTTCACCATAAACAGTATAATCTTTGAATTTTCGGAACTAACATTTTTCCATTCATTTGAGGTCCACATTGTCCACCATGAAATTCAGATATTATACTTTGTACTTCACGTTGGTTGACGCCAAGTAAGCTAACTCCCATGTCGATTTTCTAGTATAGTTGTCCCCGATTTAGAAAATATAGGGCAACTAACATGCGAGTTGCTCATCTGGGCTCTAGGAGTAGAGCCCGGTGGGTATACTTGGTTATCCGGATATTGGTAAATATCATACTACGAACTAGTTTGGTTGATACTCGAACACTTTCGGTGTGTAAACGTGTGCGAGTAGACTCCTCCATTCTATACTAATAACCTTTGCATGAATGTCGGTAGGAATGTTGATCATAGATGCCAATTTGGTTAAGGCATCCGCAAGCTGATAATCATCTCTAGGAAAGTATGTATATGAAATGTTGTCAAAGTCCTGTCATAACTCCGTTAGATCTGCTTGGTAGGATGCTAAGGCCTTGTTTCGTGCCTTCCATGTTTGCGAGATTTGAGTAATGATCGGACTCAAGCTGTCGTATACTCCGATGTTTCGGCTCCTATTTCTATTGTAGCTTGTAGACCTATGATGCATGCTTTCTACTCTGCAACATTGTTGGTGACCTCGAAATTCAGACTTAACAAAGATAGGAGTATGTGCTCCTTCTAGCAAAACTAAAAGAATTCTTACCCCAAAGCCCTTCTAATTAAAAGCGTCATCGAAGTATATTATCTGCATATCAATCTCTATTTGTAGAATCTCCTCGTCTAGAAAGTCAAACTGCTTTCGGTTGGGCTTCGATGGTTGGGAGATGAGCCAAGAATTCGACACGAATCTCCCTTTATTGCCTTTTATGGGATAGACTTGAGTTCAAATTCTGGTATGATGATCATCCATCGAGCTATTTTATTGTTAACATATGGTTGTTCCTAAATATACTTGACAAGGTCCATTGGCACGACTACTTTTACTTGGATGTGTTAGCGTGTAGTGTCTCGAGCTTCTTGGTGGCCCAAACTAAAGCCAAGGATGTTTTCTCTAAGGGAGTATGACGAGTTCCATACTCTAATAATTTCTTGCTTATGTAGTACACAACATATTCTTCTTTTTCATCCCATTGAGTTAGCATGGCTACCATTGCAGCCTTTGTGGTGGAGAGATATAAAAGGAACAGCTTTTTAGGTTACGGCATAATTAAAACGGGTGGATTGACCAAGTACATTTTAACCTTTTCAAAAGCTACTTGGCACTCATCATCTTGGACAGGCTTGACTCCCTTCTTGAGCTTTTTGAAGATAGGTTTGCACAACATAGTTAGTTTCAATATGAAATGACTAATGTATTGTAGGCATCCTAGGAAACCTCATACTTCCTTCTCGGTCTTCGGTGGCGGTACCAATTTTGAATCCACTAAGACTAACCACATAGCCTAATAGCTTGCCCGAGATCACTCAAAAGGCACATTTGTGAGGGCTAAGGTGCATGTTATACTTCCATAGTCGTTCAAAGAATTTATTAAAGATAGGTAAGTGCCTAACCCTATCTTTGGACTTGATGATCATATCATCTACTTAGACCTCCACTTCCTTATGGATTATATCATAAAATAAGGTCATGGCTGTCCTTTGATATGTGGCCCCAACATTCTTCAATATGAATGGCATCATTGCGTAGTAATATATCCCCATTGTGTGATTCTCCATATCATTCTCTACCATATTAACTTGGTTGTAGCCAACATAGCCATCTATAAAGGACAGTAGGGCATAGCTACTTGTGTTGTCCGCCAAAACATCTATGTGGGGTATAGGGAAGTCATCCTTGGGACTGGCCTTATTCGGATTGCTTGAAGTTAACACGCATCCAAACCCTCCTGTCTTTCTTTAGGACTGGTACGACGTTTGCTACCACCGAGGATAGTGTACTACTCTAATGAATCTGGCATCTAATAGCTTCGAACCTCCTCTTTTATTTTAAGGCTCACTTAGCTTTCATCCTCCTAAGATTTTGCTTAATAGGCTTTTCATCTTCTTATAGTGGAATTTTAAATTCCGCTATGTTAGGATCTATCCTTGGCTTATCTTTGTAGGACTAAGCAAAGACATCTATAAACTTTTTGAGAAGCGAGGTAAAGTGCTTCGCTCTGCTTGGACTTAGAGTTTTCCCAATCTTAACCTCCTGAGGTTGATATGGAGATTGAAGGTGATAGTATCATCTAGAATACGTGAGCGATTTTCATGTTCTTCCATAGCTTTTATTAATTTTTTAGGGATTTTTGGTTCATTATTAAAGGCAAAACAATTGAGAATAGAAGAAGGCAAGGAGTAAGTAGAAAGATTGATCTTATTAAACGAACAAAGGAATAAATCAGAATCGGAAATAGAAATAACAGAATTAACGGAAGAAGAATTAGAAAAAGAATAACTAGCTCTAGCCCTAGACTCGAAGTAGACTCGCTCTCCTAGGATGCTAACAAACTCTTAGTCCTCTTTAGTGTCAATCCAAGTGATGTGATTAGACCCTTCTTTGTCTACGTCGGTGACGAACTTTATGGTCGAACTTCAAGTGTGACATTATGTAACAATCTGTCCCTAAGAAAATAATTAACTTTAAATACATTGAAGATTAGCATGAACGCTCGCATTTCAAATTTTCAAATATTTTCATACTACACATGTGTATATATATATATATATATATGTATATATATATATATATATATATATATATATATATATACATATATATATATATATATATACATATATATATATATATATATACATATACATATATATCTATATATATATACATATATATCTATATATATATACATATATAGTAGTTGAGTGCTCTTTGTTGTTCGGATCTTGACCAGGTCCGAGCTTCCCAAGCTCTATGTCTGTTGGGGAACTCTGCAAGGGTCTTACCACCTTCTTGATTTACTATATTTGAGTCTTTGGAGTACTTTGGGATACATATATATATATATATATATATATATATATATATATATATATATATATATATATATATATACATATATATATATATATATATATATATATATATATATATACATATATATATATATATATATACATATATATATATATATATATATATATATATACATATATATATATATATATATATTTATATATATATATATATGTCAATGCTGTTCAAAGTGCAGGAACCGGATGATGACAACGACGACGCACGATCATTTCAATAGATTAAATTTTATTAGTAACTAGTGGCCTTAGTCGAACGTTTTTGGATTATTTATCCTAAACATTAACATTTTCATATAACTAATTTATTTTGAATTTTAAAAATCCTTATACAAATGAAATTAATATAATTTTTATAAACTTAACATTATTAAAAATAAAAATTTATAGATTAAGATAAGCTTAATGAGACAAATAATAATAAGCTTGGAGGATTAGGAAGTAGATGAGGATAAGGAATTGGATTAGGTTAAGTGCTAATGGGAATTGGGCCGGAAGAAGGGAATTAGGTCGGTCGGCCCATTGAAGGAAAAGCAAAAGGGAGTATAAAAGCTTAAAGAAACCTAAAGCCCTTATCATTCCTCAACCTAAATACTGATAACTCACAAACCCTCTCTCTCTCTCTAGCCCTCCCTCCCGACGCCTACCTCCGAGCCCTTCCCGTCTTCACCGCCAACCGACAGCTTCGGCGGCATTCGGCTACGCCGACCGCCACCACCGGTTAGCCACCGACACCATCACCATCACCTTCACCGATGTCCTCATCAAACACCCGAAAACGCACCTCTTCCTTCACTAACCTCCACCGCCACCGCCTACTGGCCACCGCCGCGACTTCGCTCCGGCCACCCCTTATTCGACGCCACCATCAACACCACCGATCGCCATCAAAACCCCAACCGCCAGCCACCGCCAAGAGATCGCCCTCCTTCACTCCCCTCGGCGTCTGTCCGGTCGCCGCCAGGCGCCAAGCAACCACCGCCTGCCACCGTTGGCTTCTACCACGACCACCACCTTGTCACCGTCCCAGCCAGCAAACACCAATACACCACCATCCTCACTCCTCTCTATGCCCGAGTTTTGCGCCGGTTCTGCCCTAATTTGGTCGCGACTTGCCCGGTTTCGAGGCCCTGTCCGGCTACCACCAACTTGACCGGGCACCGACCTCGCTTGTGACTCTCGGCGACTACTTCGACCACCTAGCTGTCTGCTCTGTTTCAGTTCTCCCTCGATCTTCAAACCTCCAATCTTCAATCATCACAAAACCCCTCAAAAATTAACCCTCTTCACCTTGGTTCTTAGGGTAATTTTCGGACTCGGTTCGTTAATTTAATTTCTTAAGGTAATTTTTCAGATTTAGTTCTTTTAATTTAAGTGTTTAAGTTGTAATCAGTTATTCTTTTCCTGTTTGGAGATTAAGGTTTGATTGTGGTATTTATGTGATTGATTCATGGAGTTAGGAAGATTTGGTGACAATTGATGATATTTGGACATACTCGAAATTGAAGGCGGATTATGTACAATTTTTGTATAAAAGATAGTAATGCATAATGTGAGTTAGAAAGTATTCTGGACTAGTTCGGATGACCATTTGACCTAATGGTGAGATTAGGAGAAAAATTGAGGATGTTTTAAAGTACTTGAAAGGGTATGGGAAGTCTGAAGTAATATGGGAGATTAGCACATTCTGGGAAATTAATTATGCCCTCATAAAACAAAATAAGGTTAGAAAATAGGTGCACAAAAGAATGAATAAAGGTAATTGCATAATAAAATAACTAATAACAGTAATTAAAAGTAAACCTTTTCTAAATTTTAAAACAATTATTATCAATATCGCTTATTAATAGAATTTTAGTAGAAAAGGAGGAGATAATGTATGATGTTATCATATACATATATTTATGTATGCATCTTATAAAAGGAAGATAAATAAACCTCATAGGTTTGAAATAACCTTAGTATTCTTTAGAAGAAATCTATTTATATGTTAAGGTTGCTATATATATATATATTCATGCATGCATTGTATAAAATAAGATAAATAAATCGTATATATTAAAGATAACATTAGTGTCCTTTAGTAAAAACTAACTTTGTTAATCTTCATTTCAAGTATCCTTGAAGTAATTTAATAAATAAGAAATGAAAATTCAATTCATTAATAAAATCTTCTATATATCTTAAGGCCATCAAGCGTCATGCGTTCATCCGGATTCCGCCCCAAAAGGATAAAGAACATCAGCACAAGGTACGTTCACCGATCGTGCCCTTCAATGTTCTATTTGCAAATCAAGGTCGGATATGGCCGACATCAACAACAACAAAGAATAATTTGCAAACAGTATTTGTCATCATTAATATGGACCCGCCCATGAAGTGCCATTATTTGGTACGCCCAATATCCAAGTTGGTAACACCGTAATCTGTTCACCACCTTCAACCGGACTATCCGATAGGTCCGGGTGTGTGCACATGTGTTTAGGGGAAACTCGATGATCGTAAAGGGATCCATTCAGATAATTAATTAGCAACAGTTTTACATTGTTCGGTCTCCCTCATTTACAAATAAATTGAAATGCATGCGCTCAACTCAACTATTTCATAACATTTATTTTACAAGCATGATAATAGACGTATTGAGCTTTGGCTCACATTTTGAAAATGTTTTCTTGTTTTGTTTTAGGTAAAGATGTTGAAGATTTGAAGCAAAGGTCCGTTAAGGACTTAGAGGCTCGCAGCGACAACTTAGTTGGGGTATCAAGGGTTAAGTGTCGTTGTCGTAGTTTACCGGATCGTAGTCTATACTTATGCTTAATCTTTGTATAAGTTATAGTTTATGCCTTATCATGAGTCACTTGTTGTTAGTGGCAAAGCAAGTGTAACCCGGGGTTAGAAATGTATCTATTGTCATAGCCTTGCCCTTTCCTTTGGTAAGGGTGGTGGTAATGCCCACGACCTACTTTCCGGTGCGCTAATCATCGGCTAGCGGTTTATTTAGACTAAGACCGGTGATTACGGGTTTGGGGCGTTACACATTGCCTTGGATAGTACGGAAACCATATCCCCCTCTGCGCATTTCTTTTGTCCGAACAACCGATAAAAATGTTGCTTACTACCAGGTTGGTCGAGTTGAGGGTGAAGCTGTTCTTTTTAGGGAGGTAGGGTGCCTCCTCTTCTAGCATCTAACAGTCATTGAAGATTCCCAACCTCTAAACTAGAATAAACATTTCTTGCAAACACTACAACTCAGGAAAACCGTAATAAGGAAAGTCATCTCCTTCATTAAAAACTACCTATTCGGAGTACGAGGATATGGCTTAATTGAGTGGACTGTTAAAGGGGTAGTCCTCTTATTCTTGAATTTCCCAGTTAGCTTGGCCTAGTTCTTTGTCAATTGGATGGTAGCCTTGGCCGAATTTGTAATTTGTTAGCGGGTTCTAGGGGGAATAAACTGGGTGGTATGCCCTTCGTCCCTACTGCTAATCCGTGAAAGTACACCTTCATTGTTAACATTGAATGGATGCTAGGGTTAGTATAAGGATTAAAGTCTAGAGATGCTTTATCATGCTCCGAAGCGCCTACGAGTGTCGAAACCATACAACACTTCGTCATTCACATCGTGCTCACTTTTAACGACGAACTCTTTAGAAGTTGTCTCCCTTAACAATCACCACTTGCCTTTGATGATCATTTTAACCCTCTAGTGCGAGTGTAGAGGGCACTCGCTTGGTGGTAACGTAGCAAAGGACGTCCCGGAAGAAGGTTAAAAGTGGTAGGAATATCCGTGCCTTGAAAATCAATGTTATTTGCCACCGGTCCAAGATTGATAGGGAGATTCACCATTCTTAACACTTGTTTTTTAGAATTGTCATAGGCTCTAAGATGGACGTTTTTTAGAGAGTCGTTGCTCTCTTATGACTAACATCTTAGCGAGTCCTCCAAGGGAGGCATTCACCGTTGGCCTATCGTCTACTAGGATTAAAGGTACAAATTTATTGATGTAAGTTACGATCAAATGAATAGTATTGTGGTTAATGCCTTTGTTAGGTAGATCCTTCTTGTCGAAAGAAATAGTTCCATCCCCAGTATTAACCAAGCCTTCTACCTCCAAAGGCGAGACTTCGGGAGATACCTCAATCTTACTTAGTGCATCAATCAATGCTTGTTTATGTTTTTGGGAAACAAATATTAACTACCGAGATAGATATATCGACTTTGAGCTTCTAAAACTGTTTAAGGATCGGATATTCTTCTTTGAAAGTTCCTTTTTCTTTTGGGACCTCTTAAGTTTATTGTGGACCCGTTCGTGCATTATGCTTGTCCAGATCTTGTTAGGAATTGAACTTTAGAGGTTTTCGATTTTCCCTAAAAGTCATCATCTTATGTGGGTTGTGTGCCCCATAAGTCATCCTCATCATCATCCTTAGTTTTGTAGATATACTCCTCATCACTTGCCAACAATCCATATATCTCTAGATCTTTTGGAGGTAGGTTGATTTGGAGCTTGGGTTCTTCTATGTCTTGAATAAAGATAGAGGGATCCCACTAACCTAGAATGGGGTTAGAAAATATGGCTAAGGTCCCCTAAATAGGTTTTTACTGTTATTTGGTTTCCGAGCGACCTTAGGAAGGGGAAGGTGACCATTATTTAACTTGTTCTTAAAAGTCCAACACAGTTAGGTATTTTGTCCTCATTGATAAATGCATAAAATGCATTAGATTCTTAGGCGTTTTGATGGTTTTCTTTGGGAAAAAATCGGTTAATAGGAGTGTGTTTATGCTCCATTTTCGATTTTACGCTTGTGTTTTGAGATGTTTTTGCATATTTAATCACTAATACCAAGTATTCCTGAGATTATTGAGTGTTCCGAGCCTTAAGAAGACCAACACGGTCCATCTTTGCAGTCAAAGCGGTCGTTCCCCTCGATTTCTCAAAGTTTGTCCTTCCAAGCAACCAACATGGGTGACTCGTTTCCACCGAAGCGGCCCGTGTTGAAGGTGAGCTTGCCCAGGAGCATTTACATCGAGAACGGGCGGATCGTACCGAAGGACACGACCGGTTTTCATCGTACTCGGCCGGTTTTGACGTGCCGAAGCATATAACACGGGCAGCTCGTGTCGGAAGACACGGCCCGTGTTGGAGGTAAAATATGCCGAGACGATTCGGTTTTGACAATTTTGGCTCTTGATTGCTTCTTAATGGCTTATTTAAGATGATTTTCGGCCAATTCCTGCATCTATCTAGTCCATAATTCGAGTTCATTCCTCCATATTCATAGAAACGAGCAACCAACGAGCGAGGCGAGCAACTAAAGCGGGCCACCCGTTTCCATAGAAACGGCCCGAGTTGGGTGCTATCTCCAACTTAGGAGCAGCGCACCCGTTTTCATTGAAAACGGGCTGACTTTGGGCGCAGACTTCGAGGCAGACATTCGACACGGCCTGCCCGTTTCCAAGAAAATGGTCCGTGTCGGGGGTAATGTTTGTGTGGGCTGGTTTTGAGCCTAATTTCTTTTCTCTCTCCTTACTTTACACTACCTCTTCTTCTTCTTGCTCTCTCTCTGCCCTTGTATCCTCCATAGCATTACCTCTAACTCCATTCTCTTCTTCCATCTCAAATCTCTCCTAAACTTCAAATTTCACACCACATTCACCCGATCTGTTCTTCTTCTTCTTCAATTTTCTGTCCCTCTATGCGGGTTTTGCGTCTCTCTCCACTCTGTTCTGCTTGCTTTCTCTGCTACTCGCCGGCCACTACCATCTTCTATTTGCTTGGTGTCTTGTTTCGCTTCCCTTTCACTCGCTTTTCTCTCCCTCTACATGAGCTTTGCAATTCTCACTCTATTCACTGTTGTCCTATTTCGCCATAACAGGCGCCCTTCACTGTTCTCTACTCGCCGGCGTCTCTTTTGCTTGTCGCCGGCGCTAGACTGTTCCCCGTCCTCCAGCTCGTCCAAACCCCCTCGTGTCTTTCTTCTCCCACACAAATTCACCTTTTTTCTTGCCTACTCTTCTCCTCAAAATTCTACTTCTTCACTTGGTCTATGTTCTAAAAATTTGCTCCAATGGCACCCAAACGGCGAAGTTTACTCAAAGGGAGTCCTCCGACGGAGCTCCACAACCCGGACCGAGCCACTCGTCCACCACCCTGGAATGTCCATATTTCGCGAAACAAAGGAAATCCAAACAACCCTCTTAACTTGCCTCATCCCGAACATATTGAACGCTACAATTCATTGTTAATCGTGAAATTGTTGCCACCCGATATTATGATGAGATAAGTTTAGAAAGGTTGGGTTTGCTTGAGGATTTTCTTTGGATGGTTGAACGGTGTGGTTTGTTAAATTTTGTAAATATTCGATTAGGGACCTATAGAAGCCCGACTTTGGAATTTCTAAGCACATTAGCTGTTGATATTGGGCGTGGTTCTCATGCCGAGCATGGCTTAGTTTCCTTTCGCCTGTTAGGGAGATACCATGAGCTCACTCTTTGTGAATTTAATGCTTTATTTTCCCTCCCTTGCGACCACGGATTTGGACACCGTGTAGTTCCTGATTGTTTCAATTCGACACAATTTTGGCATTCTATTTCTAGTGAGCAGGACTATCATCCTAGATTGACTAAGGTGACCGCTGTTAGGAACCCTTATATTCGGTATATTCATCGAGTTTTGGGCCATGGTCTGTTTGGGAGGGATGACAGTGGAGACAATATCCGTCTCTCTCGAATTGTTTTGTTTATATGTGATGTGGATGAGAGATGCGTCCGAGTTTAATCTTGGGGCTTATTTAGCCGGTCAATTTGCTACTGCTGCTACTACTTCCCGGGGTAGGATTGTTATTGGGGGTTTAGTCACTCGCAATTGCTTGTAGCTTTAGGTTGGAACCCCGATGACCACCATGATGATAGGGTGCGCGAGTCCGAGCGTATCGATATTGAGGCTTTACGGGCTATGGGCATGTGTCGTACAATTTACGGAGAGTTACATTGGTTGTATCTTAATAACCGTATGTTGCGTCTCCCTTGTCTTGAGCGCACATCCCTTAGGGATACGACCAACCTTAGATTTTTACCCGGTGAGGATGAAGTCCTCGCCCTCGCCCCATACTGATGTGGGTGCCTCTACCTCTTTTCTTCCCCGACCCCCGAGCATCATGAATGTAATGAGCCTAATGCCGATGCTTTTGTGCATTCACTTCTCACTACCATTCATCAAGAGCAGCTCTCCTTCGGGGAGTATGTGCATTATGAGCACACTGCTTTTCGCTCCGAGCAAGCCTCACTTAGGGAGTACCTCCACTCTGAACAAGCCTCTCTTCGAGATTATGTTCATTCGAAGTGTGAGGCTTTACAAAATGCCCAACTTGAACTTCGTGACATGCTTGCTAATCAAAACCATTATATGCATATGATGAATGAATGTTTAACTCGCTTGGTATGATCAGCATATTTCCCGTGGAAACCCTAATCCTTCGCCTCCCCCTCCATTTGAGTGATGTTTTGTTCTTCCCCATCTCCTTTTTCCTAATTATGCTTGCATTGTGGACAATGTTGTGTCCACGCATGGGGGATAGTTCCTACTTAGGTTGCCATTGATGAATAATGTACGGTTGCATTTCATTTAGGTTAGGATTGCATTTAGAGCATTTAGGTAGCATTAGGTAGCATCATTTAGAATTGCATTAAAAAAAAAAAAGAGATGAACCTCCATTGATGATTCCTTTTAGGCCAAACACGTTTTCCATGGAGAACGATTTCAATGAATAGCCTTAAGTGCATAAATATTTGAAAACCAATTTTTGAACTTCATGATTTTGGCCATGAAGACTCGGACTTTACTTCGAACATATCTGAGTTCTATCAAAGGAATCAGGTATAAGAACTTCTCACTTATAGAGTTTTGATTCCAAGGCATTCTCTCGTACCTTAGAAACTTTTCTGAGTGATATAGTATTTTCTCTAAGTGATATGGCATTTACTTCATGTATTTTTGCTTGTATCTAAGTGACTCGGAAAACAGATATGCACTCACGTCTGTCTCACTCGGTTCCGAGTCCCTCATCACTTAGAATTATCACATGTTGAAATGACTAGTATTTCGCTTAACCGCACTCGAGTCCGACTTCATGTTATAAGTCTTATTATGTTATAGTCGGCGCTTCTAGTCCGAACCATGCTTAGTCTAAATCAAGTTTGTTTCACTCGATATTCATTGTATAACTTGATTCTCACTTAGACCAACTCGGGTGGAATTTTGAGTTTCATGGATATTAGACTAAGAAAATTCCATTTCTTTTCCGACTCGGATAATTAGTCACTTAATTATCATAATTATATTATTATCTATGTCTAATCCTGGACCAAAGTATTTTATACTTTGAGAACCAATTTGATTTACTTTTGTAGGTTATTCAGACGAGGATACACTTTTTGATATACAAAAGTAACCGAGCTTCAAAACATCAAATCACCAAGCAGACATGGCTTTTCCCATTCTCCGACCTAGCCCCGGAAGAGTGTGTCGTGGCTGTCTGTTTCCAAATCTGGAAAATTGAAACGCTAAGCTTAACGGTGGTTTCCACCTTATCTTTCAAGACACCGCCAAGTGGTTTTGGGACTTCCAAAGGAGTTAAGAACCGTTGTCCAACGTTCATATCTCAACGGATACTTTCCGAGTGACTCGTAAAGTCCTTAACAACGGTCGCAAAGGACTCTCAATCGGAAGATGGACTCAACGGCTACTCTGTCCGGTCATCTATAAAAGGAAGCCAACTCTCAAGACTTAAAGATTGCCGAAATTATTATTAATACATATACTTGAGCAAAGTTGTTGTATTTATTCTTAATCTTCTACTTACAACTCCCACTTTGTAATTCATTGTATTACGAGTTGTAAGGTCTTGTACTTAGTTACAAACACTTTCTTTCTTACTTGTCTAAGTAAGGTCCCTTGACTGAGCTGTAAGGGTTATCTTAGCTAGGAAGTACTAGATTAGATAAGGGAATTTTTGAGTCTAGGAAAACTTGTAAGGAGTTGTTTAAGGGAGCAACTCGGGCTCGGTTAGTCTACTGTATTTTGTGGACTCAAAATAGTGGATTTAACTTCGTGCTTGGATTAGCACGGTCCGTGGTTTTCTGCCTCGGGAGGGTTTCCATGTACATTCTATGTTTGCACTTTCTTAGTACATTATAGACTCGGATGCATTGAAAGCTTCAATTTTATCCGCTTCTTTACTCCTCACTGCCATTCCGAGCTCATACTTTTCTGACCTCATTTAGAGTCGAATCGTTTTTATCTGTCTTCTGCGCAAAGGAGTTTGATTTTCGAAAAATCTTCCATCACCCTATTCACCCCCTCTAGGGTGACTTAGTCTCTCCCCAAGCAAACCTTCAGGCCATATTTGATGGATGAAAGTTGATTCCTTGACAATAGTGTTGGCAAGCGAAATTCTTTGAGCTAGTTGAGATTGTGGTAGAGACCATGTGAGACTTTTGAGCCCTGAATAGACTAAACATTATAATTAGTCTCATGTTTTTCTTCATGTGTGATTCTCATCCATGATTGCATCTCGTAGAACTTGTTTAAATTCTCTTCAAAATCACATATGTGCATGTTTTGTGACAACATGATTGAGGCATTCTTTGATTTTTGAGCTACATTAGCCAAATTGCCACCCTTTTACATGTTATTGACCCTTGGAGCCTAATTGCCTAATTCATTTGTTTTGAACCCTCCTAACTAGCCCTTGGCCAAACACATAATCTAATATCTAAGCCAAGTCTAGGGAGCTTCTTACACATGTTGTTGGGTCATTAGGAGTCTTTGATATGTTGGTGATAATTTGGATTCTTTTGTTGAGATTGAAGGGTAATATGTATGTATTGAGCATGAAATGATTTTTCCCTCTTAGTTATAAAGGTGTATTTTGATGTTATATGAGCTTTTTGATTTGTAAGAAGTTCCTAATACCAAGTATTAGAAAAAAAAAAGAAAATTAAGAAAAGTTTCGAAAAAAAAAGAAAAAAATCAATAAAATGTTTGGCATTTTTGGAATATTCAGTTTGATTTTTTAGTAAAGCTCATATTCTAAGTTACTTGTCGGAGTTAGAGGTTGGGTGTAATGAGTTGTATTGTGTGATTTGTTGGTTAGAGTGTAGGAGGCTCCTCGCTAATTGGCTTTTAGCTCCTCATTTTTCCCAAAATGTACAATATCCCTTTCTTACCCAATGCCTAAGCCTCGTTACAACCATATGAAGTCCTCTTAGTCATGTTGCATGTTACACTTTAGTGGCGGCGAATAGAGAATTCTACCAAGCATATGGTACTTTGCATGATTGTGAGAGAGATCGAGTGAACCATGTATGAACCTAAACACATGAGCGGAGTGTTTTCACATTTCCAAAGTGAGGTTCTACCGGCCTTTCTAGCTCCATTGTTCTACATGTGCCAACATGAATTGTTTAAGTGATGATTTGGGTGATTGATCTAATTTGTCTTTATAGTATTCAATGTGGTTTTTGAAAATTTTCTTTCCATCTGATTGTGAAAAGATTTGGTGTGTTTATGGGCTGTTGTTAAATGCTTTTTCCTTGTGATACTTATGGTTGCCTAGCCTCGAGGAGGTTGTGATTCTTTTGCAGGATTTCATCTTTTGCTTTTCGGCCTTACTTGAGGGCAAGCAAGGTTTAAGGATGGGGGAATTTGATAAGTGCATAAAATGCATCAAATTCTTAGGCGTTTTGATGCTTTTCTTTGGGAAAAATCGATTAATAGGAGTGTGTTTATGCTCCATTTTCATTTTTACGCTTGTGTTTTGGTGTTTTGAGATGTTTTTGCAGATTTGATCACCAATACCAAGTATTCCTGATATTAGTAAGTGTTCCGAGCCTTAAGAAGACCAACATGGTCCATCTTTGCGATCAAAATGGCCGTTCCCTCGATTTCTCAAAGTTTGTCCTTCCGAAGCAACCAACACGGGTGACCCATTTCCACCGAAACGGCCCGTGTTGGAGGTGATCTTGCCCAAGAGCATTTACATCGAGAATGGGCAGCCCGTGCCTAAGGACACGGCCCATTTTCATCGTCCCCGTCCAGTTTTTACGTGCTAGCATCGAACACGAGCAACCCAAGTCGAAGGACACGGCCTGTGTTGGAGGTAAAATATGCCGAGACGATTCGGTTTTGACAGTTCCGGCTCTTGATTGATTCTTAATGGCTTATTTAAGATGATTTTCGGCCAATTCCTGCATCTATCCAGTCCATAATTCAATGTTTATTCCTCCATATTCGTCCATCTCCATTATTCATCCATACCTTTCATCCACATCAACCCAAAAACTTTGAAGATCGAAGAAGAAGATTGAAGCGATTGCGGGGTTCCATTTGAAGTCGAGAGATTCAAGTGGAGCACTTCAAGCCTATCATCTACTTGTTCATTTCTTGCTATTTAAGGTTTGATTTTAATGTATTAGATTTTATTTAAGCTTTCAATAAACATGTGTGAGTAGTTTAGTTTTTCTAGGGATTTGTAATCCGAAACAATGAAGTTTGATTAGTTTTCCATGATTTGTGCTTGAATTATGATTTTGATTCAATAGAAGGTTGTGTTTGTCATGTTCATGAGTGTTTTGAAGGCCTAGGACACTTGTGTTTAGAGATTAATCTATCATGTACTGAAAAGTGAAATAGAATAATCCAACAACCAACCTTTCTACCTAATTTATGAAATTTGAGAAAAGAATAGTAAATTAGGGGATCACTTTGATAATTTGAAGTCCTTAACTTTGATTAACTTAAATGCATACGAAAGTTGTTTGATAGGTTAATTGAAGCAATTCTATTAAGCATCGAAAGAGCGGTAGAATTTTGTGATTATCGATCCTTGATTTATTTGAATGAATGATTGTGCAAATTATGTTTAAATAATCAAACTTATCTATATACTATATAATAGCAATCTTTTCAAAATTATGACATGGCGGCCTGGGAGTGAATTTAGAAGTTTCATCCAATTAAAAAATGATAATTTATTCTTGAAAAAAAATTTCACTTATATATGGACTCTATTTTACTCCTTGCCAAAATAATAATAATAATAATAATAATAATAATAATAATAATAATAATAATAATAATCTATACAATATATAATAGTAGTATTTTTAAACCGGTCAAATATTATAAAGGGGTGATTGTAGAAGTTTAGGGCAATGTTAACCATAAAAATTATTCATCCATTAAATATGAGTCGTTGATGTGAATAATCTATATCTATATATATATACTATATATAATAGCAATCTTTTCAAAAAGATGACATGAAGGTCTGAGAGTGAATTTAGGAGTTTTGTCCAATAAAAAAATAATTTATCATTGAAAAAAAATAGATTTTATCTTATATATGGACTCTTTTTTACTCCATGCTAAAATAATAATAATAATAATAATAATAATAATAATAATAATAATAATAATAATAATAATATATAATTTTTCAAAAAAATTAAACAAAATGAAAAATAATAAAATAAAAACATAATCTTAAAAAAAAGTTAAATAAATAATAAAATGCACTAAATAAATACAAAAATAAATAATTAAATTACCAAAATGTTAAAACTATTTTCTGGACCTAATAGCCTAAAAACCTAAAATAAAAATAAAAAACTAAATTTATAAATTTATTAAATTAAAAGCATGCTTTAACCTAACTTAGTAAATAAGTCTGAAAAATTATCAAATCAGTTATATATTATAAATACATCTAATCTTAATATAAAAATTAAATAATAATTAATCATCCATGAATTCATAAAAATATAAAATAGAAAATAAAAACAAAACTAAGTAGAACATTAATAAATAACAAATGTACAAAATTATATAATAAATTAAATCAAAAATCTGAAAAAATATAAAACTAACCTAAAACCCAAAAATTTTTTTATAGTTTTTCAAAAAAATTAAACAAAATTAAAAATAATAAAATAAAAATATAATCTTAAACAAAAAGTAAAACAAATAATAAACTGCACTAAATAAATGAGAAAATAAATAATTAAATTACAGAATATTAAAATTATTTTTTGTAGCTGAATATATCCTAAACACCTAAAATCAAAATGAAAAAAACAAAATTTATAAATTTATTAAATTAAAGACCTGCTTTAACCTAAATTAGAAAAAAATCTAAAAAATTATCAAATTAGTTATAAAAACTAAGAAAATTAATGCTAACAGATTAAGACTCTAACTAAACCCTATAATAATATAAAAATAAAATTAACCGATGAAGACTTATTTTATTCTAACGTCTAAAAATTTGACTAAAAAATAACAAAAACGAATAGAAAAGTAAGCTGAAAATTAAAATATATTAAGACATAAAATAAAATTAATATATATATAGTTATTTACTTATTTATTTAGGGTTTGGATTGTATATTAGCTCTTATTTATTTTTATGTATATTGATATGCAATATTATTTTGGGTCCGAAATATAATAATTTTGTCTAACATTCTTAATTTTTCATTGTTGATGATTTTTTTGACTTGGTGTCATAAAATTGTATTAGTTCAAAATATATTTCTTATAAGAATTTTTAAAATTAAAATCAATAGGAACATGTTATAAAAATAATATTTAAATATTTAACTAATCGAGGAAGTAATTTGGTTATTACATTCATCCTATGTACGGAATGATTTAATAAACTTTAAGAAATCATAAATTAATATAATAAAAATATAACAACTACATATATACTTGATATTAATAATTAAAAATGCCTACAAGATAGAAAATTATGATTCAAATATGTTGTGGAATAAAACGTAATGAATAAAAAGTTAGGAATTATATTGATATGCAATATTATTTTGGGTCCGAAATATAATAATTTTGTCTAACATTCTTAATTTTTCATTGTTGATGATATTTTTTGACTTGGTGTCATAAAATTGTATTAGTTCAAAATATATTTCTTATAAGAATTTTTAAAATTAAAATCAATAGGAACATGTTATAAAAATAACATTTAAATATTTAACTAATCGAGGAAGTAATTTGGTTATTACATTCATCCTATGTACGGAATGATTTAATAAACTTTAAGAAATCATAAATTAATATAATAAAAATATAACAACTACATATATACTTGATATTAATAATTAAAAATGCCTACAAGATAGAAAATTATGATTCAAATATGTTGTGGAATAAAACGTAATGAATAAAAAGTTAGGAATTATATTGCTTCAGTTCATAATTTGTGAACTTTAAGTTCGTAACTTGTGTTATGTTTAAAGGATTGCCAACTTAATATGCCAACTTCTATTAAACCCATAGGACTTCGAATAAATTTATTTGTCTCAAAATTTTTGTACAACATACGGATCATTTTTTTTTTTTACAAATACGAGTTTATTTTAGTTTCTTCCTAACATGTCTATTTGTGACTTATTATTGACAAACATATTTAAATCATATCTTTTACTATTGTAAATTTTCTAAACTATTAAAAGATGAGTATTTGTTATCGAATCTCCCGCCATCTTGAAATATAATTTCATATTACTCTTATTATGTTAATCAATTGAGAGGAAGAGTTGTGTCTCGAGTGAAGCAATTGGTTGTTAATCGAGTAAAACGTGTATTTATAAAATCTCAATTGTATCATATTTTTGCCCCATTGATTCACTACTAAAATCGCGATCAATTTTCAATATAAGTACGAAACACATATGATTTTATCACTCTACGCCGCGAATTGACCTATCATGCCCTTTACTATAATACAAATTATCTATTATTATTAAATATATTTGGATTACTTCTATTATTATAATATTTTTCACTATTAATCTCAATATAAATAGTTATTATATGTTTAATTATCTGTGTGTAGAGGTAGGTAAGAATGGAGAAATCACTATATTCACCTTATAATTTTTAAAAAAAGAGATTCCATTATGGGTATATGTAGACTTTTTTAGAGTTCGTGTAATATTTAAGTTAATGATGTTTTAGTAGGTTGGTTGCATATAAATATTTATCTAGGTGTCAATTAAGTTAAATTAGTATTGACTTTATAGAGAGTGATGAGTTATAAGTTTGATATTCTTTTATTGATTCGATGTACTTTGTGTTGTAATATAATTTGTGACATAATGATATTTATTGTCATCTATAGGTCATTTAATTCAATATGTACCAATCATATATTATTCTTTTTCCTACTAATATTTACCTTTTGATACCCAAACATATTGTCACACTATTTATATAAGCTGTATGAGTTAGGATTATTTAAATTGTTTAACTCTTAGAGGGGCCTGGTTTCGTAATGTTCCAAATCACGAGTGTAATCTTAAAACCTTGATGATATTTTTTAACATTCTTTTTATTTATTATTTAGATTATGTAACACCCCTAGACCCACCCTAGGAGTATTACATGCCGGGGTTCCCGAGAGGAACCCCTAAGGCCGCTTAGGGTCTCAACTTGGGGTTAATAACCCTTTATTGGATTGGCGGAAACGTAATTCTAGGCTTTCAAAGGTTTTTCTGGAAATTTCGGCAGAGTTTCCTCTGTAAACTGGCTAAACCCATGGGCTTAAAGCCCTAACCCTGCACGAAACACAATCTAAAACTCAACGAGCCACACGCTCGGAGAAACACAACACAACTCAACGAGCCACACGCTCGGAGTATTCACATAAGGATTTTACAATCATAAATAAAACTTAGATTTAGATACAATAGTCTTTACAACATCTTTACAAACAAACACGGAAAAACAAGTAGTAAGTCCGGCATCTCCTATTCGTCCGCTATTTCCAAAAGCCAAAGGCAACTTCGCCGATCTTAACTTCGTACACTGAAATGTTGGTGATGTCATGAGCTCACTAGCCCGATGAATAATCCAAACCCAACCCCGGGTTTCACTTTGCACATTAATTCATTAACAAACACACGTAAGTTCATAACTCATTCATAACATGCGATTCGGATCAAATAAGTTTAAGACATGCGAGATTCTAAACTTACCAACTTGCCGAGAATCATATGACATCACTTGTTCATGAATTCAATTAAACATGCATCATTCGTCTTTCTATGCAAGTAAATCATATAATCACTCATCATGCAATTCATTCATCACGTAAATCATATCTTAGTTCTTATGGCACACATTTCTTATGAAAACAGGATTCGATCTTCTTCTTATTCTTCTTCTTGAGTTCAATCATGCATTTCATAAATCAATGGTTCTTTCTTTCTTATTCGATATGCACGATCATTCGTTTCTTCATATCATACTTCTTTTAAGTTTTCTTAGTTCGAATGGAAAGAAGATTCATGTTCCGCTCTAAAGACCCAGTTCTTGGAGCCAAAACAATTCGTGGGCTCGGTTCATGGAGGCATACAATTCGTGGCCTCGAGGCATAACAATTCGTGGCCTCGAGGCGGCCTCCCATCCCCGAAGGACGCGTCATTGTCAATTCTTAGTGGAAGCAATTCAATTCGTGGCTTCGGGTTGACGAGACACTTCTATGGCCATAGCTTCGAGAGGGTTCTTTAATTCGTGGGGTCCCGGATCAATAACACAATCCTTTCTCCCTTCTTTAGTTCTTTAAGTTTCTTGTCTTCTTATTACTTATACATAAGATATACTTAATTCATATAATTCATGCTTAGCACGTTCATGCGTAACTTCTTCGAAGCAAGCAATTCACATAAGCAAGTTCCGACTCCAACACAATCCATTCACATCACATACGCATGCTTATGCCATTCATAATTCAAGGTAAACACACGAGTCACATAAGCATACCACTTATGATTCCTAATCGACGAACTTATCGTTTTCATGCTCGCATAATACCGCGTATAAGTGGTATATGGTTCTATAACTTTACTTAATCGATATATATCTCTTAATCTAGACGTAAAGCTTCTTAAATCTCAGTTCTTAATTCGAGTTACTCACTTATATGCGATTTAGCCCAAAACGGAACCTTTTCACTTAAAATTGCATATCTCCTAATCTACTCATCCAATGCATACGAAATTTTACAGGAAATTCTCATAAATCATCAGGAAGCTGCAGTAAAAGTTTCAGGAAATTTGAGCTACACATGACTTCGCAACAATTCAGACAGCATGCTTAATTCATGAAAAATCTGCACTTAAGTCATGATGTTTAATTTCCGATTTTTTCTCAATAATTCGGTTCAAGCTAACTTCACTAAATTCTCAATCACACAGCTCAATAATCGTGCTCAACAATGCTTAAATATCATTAAATTCATAAACTAGGCATAAATCGCAACATGCTTTTCAATTCATGAGTTTCTAGTTTCGTGAATTTAGGCCTCTAGATTCTTCAATTAACTTAGGGTTTCCAATTTCATGCTTCGAATTCATGTTCAATCCTCCTAATTCATTTTATTTTGGAGGATGAATTCAGATTACTCACCTTAGATTCTTAGAGGTTCTAAGAATTCGGTTCTACGAGGTTTCGGATTGGGTTTCGATTTGGGTTTTGCTTTCTCTTCGCCTATCTCTCGCTTCGGTTCTTCGTCCTTCTCGCTTCCCTCTCTGCTCTCGCCCGGCTTCTGTCTCTGCTCTGCTTCTTCTTTCCTTCGCTCCCCTTTTTCCTTTCTCCTTCGTCCGGCGCTCTGTCCTCGGGCTCGCCGTGCCCGCCGGCGGCCGGTTTCCGGCGTTTTCTCGTTCCGCGCCCGCTCGCTCTTCTTCTCCCTCCGCGCGTTCTGCTCCTTCTCGCTTTCCCTGTTTCCGCTTTTGCTCTGCTCGGCCTCCCGAGCCCCTCTCTCCCTTGCCCACCGGCGACGGCGCCCTTGTCGTTCAGGCGGCCATCGGCCTCCCTCGCTCTCTCGCTTTCGCTCTGCTCGCCCTCGCCCGATCTCCCTTCTCTTGCTTTCCCTTACTCGCTTTCCCGTCCCTTTTTCTTTCCTCGCTACGCTTCTTCGTTCCCTTTCCTTTTGTTCTTAATCCTAATCCCAGCCTCACTCTCTCTCCTCATCTCCTAATCACACCTAATAGCTTTGCTTGCTATTTCTAATTAGACCCCCTCTCTTTCTTTGCTTAAACTTGACAGCTCCTCCTCACTGCCAGCAATCTTCATTCCTCATTCCCTTTTTCTTTTTTTCTTTTTTTTTTAATTGGGCCCAACTAGCTTCTCAAGGCCCAATAAGCTAGCCTAAGCTTCGGTTTCGGTTCTCGGGTTTCTAATTCCGACTCGGAAAAATTCTAATTCACTTAATTTAATAATTTGATTCACTAGCAAGCAAACACACGAAATTTCGGGGTCTTACATTTCTCCCCTTCTTACAAAAAGTTTCGTCCTCGAAACTTGAAACTTTAAATTACCCGAGATCTCATGGTTGCGGTTCCATGATGCTTGAAAACTCTGCCCCGGCACGTGGGGTTTCACCGCTCTTGTTGTATACGGTTCTGCAGTGCTGCGGTTGCGAACTTGTTCCTTCACCTTGGTGTGACCTCTTGGTACCCACCGCCTCGGTGCCTTGCGCATTGTTCCTCCGAGGACAATGCCTAGCAATATGCCCCTTTTCCCCACATTTGAAACATCTTCCGAGTCTTAACATAACATTCCTTTCCCCGTGAACCTTGTGACAGTAATCACATGGCTTTCCGGCCATATCACCACCATTATAGCCATCTTGGCTTTGCCCTGCACTCCTTTGGTTGTTTCTCCGGTTCCCATAATTCACATTCACACTTGCCCGATCTCCTAACTTTAGCGGCCTCCTCGGCCTTACATTCCTGCGAGAACTCGTTCTATGCGGATTGCTCTACGATACATATCTTGATACGTAGTAATGGTTTGGCCAGCTATTATTTCACGTATATCTAATGCTAGGCCATCCTCAAACCGGTCCACCCTTCTTTGCTCCGTATCCACCAAATACCTCCCAAATCGACTAAGTTCAGTAAACTTTGCACCATACTCCATAACACTCATCCTTCCTTGTTTCAAGTCAATAAATTCCAACTCCTTCGCTCTTTGCACATCCCTAGGATAGTACTGACCATTCATCTTTTCCTTTAGTTCCTCCCAAGTTATTGGTTTTGCTCGTTCCTCTTACGGGCTTGGTTTAACTGAATCCCACCAATGGTCGGCTTCTCCAACGAAAAGATGCGTAGCTAACCCAAGCTTATACTTTTCGGGACACATCATGGTCTTAAATATTTTATCGATCTCCCTCATCCACTCATCTAACTCACTAGGGTTAGCGGTACCCCTAAACTTGGAAGGTTGCAATTTCGAAACTTATTCGGGAGGTTAATGCCTATCATTGGATCGATCGCGTTACTCGGATCATCGGTTCTACTACTTCCTTCCTCACGAGCCATCTAACAAAGGTAAGTTAGGGGATCATCGTTAATTCTTCACTACAACACCATACATAGATTCATAGAATCGCACATATGCACATGTATTGGCAATCAAATCATAGGAGATTCATTCAATCACATAGAAGCACATAGGTTCATGAATCAAATCACATACTCATATTTCAATTAGTCACATAATCATTCAAATCCTAGACTCGGTTCTAGGAAAAATCTATAGGTCGGAGGATTCTTGCTCGATACCATTTTTGTAACACCCCTAGACCCACCCTAGGAGTATTACATGCCGGGGTTCCCGAGAGGAACCCCTAAGGCTGCTTAGGGTCTCAACTTGGGGTTAATAACCCTTTATTGGATTGGTGGAAACGTAATTCTAGGCTTTCAAAGGTTTTTCGGAAATTTCGGCAGAGTTTCCTCTGTAAACTGGCTAAACCCATGGGCTTAAAGCCCTAACCCTACACGAAACACAATCTAAAACTCAACGAGCCACACGCTCGGAGAAACACAACACAACTCAACGAGCCACACGCTCGGAGTATTCACATAGGGATTTTACAATCATAAATAAAACTTAGATTTAGATACAATAGTCTTTACAACATCTTTACAAACAAACACGGAAAAACAAGTAGTAAGTCCAGGCATCTCCTATTCAGTCCGCTATTTCCAAAAGCCAAAGGCAACTTCGCCGATCTTAACTTCACGTACTGAAATGTTGGTGATGTCATGAGCTCACTAGCCCGATGAATAATCCAAACCCAACCCCGGGTTTCACTTTGCACATTAATTCATTAACAAACACACGTAAGTTCATAACTCATTCATAACATGCGATTCGGATCAAATAAGTTTAAGACATGCGAGATTCTAAACTTACCAACTTGCCGAGAATCATATGACATCACTTGTTCATGAATTCAATTAAACATGCATCATTCGTCTTTCTATGCAAGTAAATCATATAATCACTCATCATGCAATTCATTCATCACGTAAATCATATCTTAGTTCTTATGGCACACATTTCTTATGAAAACGAGATTCGATCTTCTTCTTATTCTTCTTCTTGAGTTCAATCATGCATTTCATAAATCAATGGTTCTTTCTTTCTTATTCGATATGCACGATCATTCGTTTCTTCATATCATACTTCTTTTAAGTTTTCTTAGTTCGAATGGAAAGAAGATTCATGTTACTGCTCTAAAGACCCAGTTCTTGGAGCCAAAACAATTCGTGGGCTCGGTTCATGGAGGCATACAATTCGTGGCCTCGAGGCATAACAATTCGTGGCCTCGAGGCGGCCTCCCATCCCCGAAGGACGCGTCTTGTCAATTCTTAGTGGAAGCAATTCAATTCGTGGCTTCGGGTTGACAGACACTTCTATGGCCATAGCTTCGAGAGGGTTCTTTAATTCGTGGGGTCCCGGATCAATAACACAATCCTTTCTCCCTTCTTTAGTTCTTTAAGTTTCTTGTCTTCTTATTACTTATACATAAGATATACTTAATTCATATAATTCATGCTTAGCACGTTCATGCGTAACTTCTTCGAAGCAAGCAATTCACATAAGCAAGTTCCGACTCCAACACAATCCATTCACATCACATACGCATGCTTATGCCATTCATAATTCAAGGTAAACACACGAGTCACATAAGCATACCACTTATGATTCCTAATCGACGAACTTATCGTTTTCATGCTCGCATAATACCGCGTATAAGTGGTATATGGTTCTATAACTTTACTTAATCGATATATATCTCTTAATCTAGACGTAAAGCTTCTTAAATCTCAGTTCTTAATTCGGTTACTCACTTATATGCGATTTAGCCCAAAACGGAACCTTTTCACTTAAAATTGCATATCTCCTAATCTACTCATCCAATGCATACGAAATTTTACAGGAAATTCTCATAAATCATCAGGAAGCTGCAGTAAAAGTTTCAGGAAATTTGAGCTACACATGACTTCGCAACAATTCAGACAGACATGCTTAATTCATGAAAAATCTGCACTTAAGTCATGATGTTTAATTTCCCGATTTTTTCTCAATAATTCGGTTCAAGCTAACTTCACTAAATTCTCAATCACACAGCTCAATAATCGTGCTCAACAATGCTTAAATATCATTAAATTCATAAACTAGGCATAAATCGCAACATGCTTTTCAATTCATGAGTTTCTAGTTTCGTGAATTTAGGCCTCTAGATTCTTCAATTAACTTAGGGTTTCCAATTTCATGCTTCGAATTCATGTTCAATCCTCCTAATTCATTTTATTTTGGAGGATGAATTCAGATTACTCACCTTAGATTCTTAGAGGTTCTAAGAATTCGGTTCTACTGGGGTTTCGGATTGGGTTTCGATTTGGGTTTTGCTTTCTCTTCGCCTATCTCCGCTTCGGTTCTTCGTCCTTCTCGCTTCCTCTCTCGCTTCCGCCCAGCTTCGTCTCTGCTCTGCTTCTTCTTTCCTTCGCTCCCCTTTTTCCTTTCTCCTTCGTCCAGGCGCCTGTCCTCGGGCTCGCCAGTGCCCGCCGGCAGCCGGTTTCGGCGTTTTTCTCGTTCCGCGCCCGCTCGCTCTTCTTCTCCCTCCGCGCGTTCTCGCTCCTTCTCGCTTTCCCTGTTTCCGCTTTTGCTCTGCTCGGCCTCCCGAGCCCCCTCTCTCCTTGCCCACCGGCGACGGCGCCCTTGTCGTTCAGGCGGCCATCGGCCTCCTCGCTCTCTCGCTTTCGCTCTGCTCGCCCTCGCCCGATCTCCCTTCTCTTGCTTTCCCTTACTCGCTTTCCCGTCCCTTTTTCTTTCCTCGCTTCGCTTCTTCGTTCCCTTTCCTTTTGTTCTTAATCCTAATCCCGACCTCACTCTCTCTCCTCATCTCCTAATCACACCTAATAGCTTTGTCGCCTATTTCTAATTAGACCCCCTCTCTTTCTTTGCTTAAACTTGACAGCTCCTCCTCACTTGCCAGCAATCTTCATTCCTCATTCCCTTTTTCTTTTTTCTTTTTTTTTAATTGGGCCCAACTAGCTTCTCAAGGCCCAATAAGCTAGCCTAAGCTCGGTTTCGGTTCTCGGGTTTCTAATTCCGACTCGGAAAAATTCTAATTCACTTAATTTAATAATTTGATTCACTAGCAAGCAAACACACGAAATTTCGGGGTCTTACATTTCTCCCTTCTTACAAAAAGTTTCGTCCTCGAAACTTGAAACTTTAAATTACCCGAGATCTCATGGTTGCGGTTCCATGATGCTTGAAAACTCCGCCCCGGCACGTGGGGTTTCACCGCTCTTGTTGTATACGGTTCTCGCAGTGCTGCGGTTGCGAACTTGTTCCTTCACCTTGGTGTGACCTCTTGGTACCCACCGCCTCGGTGCCTTGCGCATTGTTCCTCCGAGGACAATGCCTAGCAATATGCCCCTTTTCCCCACATTTGAAACATCTTCCGAGTCTTAACATAACATTCCTTTCCCCGTGAACCTTGTGACGGTAATCACATGGCTTTCGGCCATATCACCACCATTATAGCCATCTTGGCTTTGCCCTGCACTCCTTTGGTTGTTTCTCTCGGTTCCCATAATTCACATTCACACTTGCCCGATCTCCTAACTTTAGCAGCCTCCTCGGCCTTACATTCCTGCGAGAACTCGTTCTATGCGGATTGCTCTCGATACATATCTTGATACGTAGTAATGGTTTGGCCAGCTATTATTTCACGTATATCTAATGCTAGGCCATCCTCAAACCGGTCCACCCTTCTTTGCTCCGTATCCACCAAATACCTCCCAAATCGACTAAGTTCACGTAAACTTTGCACCATACTCCATAACACTCATCCTTCCTTGTTTCAAGTCAATAAATTCCAACTCCTTCGCTCTTTGCACATCCCTAGGATAGTACTGACCATTCATCTTTTCCTTTAGTTCCTCCCAAGTTATTGGTTTTGCTCGTTCCTCTTCGGGCTTGGTTTAACTGAATCCCACCAATGGTCGGCTTCTCCAACGAAAAGATGCGTAGCTAACCCAAGCTTATACTTTTCAGGACACATCATGGTCTTAAATATTTTATCGATCTCCCTCATCCACTCATCTAACTCACTAGGGTTAGCAGTACCCCTAAACTTGGAAGGTTGCAATTTCGAAACTTATTCAGGAGGTTAATGCCTATCATTGGATCGGTCGCGTTACTCGGATCATCGGTTCTACTACTTCCTTCCTCACGAGCCATCTAACAAAGGTAAGTTAGGGGATCATCGTTAATTCTTCACTACAACACCATACATAGATTCATAGAATCGCACATATGCACATGTATTGGCAATCAAATCATAGGAGATTCATTCAATCACATAGAAGCACATAGGTTCATGAATCAAATCACATACTCATATTTCAATTAGTCACATAATCATTCAAATCCTAGACTCGGTTCTAGGAAAAATCTATAGGTCGGAGGATTCTTGCTCGATACCATTTTTGTAACACCCCTAGACCCACCCTAGGAGTATTACATGCCGGGGTTCCCGAGAGGAACCCCTAAGGCTGCTTAGGGTCTCAACTTGGGGTTAATAACCCTTTATTGGATTGGTGGAAACGTAATTCTAGGCTTTCAAAGGTTTTTCTGAAATTTCGGCAGAGTTTCCTCTGTAAACTGGCTAAACCCATGGGCTTAAAGCCCTAACCCTACACGAAACACAATCTAAAACTCAACGAGCCACACGCTCGGAGAAACACAACACAACTCAACGAGCCACACGCTCGGAGTATTCACATAGGGATTTTACAATCATAAATAAAACTTAGATTTAGATACAATAGTCTTTACAACATCTTTACAAACAAACACGGAAAAACAAGTAGTAAGTCCAGGCATCTCCTATTCGTCCGCTATTTCCAAAAGCCAAAGGCAACTTCGCCGATCTTAACTTCGTACTGAAATGTTGGTGATGTCATGAGCTCACTAGCCCAGTGAATAATCCAAACCCAACCCCGGGTTTCACTTTGCACATTAATTCATTAACAAACACACGTAAGTTCATAACTCATTCATAACATGCGATTCGGATCAAATAAGTTTAAGACATGCGAGATTCTAAACTTACCAACTTGCGAGAATCATATGACATCACTTGTTCATGAATTCAATTAAACATGCATCATTCGTCTTTCTATGCAAGTAAATCATATAATCACTCATCATGCAATTCATTCATCACGTAAATCATATCTTAGTTCTTATGGCACACATTTCTTATGAAAACGAGATTCGATCTTCTTCTTATTCTTCTTCTTGAGTTCAATCATGCATTTCATAAATCAATGGTTCTTTCTTTCTTATTCGATATGCACGATCATTCGTTTCTTCATATCATACTTCTTTTAAGTTTTCTTAGTTCGAATGGAAAGAAGATTCATGTTCCGCTCTAAAGACCCAGTTCTTGGAGCCAAAACAATTCGTGGGCTCGGTTCATGGAGGCATACAATTCGTGGCCTCGAGGCATAACAATTCGTGGCCTCGAGGCGGCCTCCCATCCCCGAAGGACGCGTCATCGTCAATTCTTAGTGGAAGCAATTCAATTCGTGGCTTCGGGTTGACAGACACTTCTATGGCCATAGCTTCAGAGGGTTCTTTAATTCGTGGGGTCCCGGATCAATAACACAATCCTTTCTCCCTTCTTTAGTTCTTTAAGTTTCTTGTCTTCTTATTACTTATACATAAGATATACTTAATTCATATAATTCATGCTTAGCACGTTCATGCGTAACTTCTTCGAAGCAAGCAATTCACATAAGCAAGTTCCGACTCCAACACAATCCATTCACATCACATACGCATGCTTATGCCATTCATAATTCAAGGTAAACACACGGTCACATAAGCATACCACTTATGATTCCTAATCGACGAACTTATCGTTTTCATGCTCGCATAATACCGCGTATAAGTGGTATATGGTTCTATAACTTTACTTAATCGATATATATCTCTTAATCTAGACGTAAAGCTTCTTAAATCTCAGTTCTTAATTCGAGTTACTCACTTATATGCGATTTAGCCCAAAACGGAACCTTTTCACTTAAAATTGCATATCTCCTAATCTACTCATCCAATGCATACGAAATTTTACAGGAAATTCTCATAAATCATCAGGAAGCTGCAGTAAAAGTTTCAGGAAATTTGAGCTACACATGACTTCGCAACAATTCAGACAGCATGCTTAATTCATGAAAAATCTGCACTTAAGTCATGATGTTTAATTTCCTGATTTTTTCTCAATAATTCGGTTCAAGCTAACTTCACTAAATTCTCAATCACACAGCTCAATAATCGTGCTCAACAATGCTTAAATATCATTAAATTCATAAACTAGGCATAAATCGCAACATGCTTTTCAATTCATGAGTTTCTAGTTTCGTGAATTTAGGCCTCTAGATTCTTCAATTAACTTAGGGTTTCCAATTTCATGCTTCGAATTCATGTTCAATCCTCCTAATTCATTTTATTTTGGAGGATGAATTCAGATTACTCACCTTAGATTCTTAGAGGTTCTAAGAATTCGGTTCTACGGGGTTTCGGATTGGGTTTCGATTTGGGTTTTGCTTTCTCTTACGCCTATCTCGCCTTCGGTTCTTCGTCCTTCTCGCTTCCCTCTCTGCTCTGCCACGGCTTCGTCTCTGCTCTGCTTCTTCTTTCCTTCGCTCCCCTTTTTCCTTTCTCCTTCGTCCAGGCGCTTGTCCTCGGGCTCGCCGTGCCGCCGGCAGCCGGTTTCCGCGTTTTCTCGTTCCGCGCCCGCTCGCTCTTCTTCTCCCTCCGCGCGTTCTGCTCCTTCTCGCTTTCCCTGTTTCCGCTTTTGCTCTGCTCGGCCTCCCGAGCCCCCTCTCTCCTTGCCCACCGGCGACGGCGCCCTTGTCGTTCAGGCGGCCATCGGCCTCCTCGCTCTCTCGCTTTCGCTCTGCTCGCCCTCGCCCGATCTCCCTTCTCTTGCTTTCCCTTACTCTGCTTTCCCGTCCCTTTTTCTTTCCACTGCTACGCTTCTTCGTTCCCTTTCCTTTTGTTCTTAATCCTAATCCCAGCCTCACTCTCTCTCCTCATCTCCTAATCACACCTAATAGCTTTCTTGCCTATTTCTAATTAGACCCCCTCTCTTTCTTTGCTTAAACTTGACGACTCCTCCTCACTTGCCAGCAATCTTCATTCCTCATTCCCTTTTTCTTTTTTTCTTTTTTTTTAATTGGGCCCAACTAGCTTCTCAAGGCCCAATAAGCTAGCTCAAGCTTCGGTTTCGGTTCTCGGGTTTCTAATTCCGACTCGGAAAAATTCTAATTCACTTAATTTAATAATTTGATTCACTAGCAAGCAAACACACGAAATTTCGGGGTCTTACATTTCTCCCCTTCTTACAAAAAGTTTCGTCCTCGAAACTTGAAACTTTAAATTACCCGAGATCTCATGGTTGCGGTTCCATGATGCTTGAAAACTCTGCCCCGGCACGTGGGGTTTCACCGCTCTTGTTGTATACGGTTCTCGCAGTGCTGCGGTTGCGAACTTGTTCCTTCACCTTGGTGTGACCTCTTGGTACCCACCGCCTCGGTGCCTTGCGCATTGTTCCTCCGAGGACAATGCCTAGCAATATGCCCCTTTTCCCCACATTTGAAACATCTTCCGAGTCTTAACATAACATTCCTTTCCCCGTGAACCTTGTGACGGTAATCACATGGCTTTCCGGCCATATCACCACCATTATAGCCATCTTGGCTTTGCCCTGCACTCCTTTGGTTGTTTCTCTGGTTCCCATAATTCACATTCACACTTGCCCGATCTCCTAACTTTAGCAGCCTCCTCGGCCTTACATTCCTGCGAGAACTCGTTCTATGCGGATTGCTCTCGATACATATCTTGATACGTAGTAATGGTTTGGCCAGCTATTATTTCACGTATATCTAATGCTAGGCCATCCTCAAACCGGTCCACCCTTCTTTGCTCCGTATCCACCAAATACCTCCCAAATCGACTAAGTTCAGTAAACTTTGCACCATACTCCATAACACTCATCCTTCCTTGTTTCAAGTCAATAAATTCCAACTCCTTCGCTCTTTGCACATCCCTAGGATAGTACTCGACCATTCATCTTTTCCTTTAGTTCCTCCCAAGTTATTGGTTTTGCTCGTTCCTCTTCCGGGCTTGGTTTAACTGAATCCCACCAATGGTCGGCTTCTCCAACGAAAAGATGCGTAGCTAACCCAAGCTTATACTTTTCAGGACACATCATGGTCTTAAATATTTTATCGATCTCCCTCATCCACTCATCTAACTCACTAGGGTTAGCGGTACCCCTAAACTTGGAAGGTTGCAATTTCGAAACTTATTCAGGAGGTTAATGCCTATCATTGGATCGGTCGCGTTACTCGGATCATCGGTTCTACTACTTCCTTCCTCACGAGCCATCTAACAAAGGTAAGTTAGGGGATCATCGTTAATTCTTCACTACAACACCATACATAGATTCATAGAATCGCACATATGCACATGTATTGGCAATCAAATCATAGGAGATTCATTCAATCACATAGAAGCACATAGGTTCATGAATCAAATCACATACTCATATTTCAATTAGTCACATAATCATTCAAATCCTAGACTCGGTTCTAGGAAAAATCTATAGGTCGGAGGATTCTTGCTCGATACCATTTTTGTAACACCCCTAGACCCACCCTAGGAGTATTACATGCCGGGGTTCCCGAGAGGAACCCCTAAGGCTGCTTAGGGTCTCAACTTGGGGTTAATAACCCTTTATTGGATTGGTGGAAACGTAATTCTAGGCTTTCAAAGGTTTTTCCGAAATTTCGGCGAGTTTCCTCTCGTAAGCTGGCTAAACCCATGGGCTTAAAGCCCTAACCCTACACGAAACACAATCTAAAACTCAACGAGCCACACGCTCGGAGAAACACAACACAACTCAACGAGCCACACGCTCGGAGTATTCACATAGGGATTTTACAATCATAAATAAAACTTAGATTTAGATACAATAGTCTTTACAACATCTTTACAAACAAACACGGAAAAACAAGTAGTAAGTCCAGGCATCTCCTATTCGTCCGCTATTTCCAAAAGCCAAAGGCAACTTCGCCGATCTTAACCTCGTACCTGAAATGTTGGTGATGTCATGAGCTCACTAGCCCGGTGAATAATCCAAACCCAACCCCGGGTTTCACTTTGCACATTAATTCATTAACAAACACACGTAAGTTCATAACTCATTCATAACATGCGATTCGGATCAAATAAGTTTAAGACATGCGAGATTCTAAACTTACCAACTTGCCGAGAATCATATGACATCACTTGTTCATGAATTCAATTAAACATGCATCATTCGTCTTTCTATGCAAGTAAATCATATAATCACTCATCATGCAATTCATTCATCACGTAAATCATATCTTAGTTCTTATGGCACACATTTCTTATGAAAACAGGATTCGATCTTCTTCTTATTCTTCTTCTTGAGTTCAATCATGCATTTCATAAATCAATGGTTCTTTCTTTCTTATTCGATATGCACGATCATTCGTTTCTTCATATCATACTTCTTTTAAGTTTTCTTAGTTCGAATGGAAAGAAGATTCATGTTCTGCTCTAAAGACCCAGTTCTTGGAGCCAAAACAATTCGTGGGCTCGGTTCATGGAGGCATACAATTCGTGGCCTCGAGGCATAACAATTCGTGGCCTCGAGGCGGCCTCCCATCCCCGAAGGACGCGTCTTGTCAATTCTTAGTGGAAGCAATTCAATTCGTGGCTTCGGGTTGACAGACACTTCTATGGCCATAGCTTCGAGAGGGTTCTTTAATTCGTGGGGTCCCGGATCAATAACACAATCCTTTCTCCCTTCTTTAGTTCTTTAAGTTTCTTGTCTTCTTATTACTTATACATAAGATATACTTAATTCATATAATTCATGCTTAGCACGTTCATGCGTAACTTCTTCGAAGCAAGCAATTCACATAAGCAAGTTCCGACTCCAACACAATCCATTCACATCACATACGCATGCTTATGCCATTCATAATTCAAGGTAAACACACGAGTCACATAAGCATACCACTTATGATTCCTAATCGACGAACTTATCGTTTTCATGCTCGCATAATACCGCGTATAAGTGGTATATGGTTCTATAACTTTACTTAATCGATATATATCTCTTAATCTAGACGTAAAGCTTCTTAAATCTCAGTTCTTAATTCGAGTTACTCACTTATATGCGATTTAGCCCAAAACGGAACCTTTTCACTTAAAATTGCATATCTCCTAATCTACTCATCCAATGCATACGAAATTTTACAGGAAATTCTCATAAATCATCAGGAAGCTGCAGTAAAAGTTTCAGGAAATTTGAGCTACACATGACTTCGCAACAATTCAGACAGCATGCTTAATTCATGAAAAATCTGCACTTAAGTCATGATGTTTAATTTCCTGATTTTTTCTCAATAATTCGGTTCAAGCTAACTTCACTAAATTCTCAATCACACAGCTCAATAATCGTGCTCAACAATGCTTAAATATCATTAAATTCATAAACTAGGCATAAATCGCAACATGCTTTTCAATTCATGAGTTTCTAGTTTCGTGAATTTAGGCCTCTAGATTCTTCAATTAACTTAGGGTTTCCAATTTCATGCTTCGAATTCATGTTCAATCCTCCTAATTCATTTTATTTTGGAGGATGAATTCAGATTACTCACCTTAGATTCTTAGAGGTTCTAAGAATTCGGTTCTACGGGGTTTCGGATTGGGTTTCGATTTGGGTTTTGCTTTCTCTTACGCCTATCTCCGCTTCGGTTCTTCGTCCTTCTCGCTTCCCTCTCTGCTTCTGCCCGGCTTCTGTCTCTGCTCTGCTTCTTCTTTCCTTCGCTCCCCTTTTTCCTTTCTCCTTCGTCCGGCGCTCTGTCCTCGGGCTCGCCGTGCCCGCCGCGGCCTGGTTTCGGCGTTTTCTCGTTCCGCGCCCGCTCGCTCTTCTTCTCCCTCCGCGCGTTCTGCTCCTTCTCGCTTTCCCTGTTTCCGCTTTTGCTCTGCTCGGCCTCCCGAGCCCCCTCTCTCCTTGCCCACCGGCGACGGCGCCCTTGTCGTTCGGCGGCCATCGGCCTCCTCGCTCTCTCGCTTTCGCTCTGCTCGCCCTCGCCCGATCTCCCTTCTCTTGCTTTCCCTTACTCTGCTTTCCCGTCCCTTTTTCTTTCCATGCTTCGCTTCTTCGTTCCCTTTCCTTTTGTTCTTAATCCTAATCCCAGCCTCACTCTCTCTCCTCATCTCCTAATCACACCTAATAGCTTTCGTTGCCTATTTCTAATTAGACCCCCTCTCTTTCTTTGCTTAAACTTGACAGCTCCTCCTCACTTGCCAGCAATCTTCATTCCTCATTCCCTTTTTCTTTTTTTCTTTTTTTTTAATTGGGCCCAACTAGCTTCTCAAGGCCCAATAAGCTAGCCTAAGCTTCGGTTTCGGTTCTCGGGTTTCTAATTCCGACTCGGAAAAATTCTAATTCACTTAATTTAATAATTTGATTCACTAGCAAGCAAACACACGAAATTTCGGGGTCTTACATTTCTCCCCTTCTTACAAAAAGTTTCGTCCTCGAAACTTGAAACTTTAAATTACCCGAGATCTCATGGTTGCGGTTCCATGATGCTTGAAAACTCGCCCCGGCACGTGGGGTTTCACCGCTCTTGTTGTATACGGTTCTCCAGTGCTGCGGTTGCGAACTTGTTCCTTCACCTTGGTGTGACCTCTTGGTACCCACCGCCTCGGTGCCTTGCGCATTGTTCCTCCGAGGACAATGCCTAGCAATATGCCCCTTTTCCCCACATTTGAAACATCTTCCAGTCTTAACATAACATTCCTTTCCCCGTGAACCTTGTGACGGTAATCACATGGCTTTCCGGCCATATCACCACCATTATAGCCATCTTGGCTTTGCCTCGCACTCCTTTGGTTGTTTCTCTCGGTTCCCATAATTCACATTCACACCTGCCCGATCTCCGAACTTTAGCGGCCTCCTCGGCCTTACATTCCTGCGAGAACTCGTTCTATGCGGATTGCTCTCCGATACATATCTTGATACGTAGTAATGGTTTGGCCAGCTATTATTTCACGTATATCTAATGCTAGGCCATCCTCAAACCGGTCCACCCTTCTTTGCTCCGTATCCACCAAATACCTCCCAAATCGACTAAGTTCCGTAAACTTTGCACCATACTCCATAACACTCATCCTTCCTTGTTTCAAGTCAATAAATTCCAACTCCTTCGCTCTTTGCACATCCCTAGGATAGTATCGACCATTCATCTTTTCCTTTAGTTCCTCCCAAGTTATTGGTTTTGCTCGTTCCTCTTCTGGGCTTGGTTTAACTGAATCCCACCAATGGTCGGCTTCTCCAACGAAAAGATGCGTAGCTAACCCAAGCTTATACTTTTCAGGACACATCATGGTCTTAAATATTTTATCGATCTCCCTCATCCACTCATCTAACTCACTAGGGTTAGCGGTACCCTAAACTTGGAAGGTTGCAATTTCGAAACTTATTCGGGAGGTTAATGCCTATCATTGGATCGGTCGCGTTACTCGGATCATCGGTTCTACTACTTCCTTCCTCACGAGCCATCTAACAAAGGTAAGTTAGGGGATCATCGTTAATTCTTCACTACAACACCATACATAGATTCATAGAATCGCACATATGCACATGTATTGGCAATCAAATCATAGGAGATTCATTCAATCACATAGAAGCACATAGGTTCATGAATCAAATCACATACTCATATTTCAATTAGTCACATAATCATTCAAATCCTAGACTCGGTTCTAGGAAAAATCTATAGGTCGGAGGATTCTTGCTCGATACCATTTTTGTAACACCCCTAGACCCACCCTAGGAGTATTACATGCCGGGGTTCCCGAGAGGAACCCCTAAGGCTGCTTAGGGTCTCAACTTGGGGTTAATAACCCTTTATTGGATTGGTGGAAACGTAATTCTAGGCTTTCAAAGGTTTTTCGAAATTTCGGCAGAGTTTCCTCTGTAAGCTGGCTAAACCCATGGGCTTAAAGCCCTAACCCTACACGAAACACAATCTAAAACTCAACGAGCCACACGCTCGGAGAAACACAACACAACTCAACGAGCCACACGCTCGGAGTATTCACATAGGGATTTTACAATCATAAATAAAACTTAGATTTAGATACAATAGTCTTTACAACATCTTTACAAACAAACACGGAAAAACAAGTAGTAAGTCCGGCATCTCCTATTCGTACTGCTATTTCCAAAAGCCAAAGGCAACTTCGCCGATCTTAACTTCGTACACTGAAATGTTGGTGATGTCATGAGCTCACTAGCCCGGTGAATAATCCAAACCCAACCCCGGGTTTCACTTTGCACATTAATTCATTAACAAACACACGTAAGTTCATAACTCATTCATAACATGCGATTCGGATCAAATAAGTTTAAGACATGCGAGATTCTAAACTTACCAACTTGCCGAGAATCATATGACATCACTTGTTCATGAATTCAATTAAACATGCATCATTCGTCTTTCTATGCAAGTAAATCATATAATCACTCATCATGCAATTCATTCATCACGTAAATCATATCTTAGTTCTTATGGCACACATTTCTTATGAAAACGAGATTCGATCTTCTTCTTATTCTTCTTCTTGAGTTCAATCATGCATTTCATAAATCAATGGTTCTTTCTTTCTTATTCGATATGCACGATCATTCGTTTCTTCATATCATACTTCTTTTAAGTTTTCTTAGTTCGAATGGAAAGAAGATTCATGTTCTGCTCTAAAGACCCGAGTTCTTGGAGCCAAAACAATTCGTGGGCTCGGTTCATGGAGGCATACAATTCGTGGCCTCGAGGCATAACAATTCGTGGCCTCGAGGCGGCCTCCCATCCCCGAAGGACGCGTCATTGTCAATTCTTAGTGGAAGCAATTCAATTCGTGGCTTCGGGTTGACGAGACACTTCTATGGCCATAGCTTCGAGAGGGTTCTTTAATTCGTGGGGTCCCGGATCAATAACACAATCCTTTCTCCCTTCTTTAGTTCTTTAAGTTTCTTGTCTTCTTATTACTTATACATAAGATATACTTAATTCATATAATTCATGCTTAGCACGTTCATGCGTAACTTCTTCGAAGCAAGCAATTCACATAAGCAAGTTCCGACTCCAACACAATCCATTCACATCACATACGCATGCTTATGCCATTCATAATTCAAGGTAAACACACGAGTCACATAAGCATACCACTTATGATTCCTAATCGACGAACTTATCGTTTTCATGCTCGCATAATACCGCGTATAAGTGGTATATGGTTCTATAACTTTACTTAATCGATATATATCTCTTAATCTAGACGTAAAGCTTCTTAAATCTCAGTTCTTAATTCGAGTTACTCACTTATATGCGATTTAGCCCAAAACGGAACCTTTTCACTTAAAATTGCATATCTCCTAATCTACTCATCCAATGCATACGAAATTTTACAGGAAATTCTCATAAATCATCAGGAAGCTGCAGTAAAAGTTTCAGGAAATTTGAGCTACACATGACTTCGCAACAATTCGAGACAGCATGCTTAATTCATGAAAAATCTGCACTTAAGTCATGATGTTTAATTTCCTGATTTTTTCTCAATAATTCGGTTCAAGCTAACTTCACTAAATTCTCAATCACACAGCTCAATAATCGTGCTCAACAATGCTTAAATATCATTAAATTCATAAACTAGGCATAAATCGCAACATGCTTTTCAATTCATGAGTTTCTAGTTTCGTGAATTTAGGCCTCTAGATTCTTCAATTAACTTAGGGTTTCCAATTTCATGCTTCGAATTCATGTTCAATCCTCCTAATTCATTTTATTTTGGAGGATGAATTCAGATTACTCACCTTAGATTCTTAGAGGTTCTAAGAATTCGGTTCTACTGAGGTTTCGATTGGGTTTCGATTTGGGTTTTGCTTTCTCTTCGCCTATCTCGCCTTCGGTTCTTCGTCCTTCTCGCTTCCCTCTCTGCTTCTGCCTCGGCTTCTGTCTCTGCTCTGCTTCTTCTTTCCTTCGCTCCCCTTTTTCCTTTCTCCTTCGTCCGGCGCTCTGTCCTCGGGCTCGCCGTGCCCGCCGGCAGCCGGTTTCCGGCGTTTTCTCGTTCCGCGCCCGCTCGCTCTTCTTCTCCCTCCGCGCGTTCTGCTCCTTCTCGCTTTCCCTGTTTCCGCTTTTGCTCTGCTCGGCCTCCCGAGCCCCTCTCTCCCTTGCCCACCGGCGACGGCGCCCTTGTCGTTCAGGCGGCCATCGGCCTCCTCGCTCTCTCGCTTTCGCTCTGCTCGCCCTCGCCGATCTCCCTTCTCTTGCTTTCCCTTACTCTGCTTTCCCGTCCCTTTTTCTTTCCCTGCTTCGCTTCTTCGTTCCCTTTCCTTTTGTTCTTAATCCTAATCCCAGCCTCACTCTCTCTCCTCATCTCCTAATCACACCTAATAGCTTTCGTTGCCTATTTCTAATTAGACCCCCTCTCTTTCTTTGCTTAAACTTGACAGCTCCTCCTCACTGCCAGCAATCTTCATTCCTCATTCCCTTTTTCTTTTTTTCTTTTTTTTTAATTGGGCCCAACTAGCTTCTCAAGGCCCAATAAGCTAGCCTAAGCTCGGTTTCGGTTCTCGGGTTTCTAATTCCGACTCGGAAAAATTCTAATTCACTTAATTTAATAATTTGATTCACTAGCAAGCAAACACACGAAATTTCGGGGTCTTACATTTCTCCCCTTCTTACAAAAGTTTCGTCCTCGAAACTTGAAACTTTAAATTACCCGAGATCTCATGGTTGCGGTTCCATGATGCTGAAAACTCGCCCCGGCACGTGGGGTTTCACCGCTCTTGTTGTATACGGTTCTCGCAGTGCTGCGGTTGCGAACTTGTTCCTTCACCTTGGTGTGACCTCTTGGTACCCACCGCCTCGGTGCCTTGCGCATTGTTCCTCCGAGGACAATGCCTAGCAATATGCCCCTTTTCCCCACATTTGAAACATCTTCCGAGTCTTAACATAACATTCCTTTCCCCGTGAACCTTGTGACGGTAATCACATGGCTTTCCGGCCATATCACCACCATTATAGCCATCTTGGCTTTGCCTCGCACTCCTTTGGTTGTTTCTCTCGGTTCCCATAATTCACATTCACACTTGCCCGATCTCCTAACTTTAGCGACCTCCTCGGCCTTACATTCCTGCGAGAACTCGTTCTATGCGGATTGCTCTACGATACATATCTTGATACGTAGTAATGGTTTGGCCAGCTATTATTTCACGTATATCTAATGCTAGGCCATCCTCAAACCGGTCCACCCTTCTTTGCTCAGTATCCACCAAATACCTCCCAAATCGACTAAGTTCCAGTAAACTTTGCACCATACTCCATAACACTCATCCTTCCTTGTTTCAAGTCAATAAATTCCAACTCCTTCGCTCTTTGCACATCCCTAGGATAGTATCGACCATTCATCTTTTCCTTTAGTTCCTCCCAAGTTATTGGTTTTGCTCGTTCCTCTTCCGGGCTTGGTTTAACTGAATCCCACCAATGGTCGGCTTCTCCAACGAAAAGATGCGTAGCTAACCCAAGCTTATACTTTTCAGGACACATCATGGTCTTAAATATTTTATCGATCTCCCTCATCCACTCATCTAACTCACTAGGGTTAGCGGTACCCTAAACTTGGAAGGTTGCAATTTCGAAACTTATTCGGGAGGTTAATGCCTATCATTGGATCGGTCGCGTTACTCGGATCATCGGTTCTACTACTTCCTTCCTCACGAGCCATCTAACAAAGGTAAGTTAGGGGATCATCGTTAATTCTTCACTACAACACCATACATAGATTCATAGAATCGCACATATGCACATGTATTGGCAATCAAATCATAGGAGATTCATTCAATCACATAGAAGCACATAGGTTCATGAATCAAATCACATACTCATATTTCAATTAGTCACATAATCATTCAAATCCTAGACTCGGTTCTAGGAAAAATCTATAGGTCGGAGGATTCTTGCTCGATACCATTTTTGTAACACCCCTAGACCCACCCTAGGAGTATTACATGCCGGGGTTCCCGAGAGGAACCCCTAAGGCTGCTTAGGGTCTCAACTTGGGGTTAATAACCCTTTATTGGATTGGTGGAAACGTAATTCTAGGCTTTCAAAGGTTTTTCGGAAATTTCGGCGAGTTTCCTCAGTAAGCTGGCTAAACCCATGGGCTTAAAGCCCTAACCCTACACGAAACACAATCTAAAACTCAACGAGCCACACGCTCGGAGAAACACAACACAACTCAACGAGCCACACGCTCGGAGTATTCACATAGGGATTTTACAATCATAAATAAAACTTAGATTTAGATACAATAGTCTTTACAACATCTTTACAAACAAACACGGAAAAACAAGTAGTAAGTCCAGGCATCTCCTATTCGTCCGCTATTTCCAAAAGCCAAAGGCAACTTCGCCGATCTTAACCTCGTACTCGAAATGTTGGTGATGTCATGAGCTCACTAGCCCGGTGAATAATCCAAACCCAACCCCGGGTTTCACTTTGCACATTAATTCATTAACAAACACACGTAAGTTCATAACTCATTCATAACATGCGATTCGGATCAAATAAGTTTAAGACATGCGAGATTCTAAACTTACCAACTTGCGAGAATCATATGACATCACTTGTTCATGAATTCAATTAAACATGCATCATTCGTCTTTCTATGCAAGTAAATCATATAATCACTCATCATGCAATTCATTCATCACGTAAATCATATCTTAGTTCTTATGGCACACATTTCTTATGAAAACGAGATTCGATCTTCTTCTTATTCTTCTTCTTGAGTTCAATCATGCATTTCATAAATCAATGGTTCTTTCTTTCTTATTCGATATGCACGATCATTCGTTTCTTCATATCATACTTCTTTTAAGTTTTCTTAGTTCGAATGGAAAGAAGATTCATGTTCTGCTCTAAAGACCCAGTTCTTGGAGCCAAAACAATTCGTGGGCTCGGTTCATGGAGGCATACAATTCGTGGCCTCGAGGCATAACAATTCGTGGCCTCGAGGCGGCCTCCCATCCCCGAAGGACGCGTCATCGTCAATTCTTAGTGGAAGCAATTCAATTCGTGGCTTCGGGTTGACGAGACACTTCTATGGCCATAGCTTCGAGAGGGTTCTTTAATTCGTGGGGTCCCGGATCAATAACACAATCCTTTCTCCCTTCTTTAGTTCTTTAAGTTTCTTGTCTTCTTATTACTTATACATAAGATATACTTAATTCATATAATTCATGCTTAGCACGTTCATGCGTAACTTCTTGAAGCAAGCAATTCACATAAGCAAGTTCCGACTCCAACACAATCCATTCACATCACATACGCATGCTTATGCCATTCATAATTCAAGGTAAACACACGAGTCACATAAGCATACCACTTATGATTCCTAATCGACGAACTTATCGTTTTCATGCTCGCATAATACCGCGTATAAGTGGTATATGGTTCTATAACTTTACTTAATCGATATATATCTCTTAATCTAGACGTAAAGCTTCTTAAATCTCAGTTCTTAATTCGAGTTACTCACTTATATGCGATTTAGCCCAAAACGGAACCTTTTCACTTAAAATTGCATATCTCCTAATCTACTCATCCAATGCATACGAAATTTTACAGGAAATTCTCATAAATCATCAGGAAGCTGCAGTAAAAGTTTCAGGAAATTTGAGCTACACATGACTTCGCAACAATTCAGACAGCATGCTTAATTCATGAAAAATCTGCACTTAAGTCATGATGTTTAATTTCTCGATTTTTTCTCAATAATTCGGTTCAAGCTAACTTCACTAAATTCTCAATCACACAGCTCAATAATCGTGCTCAACAATGCTTAAATATCATTAAATTCATAAACTAGGCATAAATCGCAACATGCTTTTCAATTCATGAGTTTCTAGTTTCGTGAATTTAGGCCTCTAGATTCTTCAATTAACTTAGGGTTTCCAATTTCATGCTTCGAATTCATGTTCAATCCTCCTAATTCATTTTATTTTGGAGGATGAATTCAGATTACTCACCTTAGATTCTTAGAGGTTCTAAGAATTCGGTTCTACAGGGTTTCGATTGGGTTTCGATTTGGGTTTTGCTTTCTCTTACGCCTATCTCCGCTTCGGTTCTTCGTCCTTCTCGCTTCCCTCTCTGCTCTGCCTCGGCTTCTGTCTCTGCTCTGCTTCTTCTTTCCTTCGCTCCCCTTTTTCCTTTCTCCTTCGTCCAGCGCTTTGTCCTCGGGCTCGCCGTGCCCGCCGGCAGCTGGTTTCCGGCGTTTTCTCGTTCCGCGCCCGCTCGCTCTTCTTCTCCCTCCGCGCGTTCTGCTCCTTCTCGCTTTCCCTGTTTCCGCTTTTGCTCTGCTCGGCCTCCCGAGCCCCTCTCTCCCTTGCCCACCGGCGACGGCGCCCTTGTCGTTCGAGCGGCCATCGGCCTCCTCGCTCTCTCGCTTTCGCTCTGCTCGCCCTCGCCCGATCTCCCTTCTCTTGCTTTCCCTTGCTCTGCTTTCCCGTCCCTTTTTCTTTCCACGCTTACGCTTCTTCGTTCCCTTTCCTTTTGTTCTTAATCCTAATCCCGACCTCACTCTCTCTCCTCATCTCCTAATCACACCTAATAGCTTTCTTTGCCTATTTCTAATTAGACCCCCTCTCTTTCTTTGCTTAAACTTGACGACTCCTCCTCACTTGCCAGCAATCTTCATTCCTCATTCCCTTTTTCTTTTTTTCTTTTTTTTTTAATTGGGCCCAACTAGCTTCTCAAGGCCCAATAAGCTAGCCTAAGCTCGGTTTCGGTTCTCGGGTTTCTAATTCCGACTCGGAAAAATTCTAATTCACTTAATTTAATAATTTGATTCACTAGCAAGCAAACACCTGAAATTTCGGGGTCTTACAGATTATTTATTTATTTTTTGAAATTCAGAATGATTGGAATACGAATGTGTATTGGGCTCTAATGATTTTTATGTGTTGGGTTTTGATAACTTTGATGAGTCACGAAAGTATTTTCGCTATGAGGGGATAACATGTAGAAGAATGTTATTGAAAGTGAAAACATTCAATAAAATCAAATGATCGAGAAAAAGAAACTCACAAATACAACATCACTCGATAATTCAATAATTTCTTAAGTTATGAATTGTACAACATTGCTTCGTGCATAGCACGAGTCCAGACTAGTTGTTAGGAAAGCAAATCCCTAGATGTTTTTTACCCATTGATTTAAGTCTAGATTAATTTTCTTAATTTTAATAGTTAGAACTAGTTTATAAAGAACCAACTTCAAAAATCTGATTTGCTTAGCAATTGAGTAGAAGGCTAGTTTAGTGCGTTGCTAAATCGAGTCCTTGTGGGATCGACCTTGAGTAGGTACAACTTAAATACCATGCGCTTGCGACCTATCACTCATGCACAATGATATTTGCGGAATTTACTAGTGTCCTAGTTTTTTAACTACTTTGCGGTTTCGAATTCCGCTTTAATGGTCGAAAGTTTAATTTTACTCTTGGAAAGTAGGCAATCAAGTGCTTGAGCATAAGTGGTGTCTATTGGAGTCTAGTCAATATACTTGTTGCGGGTAGTAACATTTGCACCCCTACCAGTAGTACCAATATTGAAATTCTTCTTGTCCTTGTGTTGGTAATTACCTCATAACTTGCCATAGCATTTACGGTTGCATCGAACAATTTTTCTTCAATCAGCATACTTGTCGTCTCTAAGGGCTATAAAGCTCATGAAAGGCAAGAACTTCAGAAGTTGATTTTAGGCTAGTTAAAGATACTTCACAATAATTCTAACCTGATCATTCTCGAAAGGTTTATCTACCATATAGGTAGCCTTTGCCCTCCACCTTGTAAGAAAGTCAATAAAACTTTTTGCTCTTCTTGTTTGACCTGTTCCAAGTCACGAAGAGTAATTAGTAAGTTGGTGTTGTGAGAGTATTAATGTAAAAATTCCTTACAAAGATCCGTCCAATTGGTGACCTTACATGGATCAACTACATTGTACCATTTCATGACATCCTTATCGAATGTCCAAGGGAAATTGACATGCTATGTGTCTTCAGTGTATATTTTTAAAGTCATTTCTCCTACAAAATTTCGAACATGATGGTTGAGATTCTTAAAATTGAAAAATTTTATGTTCAACATCGTGAACTTAAGAGGACGTTTTCCTTTAGGGATTGAAGTGAATCCCGTAAGATCATGGTAGTGGCTTTTGAATATAGAGAACTCTCCGAGCATTCTCTCTATCCGATCTATGCTTAGATCGGGTCAAGGTTTAGGGTAAGTTTCCGGAGGAGGTTGGTCATTAGGTGGTGGTTGACCATTAGGTGGTGGTCCATGTTCTTCTTGTTCTTTTCCCTCTTTGTTTTCCTCATTTTTTACAAAGTCTTAAGGATAAGAGTAAGGGTTTTGGACATGGATTCTAATTTATTATCTTGAGCCTCAATCATGGCTTCTAATTTAGCTAAAGATTCATTAATCAAAGTAATAAGGGGAGATAGTTATGGTTGTTCGTCATCCATTGCAGGGGAATTGTTTTTAGGTACTTGTCCGACGATAAAAAAATTGATCGAATCGGAGTTAAGTGCACCGACATTGATTGGTCGTATCGAGTTGATGGGGGTGGTGTTGACCGTGAAGATGTTGCACTAAACTCTCTACTTAACCGTTCTAACCTTTTCGAACTCAGATTCCAAGGGAACCTAGTTGAAGTTGGCTTCCTTATTCTATAGTACAGAAGGATAAATGCTCAAGACCGTGCTACGGAAACAAGCTTTTGGGAAAAATGGACTCAAGCGTTAGGCCCGAGGAGAGACTAGACCTAAAAAAAGATGAAAAATATGCTCTTTTATTATGATACACTTAAAGAATGTGGACTAACCAAACAGAGATGAAGCAATGGAGTCACTTATATTGGGGTGAATTTTATTTTGGCTAATGCAATAATGAAAAACGGACTCATCTAAAATGAGATAAACTAAAAAATAAATGGACTAGAAAACACATCCTAATTGAGATGAATTTTACCTTTGGCTAAATGCCACAAAAGACTCATCTAATTTGAGATGGATTTAATTTGGCTAACGCTACAAAAGACTCTCCCTAATTTTGAGAATGAATTTAGAATCGGCTAAAAATGTAACAAAAGACTCTCCTAATTTGAGATGAATTTAATTTATCTAATGCAACAAAGACTCCTAATTTTGATATTAATTTTATTTGGCTAATGCACCTAATACAATAAAAAAATCCAATATGCAGATAAACAAAGCCAAAGCCTAAGACCTACTAAAAACAGAAAGGGATCCACGGTAAGACCCACCCTAACGGATGAACGAGTAGTTAGCACCGATTAGGCTTGGTAGCTAGGGATCGTACGGAAAAATTTTCTTTCTCTAACCGAGAATGGAAGGATTTGGACTTACTCAAAAATGCAACAAATGGATTGACCTTAAAAAAAAAAGGCAATTTTGACTTTTGGCTAAAAATGCACATAAAAAGACGAACTCAAGAAGGTTCATTATTATATTTTGTTTTTGCACCAATACAAGGCTTATTTAGCGAACCTCAACTAACTACATTAAAGGCTCACAAAAGAAGCTTAAATACTAAAAACATCCACAATCATCTAAGCATGTAAATGAAAATAGGTACAACTTAGACCGCTAAGGTTTTATGTCCACAAAGTAAATCTAGGTAGGATGAACATGGTGGCTCATAGTCTGAAAATTTTGTCCCCTATGGGATGCATAGTAGGACTCGAATTTTTACTGCCTCTCAATTAAAAGATCAAGAAAGCTTGCTATGGATGGAGAGTAATCACACCTTAGTATTAAGTCGAGTGGACCCGTCAAGATAATGATTTGACTTCTCCGAAAAAAGGTTCTTAAGGGTGAAAGCCTAAAGGTCTAAAAGAAAACAACTATGTCGAAGGTTACCCGAATGCAAATTGTCTAATGCAAAACACAATATAAACTCACAATTCAAATTTTCAATTCTCACCCTCTTAATAAACGATGTCCCTAATGGAGTCACCACTGTAGGATCATGACCCATTCCGAGTCAGAAGCGGATTGAGTTTTCCCACGATCTGTCGACTTCAAGTGAGGTGTGCTTATCAATCGAACGATAAGGCTTTTGAAAGAGATCTTTAAGAAGGGATTGGTTAGCGATTTTTAGGAAATTATTTTATTTTTGAAAGGCATTTTAGAAGTCTCGGGATGCTATATCTCAAGAAAAAAACTTAGAAAAAAAAATAGAGTAGATCTACCGCAAAGTTGCTGGGTCAGCACTAAAAGCTGCTCGAGCACGGTTACCAACCAGATCTGATTGTCACCGCTTCGTTTGGTAAGTGTAGACACCAAAAAGTGTCGTTTTTTCTTTGTTTTTTATTTGTTGGCCCGATGATGAAATCCCGAGATCTGTTTGAGGATTTGGATCATAGGCTCGTGTTTGATTAGTGCAACGGAAGCCGATAAACCGGAAAGAACCCCCATCACCACATAAATAGCCTTTTGCCTTAGGTTGATACAAAAATCCCCTTTTTCCTTCGAACGATTCAAGATCGGGCCAAGCATTCGGAGACAACGGAGTCTAGTGCCGCGTATTGAGGAATTCCAAACTTAGAACATCTGCGTTTCACTTGAGTCTAACTAGACAAGGATCTAAAGACCTCAAGAAGACGTTAGGCGCTACATTTCATAATCATAAGCCTCAAAGTGTTGCATTTTGGCTCCAAGACAGTCCACCCGAGACTAGAAGCACGCATCCCACACAAAAAATGGAAACCTTCGAAAAATTGAAACTTCCATTTTTGGAAAGGTGTTATGCCCGGCACTCGGCACCCCAAAATATTAAGTGGAACATTGCGTTTTCCCCGGAGACTCCCTTGGAAGCACGCTAGGGCACGAAACCCTAGGTAACCTCTCGTGGCTGGTGCCGTGAACTGGGTCTTATCCCTTCTTTATCTCGATTCTCTCCGGTACAATATTCACATTATCCCGCCCGGTTTTGCTCTTGCCGCTTTTGGACGATTGGCCGAGAGCTAACCCTAGGTCATTCGTTGACCTAACCTCTCCCTATAAATACAGAGCCTTAGCTCTCATTCCCAGCACGGCTTCCGCCTTAGCACCACACTACTTAAAGTCGCCTAAGAGCTACTGATTACTCTCATCCGTATTTTAATCTCTTGGTCCCTTTTCAGTCTATTCCTTCTCTACTTCCATTATACTCGATACATCCGATCCCTAAACTCTATCGGTCACACATCCGCCTACCTACCTACACCAAAAACTCACAAAAGCCCCTCTCGTTCACCATTGTCCCATCAAGAGGTCCGGATCCGAGATCCGGATCGATAGGTGGGACAACTTAAGAGCACGGATCCGGTTTTCACAATGGTTTATTTTATTTTATGCTTTCTTTATTGCTTCCTGTATTGGACAATCGATGTAAGATTTTAATTCCTCCCTGCCCGATGTAATCTTTTAGTTTTACGCTTTCTTTTCTTTTTGCTTTGCCTTTTCTTTTCGTTTTCATTTTGCTTTTCTTTTCGCTTTTCCGCTAATTTCTTTATTTCGCCTTTATCACTTTCCTTAATTATGTTTTGGCTGCTTTGAATCTTTATCACATGTTGTTGTTTGCTTGCTTTTGTACATTATTTTAACTCACTACTCGAGTTAGTAATGGCCGTCTTCGAACGGAAAGAACGGAAGGGTTTATCCCTACGTTTCATACCCTCGCATCTCGAATTTGATTCTCGGTTCAAAGACAGATGGAGTCATTTTAGCCTCTTTTAGTCCTAGTTTTCCCACACTAAGATTGAAAGAGCAAACTTTATTTCTGTTTTTGTTAGCTTTTCTTTCCTAAACACTAACTCGCGACTCCCTTTTATTTATTTCTTCTAAATTTACATCTCGGCTATTTTTTGATCGTAGGATAAGAAAACAGGATCTGGATCCGCCAAGCCGGGCGGAGGCCAAGGCTGATCTCCTCAGCTGCGGCCTCTAGCGGATGCCGGCCACCACTAGGTGCAGGTCGTCGCTCGTATCGAGTGGTTAGTAGACGGGGCTTCGGTCCGGATTGGTGTTTTCACACCAAGCTGGCCCTAGAGCCTCACGATAGATTTAGAACCCTAATTTTATTTATCTTTTAGTTAAGAAATAATATCTCAGGACTTCTCAAAATAATTTCTAAAATAAAATAATTAATAAAACCGCCATTCAAACTTTGTCTAAATCAAATTTAATAAAATTCAAAAACCTTAATAAAAGGTTTATCCCTACATTCCAAAATCGGCTCTCTAAAACCATCTTCAAAATCAATCCTTTAAAAAGAGACACGACACAAGTTGGGAAGCTCGACGAGCCCTGGTCATGATTCCTACAGATGGCGACTTCACTTGGGACAAACTTTTTATTAAGAGGGCGAAACTTAAAAATTTGAGTAGTAAGTTTTAATGATGAGCTTGCATTAGGCATCCCACATTTAGCAACCTTTGAATTAGTTTAAATATTATTTTAGACCACTAGGAAAACTTTATTATATCTCTTGTTTACCCTTTACGGAGAGAGGTTCCCACTAGTTCCTCTAGGTGGGCCCAACTAGGCTACTTTGACCGAGGTAACTATACCTCCTCCCTCGTAGCACGCACTCTTGCGCTAAACCTTTTGGTTCACCGAGAGGCATCGAGAATTCTGGTTGGTATCCTTATCTCGTGCACCCCATGGAGGACCAAATTCTCGTACTATATCGATGTCAAGGGCTCGGCTTTGAGTGGTCGACCCGGAACAAGAGGATCTAGAGGTTCGTCCTCGTGGACCTCGGTAGTTGGAGGGTCCGCTCGGTCGACCCGCTGCAGCTTGGCCTTTAGCAAGGTCTTCGACTCACTCAAACTGCTGTCTAAGCCGAGTACTTCCGATCGAGCTTGAGGAGTTTTCGACCCTCGGCTGGCCCTCCTTCTTCTTCTTTTGTTCCGCCCCTTGTCCGAGTAGGAGCTGCCTCAACCGCAGGCTCCTCAACTCTCGCTTTTCCTGGTCTTCTTCTCCATCTTCCCCGCTATCCGAGGAGGAGGTCTTGGCCGGGCTCGAGGACACTTCGGATAAGTCCGAGTCGCCATGGTCTCGAGCCGCCTTGGACCTTCTCTCCTGGAGGAGCTCGATCGGCTCCTTCGCTCCTTCACTGAGCCTTCATCTCAAGGAGCACTGTTTGCTCGCTCTTGGATCCGAGATTGGGCTATTTTTTGGTTGATGGCCATAGGCCGATAGACAGTCTTGAATGACCGGAGCATGTCCCCGAATTCGGAGGACACAGAGTTGATTTTGTCCAAGAAAGCGGAGGACAAAATGGAGGAGAGAGACTTAGAGACACTTGAGGTGGAGGCACCACCAGGTGGGCCGAGGAGAGAGAGAGGGGCTTCTTTACGAGTGCGAGGCGAAGAAGGTGGCCTCGGCTCCGAGCTGTGTACCCGGATACCGAGGTTGAGTTTTACGGTACCGTACCCTCGAAGTTCCTTGTTACCGACCACAACGGCGGCCTCGAAACGGCGTTTGGATCCGAGGGGAGAGGAACTTTGAATTGTTTAAATACAAGGGTGAGAAGAACACCGAAAGGAAGAGGGGTGTTCTTCTTATTTTGGAGTTGAGCTGGCACAGCTGCCATCCGCTCAATGATGGAGGGGAAGAGGTCTACTTCGTAGCCCTCAAGAATGTCAAAAAGAGCTTTTAAATGTTTGGAGTTGGGGTTCTCCTTGCTTGGAATGCTTTGAGAGAAAAAGGTTCTCATCAGCGAGAAGCACGGAAGACGTGCTTCTACTTGAGCTGAGTCACTAAAAAATTTTTACGTGACTCGGGAAATTCTTTTGTGTATTTTTCAAAGAAGTCGTCGGCGACTTCGGTGAAAGGACACCTTCTGTTCAAGAAAAGAGAGGAGACCTTGAACAAGCGGTGGAGGAGAGAGGTGTTGATACGAACGGTAACGTTCGAACTCTGGAGGTTAGGACACCTTCGGAGCTAGTGAGGTGAGTGTAAAACTCAGCAGACGAGTTCGGGATAAATGAACTCGCTGAAACAAAGAAAATTATAAACACCGGTGGTTTGGATGTGAGGCAACCACGAGAATTTTGTGGTTGGAAAGAACTTGTCGTCGAGCGTAAGATGCTTGGGTGACAACGAGTTTAGAGGAAGAGCCTTCTTGGCTTTTTGTGCGTGGCTTCTTCGAAGAAGAGCCAAGAAAGTCGGGATGATTACCTCTCTTAGGCATTTTGAAGAAGGAAAGAGAGAAGTGAAAACTCTAAGAGAGAGTAGAAGAGAGTAGGTCGACGAGTGAAAGAAAAAGAGTAGAAGAAAGAGTTGAGAGTAGTTGAGCTTACTTGAGATCGAGCTTCACGTTGCTTGAAAATGTCCGAGAGATCACTTGTAGACTTAGAGAGCTTGTGCGAGAAGTTTTGCTTTCGAGAGAGAGAGTAAATGAAATGTAAAGTAGCGAGACGAAGGCGAATAGGCGCTATTTATAGAAAAATAATCGTCCTTCTACACAACGCTATTTGTATCCTTTCGACTCAACTCTTTCATCGGTCACCTCGGACCGGTGTGACGGTTCTCTTCTCAACGGTTAAAATTCTAGCGGTTTGACTTCCAACGGCTAGAAGTCCGATCACGACGAGCGAGAGAGAGAGAAAAAGATTTTGAAAATAAATTACGAAATTCTCCACTCATCTAGAGATGATTCCGGAGATTTGATGTCCACTTTTCTCAACGTCCGAGTTTGACTCGGATAAGTTTTACGAGTGACTCGAAACTAGAAATGAATAATAACTATCAACTAAATATCACGAAATCAAGCTGAACAAATAGTTATTAAAGAATTTTAACGCTCATAACACATAATCATGCAATGAAAATTGTCACATAAGAAACCACATAATTATGCATTTAACATTCCAAGTTCATTCCTAATGAAACAGAACTGATCTTCACCAAGAGGCTTAGTAAAGATATCGGCTAATTGAAGATTAGTAGGAATGAATTCAAGTTCGATATCACCTTTCTCAGAATGGTCTCTCAAGAAATGATACCGACCTCAATGTGTTTTGTTTTTGAGTGTTGAACCGGATTTTTGGTGATGCTGATTGCACTTTGATTATCACACTTGATTGGAACTGATTTGAAGGCAAGTCCAAGATCTCTCAAGTGTTGCTTTGTCCATAGAATTTGTGCACGGCATGCTCATGCTGGAATATACTCGGCTTCGGCGGTTGATAGAGCCACCGAGTTTTGCTTCTTTGAGTGCGAAGATATTAAGGATTGACCCAGAAATTGGCACGCTCTGAAGTGCTCTTTCTATCAACTTTGTATCTAGCGTAATCCGCATCTCGAGTATCCAATGAGAGTCGGTTCGAGTCTCTTGAGTACCATAGACCTAAGTTACGAGTCCTTGCAAGATATCTGAATATTCTCTTCACTGCAGAGTGAGATGTGATTCTTTTGGATTAGCTTGGAATCTTGCACATAAGCATACATCGAACATTATATTTGGCCGGCTGCAAGTAAGATATAGCAAAGATCCAATCATACCTCGATAGAGTTTCGATCTATTGCTTTACCTTTCTTGTGCGAGTCGAGTTTTATACTTGCTTGCTCATGGGTGTAGATGCGTGCTTTGCATCTTGGAGTTTGTATTTCTTCAGAAGCTCCTTGGTATACTTTGATTGATGGACATAGATTCCATCTTTGTCTTGTTTGATTTGTAGACCAAGGAAGAAATTGAGTTCTCCCATCATACTCATTTGAAATTCTGACTCATTAACTCGGAAAATTCTCGACACGAGAATTTCATTAGTTGCTCTAAAAATTATATCATCAACATAGATTTGAACAATAAGGAAATCTTTCCCCTTGGTTTTTATAAAGAGAGTCTTGTCGATCTGACCTCTTCTAAAATCATTTTGAACCAAGAAATTGCTCGAGTCTTTCATACCAAGCTCGGAGAGCTTGTTTAAGACCATAAAGAGCTTTTTGAAGTCCGAAAACATGATTTGGAAATTCCGAGTTTTCAAAACCAGGAGGTTGCTCAACATAGACGTCTTCTTCAATAAAACCATTGAGAAATGCATACTTAACATCCATTTGATATAATTTGATACTCATCTCTGGATGCAAATGCCGACAAGATTCTAATGGCTTCAATTCTAGAACCAAGTGCAAAGGTTTCCCCACAATCAATCCCTTCTTCTTGATTGTATCCTTGAGCCACAAGTCTAGCCTTATTTCTTACTACCAACCCACCTTCATCCAGTTTGTTCTTGAAAACCCATTTGGTTCCTATAGCTGGGTGGTTAGAAGGTTGTTTGGTCGAGTCCGAACTTGGTTTCTTTCGAATTGATTAAGTTCCTCTTACATGGCGTCTACCCATTCGAGGTTCATTTAGGGCCTCTAGGGCATTTCTGGGTTCGAGTTAATGAGATGAATGCAGTGAATGCACATAGATTTTGAAGAGAGGAACGAGTTCTTACCCCACTTGTTGATATCGGATAATATGTTTTCTAGTAGGTGACTAGAAGCATACTTGAAAGCTCTACCTGTTCTCCGATTCACCAGATTTGTAGGCTGAACTGCTTGATCTTCGAAGCTTGGTGCGAGTGATCGGTTTGTTCTTCGAGCATTACGAGCGAGGCTCTTGAATTGTCTCATTCTAAGTCACTTTGTTCCGAGTGACTTCCTTACGAGCTGGTTGAGTTTGAATCTTGGTAGATTCATGTTCATCACTATCATCCTCTCTGCTGAGCTTCGGATCCGAGTATGAAGACTCACTTGGTTTTTCTGTTCAAGCTCATCAAACACAACGTGGATGCTTTCTTCCACTTTGTTAGTTCTCTTATTGAAAATGCGATAAGCTTTACTATGAGAGGAATAACCTAGAAAAATACCTTCATCCGACCGAGCATCAAACTTAATCGGGTGATCCTTACCATTGTTGTGAATAAAACACTTACATCCAAATGGTTTGAAATAGGAAATATTTGGTTTCTTCACTTTGTAGAGCTCATAAGGTGTTTTCTTCAGAATAGGTCCGATGAGGCATCTATTTAGAGTGTAGTTGGCTGTGTTGACTGCCTCAACCCAGAAATAGTAAGGTAAGTTGTGCTCAATCATCATTGTCCTTGCAATTTCTTCAAGAGTTCTGTTCTTTCTCTTCACTACTACATTTTATTGAGGAGTTTGGGCGCTGAGAAGTTGTGAGAGATTCCATTCTTGTCGCAAAACTCCGAGAATTCTAAGTAATCAAACTCTCTTCCATGGTCGGTTCGATTCTCCGAATCCGAGTCCGAGACTCAACTTGGATTTTTCGCAGAGCTTGCTGAACTCCTTGAATGCTTCATTTTTATGCTTAAGAAAACACACCCAGGTAAATCTTGAATAATCATCAATAATCACAAGGATGTATGATTTACCTCCGAGGCTCTTAACGGGATTTCACCACATAAGTCCATATGCAGTAGCTCAAGCACTTTGGATGTGGAAACTGTTTTCAAGGATTTGAATGAAGATCCGACTTGTTTCCCTCTTGTGCATGCTTCACAAACTTTATCTTTCTCAAAAGTACGATTAGGTAAACCCCTAACAAGACCATGAGATGCCAATTTCTTGATAGTATACATGCTAATATGGCCTAATCTACGATGCCATGTCCATGAGTCATCATGAAGAGATGCTTTTAAGCAAGATAAATTCGACTCGGGTCGAGAAAAGGAATAATATAAGTGTTACCTGATCTTTTACCCGAGAGTTTGATCTCTTTTGTGGTATCATTAGAAATGTAACAATTGGTCCGAGTAAATCTTACCTCTTGACCTTTATCACATAATTGAGAGATCTTGAGTAGATTGTACTTTAATCCTTGAACAAGGTAAGCTGGGCTGACCAGATTGCTTCCCATTCTAATCTTGCCTATCCCAATTATCTTGCCCTTGCTGTCATCTCCAAAAGTGACTTTTCCTCCTTTGTACTTTTCTAGTTCGAGAGAAGAGTCCTGAGTCTCCGACATGTGGCGTGAGCATCCACTGTCCAGGTACCAATGTCCTTTTGCTCTTTTACGAGTACCACTGCAAAACAGAGACAATCTAACCCTTCTCACTTCCTCTAACGAACCCAGTAACATTCTTTCTTGTGGTCCTTTTCTAAGGAAGAAGGTTTTTGGAACCCAGATTTGAATGACTTTGGGCTTGGTCCGATTCCGAGTCTTCGTTTAGAGAAGCTGAGTCCGTATCTCTTTCTTTTGAAAAACTTTTCCTTTGGGAAGCTGGAGGTGATGGTTTCTTCTTGTAAACTAATCTGGACTTAGTCCTCCTTTCATTTTTTGAATAGGACCATGCACGGCTTTCCTGAACTCTATAGTTCGGGAATCATTTTTGAAAAGCTCCGAGTAGGAATTGGATTCCTCCTCTTTGTTGAAACCAAGACCTTCCTTTCTAAAGAGACACATTGGGATCCTACGAGCATGTTAAGGTTTTTCGACCTTGAGTGAACTTTAAAACAAGATCTTGAGACTCATTGAGCTTTTGCTTTAGCTGCTCATTTTCTCTTCGAGTAACTCAAACTCAGTCTCATTAGATTGAGCACTAATCTTGAGTTCTCCGAGTGTAAGTCTCGGTTTTCCAATTCATTTTTCAAAGAAATGCTCTCGGAGGAAATTGACTCAAGTTGTTCTTTGAAACGAAAAGAATCGGAATTTGACTTTTCTTCCAAAGTAAAAATATATTTAGCTAAATCAACTTTGGAAAATTTGAGGAAGTATTCAATTACCTCTGGAGGATTTGTTTCCTCACTGTCCGAGTCTAAGTCCGACTCTATTTCAGCTTCCGAGTCGAGATTGCCATCGGACATTTTGAATCATCCGAGTCCTCGTCATCTTCGATGAGTCGTCATCACTCCATTTGGCCATCATGGCCCTTTTCTTCTTTCTGTCCCTTTTTCTCTTTGGACAGTCTTTGACTATGTGATCCTTACTGCCATATTCAAAATAGCCGAGTTTTTAGTCAAAGATAACTTTGAAGGAAAAGAGTATTTACCTTTCCTGTCCTTCTTATCCCTTTTGTAGAATTCTTCTTTTGGCTTCTTATCCCATCTTTTGTCCTTCATCATTCTCTTGAAGCATCTCGCAATCAGTGCCATGAGATCCTCTTACGAGTCGGAGGAACTCGGATCGGCTTCACTGGTTTCTAAGGCTTTTAGTGCTATATTCTTTTTAGTGCTTGCCCTCGGCATCCTCGCTCTTCCAGTTGGTCTTCATGAGTGAGAAGCTTCCCAATGAGCTCGTCCGGCTTTAGAAGTGATAAATCCCGAGCCTCTTCTATGGCAATCACCTTGGGACCCCATCTTCTCTTGGGTAGACTTTTGAGTAATTTTTGCACATTTTCTCGTGGGAAATCTTCTTACCCGGAGGTTTGAGATTGTTGGTAATCTTAGTGAATCGAATGAACATCCGAGTGATGTTTTCTTCGGCTCCATCTTGAATAGCTCATATTTATGAATATACTGGCTTATCTTCGCTTGTCCGACCTGACTTGTACCTTCGTAAGTGTTAACCAGGGTGTCCCACACTTCTTTGGCGGAGTCACGAGCGGACACTCGATTGTATTCTTCTAAGGCGATGGCGCACATCGGAATGTTCATTGCCTTGAAGTTCTTTCGAACTTCTCTGCTTCACCTGGAGAAAACTCGGCCTTTGTCTTGGGAACGAGTCTAAATTCTTTTGTCTTTATGGGAATGTAGTTTCCTTTTTGTATGATGTCCCAAACCTCTTCATCATGATCCAGGAGGAAACATTCCATGAGTTTCTTCCGAGTGCACGAAATTTAATTCTTTGAATTTTGGTGGTCCGTTAGAAGATCTTCCTTCATCGAACTCTCCGTTGTTCTCGAGCCATTTGATCTTTAGACCTTTGGATGGTTAAATCCTTTCCGAAAGGTTAGGCTCGATACCAATTGAAGGTTTGCTTGGGGAGAGACTGAATCACCCTAGAGGGGGTGAATAGGGTGGTGGAAGATTTTTCTAAAAATCAAATACTTTTGATCAAGGCACGAGATAGAGGCGATTTTGAGTCCGAAATGGGGTCAAATAAGTATGTACTCGGAATTGCGAGCAAAGAGTAAAGAAGCGAGATAAAGCTAAAACTTTGAATTTGTCTAAGTCTAGAATGTACTCAAAAAGTAAAAAACAGAAAGTACGTGGAAACCCTCACGGGGAAGAAAACCACGGACCATGCTAATCCAAGCACGAAGTCAAATCCACTATTTTGAGTCCACAAAATACCGTAGAGCGACTGAACCCGAGTTGCTCCCTTTACAACTCTTTACAAGTTTTTCCTAGACTTAGAAATTCCCTTATCTTATCTAGTACTTCCTAGCTGAGATAACCCTTACACCTAAGGACAAGCTGAGCTGAGTTAACCCTTACAGCTCGGTCAAGGGACCTTACTTAGAAAATAAGAAAGAAAGGGTTTGTAACTAAGTACAAGACCTTACAACTCGAGAATATAATGAGTTACGGTGGGAGTTATAAGTAGAAGATTGAGAATAAATACAACAAATTTGCTCAAGTATATGTATTAACAATAGGTTCGGCAAATCTTCAAGTCTTGAGAGTTGGCTTCTATTTATAGATGACCAAGCAGACATAGCGGTTGAGTCTATCTTCGACCGAGAGTCCTTTGTGACCGTTGTTAAGGACTTTCTGAGTCACTCACAAAGTATCCGCTGTGATATGAACGTTGGGCAACGGTTCTTAACTTCTTTGGAAGTCCCAAAACCATTGGCGGTGTCTTCAAATATAAGGTGGAAACCACCTTTAAGCTTGGTGTTTCGGTTTTCTAGATTTGGAAACGGATAGCCACGACACAATCTTTTGGGGCTAGGTCGGAGAATGGGAAAAGCCATGTCTCGTTGGTGATTTGACGTTTTGAAGCCAGGTTACTTTTGTATTTCAAAATTGTTTCTCAAAGTATAAAATACTTTGGTCCACAATTAGACACGGATAATAATATAATTAAGATAATTAAATGACTAATTATCCGAGTCGGAAAAGGAATGGAACTTTACGAGTCTAATATCCATGAAACTCAAAGTTCCATCCGAGTTAGTCTAAGCTAGAATCAAGTTACATAGAGAACATCGGAGTGCAATAAACTTGATATAGACCGAGCATGGTTCGGACTAGAAGTGCCGACTATAACAGAATAGAACATGGAATATGAAGTCGGACTCGAGTGCGGTTATACGAATACTAGTCATTTGAGCATGCGATAATTCTAAGTGATGAGAGACTCGGAACTAGGTATACAATATTAAGTTCGGATATGCTTTTGAGTCTCACAGAGACAAGTAAGAATACATGAATTAAATGCTATATCACTTAGAGGAAATACTATATCACTCGGAAAAGTTTCTAAGGTATAGAGAATGACTTGGAATCAAAACTCTATAAGTGGGAAAGCCTTATACCCGATTCCTTTGGTAGAACTCGAAATGTACGGAGTAGAGTCTAAGTCTTCATACTCAATTTTTAACTCTAAGTCATTATGAGTATTACATATAGACTCAGGTATAAATCCTATCTTTCTTAAGTTTTGGTTTCAAGTCATTCCGAGCACTATAAAAACTCTTGTCTAAGTTTTCATTACTGTTACGATTGACTCGTAAAGCGCCTCATTGCATATCTCCTACAATAGTGTTTCGACTCACTTAGACATCACTCAAAACTATTGCATGCCCAAATAATTTCTCTAACACTTTTATTCTAAGCACCGATCGTGTATCTCGAACACAAAGAGAATTACAGACGTTAATTCCTTATTCTAAGTCGGTTTCTTTCCTTGAGAATTATCCGACCGGATCAAGTTGTTATACTCGATATTTTACTCTCTTTACTTGATCATCCTTAGGATTGACTCAGATGGAATTTGAGTATATTGAATATTAGACTTAGAAAATTCCATTCCTTTAGGCCAAAGATAATTAAGTATTAAATTATTCTAATTTAATTAATATCTCGTGCCTAATCTTGGACCAAAGTATTTTATACTTTGAGAACCAATGTGGTTTGATTTTCTAGGTTATTCAAATGAGGCTAATTTTTTTTTTTTTTAGGAAATACAAAAGCAACTAGTTTTTAGCCGTTAACCACCAGTAGACAAGTTTTACCTACTTACGCACATGGCTCAAACACCGTGTTAGGATTTCTTGTTTCCAAAACTGGAAAACTCCAACTCTAGACTTAGCGGTTGTTTCCATCACATCTTTCAGTCATCATTAAGTGATTGGACCATTTTTTGGAGCTAGGAGCCGCTGCACAACGTTCACATCCCAATAGATCTTTTACGAGCGACTCGGAAGAGTCGTTACAATGGCTAGTGAAGACTTCTATCCATAACCAAGAATCAATGGGCACTCTGCCTGGTTGGATATAAACGAAGCCACCTCACAAGAATAGAAGATTACTGAATAGATTACTGAACATATTGCTGGAACCGAATTTATTGTTGAACTAATTATTCTTACTCAATCTTCTATTTACAACTCCTAGTATGTACTTAATATTTTCTAAGTTTTAAAGAAAGTCTTGTATTCGGTTACATTCTTTCACTTGTCCCTAATTGTAAAGGTTACCTCAGTTAGGAAGTACTAGATCAAATAAGGGAATTTCTCGGTTTAGGAAAATATTGTAAGGAATTGTTTAAGGGAGCAATTCTAGTTGAGTTAGTCCTCTATATTTTGTGGATTCAAAATAGTGGATTTGACTTAGTGCTTGGATTAGCACTGTCCGTGGTTTTCTATCCCGGGAGGGTTTCTACATAAATCTGTGTTATCACTTTTCTAAGTCCAATCTAGACTCGGAATCTGTTGTTGAGCTGAATTGTTGCAAAAATTGTTTAATTTTCTTCATCACCCTATTCACCCTCCCTTTAAGGTGATTTAGACTCTCCATGAGCAAACCTTCAATTGGTATTAGAGCCTAACCTTTCAAGAGGATCTCACCATCCAAAGGTATAAAGATCAAATGGCTCGGAACACTGGAGAGTTTGATGAAGGAAGATCCTCTACCGGACCGCCGAAGTTCAAAGGGTCAAACTTTGCCCATTGGAAGAAGATGATGGAATGTTTCCTGATAGACAATGATGAAGATGTTTGGAACATCGGAGAATGGAACTATAGTGCCAAAAGCCAAATCCGAGTTCACCACTAAAGAGACCGATAAGTTCAAAAAGAACTTCAAAGCTATGAACACACTGATGTGTGCTATTAGCACAAAAATACAACACAGTCTCAACTTGTGATATAGTCATAGAGGTGTGAAACACTCTTGTCAACACCTATGAAGGAATAAGCCAAGTGAAGCAGGCGAAGATAAGTCAATATCTTCATGAGTACAAGTTGTTTAAGATGGAGCCAAAAGAAAACATCACTTAGATGTATGTTCGGTTCACAGAGATTACCAATAATATCAAATCTCTAGGTAGAAAGATTTCTCATGAAGAAATGTCAAGAATGATTCCGAGAAGTCTACCAAAGAAGAGATGGGGTCCCAAAGTGACAGCCATTGAAGAAGCTCAAAACCTCTCTCAACTAAGACCAAATGAGCTTATTAGGAAGTTACTCAATCACGAGATTCATCCGGAGGAAGAGGATGCAGAGGTCAACACCAAGAAGAATATAGCACTGAAGGCCTCGTAAAGCGGACTTAAAAGTCCGAGCTCCTCGGAATCAAAGGGGAACCCTATGGCACTCATAGCCCCCGACTTCAGGAAAATAATGAAATACAAGAAGTGGGAAAAGAGGCCAAAGGATGAGTGTTATAAGAAAGATAAGAAGAATACAAAAGGTAAATATTCCTCTCCTTCAAAGTTATCTTTATCTAAGAACTCTGGTTGTTATGAATGTGGCAATAAGGAGAACATAGTCGAGTCCTGTCCCAAGAGAAAGAAGGACAGAAAGAAAAAGGCCATGATGGCTATTCTGGAGTGATGATGACTCATCCGAAGGAGATGACTCGGACGGCTCAAAGTATCTTATGGCACTTACGGACTTAGAAATTGAATCTTAGTCGGACAACGAGGACTTAGATATTGATGAGGTAGTTGAATACTTTCTCAAATTTTCAAAAGTTGATCTAGCACGAAATATTTTCACTTTGGAAGAAAAGTCCAATTCGACTCGTTCCAGTTTAAATAACAACTTGAGTCTCTTATCGATTAGAGCAATGCTCGTGAAAAACGAATTGGAAAAACTCGGACAAAATCTAAAAGAACTTAAGACCAGTACTCAAGCAAATAAGATTGTGTCTAAGTCACTCGGAACATAAAATGAGCAACTAAAAAGAGAGCTCAATGAGTCTCAAGAGCTTGTTTTGACTCAAGGTCGAAAAACCTTGATATGCTACTAGGCTCTCAGTGTGTCTCCTTTAGGAAAGAAGGACTTGCTTTCAATGAAGAAGAGGAATCAAAATCTTATTCTAACCTTTTCAAAGCTGATTCTAGAACCGTAAACTTCGGGAAGGCGGAGAATGGTCCCATTCATACAAATGAACAGAGAACTAATCCCGACTAGTTTACAGGAAAATGCCTTCTCCTCCTATTTATAAAAGAAAAGATTTTCAAAAGAAAGAGACACAGACTCTGTTTTTGGAAGGAAGACTCAAAATCGGACCGGACCAAACCAAAAATTATTCAAATCTGGGTTCCCAAAAGTGTTCTTCCATAGAAAAGGACCACGATAAAGTGAGTTACTTGGGTTCGTAAAGAGGAAGTGAGAAGGGTTAGTTTGTTTATGTCTTGCAGATAACTAAGAAGAAGAAGAAAGGTCATTGGTACTTGGACAGGTGGTTGCTCATGCCACATATCAGGAGATTCAAGACTCTTCTCCGAGCTAGAAGATCTTAAAGGAGGAAAAGTCACATTTGGAGATAACAAGCAAGGGCAAGATAGTAGGGATTTCAAAAATTAGTGTAAGAAACAACACAGTCAGCCTGAGTCTACCTTGTCGGATAACTCAAATACAATCTCCTTAGCATTTCTCAGCTGTGTGACAAAGGTCAAGAGGTAATGTTCACTCGGACCAACTACTACATTTCGATGCATTCACCAAAGAGTCTAAGCTCTCGGGTATGAGATCGAGTAACACCTACACTATTCCTCTCTCCGATTCAAGCCAGAATTTATCTTGTTTGAAAGCTTCGTGAATGATGATTCATGAACTCGACATCATAGACTAGGTCATATCAGCATGCATACTATCAAGAAACTTACACCTTATGGACTGGTTAGGGTTTACCTAACCGTGCTTTTAAGAAAGATAAAATTTGTGAGGCATGCACAAAAAGTAAGCAAGTTAGATCATCTTTCAAACCACTCAAAACTGTGTCTACATCCAAAGTGCCTAAATTTCTTCATATGGATTTGTATGGTGACATTCATGTGAAAAGTCTTGGAGGTAAATCGTATGTACTTGTTGTTGTTCATGATTTCTCACGATTTACTTGTGTATATTTTCTCCAAAACAAGAATGAAGCCTTCAAAGAGTTCACTAAGCTATACAAGAAAATTCAAGTAGAGTTTCATACTCAAATTAGAAAGACTCCAACTGACCATGGAAGGGAGTTTGACTACTCAAAATTTGCAGACTTACGTGACAAGAATGACATCTCTCACAACTTCTCTGCACTAAGAACTCCTCAAATGGAGTCGTGGAGAGAAAGAACAGAAGTCTTGAAGAAATAGGAAGGACTATGATGATTGAAAATGATCTACCTTACTATTTTTGGGCTGAGGCAATCAACACGAGCAAATTACACATTCAACGAGATGTCTCATCGGACCCATCTTGAAGAAAACACCCTACGAGCTTTACAAGGTAAACAAAGCCAACATCTCCTACTTCAAACCATTCAGGTTTAAGTGCTTTTTCCACAATAATGGTAAGGAGCATCTGACTAAGTTTGATGCTAGGTCGGATAAAGGTATATTTCTAGGTTCCTTATCTCATAGCAAAGCTTATCATATTTTAACAAGAGAAATAACAAAGTGGAAGAAAGTATCCACGTTGTCTTTGATGAAATTGATCTTGGCGAGGATAAGTAAGTCCACATACTCGGATCTCGGACTTAACAAAGATGAAGACGACCCTACTGAAGCTGAGCTCGAAAGAGTCAAAATAGAATTACTGAGGTAACTCTTAATAGAGAAACTTATAATGTTATGACTCGGATCGAACAAATTCAAGAGCCAGCTCAGAATGCTAAAGAACAAGTCAATGAGACTCAACAAGATTAACCAATTGAAGATCAACCTATTCAACTAACAAACTTGGTAAATCATAGGACAGGTAAAGCTTTCAAATATGCATCCAGCCACCCACCTGAAAACATATTTTCGGACATCAATAATGGGTTAAGAACTCGATCTTCTTTGCATAATCTGTGTGCATTTTTTTCATTCATATCATTAACTAAACCCAAATATGCACTAGAAGCCCTAAATGAACCTGAATGGGTAGAGACCATGCAAGAAAAGCTTAATCAAATGAAAGAAGCCAAGTCCGGACTTTGACCAAACGACCATCTAACCATCCAGTCACAGGAACCAAATGGGTTTTTAAGAACAAACTGGATGAGGAAGGGTTGGTAGTCGAAATAAGGCTAGACTTGTTGCCCATGGTTACAATCAAGATGAAGGAATTGATTGTGGGGAAACCTTTGCACCTGTTGCTAGGATTGAGACAATCGAGAATCTTATTAGCATTTGCATTTAGCATGAATATCAAGTTTTATCAAATGGATGTCAAATGTACCTTTCTGAATGGTTTCATTCAAAAAGAAGTCTATGTTGAGCAACCCCTAGATTTGAAAACTCAAAATTTCCAAATCATGTTTTCAAATTGCAAAAGCTTTATATGGTCTTAAACAAGTTCCTAGAGCTCGGTATGAATGACTAAGCAATTTCTTGGTTCAAAACGATTTCAAAAAGGTTTGATTGACAAAAATATTTTCATAAAACCCAAGGGGAAAGATTTCCTTATCGCTCATATTTATGTTGATGATATCATTTTTGGAGCTACTAATGAAACTCTATGTCAAGAGTTTTCCGAGTTGATGAGGCAGGAGTTCCAAATGAGTATGATGGGAGAACTCAACTTCTTTCCTAGTCTACAAATTAAACAAGACAAGGATGACATTTATGTCCATCAATCCAAGTATACCAAGGAACGTTTGAAGAAGTACAAACTACAAGATGTGAAGTATGCAGCAGCACCTATGAGTAGTAGTTTGAAACTGGACTCGGATAGAAAAGGTAAAGCCGTAGATCGAAACTCTACAAAGGTATGATTGGATCTCTAGTTTATCTCACATCTAGTAAGCCGGATATCATGTTCGAGTGTACTGCCTTTGTGTAAGATTTCAAGCTAATCTAAAAGAATCACATCTCACTCTGCGGTGAAGAGAATTTTCGAGATATCTTGCAGGGCCCTTGGTCTATAGCTTTCAAAAGACTCGGAACCGACTCTCACTAGATACTCGGATGTTGATTATGTTGGATACAAAGTTGATGGAAAGAGCACATCAGGAGCATGCCAATTTTTGGGTCAATCCCTCATCTCCTAGCACTCAAAGAAATAAAATTTTGTTGCTCTATCGCCTATCGAGGCTGAGTGCATTGCAGCTGGAGCTTGTTGTGCTCGGATTCTGTGGATGAAGTAGCACTTGAAGGATCTAGGGCTATCATTCACATCTATCCTAATCAAGTGTGACAATTAGAGTGCAATCAGCATTACCAAGAATCCGGTTCAACACTCAAAGACAAAGCATATTGAGGTCGGTATCATTTTTTAAGAGACCACACTAAGAAAGATGATATTGAACTTGAATTCATTCCTATGAAATTTCAATTAGTCGATATTTTCACTAAGCCAGTTAGTGAAGATTAGTTTTGCTTTATTCGGAATGAGCTTGGTATGATTAATGCATGATTATGTGATTTCTAAGCGAATTATCCTTGCATAATTATGTGTTATATGTTTTCTTTTGTTTTAATAACAAATGGATCGGTTGACGAGTGAGACCGAGCTATGAATTATTAGTTCTATGAATGTTCCGAGTCACTTCGAAAACATACTTGGGTCGGACTAAGTTTTTGAGCAATATGGACATCAAACTTACGGAATTATCTTTAGATAAATGGAGAATTTCAAAAATCTTTTCGAAAAGTCTCTCTTCTCTCTCTCGGACGCGCGTTTCAATCAAAGAATTCTACCTGTTAGAAGAAAGTCTGCTGGAATACTAGCTATTGGAGTGCAGAACATCACACTCGTCCGAGACTACCGTTTGAACTTCAGGTCGGATCGAAGGCCAAGAGTCATTTCGTTTTATTATAAATGGTATCCCTTTGCCTTCTTTTATTACTTTGCTCTTTGCTCTCCTCTCTCATATTCACTTTCTAAATTCAAAGCTCTCATTCTCTCTTTACTCTCTCATGTCCTTTTTGTTTCTCAAATCACACTATGCCTAAGTGAGGTTCAGCACCGAGTTGTGGGGTCCGCTACCAAAAGCCCCGAACCAAAATCCTTCAGAGGGTACCTCTAACCCCTTGAAAATTTTTGTCACCTAACATCTCACGCTGAATGATAAATTATTCCCAACCACTTCTTTCTCGTGGTTACGGCACATCAAAAGCACTCGGGGTGTACAATTATTTGTGCTTTAGTGAATTCATTTACCCGAAACTCAGTGCCGAGTTCTATTCAAATATGTCTTACTCGAGGGAATCATTACCTCAAGGGTTCAAGAGAAGGTTGTTCGTGTGAACCTCTCTCTTCTTCATAGACTTTTTAAAGTCTCTTCTCTTTTCAGTAGCTGGAATCCCATACCATTTATGGAGATTGCTGATAACTTCTTTAAGAAGTATGCCAAGGAAGTTCCTGAGTCACGGAAGAATTTCTCAAAGACTCGGATGAAGACTTAGGTAAGATTACTCTATTTCATTTTGATGAGGACCTTCTTCTCTCATCATTATAGCAAAGAGAATCCTAACTCAAAGATTCTCAAAGCTTTATTTGATATCTTAGAGGGCTACAACATAGACCTCTTCCCTCTCGTCATTGAGCGGATGGCTTCGTTCCACCTCATTCGAAGAAATCTGCTCTATTTCCTTTCGGAGCCCTTTTGATCGTTATTTTCAAGCGGATGCTTGTATCACGAGCAGACACTCGGTTGTATTCTTCCGAGCTGATGGCGCACATAAGAATGTTCATAGCCTTGAAGTTCTTTATGAACTTTTCAGCTTCATCACTGTGAACTCAGCCTTTGTTTTGGGCACGATTCTTGTTTCTTCTGTCTTCATGGGGATGTAGTTTCCTTCTTGTATGATGTTCCGGACATCCTCATCATGATCTAGGAGGAAACATTCCATGAGTTTCTTCCAAGTGCACGAAGTTGGATCCTTTGAACTTTGGTGCTCTGCTAGAAGATCTTCCTTGATCAAACACTCCGTTATTCCGAGCCATTTGATCTTTAGACCTTTGGATGGTTAGATCCTTTTCGAAAGGCTAGGCTCGATACCAATTGAAGGTTTGCTCAAGGAGAGGCTAAGTCACCCTAGAGGGGGGTGAATAGGGTGATGATGAAATTTGCTTGAAATTTGAAATAGATATGACTCTAAGGAGAGTGAGAGTCAAAGATGAACTCAAAAAATGAGCTAACTCGTAATTCAAAGATGATTGAAGAAACAAATTAAACATAATTCGAAACTGTCCGAGTTTAGAATGTACTCGGAAAAGTAATAACTCGGAAAGTACGTGGAAACCCTCTTGGGGCAGAAAACCACGGACTATGCTAATCCAAACACGAAGTCAAATTTACTATTTTGAGTCCACAAAATACAGTAGATCGACTCAACCCCGAGTTGCTCCCTTAGACAACTTCGTATAAGTTTTCCTAGACTTAGAAATTCCCTTATCCGATCTAGTACTTCCTAACCGAGATAACCCTTACAGCTAGGGACACCGACTCGAGTTAACCCTTACAGCTCAGTCAAGGGACCTTACTTAGAGAGTAAGAAAGAGAGTGTTTGTAATCGAGTATAAGACCTTACAACTCGTAATATAATGAGTTACGGAATTGGAGTTGTAAGTACAAGATTGAGAATGAATACAATGGCTTTTGATCAAGTATGTGTATTAACAATAGATTGGGCAATCTTCAAGTTTTGAGAGTTGGCTTCTATTTATAGATGACCAAGCAGCTTAGCCGTTGTGTCCATCTTCCGACTAGAAGTTCCTTTATGACCGTTGTGAAGGATTTTCCGAGTCACTCGTAAAATATCCATTGAAATATGAGCGTTAGACAACGACTCTTGACTTCCGTGGAAGTGCCTAAAACCACTGGCGGTGTCTTCAAAAGTAAGGTGGAAACCACCATTGAGCTTAGTGTTGCAGATTTCTATTTCTAGAAACAGACAACCCCGACACGATGTCCGAGGCTAGGTCGAGGTGGAAAAGCCTTGTCTCGCTAGTGATTTGACGTTTTGAAGCCGCTTACTTTTGTATTTCAAATATAGGATAGCCTCGTTTAAATCACCTACAAAAGTAAATCAATTTGGTTCTCAAAGTATAAAATACTTTGGTCCAAGATTAGACACGGATAATAATATGATTAAGATAATTAAGTGACTAATTGATTGGGTCGAAAAGGAATGGAATTTTCCGAGTCTAATATTCATGATACTCAAAATTCCATCCGAGTCAGTCTAAAAGAGAATCAAGTTAACTAAAGAATATCGGAGGAAATAAACTTGATCTAGACCGAGCATGAATTCAAACTAAAATACCGGAGTTAGAGCGCGAAAAGATAATGTTTGAATCATGTGATATTTCTAAGTGTTGAGTGACTCGGAACCGAGTGTTAAGTGACTCGTAACTAAGTGAAACATGGTAAGTGCAGATATGCTTTCCGAGTCCTACGAGTCATGTATAACTGCACGAGATAATTTCTATAACACTTAGAGAAAATGCCATATCGCTCGTAAAAGTTTCTAAAACATAGGGAATGACTTGGAATCAAAATTTTATAAGTGAGAAAGTCTTATACCCGATTCCCTTGATAGAACTTAGAAAGGTGAGATGTAAAGTCCGAGTCTTCAATCTCCCCTTTTTGATGAAAGGCATTCCATACTTAGACAGTAAACTTTGTTAGTGATATAAGTCTGTTTTTGCATACTTGTGCGAGAAAATTGCATAGCGCAAACTAAAGTATTAGAGCATACCGAAGTATCGGGATGTGAAGCAACAAAATAGATACTCAAGCAATTATCAATGAAAAGCATATAAGATGGAAACTCGTAAATGCTTCCATTTATCATTGTACTCAGAGAATTGGAACAAAATGCATAATTTCATTGAACTGAAAGAAAAGTATGTGCAGAGAGAGAGAGAGAGAGAGAGAGAGAGAGTCCCCCTAGATAAGACAACAAATTTTCTAACTATTCTCCCCTTGCCTTTAAGCAAAAACAAAAAAATGGGAAGAATACAAGAAATACAAGTTTGATATCTGGACAAAACAAAAAAACATGTAAATAAAAGATGAAGAAATTAAGAGGGGGAAGGGTTTGTCTAAGTGGAAGAAAAAGAGGGCGAGTGGAGCGCCGACGCTAATAGGATCTTAACGATGTGCTTGAGCACGGCGGAGGGAGGACGGGGATATCCGGCATAGGCTCGGTTCCGAGTGGCCGACCCGTAACGAGGGGATCTAGAGGGTCATCTTCTTGTATCTCGTCGACTGGAGGGGACAACTCAGCCGACCCGCCGCTGATTGTCCTTGTGCAAGCAAGGTCTTCTAACCCACTAAAACCGCCGTCCGAGCCGAGCACTTCCACTTGAGCTTTAGGGGCACTGGGACCCTTAGCTGTTGCTCCGTGTTCTTCCTTATGTTCCTCCCCTTGGCCGTAAGAAGCCGCCTCAGCCACAGGCTCCTCGGCTTTTGCTTTTTCTCGATTTTCTTCTTCATCCTCGCCTTTATCTCGAGGAGCTCGTGGCCGGGCTCGAGGACTCTTCGGATGTGTCCGAGTCACCTTGGTCTCGAGCTGCCTTGGACCGTCTCTCCTAGAAAAGCTCTATCAGCTCCCTCTCGCTCCTTCACCAGGGCCTTCATCTTAATGAGCACGTTTTGCTACTCTTAGATTTGAGACTAGGCACTTTTCTCGGTTTATGGTCATAGACCGAAAGACAATCTTAAATGACCGGAGTATGTCCTTGAATTGCAAGGACACGAAGCTGATTTTGTCCATGAAGGCGGAGGACAAAATGGAAGTAAGAGACTTAAAAGCACCTGAGGTGGAAGCACCACCAGGTGGGGCAGGAAGAGAAAGAGGGGCATCTTTCCGAGTATGAGGCGAAGAAGGTGGCCTCAGCTCCGAGCTGTGTATCCGGATACTAGGTTGGGTCTCCTGATATCCATACCCCGAAGTTCCTTTTGCCGACAACAACGGCAGCCTCGTAAACAGACGTTTGGGTCCGAGGGAAGAGGAACTTTGAATTGTTTGAAAACAAGAGTGAGAAGAGCACCAAAAAGAAGAGGGGTGTTCTTCTTGTTTTGGAGTTAAGCCGGCACAACTGCCATTTGCTCAATGATGGAGGGAAAGAGGTCTACTTCGTAGCCCTCGAGAATGTTAAAGAGAGCTTTGAGGTGTTTGGAGTTAGGATTCTCCTTGTTAGAGTGCTCGAGAGAAGAAGGTTCTCATCAGCAAGAAGCACGTAAGAAGTGCTTTTGACCTTAGCTGAGTCACGAAAAATTTTTGCGTGACCCGAGGAACTCTTTGGCATACTTTTCAAAGAAGTCGTCAGTGACCTCAGTGAAAGGAATTGGATTGCTGTTCAAGAAAAGAGAAGAGACCTTGAACAGACGATGGAGAAGAGAGGTGTTAATACGAACTATGATGTTCTGAACCCTAGAGGTTAGAACACCTTCGGAGCTGGTGAGATGAGTGTAAAACTCGGAGACGAGTTCGGGATATATGAACTCGCTAAAACAAAGAAAATTATACACCCCTATTGATTGGATGTAAGGCAACCACGAAAATTTGGGGGTTGGGAAGAACTTATCATCCAGCAGCAAGATGCTTGGGTGACAATAGGTTTAGAATTTGAAGGGCCTTCTTGGCTTTTGGTTCGGGGTTTCTTTGTGGCGAGCTAAGAAAGTCGGGGTGAGAACCTCTTTTTGTCATTTTTGGAGAAAAAAGAGAGAGTAGGAAGGCTTGAAAAGGATGAGGGAAGAAGAACTCGAAGAGAGTAAAAAAAAAGGTAGAAGAAAGAGTTGAGAGCAACTGAGCTTACTTGACATGATCTTCATGAAGCTTGAAATTACCGAAGTTATCGTAGACGCAGAGAGCTTGTGCGCGAATTTTTGATTTTGAGAGAGAGAGTAAGCGAAAAGTAAAGTAACGAAATGAAGTAGAATAGTCGCTATTTAAAGGAAAATAATTGTCCTTCAGTATCCGTTTTGACTCAGCTCTTTCAGCGAGTCACCTTAGACCGGTGTGACGGTTCTCTTCTTCAATGGTTAGAATTCCAGCGGTTGCCTTCCAACGGCTAGTTGTCCGATAACAGCGTGCGAGAGAGAGAAAAAGATTTTGAAAATAAATTCTGAAATTCTCCACTTATCTAGAGATGATTTCAGAAGATTGATGTCCATTTTTCTCAACGTCCGAGTCCGACTCAGCTCGGCTTCGAGTGACTCAAAAGCTGGAAGCAAATAATAACTATAGGCTCGGTATCACTAAGTCAACTGAACTAATGGTTAATAATGAATTGTAAACACATAACACATAATCATGCAAAGAAGTTTTTATATAGAAAGCACATAATTATGCATTTAACATACCAAGCTCATTCCTAATAAAGCAAAACCGATCCTCATTAAGTGGTTTAGTAAAGATATCAGCTAATTGAAGATTAGTAGGAATGAATTCGAGTTCAATATCACCTTTCTCGAATGGTCTCTTAAGAAATGATACCCGACACTTGGATTTTTGGTGATGCTAATTGCACTCGATTGTCACACTTGATTTGAACTTATTTGAAAGAAAGTCCAAGATCTCTCAAGTGTTGTTTTATCCATAAAATCTGAGCACAGCATGCCCCAGCTGCAATATACTCAGCCTCGGCAGTTGATAGAGCTACTGAGTTTTGTTTCTTTGAGTGCCAAGATATTAGGGATTACCCGAAATTAGCAAGCTCCTGAAGTGCTCTTTCTATCCAGCGTAATCAGCATCCGAGTATCCAGTGAGAATCAGTTCCGAGTCTCTTGAGCACCACGGACCTAAATTCCGAGTCCCTGCAAGATATTTAAATATTCTCTTCACCGCAGTGAGATGTGATTCTTTTGGATTAGCCGGAAATCTTGCACATAGACAGGCACTAAACATTATGTATGGTCTACTCGAAGTAAGATATAGCAAAGATCCAATCATACCTCGATAAAGTTTCGATCTATTACTTTACCTTTCTCGTTTGAGTCAAGTTTTATCGTCGTCGCTCATAGGTGTAGCTGAATGCTTTGCATCTTGGAGATTATATTTTTCAGCAGCTTCTTGGTGTACTTTGATTGATGGACAAAGATTCCATCTTTGTCTTGCTTGATTTGTAAACCAAGGAAGAAATTAAGTTCTCCCATCATACTCATTTGAAATTCCTGTCTCATTAACTTAGAAAAGTCTCGACACGTAATTTCATTAGTAGCTCCAAAAATTATATCATCAACATATATCTCGAGCGATAAGGAAATCTTTCCCTTGGTTTTTATGAAGAGAATCTTGTCGATCTGACCTCTTCTAAAATCATTTTGAGTCAAGAAATTGGTCGAGTCTTTCGTACCAAGCTCCGGGAGCTTGTTTAAGACCATAGAGAGCTTTTTGAAGTTTGAAAACATGATTTGGAGATTCTAAGTTTTCAAATCCAGGGGCTACTCGACTTAGACTTCCTCTTTGATAAAACCATTGAGAAAACCACACTTAACATCCATTTGATATAACTTGATATTCATTAGATGCAAATGCCAACAGGATTCTAATGGCTTCAATTCGGCAACAGTGCAGAGGTTTCCCCACAATCAATCCCTTCTTCCCGATTGTAACCTTAAGCCACAAGTCTAGCCTTGTTTTTACTACCAACCCATCTTCATCCAGTTTGTTCTTGAAAACCCTTTTGGTTCCTATGACTGGGTGGTCGAAGGTCGTTTGGTCAAAGTCCGGACTTGGTTTCTTTCGAATTGATTGAGTTCCTCTTGCATGGCCTCTACCCATTCAGGTTCATTTAGGGCCTCTAGTGCATTTTTGGGTTCAGTTAATGAAATGAATGCAATGAATGCACATAGATTTTGAAGAGAGGAACGAGTTCTTACCCTACTCGTTGATATCGGATAATATGTTTTCTAGTGGATGACTAGAAGCATACTTGAATGCTCTACGTGTTCTCTAATTCACCAGATCTGTAGGCTGAACCGCTTGATCTTTAGAAGCTTGTTCTGAGTGCTCTTGTTCATCATATTGTTCGTCAACATTCTGAGCAGCCTCTTGAGTTGTCTCATTCCGAGTCACTTCGTTCCGAGTGACTTCGTTCCGAGCTGGTTGGGTTTGATTCCCGATAGGCTCACTTTTGTCAAGGTCATCATCTCTGCTGAGCTTCGGATCCGAGAATGATGATTCACTTGGCTTTTCCTGTCCAAGCTCATCAAACACAACGTGGATACTTTCTTCCACTTTGTTAGTTCTCTTATTAAAAATGTGATAAGCTTTACTATGAGATGAGTAACCCGGAAAAATACCTTCATCTCGACCGAGCATCAAACTTGGTCAGGTGATCCTTACCATTGTTATGAACAAAGCATTTGCATCCAAAAGGTTTGAAATAGGAAATATTGGGTTTCTTCCCTTTATAGAGCTCGTAAGGTGTTTTCTTCGAGTATGGATCCGATGAGGCATCTATTCAAAGTGTAGTTGGTCGTGTTGACTACCTCAGCCCAGAAATAGTACGGTAGGTTATGCTTGATCATCATTGTCCTAGCTATTTCTTCAAGAGTTCTGTTCTTTCTCTCCACTACTCCATTTTGTTGAGGAGTTCTTCGTGCTAAGAAGTTGTGAGAGATACCATTCTTGTCGTAAAACTCGAGAATTCCGAGTAGTCGAACTCCCTTCCATGGTCGGTTCGAATTCTCCGGATCTCGAGTCTAAGACTCAACTTGGATTTTCTGCAGAGCTTGCTGAACTCCTTGAATGCTTCATTTTTGTGCTTGAGAAAACACACCTAGGTAAGTCAATAATAACAAGTACATATGATTTACCTCCGAGGCTTTAACGAGGATTTCACCACATAAATCCATATGTAGCAATTCAAGCACCTTGGATGTGGAAACTGTCTTCGATGATTTGAATGATGATCCGACTTGTTTCCCTCTTGTGCAAGCTTCACAAACTTTGTCTTTCTTGAAAGCACAATTGGGCAATCCTCCGACTAAACCATGAGATGTCAATTTCTTAATAGTATGCATGCTAACATGGCCTAATCTACGATGCCATTTCCATGAGTCATCATGAAGTGATGCTTTTAAACAAGATAGATTTTGACTAGGGTCGAGAGAGGAATAATGTAAGTGTTACTTGATCTCTTACCCGAAAGTTTTATTTCCTTGGTAGTGTCATCGAAATGTAACAGTTGGTTTGGGTGAATCTTACCTCTTGACCTTTATCACAAAATTGAGAGATGCTGAGCGGATTGTACTTTAATCCTTTGACAAGGTAAACTGGGCTGACCAGATTGCTTCCCTTTCCAATCTTACCTATCCCAATTATCTTGCCTTTACTATCATCTCCAAAGGTGACTTTTCCTCTTTTGTACTCTTCTAACTCGTAAAAGAGTCCCGAGTCTCCCGACATGTGGCGTGAGCATCCACCGTCAAGGTACCAATGTCCTTTTGATCTTTTCGAGTGACCTGCAAAGTTCTTTTCTATAGAAGAAGGTTTTTCGGAACCAAGATTTGAATGACTTTGGGCTTAGTCTAATTCTCGAGTCTTCCGTTTAAAGAACTCGAGTCCGTGTCTCTTTCTTTTGAAAGGTTTTTCTTTTTGAAAACGATGGAGACGGTTTTCTCCTTTAAATTGGTCCGGGCCTAGTCCTTCTTTCATCCTTATGGATGGGATCTGCGCTCAGCTTTCCTGAACTTTACAGTTCTGGAATCCTTTTGAAAGGTTCTAAGTAGGAATTGGATTCCTCCTTTTTGTTAAAACCAATACCTTCCTTTCTGAAGGAGACATATTGAGATCCCAAGAGCATGTCAAGATTTTTCTGACCTTGAGTAAACTTTAAAACAAGATCTTGAGACTCATTAAGCTTTTGCTTTAGCTACTCATTTTCTCTTCTCCGAGTAACTCGGACTCGGTCTCATTGATTTGAGCACTAGTCTTGGGTTCTCCGAGTGTGAGTCTCAGCTTTTCCAACTCATTTTTTAAAGAGATGCTCTCAGAGGAAATTAACTCAAGTTGTCCTTTAAAGTGAGAGGAATCAAAATTGGAATTTTCTTCCAAAGTGAAAATATACTTAGCCAAATCAACTTTGGAGAATTTGAGAAAGTACTCAATTACCTCTTGAGGATTAGATTCCTCATCCTCTAATTGATCCGAGTCCGACTCGCTTCTTCTTCGAGTCGAAAGTGCCATCGGACACTTTGAGTCATCTCGAGTCCTCGTCATCTTCCGATGAGTCCTCATCACTCCATGTGGCCATCATAGCCTTTTTCTTCCTTCTGTCCCTTTTTATCTTGGGACAGTCCTTGACTATGTGTTCCTTGCTGCCACATTCAAAGCATCCAGAGTTCTTAGTCAAAGATAACTTTGAAGGAGAAGAGTATTTACCTTTTCTATCCTTCTTGTCTTTCTTATAGAACTCTTCTTTTGGCTTCTTATCTCATCTCTTGTGCTTCACCATTCTCTTGAAGCCTCTAGCAATTAGTGCCATGGGATCCTCTTCCGAGTCGGATGAACTCGGACCTTCTTCTCTCGGTTTCTAAGGCCTTTAGCGCAATGTTCTTTTTGGTGTTGACCTCTACATCCTCCTCATCCAAGTGGATCTCATGGGTGAGAAGCTTCCCAATGAGTTCGTCCGGCTTTAGTAGAGATAAGTTCCGAGCCTCTTCGATAGCTGTCACCTTGGGACCGCATCTTTTCTTGGGTAGGCTTCGAGTATCTTTCTACACATTTCCTAGTGGGAGATCTTTTTACCCGGAGATTTGAGATTATTGGTAATCTCTGTAAATCGAACAAATATCCGAGTGATGTTTTCTTCCGGCTCCATCTTGAATAGCTCATATTTGTGAAGATATTAGCTTATCTTTGCTTGTCCGACTTGGCTTGTACCTTCATAAGTGTTGACCAGAGTGTCCCACACTTCTTTGACTGTATCACGAGCAGACACTCGGTTGTATTCTTCTCGAGCTAATGGCGCACATAAGAATATTCATAGCCTTGAAGTTCTTTCGAACTTTTCAGCTTCATCACTGTGAACTCAACCTTTGTTTTGGGCACAGTTCTTGTTTCTTCTGTCTTCATGGGGATGTAGTTTCCTTCTTGTATGATGTTCCGGACATCCTCATCATGATCCAGGAGGAAACATTCCATGAGTTTCTTCCAAGTGCACGAAGTTGGATCCTTTAAACTTTGGTGCTCTGCTAGAAGATCTTCCTTCATCAAACACTCCGTTGTTCCGAGCCATTTGATCTTTAGACCTTTGGATGGTTAGATCCTTTCCTGAAAGGCTAAGCTCGATACCAATTGAAGGTTTGCTCAGGGACGAGCTAAGTCACCCTAGAGGGGGTGAATAGGGTGATGATGAAATTTGCTTGAAATTTGAAATAGATATGACTCTAAGGAGAGTGAGAGTCAAAGATGAACTCGGAAAATGAGCTAACTCGGAATTCGGAGATGATTGAAGAAACAAATTAAACATAATTCAAAGCTGTCCGAGTCTAGAATATACTCGGAAAAGTAATAACTCGAAAGTACGTGGAAACCCTCTAGGGCGGAAAACCACGGACCGTACTAATCCAAACACGAAGTCAAATCCACTATTTTGAGTCCACAAATTACAGTAGATCGACTCAACCCCGAGTTGCTCCCTTAGACAACTCCGTATAAGTTTTCCTAGACTCGAAATTCCCTTATCTCGATCTAGTACTTCCTAACCGAGATAACCTTTACAGCTAGGGACACTGAGCTGAGTTAACCCTTACAGCTCAGTCAAGGGACCTTACTTAGAGAGTAAGAAAGAGAGTGTTTGTAATCGAGTATAAGACCATACAACTCGGAATATAATGAATTACAGAATTGGAGTTGTAAGTACAAGATTGAGAATGAATATATGGCTTTTGATCAAGTATGTGTATTAATAATAAATTGGGCAATCTTCAACTCTTGAGAGTTGGCTTCTATTTATAGATGGCCAAGCAGCTTAGCCGTTGTGTCCATCTTCTAACTGGAAGTTCCTTTATGACCAGTTGTGAAGGATTTTCTAAGTCACTCGAGAAAATATCCGTTGAAATATGAGCGTTAGACAACGGCTCTTGACTCCCTTGGAAGTGCCTAAAACCACCTGGCGGTGTCTTCAAAAGTAAGGTGGAAACCACCATTGAGCTTAGTGTTGCAGATTTCCATTTCGGAAACGAGACAACCCTCACACGAGTGTCCGAGGCTATACCTGGCAATCGGGTCATTCGGTTCGGGTTCGGTTCGGGTTAGTTCGGTTCGGGTTAACTTCGAGTCAATCTTGTTCGGGTTCGGTTCGGTTTCGGGTTCGGTTTCGGGTTCGGGTCAACTTCGGTTCCGGTAAACTTCGGGTCGATCTCGTTCGGGTTCGTTCGGTTTCGGTTCGAGTCAACTTTGGTTCGGTTCAACTTCGAGTCAATCTCGTTCGGGTTTGATTCAGGTTAATTTCGGATCTAGTCGTAATCGGGTCACTTTTTGGGTCAAAATCGATTCAAAATTTTACCAAGTATAGGCACAAAAGTCCATCTCGAGAGACCCAACAATCGGTTCGGGTCATTTTGGGTTCGGTTCGGTTTCGGTTCGGGTCATTTTGCATTCGGGTCGGTTTCGGTTCGGATCATTTCGGCTCGGTTCAGTTCGGGTCGGTTCATTTCGGTTTTGGGTCAAAATCGGTTCAACTATTTCGGATGTCGGTTCGGTTTGGGTTTCGGGTCGTTCGGGTTGACCCGTTCGGTTCGGTCGGCTTTGCCGAGTCTATCCGAGGCTAGGTCGGAGGTGGAAAAGCCTTGTCTCGCTGGTGATTTGACGTTTTGAAGCCGGTTACTTTTGTATTTCAAATATAGGATAGCCTCGTTTGAATCACCTACAAAAGTAAATCAATTTAGTTCTCAAAGTATAAAATACTTTGGTCCAAGATTAGACACGAGATAATAATATGATTAAAATAATTAAGTGACTAATTGATCTGGGTCGGAAAAGGAATGGAATTTTCCGAGTCTAATATTCATGATACTCAAAATTCCATCTGAGTCGATCTAAAAGAGAATCAAGTTAACTAAAGAATATTAGAGGAAATAAACTTGATCTAAACAGAGCATGAATTCAGACTAAAATACCGAGTTAGAGCGCGAAAAGATAGTGTTTGAATCATGTGATATTTCGAGTGTTGAGTGACTCGTAACGAGTGAAACATGGTAAGTGTAGATATGCTTTCGAGTCATACAGAGTCATGTATAAATGCACGAGATAATTTCTATAACACTTAGAGAAAATACCATATCACTCGGAAAAATTTCTTAGACATAGGGAATGACTCGAAATCAAAACTTTATAAGTGAGAAAGTCTTATACCCGATTCCCTTGATAGAACTTAGAAAGGTGGGATGTAAAGTCCGAGTCTTCAACTTAGACTCTCCATGAGCAAACCTTCACCCTAGGAATAAGTGAAGAGCGCTGAATAATCCTTACATGGGTGCAAAAATAATAATAAATAATAAAACGTTGAATCGGTCCAATTATGTGCATTTTTGCAAAAACGTCCAAAATTACATTCCCCTTTTAGGTCGCTCCATTCATCCTTTATTCACATTAGCTAAACAAAAAATCATCCCTGTCAAGGTTGGTTCATTCATTTCATTTCCTTTTTAGCCAAAGACAAATTTATCTTAAAATAGGTGAGTCCATGTTTGCATTAGCCAAATTTAGATTCATCTCAAAATAGGTGAGTCCATATTTGAATTCCTTTTTACATTAGCCAAATTCAACTTTATCTCAAAATAGGTGAGTCCATATTTGCATTTTTTTTTTTTTTTTGCATTAGCCAAATTCAAATTTCATCTCAAAATAGGTGAGTTCATATTTACGTTCCTTTTTTGTATTAACCAAATTCAAAATTCATCCCAAACTAGCTAGGTCCATTTTCCATTTTCAATTTTGCATTAGCCCGATTTAAAATTTATCTTAAATAGGTGAGTCTTTTATTTTCATTAACCCAATTTAAAGTTCACCTCAAATAGATGAGTCTTTTGTTTGCCTTAGCCCAATTTAAAAATTCATATCAAATAGGTGAGTCTTTTGTTTGTATTGAGCCCAATTGAAAATTTATCTCTAATTAGGAGAGTCTTTCATATCTCATTTAGCCAAATTCAAATTTCATCTCAAATCGGGTGAGTTCGTTTTGCATTTTCATTTCTCATTTAATCAAATTCAAGTTTCGTCTCAAATTAGTTAAGTTCATTTTACATCCTCATATATCATTTAGCTAAAGCAAATTCATCTTCCATTAGGCGTAATCATTTATGCATTTCGGTTACGCACTAGCCAAATCATAGAATCATCCTATATTAAGTCATGCGCATCATTACATACATTTCATTCTATTTGTTTTGCATCCCTTTATGTGCATCCAAATAAAAGATCATATCATTTTCTTTTCTCTTAGGATCGATCGTTCCTTGGGTTAGGCACTTAAACCCCATCTCCCCTAAGAAGTTTTTCCACAAGCCAATCCTGCTGTACTCTTTTGGGTTGTACGATAGGAAATCCTATGAAAGTCGAGAATCCTAGCACGAAGCTTCTAGGAAGTAAGAAGTCTACTTCAACACCGATGCGTACCACACCACTATGTCCCACATTAGCACGTACCACACCAGTACATCCTTTTTACTAGTAACACCGGTGTGCCGCCTAAGGTCAAAACAAAATCTTCCTCCAAAAATGGCCAACCAGCCATAGCAAACTCCTATCATGACCCTATTCAAGGAGTCTATTGCAAAACAAGAAGCTAAGCTTGACGCCTAGGATAAACAGATTGAGTCTATATCTGAATCCCTTAGTCTCATACGCAAAGAACTAGATAGGAAATCAAAGTTCAAAGGGAAAGAAAAAGAAGGAGAAGGATCCCGCCCAAAACCTCAGCCTCGACCTTAGTCTAATCCACGGGTAGATCAAATAGAGAAGATGCTACGAGAGTCATCGATGTTCAACCACTATCCGGCCTAGGAGTTCACTTCAATCCTCGAAGGCAAACTACCCCCTAAGTTTACCATGCCTAACATCAAGTTTCATGGAGCCGAGAACCCTCACCATCACGTGAGAAACTTTGTAGGGGCAATGACTTTGAAGAATGTACCAGAGGACACTTACCACATCATCTTCCCGTCGACTTTCGAGATCGATGTAATGAAGTGGTACAACGCTGTCAACCCACACAAGGTTACAAGCTGGAAGAATTTTTGCCGGGTGTTCCTACATCAATACTCCTACAATACTGATCTACCAGTCACTTCAATATCTAGAATTGATTAAGCAAGGAGATGATGAAGGCTTTACTCGACTTCCTTACTTGCTAGAGGGCGACAGACTACCCACATGACTCGATCGGCTATCCGAGAAGGATCAAGTCGGAATCATCATCAAGAACCTCCAACCTCGCCTATCATCGGTACACTGAAGTTCTTGCCCATCATGGACTTCAATATACTTCTAGATACTTGGCATGCTTAAAGAAGAGCAGGCATCCGACTAGAAGGCCATCCGATGAGCCCACTACTCATCAAGGATACCAATAAAGAGTGCATTTCCCTTTTCATATTTGTTCATTATCCATTTTCCATTTCCATATCCATTGTATGTTCATTTCCTTTTCCTATTTTCCAATTAAAAAAAAAAAAACTAACCCAAATTACTTCCTTTTGAACTACGAAGGCTCGATTTCCGCTATAGCGAATACATAGGAAGCCCATGAGGTCCAGACCCTAAACCTAATCTTGATCCCGGTTTCCATTTCCAATCTCCTAAATTCAAAGCCACTTTACCTTACTCAAAAAGAGTAGAAACTCATCAGGAAAATGCATCGAATCATCAAGAATCATGCCGGTCCGATTCAAACCGTCGGAGTTCAAGGTCCGCCAACAGACAGCACATCACGGTTCGACCATCTTACCATTCTTTAGGCTCTACTTTAGAGAGTGGGGGCTAAAAGTGCTTTTTTCTGTCTTTTTGAATTTTTGCATCCACTTAATAAAAGAATGTATTTGTTTTTAGAATATATTCTTACATTCATCTCTTTTGCATGAGTCAAACTCCTAAAACACAAAAATTAAATAACAAAGCACCCTACAAGGAATTATTCAATCAAGCGAGCATAAAGCATCAAGTCGGCATCAAGCATCGGATCGGCATTAGGAAGGTCACCGACATCGTCACCTTCAAAGAGGATCTTCCATGCCATCAATTAATCAAAGCTAGTCTCCAACATTCAAGAAGAGATAGACACAAGCACCCAAGAAGAACATATGGGCTCAAGATTGAAAGGGTCATACAACCACAATAACTCAAATAATACTTGGGGAAGACACAAATCGTCTACCTTACAAAGGAGCTATTAGCACACAAACTAAAAGCTCAAATTTCGAATGAGGCACATTACCTCATAGAACATCATATTGTCGAGAAAGTAGACTTCGAGTCATCCAACGACCAAGTCTTGGCAAGAATTTCTACAAAAAATAAGCAGTTGTCCCTATTCAGACAAAAGTGGATAGAAGTTAAGCTTCGGACCCTATATCGGTCAAGGTTCGGACACCTAGTTGAGTCTCAAATCCAGCGAACAATCGGGCTTAACAATGGTCAAGGTTCGGACACATCCTAGACGAGCTTCGGGCCCAACAACGATCAAGGTTCGGACATACTCCAATCGAGCTTCAAACCCTACAGCGGTCAAGGTTCAAACACCCCACCTAGACTTCAAGCCCAGCAGCGGTCAAGGTTCGAGACATCCCTTCGTCGAGCTTCGGGCCCAACAGCGGTGAAGATTCGGACACCACACCAAGACTTCGGGACCTCCATGGCCAAGTCAAGGAACTTCATTTGAAATATGATCCGGTTACAAATCATCTTCGGGTAACACTTGAAAATATACATTCAATTATTAGTTAAAAGCTGTTAGTGCAGAAAATTTCAGCCAAGCTTCGGACCAAGAAAGGTCAAGTTTAGACACACCAAGCCAAACTTTAGATCCACGAAGCGGTCAAGTTCGAGCACCGCAGCTGAACTTCGGACTTTACCCCGAATCAAGTTCAAGCTCTCTCTCCAAGCTTCGGACTAAGAACGGTCAAGTTTGGGCACACCAATCCAAACTTCGGGTCTCTAGCGACCAAGTTCGGGAATCAACAATCTGGACTTTAGACTCCTTTAGTCAAGTCCGGGCCATGTCGAATTCAAGTCAAAAGATACAAAATTTCAAATGCATCAATTTAATCAGATTTTGAAGCAATGCTAATACCAGGTAAATGCCCTTTAGTGTCTACTTTGACCTTCGTTTTTAACTCGGTCAAAGTGGGGCTAACTCGTAGACACTCAAAAAGTGTCGTTCATTTCTCTGTTTTTATTTGTTGGCCCGATGATGAAATCCCGAGTCCTGTTTGATGATTTGGATCACGGATCGTGTTTGATTGGTGCGACGGAAGCCGAGTAAACCACAAAGAACCCGCAGCACCACATAGATAGTCCTTTGCCTTGGGTCGATCCAAAAATCTCCTTTTTCCTTCGGTTGATCCAAGACCGGGCCAAGCCTTCGGAGACAACAGAGTGCGAGTGCCGCATATCGGGGAATTCTAGACTTAGAATACTGTGTTTCACTTCAATCCAACTAGACCAGGAGTTGAAGGCCTCAAGACGACGTTAGATGCTGCATTTCATGATCACAAGCATCAAAGTGCTTGCGTTTTGACTCCAAGACAGTCCACCCAAGACTAGGAGTACGCACTAAGTTTCTTTATTTGGGTTTTGGTCAATTTGTATCAAACACCAAGTTTGATTACCATTTGGTCGGAAGAGAAATTGCCGAAAAGAATTGGAGTCTTAGAGAGGGCTGCCACCACCGTGACTAAGGCGATCGGGCGAGTAGGTCAAATTGGGGAAGGGCCAAGTGGTAAGGGGAAGGGCAATCAATCCCACATATTGACAATGAAACCGGATTTCAGCAAAAAAACGATTTAACCTAAACCAAAAACTAATTAGGGTAAAGCAATCGAAAAACAATAAAGAGCATATATGAAACATGTTTTTAGAATTAAACTTGCATAAATTATACAATTGCCTAAACAGATTAGGAATTTGATATCGGGAACAAAAACTTAACAACCGGGCTCTAATACCACTTGTTGGTATTTTAGAGAATACCTCAAATATGCGGAAGCTTCGATTTTCCAGTTAGAGCTCCACGATTTTGCAAGTCCTCAAAGTGTCGAGATCCACTTGTGTGCCTTCTCTTCGGTAGAACACAGCCCGTAGAAATGCCGGTGGCTACTAGAGTCATCGTTGGATAATTCACACCTTCAAAACCCGTTAACTTTAATGGTCTGTTTTATGTGAGGTAATGAATGAGGAATTTGGGAGAGAGAATTAGGGAAGAGTAACCGATGCTCTCTATTCGTTTAATCTCCGAGTATAATTTTGTGTTTCACTATCACCGAATTTAATAGGAAACAAATTCCTACTTATCCGGGAACGTTACTTAGATAATTAGGAGTTTTACTTAGTGGTATTAATGGGCCAAAGTGACTGTTCACGACCTTGGTCAATAGAGTCAAACACAATGAAAGGGAAATTGTCGTACCTATTATAAATAGGTTCCAATAGGATTTTGAGTTTGCCCAACCATTTTGTAATGTTCTTCAAAGGTGACTAATGCACTTACTGCTTGCTTACTATAAAAAAAAAAAAAAAAAAGTTTCGAAAAATAATTTAAAGCAAGTCGAGCCCCACCCAAACTAAAAGGTCTTTAGATGTCAATAATTTCAATTTGAAGTGTTGGATATCATTAATCCAAGTACTGATCTTCCATACACCACCATATAACACTTAAAATTTGAAGTTATTATTTATGCAACTTAACACCCAACTAACTACAACAGAGGTCCCAAGAAGGTGTCACTATTGTGCCTCACAAAGGAGAACACAAGGCTCATGAATTCGAACATGGTTCATAATAAATATTATATTAGTTAACAAATACTAAATTGTGAGATTTAGTGCGAGAAAGACACCCGAACCTGAGAACCTGATATTTTATATATATATATATATATAATTACATTTATATTCTTATATATTCTATATTATGCCCCTCAATCTGAGGGGACACACAAAAAATTGTTTCTATGTAATATAAATTGATGAGAAAGTAAACCTATAGTAAAAAAGTCAGCAACCTGTAATGAAGTATGGATATAACAAACTAAGAAATCCCATCAACAATTCGCTCTCAAACAAAATTGTAGTCCACACCGATATACTTACTACAATCATGTTGCATAGGATTAGCAATTATATACGTAGCACTAATATTGTCAGGATTAAAGCGCACAGATTAAGAAACTATAACTCCAAGATTGCAAAGAACCTTGCGAATCAAGATAGTCTCAATAAGTAATAAATAGCCTGATATTTAGCTTTTTTAGAGGACTTAAAAACTACAGGTTCTTCTTAGATCACCAGGAAATAAGGTTGGGTCCAGGGGCAGATCTAATGTACTGGAAGTGGTGTCGCTTGACACCACTCGTTTTTGAAAAAGAAAAATTACATACAAAAATAATAACAAAAATTATATATATATATATATATATATATATATATATATATATATATATATATATATATGTATGTATATGTATAGTTTGACACCACAAGATATCAAAAAGTGGTAAATGGTGTAATGGTGAACGGAGTTTATGTTATCTTCATTACTTGTGTTCAATTGCTAGCACAAGCATTTTTTCATTCCAGAAATACAGCTACAATCAATTTGCTACAGGGGTAATATGCGTATTTGTGTGGGTAACTTAAGGGCTGTTTGGTTCACCTATAGTGGAATGAAATGAAATGAAACCTAAAATTTGATAATAATGGAATGAGACTTGATTCATGAAATCAAGTGCTTGGTTCATATTAGGAATGAAATCAGAACTCAATTTATATTGTTTGATTTAGTTATGGAATGAAATCAAAACTATTTTTTTTTTATTACATTTCCCACAACTAAAATTATATTTTTCTTACAAATGTGAACAACCAATTCAGGATTTTTTAAAAATAAATTATATTTATTATTTTTAATTAATATTTTTTGTCAAATTTACGTACAAAAATTGCGGATCATTGTAACAAAAATATGAGAACCAAATCAAAATAACAACAAATAAACTTCATTAACTTTATTTGAAAATAGTTTCATAATGTGCACCAATTAAAATTAGCAAATAATATTCATGTTAACCTCCATCTATGTGCAAAAGTAATATTTCCTATATAAACTTTATTACTTACGTAACATTTGAAAAATTTAAAGTGACATATCAGAAAATAAAAATAAACATAAGCATATCTTATTAATAATTAGGATTTGATGTAAAATGGAAGAAAAGGGAATTTCATGAATTTTTTCGGAAAAAAAATCTAATTCATTGGAGGAATGAGATTTGATACATCTAAAAACTAGGAGGAATTAAAATCTGTGAATTTGGGGGATTTGATACTCATAAAAATCAAATCCCATCCCTTAAAAATTCAATCAAAAACAAATTATGTAAACTTGATATCTAAAGTTGTCAAATTGCATTCACAAACACTCCCTTAGTATGTATATTGAACTTAGGGTACTTTTTTTCCCCTTTGTTTCTCATAAGATATTTTAGTATTTTACGTAGATTGGGTTTTTTCATGTAAGTTTTGTATTGAGTAATAAAGGTGATTAAGTTTTTGACATGTTGGAAAAGAGAACAGAATGGCTGAGAGAAGGGATATTTTCACTACTACAAAAACGATATATAGCGACGGAAACTAGCGACGGAGTCTAGTCCGTCGCTAATTAGCGACGGAAACAGCGACGGAATCGGACATGTGTCGAGATAAAACCGGATTAGCGACGGAACTAGCGACGCAATTAAATTCCGTCGCTATTTTAGTCATTAGCGACGGACCTAACGACGGAAATTGAAAAATTAGCGACGGATTTTTGAAAAAAAGTTAAAATTTTTTTTTTTATAATTAGTGACGGAATCAGTCCGTCGCTATATATATTTTTAAAAATTTTTTAACTTAGCGACGGAATCAGTCTGTCACTAAATGTAATTTTTGATTTTTTTAATTAGCTACGGAATTTTCCGTCGCTAATTCAAAATTTTTAAAATTTTCAATTTGCCGCCTACTCGTAATTTGAAAAATATAAAAATTTTGAAATTTGAATTAGCGACGGAAAAATCCGTCGCTAATTCCATCGCTAATCCAAATTTTCAAATTTAAATTTGCCGCCTATTTCATTTTTCAAATTTAAAAAAATTCAAATTTTTAGTTGGCGACGGACGGTTCCGTCGCTGATTCCGTCGCTAAATTAAAATTTGAAAAATTTTACGTTGGTTGGTTATTAAATTTTCAAATGTGTTGAAAATTTAAAATTTTTAATTAGCGATGGAATTTTCCGTCGCTAATTAAATTTTTAGTAGCGACGGATTAAATCCGTCGCTATTTTCGATATAAAATCCGAACTTCAACGAGACTCGGCAAACATAAGGACAAATAGAAGTGGGAGTGTGAGAGAGCGAGGGAGAGGCGAATCGATCGTTCGCCAACGCCGTTCATCGCCCACCTCCGCCACCACCGTTCGCCGCCCGCCTCCGCCGTACACGTCACCAACTAACCACCTTGAACCTCTTGTAGGTATGCTTTTTCGATCTTCCCTCATTGTTGGTTGTATTGATAATTTACTTTGTTTACTATAAAATTTCACATTTTAGAGGATTTGATATAACTTATTTTGATAGGCATGGTTGGAATGAGGTAGAAGATGAAGATAACGAGAAAGAGGAAGAAGAAGAGGAAAAGGAAGATGAAGAACATAACTTGTGTTTGTATAATTTACTTTGTTTACTCTTGTTTTTATTTTCAATTAGTTTTTATGGATGTTTGAAGTTGGATTATTTATGATTTTTGTGTGTTGTATATGATTTTTGTATTTGAATTAAAGTTGAATTTGATGTTGTTATGTTACCGGATTGTTTTCGATTTGTATTTAATTATAGATTTTTGTATTAACCACTCAAAACTATACAAAATTGTAAATTTTTTTAAAAACAATTCGCTAAAAATCAGCGACGGAATCGTAAAATTCCGTCGCTGATTTTTAGCGACGCTAAAATCAGCGACGGAAATTTTCCGTCGCTAATTTTGAAATTCCGTCGGTAAATAACGTTTTCCGTCGCTATATGACGATTTTCTAGTAGTTTTTAGAATATATATATATATATATATATATATATTGTACTTCACTTGATTTGTGTATCCTTTGTGCTTAGCGATGGTAAAAACTCGGGTTCGCGTCAATTCAGGTTCGGATAATTCGGACATTCGGACAAAAACAAGTATACTCGCACTCTGTTCGATTTGCATATTTGGAGGCCCTTACCAAACCCGAACCCAAACCCGAACCTGAATGTTCGATGTCCGAACCCGAACGTCCAAATATCGTAATTTGTGATATAAACTTTTGAAAATTGAACTGAAAGTATGTATGTGACCGAACCCGAACCAGAATTTTCGATATCCGAACCCAAATGTCTGAATATTTTATTGAAAATTTTGTAAATTTTGGGCTAAATTATACCTAAACCTGAATGACCAAATGTCCGAACCCGATTGTCGATTGTCCGAATTTGTTCGAACCCGAATAAGTCACAAAATTCGGACAATCTAGACCTGAATTGTCAAACCAAACCCGACCCGAATTTCAATTCGGACATAATCAATTGTACGAATTTAAGATTCGGACAAAAATTTTGTAATTGGACCCATTTTTTGGGTCCGACAAATTCGGAGTATAGGGTCGGACGGATTTTTGCGAGCCCTACCTGTGCTACTTGCTCGAATTTTCTCCCAAACCCTAACACATATACACCCTCCGCTACTCGCCCTCCTTACCTCGCCCCTTATGTCTGCTCGAATTTTCCCAGTGGCCTATAACCTACCCACTCAACTAGCGGTGACTTCTCACAATTTGGTTGCGACTTTTGCTCCACTTCACTTAGTAGTTATTCTAATTTTCTCATTAAACTTTGATATTGAGGTTTATTTTTTGAATTGTGTTCTTTCTTACCATACTTGTGTTTAACTAAATTTAGTTTTGTGAATTAAGTATTGTTTTAGACTTTTATGGATTGCAATTATGCATTATTTGATTGTTTGACATTGTTGTTGCATGGAATCATAAGTTACTCCATGGTAATGAAATCTAAAATTTTTCTATCTTAATTTGATTAATTTTGAATTTGTGAAATTATTCAAATTGAGTAATTATAATGTATTAGTTTTTAAACGACGCTCTTATTACTTATTTTGAGGATGATATTTTCAAAAGTGTAAATAATGAGAAAATCATGTTTCGGTTTCAAAATATGAAACCTCATCGTGGACAACTATAATGTATTAGTAGTTTTATTTTATTTTATAATTATAACGTATTAGTTGTTTAATTTCATTTTTAGTACTTCAAATCTATAAAAAATCAATTTTAGTAATAATGTTAAACTTATATGTATATTTCTACGACTTTGACACCACTTAATTAAAATACTCGGATCCACCACTGGTATTGGATCCTAGAAAATTGCATATCCGAGTGTTAGAACGACATAAATTTTTACAATAAGCCTAATCAGCGTTAGAGTAGGGAACAACCAAGGACATAACCATAAACCATGCGCGAATATGGAAAAATTTGCTTGAGTCTATTCAGGTTTGGCTAATTATTTAAGTGACCCATTTAAATATTTAAAGGTCAATTTAGATTTGGTCAAATATTTTTAGAACCAATTTTGATAACAAACTTGTAATTCCAAACAAAAAATAACATAGCACCATAAAATGATGCAATTTCCTGTTACGTGTTGGTTGAATGATGACATTACAGCATAATAGTAGTAGTAGTAGTAATAATAATAATAATAATAATTACAATAATAATAATAATAATAATAATAATAATAATAATAATAATAATAATAAATAATTATTTTGATAGAGTAATAATAGTAATAGTTCGAAATAATAATAATAATAATAAACTAATAACCCACCGTATAAGGTGTTTGCATGATTATTCAATAGTGTCTTGGCTGGGTATAACATCTAAAAAATTGTTGCTGTTAGCAATCACATTTTTACGGTGAGATTTCCTAATATTAAGGACAGAGACCTTGAGCTGAAAAAAGGATTATGTTTCTTCGATAAGAAACCTCTCTTAATGCAAACTTGGCATGAGTTTTGTAAGAAAAATAAAAACGAGGTGCAATTAATGACTAAATTAAACAAACTTATGTGATATCCCGACGTGGTAATCTATTATCCTAAAACCGAATTTGCTCCCCTACACGGTACACTAAGGACTCATGAGCAATCGACCGCCATGGATGCACGACGAGTAGTCCGAACAGCGTACTAGAGCAAACGAAGTGAGAAACCTCGAACAATAACCTAGAACAATTTTAGAGAGGATGGAATTTTTGTTGTGTATTTTTTACGTGTTCGCAAACTAAGAGAAAGAGGCCTCAATTTATAGAGGGAGGCAGAGAGTGAAAACGTGCAAGAGAAGAGAAGAAGATTGAAGAAAAGGGAGGAAATCATGCAAGCTGAAATCAAGCAAGCTGAAAATAAGAAAGCTAAAATCAATTGATTTCGATCAAAGATTTTCAGCAATAAGAATAGTAATGGACACTTGCCACAAATAAATTTTGACTGCACGAAATAAAACCAGATTTGACTAAAAATTTAATCAAATAAGACACATGCCCATGCCCCTACCCCGCCCATAGCCCGGCCTAGCATGGCGGACAGGTAGTGCGCCCCAAGCTCATGTGGTGCAAAGACTCTCCCTCTACCAAGCTTTCTAGGAGTCCATAGAAGAGTGAGGTATAAAAACCCAAGACAAAGGTTACAATATTCCTATGTGGGATAAAAAGCAAGAGTTTTACGAGCAATTTCTCTCTCTCTCTATCTCACTATACTTTGAAGCATTTTCCAACAATCCCACATAATTCAAAGAATATAGAAAGGAAGAAAGAACTGAAAGGAAATTCGGGTAAAAGAAGAGAAGATGTCAACATACTCGATGTCTTTTGGACTTGAATCAGTACCTAGTGTTTACAGGTATGTCTTACATCCGTTAGGGTTGATTAATCCTATACGGTTCCGTAGTTGTATAGAGCAGATCGTGCACACTCATTTTCTCTTAAGATCTAAATTCCTCGTGAAATTTAGACGCATTAACGCCTTTGCGTCATGCCCGGATTCTCGTGAACGCTCTAGAATGTTTTTTAGCCCAAAACCTTTTGTAAGGGGCGGGTGACAACCCCATATTCACATTGGTGAGTTCCATCACGTGCATACTCGTCATTAAGAATCAAATAATTCATCCTTTACACAATTGACAAGTAAAAATACTACTACACTTTTATTTCTAGGAATAGGTTGTAATACATAAAATGTTTTGAGTTACTTCGTGATTTAGTTTGGCTCATTGAACTTGGACTCTTTGTCCAAGATGGGTATCCATCACGATTCACTCACTCGATGGGCTTAAGTCCAATTCCTTGTGCTGACGCTAGCGAGTACATTATCTTTAATCAAGTGATATCACGTTATCTCTACAAAGGCCTTTGGTGAAAGGATCTGCAAGATTCCTTTCAAATTTTACACACTCAAGTGATATCACATTATCTCTAATCAGATTTCTCACGATCTTATGCCGAAGACGAATGTGTCTCATCTTCCCATTGTAGGTGTGGTTGTTAGCCACCCCTATAGCTATTCGTGAGTCACAATGCATGGAAAGCGATGGAGTTGGCTTCCCCACAATGGAATATCAGGAGGCCTCTTAGCCACTTTGCCTCTTGACCTGCCAATTATAAAGTAATAAACTAAGATTCCATTGTGGATTTAGCAATGCAAGTTTTCTTGGAAGATTTCCAAGATATAGCACTACCTGCTAATGTAAACACATAGCCACTGGTTGAATTAATTTTATCATTATCGAAACCCAGTTGACATCACAATATCCTTCTAACACAGTAAGAAATGAAGTAAAGTGCAAACCCCAGTTAATAGTCCCTTTTAGATATCTCAATAATCTAATTAGGGCATTCCCGTGGTCACTATTAGGATTATGAGTATAATAACTCAATCTACTCACTGCATAAGCTATATCTAGACGAGTGTAGTTCATTAGAAACATTACACTACCAATAATTTCTTCATACTCACTTTTAGACACAGGGCTGCCTTTATTCTTTTTCGAATGAATAGTAGGATCATAAAGGGTACTCACAGGGGCACTACCAAAATGTCCAAATTTTTTAAGTATTTTTTCAACATAGTGAGCTTGATTAAGGCTTATCCCCTCTTTTGTCCTAGTCAGTTTAATACCAAGAATAATGTCCACCTCTCCTAGATCTTTCATGTCAAAGCATATACTCGTAAAGTTTGTGCGAGATACTATAATATCTAAGTTTGTTTTAAAAATAAGCATGTCATCCACATAGAGGCAAATAATTACACAACCATGCTCATTGTTTTTGGAATATACACATGCATCAGAATCATTGACATGAAAACCATTAGAAGACTAGAGTCAAATTTTTCATACCATTACTTTGGTGCTTGTTTCAATTGATAAAGAGATTTCACAAGCTTGCATACCTTATGTTCATGACCAGGAATCACAAAACCTTTTGGATGCTTCATGTATATCTCTTCCATGAGGTCACCATTTAGAAATGTTGTTTTTACATTCATTTGATAAATAACAAGATTATGTATGGAGGCAATAGCAATTAAAGCACGAATAGTGGCAACCTTGGTCACAAGAGAATAGGTATCAAAGTAGTCTAGACCCTTATTTTGGTTAAAACCTTGAGCCACAAGTCTAGCTTTAAACTTATTTATGGTCTTATCAGCTCTTAATTTTGTTTTAAATACCCATTTACTCCTAAGTGCCTTACATCCTCTAGGAAGGTCTATTAGGATCCAAGTCTCATTGCTCATAAGAGACTCTAGCTCACTATTAATAGCCTCTTTCCAAAAACTAGAGTTTATGGACTCAATAACTTCTGTATAAGTCTTAGAATCCTTTGTAAGGAGCGAAGTAAATTGCTTACGCTCTTCCGGATCCAATGTTTTCCTAATCTTAATTTCTTGGGGTTAATCAAATGACCCTAGATTAATCGTTATAGTTTACTCAATTATTGGTGAGTGATTTTCATGATCTTCCATAACTTTTATTAGTTCTTTAGGGATTTCTTATTCATCATTAGAGGCAAAACAATTAAAAGCAAGAAAAGGCAAAGAGTAAGCGGAAAAGTTCACTTTATTGAATGAAGTAACAAGTACATCGGACTCGAAATAGAACAAGAAATGATAGAATTGGGAAAAGAACTAGAAATAACGAAGGAGAAATACAAGCCCTAATACTAGACTCGAAAGAGGAGGCGCTCCTAGGTTGATAGCAAATTCTCGGCCCTCTTTGTCGTCAATCCAAGTGACATGGTTGGACCATTTAACATCAACGTCGATGATGAACCCGGACGGATCAAACCGTGGGTGCGACATAACTCGTGACAGCACTAAGACCGAATTCTTTTCTAAGTTACCCTCTTATCCGAATAGAAAACCGAAAAGATTATTCCTAGGGAGATTGGTCCAGTCTGGTGTGGACTGTCCCTTTTCAAGAAGGTAGGGTGCCTTCTTTTTCGGAATATAGCGATCCATCGAAAATCTCCAAATTAGGTACTAGGATGCCTTTTTCCTTGATATAGTAGGGCTCAGGAAAACCATAATAAGGGAAGTTATCTCTTTCTTTTAAAAATTGTCCATTGAGAGTATATGGAAAGGGCTTGATAGAGCGGACTGTGTAAGTTGCAGTCCTCTTAGTCTAAATTTCCCACTTGGCATGGGTTATTTCCTTACCAGTAAGTTGATATCTTAGCCCAAAGTTATAGTTATTAGTGGGTTCAAGGGGTGGAAAAGTAGGGTGGTATGCCCTTCGGACTACAACAAGACCTGGAAAGTACCCCTTCTTCCTAAGCATCGAATGGACACTAGGGTTGTTGTAAGGATTGAAGTTAAGAGGTGTTCATCCTTTTCTAAGGCAATGACAGATGTCGAATCCATATAGTTCCTCATCATTGGCATCGTGCTCGATTTCAACTACAGATTCTTTAGAAGTAATGGTAGCACAAACATTATCCCCGTTGACGAGTTATAACTTGACCTTTGACAATCATCTTAAATTTCGATGCATTGTAGAGGGCACTACACGATGATCATGCAACTAAGGGCGTCCTAGAAGTAAATTGAAGATAGCTGGGATATCTAGGACTTGGAATTCAATGTTCCTTTTTACTAGCCCTATATTAATTGCCAAGATCACTGTTCCCAGGATTGTTGTTTTAGAATTGTCGTAAGCTCGAAGATGGACGAGTGTGGTTAGAGAGTTATTACTCCCTAATAATTTCGAAACTTCTAGCAATTTTCCAAGTACATACGTTTACTCGCTGATACATTATCTACCAAGGTTAGGGGAACAAACTTGTTGATGCAAGTTATGGTTAAGCAAAGGGCATTGTTGTGTGCAATGCCTTCTTTTGGGAGATCCTTTTGATCAAAGGTAATAGTTCCATCCGCACTGTTAACCAATCCTACCATTTCCTTTGGTGTGGTTTCGAAGAGACTTCGATCTTACTAAGTGCATCAATCAAAGCCTATCTATGTTTCTAGGAAGCAGATATTAATTGCCAAATTGAGATATCAACCTTTAATTTCCGGAGTTGCTTAATGATTGGGTCTTCTTCTTATGTAGCTTTAGGCTCTTTTGGGACTTCCTAAGTCTATTATGGACCCTAGGGTATATTGTGCCATCCGGATCTAGTAAGGAATTGGACCGTGGGACTTTTAGCATCTTCCCAAAATTCTTCTTCTTCTAAGGGTGGTGTGCCCTAGAAGTCATCACTATTGTTGTCACCATTGCTTCTTGTTTTATAGACATCTTCTTCATCACTCACCCATAACCCCTGGACTTTTGGATCTAATAAAGGTAAATTGAGAAGCCATTTAGACTCATCGAGGTTTCGGATAAAAATAGACAGATCCCACTGACCTGGATTAGGTTAAGTGAAAATGGCTAAGGTGTCGCTAAAAGTATTTTTTTGTTTAAGTTTTTGGGCAACCTTAGGCGAGGCAGTTGGCCATTTCGAAACATGCTTTCTAGTTTGTTCTTGAATGTCCAACACTATTCGGTATCGTGTCCTCATGCACGATGGCATTTGTAAAATTTTCTCGCATCCCAATTTTCGGATTGTTTCGCGGTTTCGATTCTCGCTCTAACGGGCGGCAATTCTATCTTTCCCTTTTCCAAGAGGCGGTTAAGGGCTTTAGTGTAAGTAGTATCAATAAGAGTGTAGTCGGTACACTCGTTGAGGGCGTTGACATCTCGCACCCTTGCTAGCATTGCTCGTAGAGGTTTTCTTATCTTTGGAATGATAATTACCTCATACCTGGTCACAACTTTTGTGGTCACGGTAGACAACTCTTCTTCTATTAGCAAACTAGCATCTCTAAGGGTTAAAAAGTTTAGCATGGGTAAGAATTTAAGGTGCTCATTATAATTGGGCTGAAGGTTTTTCATGATGATCCTAACTTGGTCTTTCTCGGAAGGTCGGTCAACCATGTGGGCAACCTTTGCTCTCCATCCGGTGAGGAAATCTTTGAAGCTCTCCTTCTCAACTTGCTTGATTAATTCCAAGTCCTTAAGGGTGACAGGAAGATCACCGTTATAAGAGTATTAATGGAGGAACTCCTTGCACAAATCAGTCCAGGTTGGCAACCTTGCGTGGGTCGACCGCATTGTACAACTTCATTACATCGGTATTAAACATCGAGGGAAGATAATGTATTAAGTGTCTTCAGCAATGTTCTTAAGAGTCATTGCTCCCAAAAAGTTGTGTACGTGATGATGGGGATTCTCGGAACCTTTGAACTTGATATGAGGCATGGTAAACTTAGGAGGTAGTTTACCTTGAGGGATTGAAGTGAATCCCTTATGAACGAAGTAATGATTACTGAACATGGATTACTCTGTTAACATTTGTTCTATTCGATCTACACGTGGATCAAGCTGAGGCTTGGATTCACGTTTTGGGATTCGTGTTTGGGACTCTATCGAGGAGATAAGTTAGGTGGAGGCGGTGGAACCGATCCTTCTACTTTTCTCAAATGTGTGGTTTTCTCATCTCTCTTCTTGTCCTAAATAGCCCTTATAATAGTCTTAATATCCCTTGATATAGATGACATTTTCTCCTCTTGATCATTAAATCTAGTCTTCACCGGGCTATATTCTCATTAAGTAAACCGAGATTAATAGACTACTCTAGGTTTAGATCCATTGGAAGGGAACTCTTTCTAGGTACTTGTCTTATGGACAGGAATAGACTAAGAGGGTGTAGTGTGCATCGAAGCTTGTCGCATCGGTGTAGACCGCGGAGTGGAAAGAAAACAAGATGTGTCGGATTCCTTGGTGAGGCGTTCTAATCTTTTAGAGCTCGGATTCCGACAATACTCAATTGTCATAGACTTCCTTATTTTGCAGCCCAAAGGATGAGATTTAGGACCATGTAAGAGAAGATCACTTTTGGGAGGCGGGGACTTAAGCACGAGATTCGAAGAAACTAAGGATGCTTTTATTTGGATGCACATAAAGAATGCGATGATGAAATAATGCATGACTTAGTTGAGATGACGATCTAGCTAATGAATGACTCGATCCTTAAAGAAAATATGATTTCTATTCTAGCTAAATGATGATTCCATTCCTTATATTTGCAATGAATTTAATTTGGGCTAAATGAAAAAATGCAAATGCAAAACAAACTTACCTAATATAGGATGAATGCAAACAAACCTACCTAATATGAAATGAATTTTATTTGGCTAATGCAAATGAACTTACCCGAGATGAATGTAAATGTCTAATGCAAATGAACTCACCTGAGATGAATGTAAATGTCTAATGGAAATAAACTCACCTAATATAAGACGAATTTGGCTAATGCAAATGAAACACCCGAGATGAATGTAAAATGTCTAATGCAAATGAAACATGGGAATGAAAATGGAAAAAGTCCAAGCGAGAGAAAAACCAACCGACCAAAGATAAAGGGGATCTTTGATGAGGCCTCTTTTGGACTAACAAGCAATGACTACTTAGATCGCTTCAAGAAAATTTTAGTATGACTCGGAAATGCAAATAAGGAATAACCCTAGTAGGAAAAGAAAAGATATTTTTACTTTTGGTTAAATACACATAATGGACAGACTCTAGGAAAATTTATTAGAGTGTTTTATTTTCACCCATGCAAGGGCTAATCAGCACTCCTCGCCTATTCCTAAAGGCTCAAAAGCAAAGGATTAAATCTAAAACACACACACAATCAAGCATGAAAATAAAGTCCGAGGGACCATCTAATAGTCAAAAGGTTCTATGTTCAAAAGAGGTTGAAAAGGTAGGATACATGGTGACTCATATTCTGAGAATTTGGTCCTCCATGTGGGACACGGCATGATAATCAACCAGAATTCTCGGTGCCTCTCGGTGAACCAAACAGTTTGACCCAACAGCGCCGCTACAAGGGAAAAGGTATCGTTTCCTTGGGCAATCAAGCCTAGTTGGGCCCGCCTAAGATCCAGTGGGAGCCTCATTCCAAAAAGGGTAAAAAGGGGGTAGAATAAACTTTTTCTAGGGTCCAAAATAGTATTTAAACTAGTTCAAAGGTTGCTAAATGCGGGACGCCTAATGCAAGCATATCATTAAAATACACAACTCAAATTTTCAAGTTTCGCCCTCTTAATAAATGATTTATCCCCAGTGGAGTTACCACTCGTAGGAACCACTGACCGGCCGGGGCGCGTTGAGCTTTCCCACTCGCATCGGGTCTCTTTCTTTTAATGATTGATTTTTAACATGGTTTTTGAAACTCGATTTTAGAAAGTGAGGATGAACCTTTTATTAAGATTTCCAAATTTTATTAAATCAAGTTAAAATAAATCAGATTGAATTTATTGGCGTTTTATTAATTATTTTAATTTTATAAATTATTTCAAAATTCGCAGGATATTATTTCCTAATTAAAGGACAAATAAAATTAGAAACTAGGGTTTCTGCCGTGAGGCTTCAGGTGCGAACCTATATGAAAACACCGGTCCGGACCCAAGTCTCAACCACTAACCACCCGAGTGCAAGCAATAGCCTACACTCGATGGTTGCCAAGGCCGACCATAAGCCTAGGCTAACACAGTCAATCTCGGCCTCCGGCCTGGCGAGCGAATCTAGGTTCCTTTTTTTACCCTACATCCGAGAAAATAACCGAGATGTAATTTTTAACAAGAATAAAATAAAAAGGAGTCGCCATTCGGTTTTAGGAAGAAAACTAACAAAATAAAAAATAAAAAAAATGCTCTTTCGATCTTAGTATGGAAAGACTAAGACCGAGAAAAGGCTAAAATTGACTCCATCGGTCTTTAAACCGAGAATCGGATCGGGAGCGAAGGTACGAAATGTAGAGAAAACCCTTTCATTCCGCCCGTCCGAAGACGACCATTACTAGTTTGAGTAGTATATTAAAATAACGTACTACACACAAACATACAACATGCTAAAACGATAAATAAAAGCAACCAAACAGAAATAAAAGAAAAGCAATAAAGAAGAGCGGAAAATAAAGAAAGTTACATTTGGCGGGAGGAATTTAAATAAGCGATTACATCTCTTTAATCCACAATACTGGAAAGCGATAAAGAAAGTATAAAAATAATATAAACGAGTTTAAAGGCTGAACAATTGCCTTTATGTTGTCCCACCTTGCTAATCCGGATCTCTACGCTGGATCTATTGATGTGATGTTGAATAATCAAAGAAAAGGGCTTGTTTTTGTGAACTACGTATGTAGGGAATAGGAAAGATCAATTAAATAAGTGTTGAGAGATCAGAATAACTAAATATTCTTTAGCTCTTTGCACGGATTCAACGGTGATAAGTAGAAAAAGATGGATGGTTGATAGTAATGAGTAACGTTTAGGTATGAGTGGTGCTGGTTTGCTTTTTGCAACATTACACATAGTAGAAAGTTATATGGGAATGAGAGCCAAGGCACTCTATTTATAGGGGAGAACCTCGATCACAAACGACCTAGGGTTTGCATGCAGCCTGCCATCTAAAACAACAGAAACAAAATCGGGCCAATAAATCAAGAGATTGAACTGGATAGAAAGGATAAAACCGGATAGAACCCGGTTTACGGGTGCTGCGCATGTGGACTCTCCTAGGGTTTCGTGCCCTACCGTGTTTCCAAAGGATTCCCTAAGCTAAAACACGGTGTTTCACCTAAAACTTTGGGGTTGCGGGTGCCGGCTGCGACGTCGTTTTGAGGGTAAAACCTCCTAGTCTCATGTGGACTATTTTATGGGGCTTAAACGCAACAGTTTGATGCTCGTGAACATGAAATGCAATGCTTTAATGCCGTCTTCAAGTCTTCGACTCCTTGTCCGATTGGACAAAAGCAAAATGTGGTATTCTAAACTTATAATTTCCCAGCACACAGCTGGACTCTGTTGTCTTTGAAATCTTGGCCCGGTTCTTGGATCACCCGAGAGAAAGGGGATTTGTGAACCGACCCAAGGCAAACATTGTTTATTTAGTGTTGGAGGTTCTTTATGGTTCCTGATTTATGTCGCACCAATCAAATCACATTCCGAGATCCAAATCCTTAAATAGGACTCAGGATTTTATCATCAGGCCAACAACATAAAATACAGAATTAAAGAGATAGGAGATGACACTTTTTAGGTGTCTACCGTTAGCCCCACTTTGACCGAGTCTAAAAGAGGAAGGGTTAAAGTAGACACTAAAGGGTACTTACCTCGATTTTTGATATTAGGTATTGTGTGATGCTTGGAATTGGTTGTAATTGAACCCGAACTCCAAAATGGGGCCTGGACTTGATCGTGATCCATGCGTTCTAAAGTCCGGTAAGAGGATCCTAAGCTTGGCTTGATTAAAGCCCGAAGCTTGGTATATTTTGATGCTTGAAACTTCAATCGTTCTTTGATCTGAAGTTTAGCTAAATGATCTGCTGTACTAACATACTTGTTAGTGTAAAATCAAATTGACAAAAGTTAAGTGCTTTGCCTAAATAATTCGATCGAAAAAGACTGAAAATATGATTCGAAAAAGCTGGTTGGTGGGCCCAAAACTCCCATTTGCATGCACAAGATGCCAAAGAGCCACATGCCACGATTGATGGGACTTTATAAGCTAGGTGGACATGCTAGAGCTGTAAAGTTGTCGCTAATGGGACATCACGGTGCCTCGTGGCTAGTGCCTGGTCAGCCTTTTGTAGGTGTGGCCCCGAGCATGTTCTACCGGATTCCCTTGGTCTCCCACCACTTGCTTAACCCTTGTCTTGTATGGTTGGCTGCCTTGACCAAGTTTGACCATAAAAGGGGTCCTTGGTGTGTTCATTTTGTACACTTATTCCTTCTCTTGCTCTTGCATTCCTCTTGTTCTCTCTTACTTTGCTTCTCTTTGAAAACTTTTTTGTTTCCAAAAATCTTGCCTTCAAAATGTCTAAAAGAAAAGCTCATCTTCTTGGAAGGTTGAGAGCTGAAAAACTCGTCCAAGATAACTACCTCGAGCGGGAATAACGTCAATAAAATGAGTGGAACCCAAATGACATCTTGGTGGAGGTTGATAATCATGCTTATTCCCTTGCCATCACTCCTTTGGTAAGCTAGTTAGCTTGAGTTTCGTCCTTTACTCATTGAGAATAGCTCTTCAACTAAAAAAATCTTGTTGGATTTTTGCCTTGCAAAAGGCTCGATTCAAAGTAGTGGAGCTATCCCTACATTCATGGAGACATGCAAGAGGATGAACTTTCCTCTAGAAGATGTTATGCATAGTGCCGGGTTTGCTCCTTAATTAGTGGAGTGCTAATTTTATTGAGCTTTTAGTGAGTGCTAATTGTCCAATCATTCTTGTAGAGACGCCGATCTGGAGCACCTCCCTCCGGTAGTCTTCCTGGTGTACCGGGACATAAACACACCTATCCGGCCAACAAGCACCTTTTAGTAGTATTGCTAAACAAGGTTCTTCACAAAATTCTTCATGGCGCGCACATCATAGGAGTGCTTCCGAGGCAAGGTTCTTCACAAAATTCTTCATGGCGCGCGCATCATAGGAGTGCTTCCGAGGCGGGACCGAGCACTTCCGATGTAGGACCTAACTTTTCCGAGGAGAGTTTAAACATCTTGCCCCTGTAGGCTTTCGATCGTCACGGAAATCCTCCTTATTTCCCTCGGTCTTTGTACAGCGGGCCAACCATGGATCTTCACAATCTTGGGACCATGCAGGTAGCTCTTATCAAGGTGATGAAGGTGGTCGGTTATCCATATCCATCTTGGAGGACTTCGGGAATTACATCTTTGATGATGATTCGATGGCGATACTTAGAAGATTCCTTGCTTGCTTCCATTGTTGATGATTAGGGAGTCATTTGTAGGGTGTTTTTATTTAGTATTTGCTTTGCAATGAGGACTCTTATGCAATGGGATGAAATACAAGACTCAATTCTAAGAAATGTGTTCTTTTATTTCATATGATGCAAAAGGACTTAAGGAAATTTTGCAAAGACAAATCGAAAAAAATGCACTAGCCCCCATTCCCCCAAAAGAAAATAATAAAAAGAAAAAGGGAAATCTCAAGTGCATGGTCCAAAAATATCGGAAAAACAAAAGGGTTGGAGCATAAAAGAACACGGCCGAAGGAGTGCTCGGGCTAAAGAAACCCACGAACAGGGCTTGACCACGGGGTGGCCGGCGCCCACCACCCTCGAAATCTAGGCGCCGACGATGATAGTGATCGAGTTGTAGTAGGATTCCAAAAGCTCTCGAAAGCTCCTATAAATAGGATCCCCGTCGGTGTTCAAAAAAAGTGCCAAACGTAAAAACCTTTTGCGAATTAAACTAAGATCATATCATTTATTGTCTTCTATTTCCTTCTAAAAGACAATGGATTTCATGATTGTGTTAACTCTGGTGGATGCATGAGATGAGTAACGCTGATCTGTAACAACCTGACCCTAAATCACATTATTTATTTTAAATCACATTATTTATTTTATTAATTACACTATTTATATAATTGAGCGCGTGCACTTCAATTCGATATCTTATATTTAAACTATTTTTATTTGTATGTTATGCGGCTAAGGCGACGAAGTGGCCCTAATAAAAATCTCATAATAAGATTTTAATTTGTGAACATCGTTATTAAAAACAAAATTAAAAGTAACAATAAAAGAAATCAAAATAAGTAAATAAAGAAATAAATCAAAATAATAAAATGACGAAATTAGATTTTTCTAAAGAAAAATCCAGGAGAAAGAATTCTCTGGAATATGTTAGAAAGATTAAAAATGTTCGGGCTCATCCTCTCTCTCCCGTGTTCCTTCGTTCTTCCCTTTCCCCTGCTTCCTCTGGTTCCCTCCTTCATTCCCCCTCTGCCTCTCGCTCTGTTATGGCCGGCTCACGGCCTGGCCGCCGGACGCCACCAACGCCGGCCGAAGCCGGCGCTAGGCGCTGTCCGGCAGCGCCGGCTCACCCTCTCACGCGGTGGCTCTCTCTCTCGCTCTCCTTCGCGCGCCTCTGCACTTTCCTCTCGCCTCCGTCTGCGGCCTGCTCCCGGCCATCGGGCGCCTCAACGCCGGCCAGAAGCCGACGCCGGCGTCGTCGGGAGACGCTGACACCTCACTCGCCACCGCTCTCCCTCTCTTTCGCTGTCGCTCGCGCACGGGCGGTTGCCCTGCCTCCCCACCGCGGCAACCCCTTCTGCCGCCAACCACCATCCGCAACACGGCCGTCGAAGCTCGATGCCGGTGCTGCCCCACGATCGCCGGAGCAACCGAGCACCCCAAAATCCTCTCCTTGACTCCTCCTCCGTGAATTCGAAGGTAAAACCTCAAACCCTAAATTATTACAGTTTGTCATTTACTCGGTTGTTGTAGTTGTGAAATTGAATTATCGGATTTATAGACATGTTTGTGTAGTAAACTTAAAGATTAATTTGGGGAAAATTCGAATTAGCGTGGAGGATTTAGGTTTAGTGTTGTGGTGAATTGATTGCACGAATGTGAATAAATGCGATTATTTTTGGGAAATTATGAATTGACAAATGAGATTGAGGAGGTTTTATTAGCGAATGGAACAATTTGGTGGAACTATTACGTTTTGGAAATGATTGAGCAAACGAAGGAGAAGGGGTGCGTAGAAGTTGAAATTCGATAATGTACAAGTATACATGCATGGAAAATAATTGAGTATTAGGTTGCCTAATTGCGATTGTGAATGTGAATGTTATTGTGAGAATAAGGCTCATGACCTTAAGTTGGTATATGAATGAAATTTTGAGCAATTTGGGTAATTATAAGGCCTACCTATGGAAGGGCGTCATTAGACCGAATAATCGCTTAGCTATGGGCTTAAATTCGATAAGTGAGGAATGAATTAAAAATAAGTGTTTGGGCATGTATATTTATATACACCATTTTCAATCCAAGTCAACTAACAAATCGAATAACACCAACATCATTTGGGTATTTAGTTAACCTAATCAACTTCTTTAATTAATAGGAATTGTATTCAATAAGCGCGAGTAGAGCTGAGCAATACAAACATTAATTTAATCGATTTTCATACGAATATAAGAAATGAAGTACATTGTTAAAGCTTATACAAATTCAAGCATTAAAACTCAAGAAAACATTATTAACTTTAGAAATCCATTTTAAACGGAACTCGAGGCCACTTCGTTGCCGAATAGTCGATGACTCAAATTTACGCAAAAGGGGAGAAACAAATATTCTCAATTCGAGTACGTTCATTGCTCGTACCTTGCGAAAACTCACATGTTTCATCAAATCTCAACATTTCTCATATATACAACTAATAATGAATCATTTGCAAATTAAGTTTTGCCACCTAATCAAGTGGTCCCCGCCTAATTATCAATTATCGGGGCTTATGCCCATCAATTATCAATAATCGGGGCTTTATGCCCAACCCGTGCGGCTTCAACTCGGGTTCTCGGTCGGCCCGGGAGGTGTGCACCTTACTAAGATCGTATCGATTATCAAGGGGCTCTACTTTCGGATAATAACCAGCAAGCAAGTTTTACTAACATTCTCTCCCCCGATTTCAAACTAAAATGAATTGAAATGCGCGCGCTCAATCAATATATTCTTCAAAGTTATTTTACGGTGCGGGAATGTTCGTGCTGAGTTTCGACTCACTCTTCCAAACATTTTATTGTTTTTGTTTTTAGGGAAAGCATGTGTGAACAGCTCATTGCCTAGGAGGTCCGCCGCAAGCAAAACTTAGCTGGAAATATCGTTATCACCGATCCGTGATGGACCTAGAAGCTCACGAGTGATTTTTCTCCACATCGGGTTTTGGGTTTGCCCTTGGAAGGTATTACATATGGCATATTTTCGGATAGTCCGTTGAAGGGGTTTGCATAATGTATAAAATGTGACAAAAATGTATGTTGGGAGTTGGTTTAATGATGTGGTATAATTTAACTCTTTGGGACACCAATATTTACTCTTATCGAGACCTGTACAAGCATAAGTAATTGAAGCAAGCCTCCTTATATACATTCTATTTAGCTCTGGTCCTATTCCTAGGACGGCGGTAACGCCTCCGGTCGTTAACTTCCGCTGCGACCATACTTCATATTCTCTAATCGGGGATTATTAAGTAATGGTGATTGGGGGCGTTACAGCGACGGATCGGGGTTATCAAATTATGGGTTGAACATCCTATTCAACATTCGCCAAGTAAAGGTCTACTTGGACTTTCTTAAGGGTTGTTGTGGCCTTTTGGGACCGTCACCATCATGTCTTCGAGGTTTGGGGATAAGGAAATGAGCCCCCGCTTAAAGAATTCAATGTTATAGTAGGTAGCTATAGGCGTACAAAACAAATTATACCCAAATCGTCGGTAAACCTCTGCGAGACTTACAAATACTTGCTTAAACTAAGTAATAAGAATCTAAGGTGGATTCTTATTGCGAAATGGGTAAATTTGATCAACTCTGACGAAGTACTATCGGCACATGTATGCCTATTCCGAGGCAATCATCATCTTAAGGCGGCGGGCTATCATCACCGGTCCGATCGGTGGATTTTTGTTTGTTAGAGGTTACGGGGACATGGCACCAACGGTACTACTCGTGTTTAGTTGAACAATTAGAGAATTATTGTTCTCTAACTCCCCTAATAGTTGCTTGAGACAATCATAGGTTTAGATCGGGTTGAAGCGAACTCGAGGAAGATTTTTCCGGGAGCCCCTGTTGTTGCGGGTAAGCACATAACCACCGACGGGACCGGAGAGCATAAGCCTGTCGGTGGCGCCGGCCATAGGATGGCGAGTCTAGCATCACCGAGGCTAAGTTGCCCTCGGCAAACATCGCGTTCTTTCTTTTATTTTCGCTCTTCTTCGTTTTTCGCTACTAAAAATATTTTCTTTTTATTTGATTTTTCTCCTGTTGGACCTAAAAATTGGACTTTGGTCCTGCAAGACACTTATTTTGATTTTGCATCCGTGATGTGCGGATCTGGTTAATGGAGCATCTAAAGTTAATTCGAGGCTCCACTAAAAGCCGATGCATACTTAGTTATACACTTACGCTAGTGAAAATGAGAAGAGGTGGTAGCCGATCACCCGACTTCTTGGAGGGAGGAGTACCTCAAAAATCACAGCAATGATATAGCATTTTAAATCAAGCACTCTGGAAGGTGTCCCGATTCAGGACACACACTATGTAGCATCCCTTTGTATGTTTATTAGGCCTAGAAAGCAGCACCTATTATTTCCCGATCATGTATTGCGGAAAATAGGAAAAGAGCAAATAATTCCCTTATTGGATCGCTTACGGGCCGCTAAAGGGTTTGGTAACTCTAACTGAACAAAATCTTGGCCCAAATATTGGATGAACCTACCAAAGTCTGTTGACACCTCCAGGCAAACCTAACACTTCTGTTTCTCCCTATTATCTACAATAAATAATAGAAGTGGATCCCCAATGGCGTAAGGCACTGAAAGCCGAAAGGTGGATCCTGAAGAGGTTGTCCCTGTTGCTGCCCCTCTCTAAATTCACGAAATAATCCCTCGAGTGGTTGAACGCGTCCGGCGAAGAGAAGTTGAAGCCAAAAAGTCGAAGATAGGAGGGCCCGCAAGATTGAAGAATTGAAGGAACGCATCCGGGATGACACGGTTGAGTCTAGTGACCCCAAAGGAAAGAAAGTAAAGTAGACTAGGGCTTAGATCTTAGGATAAAGTAAAAGAGAAGGAAGTTTAGTTTTTCCTCTTTAGAGCAAATTTATTATTGTTTTACAAGTAGTATGCTTGTAATGATTTCCCTTTATTAGCTATGTAATTAGGTAAGTGGTATGCTTACCTATTATTAAATTAAAGTATTATGCTATATTTTTATTTTTTATTACTCGCCTAGAGGTAATAATAAATAAATAAATTGGACCGCCAAAAATAAAACACGTAAACAAATAGCCTGCCCGAGAAATAAATAAGGGAACCATCTAATTGAACTGTTAAAAGTACATTGCAGAGTCAAAAGAAAGAACGCGGCCCGGTCGGCCCACCGTTGTCCGGGTGGTGGCCGGCGCCCGCCATAGCCTGGCCTAGTTGGGCTGGGCCCGTCCTATTATCTAAGGTCATGCTAGACATAATACTTCTTCAGCTTATCTAAGTTCGTGTACTTGGAAAATCTCTTCCCCAACTAAATTAGTTAATTTCACCGCTCCGCTAGGTAAGATCTAACTAAGTACAAATGGGCCTTGCGAATTAGGATTAAATTTCCCTCATGGAATCTTCAATTTGTACATTTCGAGACTTAACTTTCTTATTAAATGCCCTAGATATACGCGCTCGGTACATTTGGACATTGTGCAAGGCGTTGAGGCACCTCTCATCCAATAACACTAGCTCTTCATAGTGTGCTTTAGCTCATTCCGCTTACGGAATTATGTTTTCAGCAATTATCCTTAATGAGGGAATGACAATCTCGATTGGAAGGACTGCATCCATGCTATAAACTAGGGAGTATGGCGTTGCTCTGTAGAGGTTCTATTATAAGTTCAATAACCCCACAAAGCGAAAGGTAGCTTATCGGGCCAATCCTTATAAGTAACTGTCATCTTCTCCACTATTTTACGAATATTTTTATTAGCGACTTCAATCTGCTCCATTAGTCCGAGGGAGATAGGGGGAAGATTTATGATGTTGGATCTTGTATTTGTCCGGCAAATCTGCTACCTCCTTCTTAAAATGACTACATGATCACTAATTAGCTCATGGGGCACCCCATAACGACAAAGATATTTCGGGTAATGAATTTGGCTACTGTTTCGAGGTCAAGGTTGCATAAGAGGCCACCTTTACCCATTTTGAGAAGTAGTCAATTGCTACTAGCACGAATCCGTGACCACCTATTCCCTTAGGGGTCACCTTAACAATAATGTCTATTCCCCAAACCGAGAATGGTCGGGGTGAAGCTAAGGTTGTGAGAAATTATGGTTGTTGGTGTTGTAAATTTTCATACACCGACATTTGTGGCACCTTCTAACAAAATCATGGCGGATCGCCGCCATGGTCGACTAGTAATATGCGAGTCTCCGAACCTTCCGGACCAACATCTTACCATTCATATGAGGTCCACACTTCTCGCCATGAATCTCTTCCATGATGTACTTTGCTTCATGTTAGTTGACACAAAGTAAGCTAATCCCATAATTAGTTTTCTTATATAGTTGCCTCCGATTGATGAAGAATTGGGCAGCCAACATCCTGAAGGCTCGTTGGGCTCTAGGTGTGGAGTCCAAGGGATATTCTTATTTATCCAAATATTAATAAATGTCATGATACCAACTGGTATGGTCAGTATTAGACATTTCTAACGTACATACATGTGTGGGGTGACTCGTCGTTCAATGTGGATGGGCATTGAATGAATGCTAATAAGGATATTGATCATGGATGATAAATTAGCTAATGCATCCGTAATTGGTTATCATCCCTAGGAAGGTAAGTGAAAGAGATGTTCTCAAAGCGTTTAGATAATTATATCGGATATGCTTGGTAGGGTACCAAGGCTTCACTATGTACCTTCCACCTTTACGAAATCGATTGATGATTAAACTGGAGTCACCAAAAACCTTGATATTCTTGACTCCAATCTCTGTAGCAGCTTCAAGTCCTGTGATGCGGGTTTCGTATTATGGGGCATTGTTGGTGACTTCGAAATCTAGTTTGACTGAAATGGGAGTATGTGGTCCCTTCGGTGAGAGTAGAAGAATCCCTACTCCATAGCCCTTCGATTGGAAGCGCCATCGAAGTACATGTCCAAACGTCCACCTCTACTTGTAAAATATCTTCATCCGGAAAAACAAGGTGTTCAGGTTGCGATTCTGGTATGGGTAGATCGGTTAAGAATTCGACACATCCTTCCTTTGATCGCTTTTGAGGGACGAACTTGAGTTCAAATTCCGACAGACATGACAATCCATCTTGGTATCTTGCTACCGATAGTTAGTTGCTCAAGTATGTACTTAATAGGATCCATAGGTGCCACCACATATACCGTGTGGGCTAACATGTAGTGCTCGAGCTTCTTAGTAGCCCGGACTAGTGCCAATGATGTCTTCTATAATGGCGTGTATCTAGTCTTATAATCTAGGAACTTCTTACTTAGGTAGTAGACCGCGCGTTCTTCTTTCCCGTCTCTCTCTTTTGCTCTCTCTCCCCCTCTCCCTCTCTCTCTCGAGTTTGTCTTCTCTGCTCACTTCCTCTCTCGTCCCCTATTTCGGCTTTCATCCTCGACTTGTTCCGCTTTTATGCTCTTGAGATTTCTCGGTCTCTTCGAATACCCTTTTTCTTCTCCGCCACTTTCGACGTCTTAGACCTCACATTCTTCCTCAATTTTCCCATATTCGACAAGCTCACCAGCTACCAGAATCTTGGGACCATGCTTAAACGCGCACTTTGATGCTCGAGATAATAAGGCGTCGAATATGGGAAAATTGAGGAAGAATGTGAGGTCTAAGGCGTCGAAAGTGGCGGAGAAGAAAAAGGGTATCCGAAGAGACTAAGAAATCTCAAGAGCATAAAAGCGAGAACAAGTCAAGGATGAAAGCTGAAACAGGGGACGAGAGAGGAAGTGAGCAGAGAAGACAAACTCGAGAGAGGGAGGGAGAGGGAGAGAGAGAGCAAAAGAGAGAGACGGAGAGAGACTCGGAGAGAGCGAGGGTGTCGAGGTTAAAGGGGAGAGGAGGGTGGAGATAATATAAAGGTATTTTCGTCTTTTAACTATTCCGGTCAACTTTAAATCCCAAGTTTAACTACAATTGTAATATATCGAGTAAAGTCACGGGGTTAAAAATTATTTTTCATAAGACATGAGTAGAAAAATGATTATCGCATAGTACGAGGGGTACGGATGTTAATAATCCTTAAACGATATGGTAATATTCGTTTAGCCAAAGTTTTAACGTCTGGGATTGAGTAGATTTGCTTAGGGATTCGTCCTAGTCAAATTGTGTCATATGTACGAATGAATTTTCTATTAAGAAATTGATATTTTCTTTCCGCCAAAAAACTTGAATAGATGGAAGATGAAGTTGATCGCCATATATATATTAGAAGCTCCAAATAGATTGTCACTTTTTTAGGTTATAATATCACGAGTTTAAGTATGATAGTAAATACAGATAATAACTTTCACATGCATCGACCAAGATTAAAACTAAAAAGTTTTTGACTCGAGTAATTGGCTCATTTAATCTGTGTTGTGTTTTGATAAAAAGAATTTATTGTTCAAAAGATTGATCTATATTTAGATGTGCTGGGATTTCTTTTTAATGCTGCCATAATTTTCTTTTTTCTTTTGACCAGAGGTAAGTAATATAATTAATAAGTAGCGATTTTCAAAATACTAGTTTTTAATCCGTGCGTTGCACGGTTGTTTTTAATTTACTTGGTGATGGTCATTTTTTAAATCTTATTTTTGATGTTGTATACATGTGTTTTGCATAGTTTTGTTTTTTTAATGAATACGCGAGTGTACAAATCATTGACACATACCTGCACTGAATGTATGTAGTTGCATTGTTTGATTCAATTATAATTTTAAGATAGTTATGTGCATCGTGCAGACTCAAATTTTGGAAGTTTTGATAGTATTCTTGTAATCACATTATTCTGGTCAATTTATTAATAGTTTCCTTAATGTGTGGATTTTATAATTGTTATTTCGCTATTGATTTTTTTTTCCTGTAAATGGTGGATAATATCTTTTGAAATTTTGACTTTTTTGTTAAATCTACTGATTGACTGTTGCTTTTGTATTTTTTTGATATAATTTATTTTTTCAAAAATGAACTAAGGTATGGTGATCTAATTTTTTAATATTGATGAGATTGAGTACTATATTTGGAATGAAGATAATAGACTAACGACATTGTATATTTATGTATATAGAAAAGAAATATATATATAGAAAAGATTGACGTAATTGGCTATATTCAATGTAGCGTATATTTGTTGTAATCCGCATTCAAGTACACTAAACACAATTTTTAATCCTTTAAGTAATTTCAATATTTCGAATGCATTTAATTTGGAATGAAATATGAAGAGTAGAAAGGATGTCAAGGAAATTTAATATTGCATTGAGTATATAGCGAATGGAAACGGTTAAAATTGGAAATGATAAATTAAAAGACTTATAAATTATGTTTTTAAGGGGAGAAAATCATGCTAGCTTATTTTCTAACTAATTTTGGTATCTATTATACCATTTTTTTAGGTGTAAAGGAGGGGTCAAGCCCCATTTGTAGCAATTTAAATTTATTGAAATTTGGAGGACTAAACGACTGTTGCCTCTGTTCTATCATCATTATCAAAGTGTACAATTAAAAACCTAATAACATATACCCTACACATAACATAAAAAATAAAGCTAACATTTTTTAAAAAAATATAATTGACTATTGAAATCTATATTTATTTGGGAAAGAAATGAGGTTTGTCTAATTTCAACATCAACTAACCAAAACAATACATAATATATACTAATGCAATTATAATTAATTATTAATGTAAAATATCACAAATTTATGTTTTTTCATTGTGTTGTTCATTTTATTTTTTGTTTTAGTTAACTACTTATAAATAAATATTTTATAGTTTACAACTTTATTTTATTACATTCTATTGTATTTTTTAATTTTATTATTTTTAAATAGAATTTTTATATTTTTAAACTTCAGTTCACGTTTAAGAGTTTGTTTGTTACACTTATAATTAATTATATGACTATTATTTTCAATTACTTGAGTTTGACGAAAGAAAAATTGAGCTAACAATCTTATGAAATTACTAAAATTAGTAAAATCAAAGAATTTAAATAATTATTTTTACATATTATTTTTGTGTCGTTCTTTTTTAACTTACTTCTGTCCAATAAAATAGTTTAATATTAATTTAATGGAATTTTTCCTGTAAACATAGTTACTTTGTAACCTTTTTATATGATTTTTTCCTTTAACATAGTATTTTTCATACTTTGTTTTTTCTTAACATTAATTTTTCAATTTTACATAAATTACAAACTAAAATTTTAAATAATTTAATTTAATTTCATATAAACAAAATAAAATAGTTGTGAAACATACGAATCTAATATCAATGGTGATATAAACAAAACTAAATTAGTAGATTTTATTTTACATTACCAATTTTATTTTTTAAACCTAATTTTTTATATTACCTACGTAATAATTTTAACCCAAGTAAATATTTTTACTAACTATATGTATTTATTTTTATCAATTAAATTAGTAGATAAAATACTATTTAATTGGCAAACTTAATTATCAAATTTTTTTAAAACAAATATTACAATTACATTCACGTGTTGAATTGCTAATTTTTTTATTATTGATTAAACTTATATAAAACACATAATATCTAAATATAAATTATTATATAATTTTCAACTCTGAAAAGTATTTAAAATTGCAATAATTGCTAAGATTTTTGTAACTATAATAATATTTCCTTTAGCTTTGCTAATTGAGTACATAGATAAACTTTATAACTTTGATCGTATATCACTTGTTTTGCAAGCAAATATTGTATTTGTAATTTTTTTATATATTTTTGATAATAAATTGTAGCCTCTTATTCTCGATACATTTGTAGGAATCCACTTCATATTGGTGGAACAATTTGTCTCGAAGTATATAGGATGTATCTGCTTGTTTCTGTTAAACAATAGAAAAAAGTAAAAATTAATTAAGGTTAATTAAATATTAATTACCTATATGTGTTTAGAAATATTTAGATTTGTTTACCTTTTGAGATGTTTTTAATTTTTTCTTCTTTTGAGCATCCATTTTGAATGTGGTTTTGATTCCTGCACAATTGAGAAAAGAAATAATTCATAATAATCAAAGTACAATTGAATTTTAATTTTTTTAAAATTTAAATTATGCGTGATCAAATTAGATTAATAAATTTTCATTTTAAATAAAAGATTAATCAAAGTGTTATTGAATTTTAATTTTTTTAAAGATCAAAATCAAATGGTGCCATAAATGGAGTGGTGAGTAACAGAAAAACTAATTCTATAGCAATTAAATGGTGGATAATCAAAAGGTGGCATTAGTTGGTCATGAATATAGTAATATATGTAATGAATATGCAATGGACAAATCAGAAATTATTGGCACATACCTGCACTGTATCTATGTAGTTGCGTTGTTTGATTTAATTATAACTTGAATGTAGTTATATAAGCATTCTATAGATTCAAATTTTGGAATTTTTTTATTTTATCCTTGTAATTAAATTATTCTGGTCAATTTTTTGATAGTTTCCTAACTTTGGTTATTTTTAAAATTTATATAGTTAATATTTTTAGTCTCGTAAATGTGTGGATTTTGTAACTGTTATTTTGCTACCATATGTTATTGGATAGTATTTTTTCAAATTCTATATATATATATATATATATATATATATATATATATATTGATAAGATTGAGATAATATCCTGATTATTTTACTCCTTCCTGGGATCTAATCATCAAATTTTGTTTCTCAATGAATCAAAATTTATCCCTAACCTTAGAATCATCTCTTATGTAAGGACGCACAAATAAAATCTTACATCTCAAATAAAATAAAATAAAATCTTATTAATGCTTCCGTCTTATTAATTTAAAATATTTAGTTTTACATATAAAGTTTTTATTAAATGACATTTTGTATAATAATTAAATTAGTTAAAAAAACTATTTATTTGGCTAGCACAATTATAATTTTTTTAAAACAATTTAAAAACAATTATATTGAATGCTATTGCCACATAATCTAATATGAATATATGATTCAAGCAACCATAGAAAGCGAAATGAAGGAAACTAAATATTGCATTTTGTATATAGCAAATTGGAAACGACTAAGTGTAAAAGACTTGTAAACTGTGTTTTAAATGGATGGAATTATCCTAATTTATTTCCTATCTAATTTTGGTACCTATTGTAACATATGATCTAAATTGATTAAAAACCATATTAGTAAACGACTTTTGTCTTCATAAGCTCATCATCTTCAAAGTGTAGAATCTTCATCTTCATAAACAGAGGTCAAGGCAACACCATCATCTTCACTTTCTTCCAGATCAATACACCTTTGAAAAACAGTTTGTTTTTAATAAATATTTATCATTAATAATAATATTACACACACTTGTATTATTTTACCTACTTAAATTTCAAACTTACTTCATTTTTGGTCTCTTGGGAGTTGTGTTCCCATTTTGGTTCATATCACTCGTTGGAAATTACATCTTCCTCTTTAAGAATCTGATTCTTGTTTCTTTTGCGATCATTTATCTTGTTCTCGTAAAGACATATTCAATCTTCCATCTATTGTTTCTCCCTGTTCATGAAAATTATGAAGTCATTTTCTATTGTATATTGATTATAGAAGAATTAATTTAATGAAAAACATGAATACATCTTATTTAAATTATATGTAGAAAAAGAAATACCTTTTCTTCTTTGTTCTTTAATATATCATGGGGATGAATGTATGATACCGAAAAAGTTTGTCTTTTTGCAATTTTGTTGTATTGTTTTACCTTCACTTGGAAAAGATGTTCCGTTCCTATAATATTCGTCATAAGTGCTGGTACTTCTTCGTACTCATCCTGTCAATTGCAATTCATTTAAATATGTACACAATATAGGTTATAGAAAAAGAAAAATATGTAATATAATTGAATTTGATTAATTACTATTTGGACCTTATTTGAGTGCTCAATATCATATACTTGTTTCGCATGATTGACCAATTAGCTTCTTTGCTTGTTCACCAAAAATGGTGAAAATTGTTGACCCACTACTATCCTCAACTTTGCTTTCTATGCGATACCTTTAACAATTATGAAGTTCTCATAAGTATACATAGATCATATATTTTCTTTCAGGATAAAAAGACATATTTATTTTTTCCCTACTTTTACCTTGGTGGACCTTATTTGAGTGCTCAATATCATATACTTGTTTCGCATGATTGACCAATTAGCTTCTTTGCTTGTTCACCAAAAATGGTGAAAATTGTTGACCCACTACTATCCTCAACTTTGCTTTCTATGCGATACCTTTAACAATTATGAAGTTCTCATAAGTATACATAGATCATATATTTTCTTTCAGGATAAAAAGACTTATTTATTTTTTCCCTACTTTTACCTTGGTATAGGTTCTTCGGTCATAATATCACATTTCCGGCAATAAAAACTTCCTCTAAGTTTTTCGAGTCCTGTCCTGCATTTACATGACATATAATACCATATATTCTTCTTGGTTTCTATACCTACTATTTTGCTAGTGCAAAAGAAGGTTTGCTCCTGAAATATAATGACAAAGATTATAACTCTTATTAGTTTTTCAAACAATTACATAGAATTGTATAAATCATGTATAGTCAAATTTTTAAAAGCTCATGACATATTTAATTGATTTTGTTTAATTGCTTATTATTTCTTTGTGTGTCGTAAAACAATTGAAGATAGAGAAAGGAATGTGGTTATTAAATTATCATATTAAGTTATTTAAATTAGTATTGTCCTTTAAAAAATATTAGTATTCAATTTTGAAATAAATTTTCAATGTCCTAATTTAATAAGTAATTGACAGTTTTTTGGAATTGATGAAATTGAATTAATTTGGTAATTGTTAATGTTCTTACGTTATGTATCTTTTTTATCTTTTAGCCTTCCTTGATAATATTACATATATTATTAATTATTTTAAAAAGTGTAAAAAGCTTTAATTTTTAATCATCTTTCTCTCTTACGTTTTTAGGGTGTGGATTAATTTTTGAAGTTTGTTTTTATTTTTCCTTCTTGATAAATTGAAATAAGAAGATTAGAATATCCTAATTTGTAATTTTGTTTTCTTTAACCCGAAATTTTAAAATAACAAAATTGACAATTTACTGAAATGACCAATATGAATATAATAAATTATCCATACAATATTCACCAAAATAATTAATTTCAAAGACAGATAATATGAACTAAAATCGTAAATTTTGAAATTCATATATTATACTTGTCTTGGAGTGCAAAGGTTTTTCATACTCTTAACTTTATTAAAGTAGTTATGGAAGCTAAAGAAACAAATAAGTTTTATTCATTGTGCCTACATTTGTTTTGCAAATTATCATATTATAATATTAAAATTTAAATTATCATATTATCGAATTTAAATTAAGTTTTTAAAAATTATACATCTTCACATTTTAAAATTGAAATTATCATATTATCATATTAGTGAAGTAATTTAAAATGTTAGCTAATAGTTTAATAGCTCCATATGTTTCATTGGTGACGTGTTCTACCTTTTTAACCGTAAATCATTTTTCATGATCTCTTCTTTGTTAATGCCCATAATATAAATTTTGACTTTAATATAATGCAATTTTAATTTTTGGTTAATAATGAAATTTTTTAATTTGTATAATAATCTGATAAGGAATATGGTTATTAAAAAGCAAATTATCATATGAAAATTAAACTTAAAATTATTCATTGTGCCTAAATCTGTTTTACAAATTATTATATTATCATATTAAAATTAAAATTATCATATTATCATATTAGTGAATTTAAATTTTTTTGAAAAGATTGTATATTTTGACAATTTAAAAGTTTTTCATTGTGCCTACTGTAAATTATCATATTAAGAAGAGATTAGAAATTTAATACTTACTCCTTAATAATCGGTTGTCACAAACTCTAATAAGTCAACTATACTTCTCTGTTTCTCTTGCATCTCAATAAGATTCGCTCCATAATAGACATCTCCCAAAGTTGAAATGTTTTTATCAACATCATTTTCCCTGTAATTTATATATATATAATTTTAAATTGTGATCAATAATGTAAAGGAAAAAAAAAGTAAAAATTTAAAAATTAAGATTTAGAAATCATATATAAAGTTCTACCTTAACTGCTCCATATACTCCTCCTTTTCTGCAATGTCCGGATTGATATATATTTTTGTCGAAGGTGATGTTGATATTGAAGGACGTTGTATATAAATATTCAATGCAAAAATTTAATATTTATTATTAGTAGTTAAATATTCTTATATTAATATAAATTTGTAGTAATATTTACCCAAATATTTTGTCACAATTGTTGATGTGAATATCACTATGCGAATATCTTCATCCAAATATTCAACTTGCCTTTTGTATTCTTCAATCTTTTCATTCCACAATGTAATTTTCATTCTTTCCTTCCTGTTGAAATATTCAGAATGATTAAAATGATATGAGTGCTATTGGTAAGATAAGAATTATTACCTCAAATCCTCTAACTCAATCACTAATGTATCAGCATTTCTTTGTCCTCTAGCAATTCTCCTGGATTGCACATTGCCCTCACCGACAACCCTCCCAATAAGATCTTTTGCCATATTTCATGTGCAAAAAAAGCACAAAATTAATAATCCATTCTTAATCATAAAAATATATAAATTAACAATCCTTAATAATATAAATTTAATAATAAGATTACATACCTGTTAAAATATAAAAATTATCCATCCTTGTATCCACTTTGTGAAATGGAAGAAATTCAAACTTATGCCTTAATATATTACCATCATCTATTTCGACCTCTTTCACAACGGAAGTTGAATAAAATTCAATCATAAGTTTGTTATCACCTATGACCCGCCATTGATCTTTATTCTTCACAACTGAAAAATTTTTCAACATATAGAGACCCCCTTCTTTTAATATTTCGGCAAATCTATTTGCAAAATTACCTTTGATGGTGGCATGTATTAAGGTGCCCTGAAATTATAAATGAAACTAATATTAGCAAATAATTGAAAAAATAAAATTAATTTTTTTATAAAAATCACAGCAAAGAAAACAAAATACATACTCTTTCATCAATTAGTACCATCTCTGTACTAATGTGTTCTTTTAAATTTGTTGCAATGACTTCCAAAAGTCTAGAGATTCTAACTTTGATATTCCAATTATCCGTCTCTATACTCAATTGTTCGAGAAATGAATAAGATTCCTCCTTTTTAACCAAACGACGTTTGTTAGAACTTATTTTGTAGAGCAATCTAACTTACGACTATATAGTTTATGTTTGTTTTGTATGAGATTTTACTCTAATAGTTTCGATATTTATAGAATTGGAGCGGAAGAAGGGGAAGGATTGATCAATTAATATGCCTTTTGGCCTATTATAACTTATATTTTATTTTATTAAACTAATATAATATAATAATTAATCAATTAATATATTTTAGCCTATTATAACTTATATTTTATTTAGTTAAGCTAATATAATTGTTTCAGTTATCATTTTGGTGTAACTTATGTCTAGTGGCCTTCCTTCATAATACATATATTAATAATATTAGTATTTTCCTTTAAAAAAATATTAGTATTTAATTTTGAGATAAATTTTCAATATCTTAATTTAATAAGTAATTGACAGTTTTTGGAATTGATGAAATTGAATTAATCATTAATTTGCTAATTGTTAATGTTCTTACGTCATGTGTCTTTTTTATCTTTTAGCCTTCCTCAATAATATTACATATATTATTAATCATTTTAAAAAGTGTAAAAAGCTAGCCTATTATAACTTATCACTACTACAAAACTATAAAATAGCGACGGAAATGAGCGACGGAAACAACTCCGTCGCCCGATAGTGACGGAATCGGCGACGGACACCGACACAAAATGCCACCTGGTTCATCCACCGACAGAATTAGCGACGGAACATGACGTCCGTCGCTATTTTGAGGTCAGCGACGGCTTAGTGACGGAATATTCCGTCGCTTAGCCGTCGCTAGTGGACATTACAAAACTCCGGCGAAAAATTTTTTAATTTACTAATTAGCGACGGAAGATTCCGTCGCTAATTACACATAAATCCGAGCGGCTCGGCCGGTTCGGGATTTATCCGCGCAAACAGAGAGAGCGAGTGCAACTACGCCCGCCGATTCACCACCGCCAACAGCCACCACCGCCGGCGACTACGCCCGCCGCTGCAGCCGGCCGCCGCCCTTCCGCCGCCGGTTGAGGACCACCAATGCCGAATAACCACCGTTCGGCTTGGTTTCGCCCGACCCCTACACCGCCGCTTCGCGCTCGGGTGGAGGACGCCGCCGACGCACCGCCGCCGCTGCCGCCACACGCCCGACCTTTGTTGTCGCCGCTCGTGCCGCCGCCGGTGCCGCCTATAATTTTGAGGTATGCTTGTGTTGATTTTTGTAGATTTATGGTTTTACAAAATTGAAGTTGAAATTGATGAATATATGTAATTTGTTGGAAATTAATGTTGTTTGTGAATGAATTTGAGAAGAAAAATGTGAAATTGTGTTGTTTATGGAGTAAATGTTATTGAAGTTAAATTTAGGGTTTTAAAAAATGTAACTTGAAATTGACGAATATATGTACTTTGGTGGGAATTAATGTTGTTTGTGAATGAATTTGAGAAGAAAAATGTGCAATTGTGTTGGTTATGGAGTAAATGTTATGGAAGTTAAATTTAGGGTTTTGAACATTGTCACTTGAAATTGACGAATATATGTAATTTAGTGGAAATTAATGTTGTTTGTGGATGAATTTGAATAGAAAAGTGTGCAATTGCGTTGTTTATGGAGTAAATGTTATTGAAGTTAAATTTAGGGTTTTAAAAAATGTAAGTTGAAATTGACGAATATATGTAATTTGGTGGAAATTAATGTTGATTGTGGATGAATTTGAATAGAAAAATGTGCAATTATGTTGGATTTGTTGGACATTATTGTTGAAGTTGAGGGAAATGGTTTTGTGATTTATATATGTGTAATTGTTTGTTGTTTATTTGTGTGAGGTTGTTCACGCTAATTAGGTATGCTTATAGGTATGATTGCTTTACTTGTATGATAAGTTTAATTATATGTATATGAGTTTATTTATGCTAATTAGGTGTGAACTTATTCTTTTTTACATACACAATGTGTTAGAATGGGCCTTGTTTGGTCTTGATTTGTTGATATAACGACTGCTATAAGAGATAAATAACTTGATTAATGGATAAGTGTCATTATAGTAATAAATTTTGAAATATACATTGTCTTAAAGACATGCCAACTCTTTTGGAACTTTGAAGAACGTTTTGTTGAATGATTATTGTCATAATGATAAGGCTTTTTGTCTTTCTAATGACCAAGATTATCACTTAATGATTGGTATAATAGAAATGAATGAAAATGATACCCAATCCACTTTCTCGAATTTAGAAAGTTAATTAACAAATTCCTTGTACTACCATATACACTTTTGTCCCATCTTGGGAGAATATTTCATTGCTTTTATGTCACTTTTCTTTAATGATTTTAGTTGGAATTGACTGATCTTTAGTATATCGGTTTATATTTTATTATATTGCTTATCCGAAACTTATTACAATCTACGAATTTTCTAATTAATCGGGTAAAAAAGAACCATATATACATATATATGAATAAGTGGCTAACTGACCTTATCGACATAAATCGATAACTTTCCATTATTCTAATGTGTACACAAGAAAATAATAGTAGCTAGGAAGAGAAAGCAAAAGGGGAATAGGTATTGGCCTTAACCAAGCCAAAAGGGCAAAAAATGATCATCTAAAACAATTTTTTCTATTTTTTTTATTTGTTTGAAATAGACAGTTTATATGGTTCCATTTAGTTCCCTTTCAACATTTAAAACATTAGCCAACCGAGGCCTGGAGGAACCTCTCGCCCTCTCTTATTATTCAACCAAACCTTTCATATAATTGTCAACTTGATGATCACATGTTATGTAAATTGGCTCAAAGGTCCATATCATGTAATGTAGGCACTCAATTTTCAAAAATATATATTAAAAGCTCATCTCGAAATATTTATAATCATAGTTTCGTTGTTCTCAAAGCCCTCATTACATAAGCTACGGTTTTTTATGTAAATTGGCTCAAGAATATATGTTGTTTTATATGAAATCACTTGAACCGTTGGATGTTTACTAATAGTGTGAATTACTTGTTTATGTACAGAAAAATGGAGAGAGGTAGAGGCGAGAACCAAAAGAGGATGAGGATGAGGATGAGGATGAGGACGAGGATGAGGATGAGGATGAGTGAATTCAAATGTGAACTTTTGTATATATTGGTGATCACCACTTTGCGAACTATTTAAATATGTTTGAGGTTTCTTGTGAGTTATTGTTTGTTTGTTGTGTTGAACTTGTGAATTTGTTTTAAGTATGTTATGGTTGTTGATGATGTTGAACATGTAAGTTGGATTTGTATATCCAACTTTGATGAATTATTTGTGGCCGGCATATGTAAATGCCAAATGTAAGTGTCACATATGTGAATGGTGGATTTGTATATCCATTCACAATTTTCTATTCTAGGGTAATGAATAAATAGAAAACAATATTTAGAATTTTTGATGGAACAGTGACGGAACAGACAACGGATCGGTACCAATCGGCGACGGAAAGCCCTCAATTCCGTCGCTAATTCAGCTGACGGAATGTCGTTCCGTCGCTGATTTCCATCGGCTACGGAGGTGCCCGTCGCTAATCCGTCCCTAAGTAACGACGGAATTGAAAATTTCCGTCGCTGATATTTAGCGACCCGCTTTTCAGCAACGGAAGAGTTCCGTCGCTGATTCCGTCGCTAATGCCGAAATTCCGTCGCTATTTGCCGCCATTCCGTCGCTATTTCAGTCGCAAATTTGCAGTTTTCTAGTAGTGTATATTTTATTTAGTTAAGCTAATATAATTTTTTCAGTTATCATTTTGGTGTAACTTATGCCTAGTGGCCTTCCTTCATAAACATATATTAATAATATTAGTATTCTCCTTTAAAAAAATATTAGTATTCAATTTTGAGATAAATTTTCAATATCTTAATTCAATAAATTATTGACAGTTTTTAGAATTGATAAAATTGAATTAATTTGGTAATTGTTAATGTTCTTGCTTCATATTTTTTTTTCATCTTTTAGCCTTCCTCAATAATATTACATATATTAATAATCATTTTAAAAACTATAAAAAGGTATAATTTTTACTCATTTTTAAATATTTTCTATTAGTATACCCCTGCATTTTCTATTAATAATATTTTCTATAAAAAGTTATAATATTAGTATTCAATTTTGTGATAAATTTTCAACATCCTAATTTAATAAGTTATTCACAGTTTTTTAAAATTGATGAAATTAGATTAATTTGATAATTATTAATTTAATAAGTTATACTTTTTCTTGGATTGTCTAATAAAATAACTTAATATAGTGAAATATAAAATAAGAAAAAAATAGTTGTGAAACATAAGTATCTAATATCAATGTTGATATAAACCCTACTAAATTAGCTGGTAATAATTAAATTAGTTTAAAAAAATTTTTTCCTAGCATAATTATAAAAATTTATAAAAAAATTAAAAACAATTTTAATTTATACTTTTTCTTGGATTGTCTAATAAAATAACTTACTATAGTGAAATATAAAATAAGAAAAAATAGTTGTGAAACATAAGTATCTAATATTAATATTGATATAAACCCTACTAAATTAGCTAGTAATAATTAAATTAGTTTAAAAAAATTATTTTTTTCCTATCATAATCATAAAAATTTAAAAAAATAAAAACAATTTCACTCAATGCTATTGCCACATAAGCGTCCTATGTGTCACTCATATAGAGCTTCTACCCAACTTTTAATATATATATATATGATTATACTTCAATTATTCTTAATGAGAATAGACACGAGGGAAACAAAAGGAAAATAAGACCAACACAAAGAAAAAAACAGTTGAATGTTCACACTTAGTACTCAATCTACAGCATGATTGGCTTAGCAGCTATAAGTTAACGTTGAGCACTTGCACCATAACATTGTCCAATTCAACACCAAGGATGTTTACATAACAACTATTTTTAAATGGCATAAAAAGAAAGGCTACCAATTAATGTTAATTATAATTAGAAGCTGGTAGGAATCATTTTAAAATTTCAAACTATACTTGGCTACAACGTCGCTATCGACTGTTACTTGGTAATGGAAGTCTGGAACTCAGCAAAGGAAGCCACAAGACTAGGATTATTGTTGTTTCTGTTTTTTCTCTCTTATTTCAGGAATGAGCTAATAAAGCAAACGTACATATAGGGTTACTAGCTTGTTCTAAATGAATTGAATGATAGGCCTAACTCTAACGCAATATAAAGCAAACTAATTTTGACATATAATCAATTGGACCAATTAGAAAGCAAGCACGTACAATTTTGTCAAATCCAACATTAAAATTGAATTTTTAATTAAGCAAGCTCATGAAAAGCCCCAAGGATAATTTTATATGCCTCAATGTCTACGCAAACAAAATCTTCTAACGATCCGTTTAGATGCTATTAAAGATTAAGCCCATCAGAAAATGACTCCCACACCACTATGCAGCTTACTTCATTCATACAAAACTAACATGCATTTGATTAGATTACTAAGATGACAAGAAACTCACAGAGAGAACATATTCTAATCCAATTCTTCATCTGATCTAAATCACATGTTTTGGGTTGGCCTAGTTATCTTTTGTTCTCTCTTTGATTCATCTTCATCTGATCTAAATCACATGTTTTGGGTTGGCCTAGTTATCTTTTGTTCTCTCTTTGATTCAAATTAAATTACATCTAAGATAATCTCATAAACTTTAATTTATTTTCTTCTTTTATTCTCTAAACATTACTTTTTCGTCCAACAAATCTATTCACATGTGACCAATGAGTATAATACATCATAATAACAACTGCCCTTTAATTCTATGAGACAAGTTTTGTAAGAGGGCATTTCTTGTGTTTTCATCCCATATATAGGTTTATGTACTAATAAAAGGTGGGCACTCAGTTGGATCGGGTCACATCAACAGCCTTAGGTTGGGTCAAGTCATGGACGATCAACTAAGAAAGTGGACTAAACCGGACTTTTCATATAAATAAATTGATTTATTGGGTCAGATTAAGGTCGACCACCGTTCAAGCCATTTTTAAAACATAGTAAATTTTAATAAAAATATCTCCATATAATACTCACTGTTATATATTGTTCCAAATAAACTTAACTAAGTGCAATCCTTGAAATTAGTATTAGAGATCAATTTTAAAAAATATAGTGTCTATTGATGGATAAATATATTGATGCGTTATTGATTTGATCTATTATTTATTTGACCTTTTTATTAACCCAATATTAAATGGTTTGACCTGTTTGACCCAATGAAGATTTGACTGAATGTCCATCCCTAGACTTAACTAAGTTTAATTCTATTCTTTAAAAATAAAAGAGTATGTTAATTTGATGAGCAGTGCATGATCAACGGAAAGTTCAAGAACGCGGACCATGAGACAACTATATATATATATACTCAGATTCAGAAGAAACACGGCTGCCAATAGCAGTACGTCTTCACGAACCCACACCAAAAGGCCGAGCCAAGGTTTATCCTCTCAGGTCGGAGGGAGAAAAGCCGCTGTCGGAGGAGCCCATCACATACGCTGAGATGACCAAGCGGCATAACACACAGTACCTTGAAATTTTGAGGCTTGAGAAATTAGCTAAAGAGGAAAATTGGTCCACTCAATCACAAGCTCAATCAAGTTAATTGAACTTTGCGTTGCCTAATTGAGAGGGTTCCTAACTTGTTGAAGGATTGTAGAGACAATATGTGCATGGTTGCATTTATATTTAGAACATTAATTATTCAACTTTAAATTGTATTATTGATTGATCCTTATTATTTTAAGTTGGACGTCATATACAATTTTCTGAAGATCAAATATATTTCAAACTTAATAATCACATGAGAATTTGAATCATATAAGGAAAAAAACAGTACATCAAGGTCTGGCTAAGCTTGGTCAAGCTTGGCTCATGTACAGAACTCGGCACCATTACTTAACAAGTCTAGCCAGTCTTGGACTCGACTCGAATATACCCTTAACTTTGAGCTGTGCTCACCTAATTTGACAGCATTTTTTTAATTTTTATTTAAACTTAAAGAGTGAATATAAAATTTATTCAAAATCAATAAACAATAGAATCTCTAAATAAAATGTTGTGAAAAATATACCATCTTTTAGGGACTAATATCACAAATTTCATAGTGACAATAAAAACTAATAATTTTTATGTGCATGTACCAATATTAGTACTCTTTAAAAAGTATTTCACTTATGGTTAAGTGTCAATCATTAGAAGCGAGAATTTTACTAAGGCCATTTGTGAATAGTAATTGTCGAAGATGCTGATCGACTAAAGTTAATCATGACGACAGAGGTAGCTGAGGAAGATGATATAGATGTTGAGGAAGGGAAAACATCAATTAACCAAGCGAACTCGAGTTCATTAGAGAGTAAAGGAGAAACTGAACTTGTGCAGAGGAGCTTTACGAATTTACCAAGAAGTTAGGTGAACGTTATGTACATCGAAAAATCTATCCTTCTCCCGGCAGGGCATATCATTCCGTATTTTCATATGCTGCACGTGTCTCAAGCATATGCAAAGTAAATATAATAATATCCACATGGCATCACACACTTATTTTTATTTTTTCTTTTATGCCTCTTCTGTCATTTTTTAGCCATATTTTCTTCGTCTTGTTTTTTTCCCTAAAACAAAAGTTATACCATGGATGAATATCAATTGTAGTAAGCAAAGTTTTTATGTACAATATTCATAAAAAAGTTTGTGTACAATAAAAACACTCCTTTTATTGGTAATACTTTTTGTATTATTTGTTTAATAACGTTCAATTTTTAATTTTAGAACAGTGTGAAATAAACAAAAAATTGATGCGTAATATTGTAACATATGGTGTACGATAATCTTTGAGATGGTGTACAAAATTTTAGGATGGTGTATAATAATCTCTGGGATGGTGTATAATAGTTTTCACTGCCACATTTTGTCTGTTAAATAGTGGACAATACACTTTCAAACGATGTACAATAGTCTTCACCACTATAATTTATCTACTAACCAGTGCACTATTGTCTTCAGAATGACATAAAAATAGTCTAAAAAAAGAAAAATATTAAAATATTAAGTAATGAAAAAATAACAATAATACTATTTTTAACGACCAATAGCCAAACTATTCATACACAAAAGTCTAATGTATGGTAAGCATACCTATAAGTAAAAATCAAATACAATTAAATAAAAGAGCAAATTTTTTCCATTGAAATCATATGCATTAACATAAAAATCAATGTCCACCATAGACAAATTTAATGTACACATCTGCATCCTTAAATTCATAATGACACGCATACCAAAGAACACTAATTCACTTGTGTAACACCCCCAATCACCATTATTTAATAATCCCCGATTAGAGGGTATGAAGTATGGTCGCAGCGGAAGTTAACGACCGAAGGCGTTACCGCCGTCCTAAAAATAGGACCAGGCTAAAATAGAATGCATATAAGAAAACTTGCGTCAATCACTTACGCTTATACAAGTCCTGATAGGAGTAAATATTTATGTCCCAAAAAGTTAAACCATACCACATGATTAAACCAACTACCAACATACGGTTACGAGACATTTTATATATTATACAAACCCCGCAATTGTCTATCCGAAAATACGCCATATGTAATACCTTCCAAGGGCAAACCCAAGACCAAATCACTCGTGCCCATCACGGATAAGTGATAACGATTTGTCCAGCTAAGTCTTGCTTCCATCGGACTTCTTTAGGCAATGGACTGTCCACATATGCTTTTCCTAAAAAAACAAAAATAGTAAAATATTTCGAAGAATGAGTCGAAATTCGATACGAACATTCCTGCACTGTAAAAGCTGCTTTGAAAACATTTTAATTGAGCGCGCGTATTTCAATTCATTTTAGTTTGAAATCGGGGGAGAGAATATGAGTAAAACTTGCTTGCCGGTTATTATCCGAAAGTGGAACCCCTTGTATATAATTGATGCGATCTTTGAATAAGGTGCACACCTCCCGAGCCGACCAAGAACCCGAGTTGAAGCCGCGTGGGTGAAATTGAAGGGCGTAAGCCACGATAATTGATAATTGATCGGGGACAACTTAATTAGGTGACAAAACTTGATTTGCAAATGATTCATTATTAGTTATTTATATAAGAAATGTTGAGATTTGTATAATGGAAGTGGGCTAAAGTCTGGACATGGAAAAGCTTATGATCGTGTCGAATGGGACTTTGTTCTTGCTTGTCTCATGGAACTAGGTTTTCATCCTATCCGGATCAATTGGATTAGGGAGTGTATTTCTATCGTTACTTATTCCATCATTGTGAATGATGAAACTTGCGACTTTCTACATCCTCTCGAGGGCTTTGACAAGGAGACCCATTATCTCCATACCTATTTATTCTCTCGCATGGAAGTTCTCACATTCGGACTTCATCGATTGGCACAATAGCCGAAATCAAGAATTGGCATCAAAATATGTCCGCAAGCCAACAAAATTACCTGTCTCCTTTTTGCTGATGATAGTCTCCTATTTTTAAGGGGAGCTATGAAACGTGCTTGAGGGTTCAAAATCTGCTAAGTGAATTCCGCCTTCAATCGAGGTCGGCTTATCAATTTTCATAAATCATCTTTGACCTTATCGAAAAATTGCTCTGCAGCGACCGGAAGATCTGTCTCCTCAATGTTTAATATACCTCATTCGGACTCTCCGGGTAAATACCGGGTTGTCCAGTTTTCCGAGGAGGCCTATTAGATCGTTATTTAATGATCTTCTTAGAAGGGCGGATGCTAAATTGCGAAGCTGGAAAGCTAACTCAATATCCAAAGCGAGTAGAGTGGTTCTTATTCAATTAAATATGGACAAAATTAACAGAGATTTTTTTGGAGAAATTATGAGGCAAATAAGGGTCTACCTATGGTTACTTAGGATAAAATTTGTGCTCCTAAGAAATTAGGTGGGTTAGGTCTCGGGAAAACGAGCGCTGTCAATCAGGCCTTTCTTTACGGAAGTACTTGTATGATGGGAGTAATTTTTGGGGTAAGATTATACGTGTGAAATATCCTCTCACGGAGGCCCATTTCACGAGAAGAGTTAAAGCTATAGATTCTTGGGCTAGGAAATGCCTCCTCAAGGAAAGAAAACTCTTTAAGACTGGTCTCCGTTGGAAAATTAGGAATGGAAATAGAGCAAAGTTTTGGCTAGATATTTGGTGTAGCAACATTTTCCTACAGGAATTTTATGATAGTTCCTATCGCCTCCCCTTATCTCGCCTCGGGTAGCGATTGTATCACACGGGGCAAGGAATGAAATTTAGATCTTCTCCAATCTATGCTTGCCTAGTGACATCTCGTCAAAAGATCTTGTCCGTCCCCCTTCCCTCTCATGATATAGAGGATTCTATTTGTTGGGGACTATCTAGTAGTGGTAATTTTACCACTAAGTCAGCCATGTGAAATGCGCACGATCACTGTCTTAACCGACCGAATTGGGTTTTTGCCTGGATTTGGAATCTTGATCCGATGCCGAAATTAAAAATATTTTTATGGCAAATAGGGCACAATGCTCTACCGACTAAGGAGAATTTAGGGATCAGGGGTTGAATATTCAGCCTCACCGTCCTCTATGCCTAGACAGTTATGAGTCCACCGACCATCTTTTCTCTCGGTGCAGCCGAGTTCGAGATACCTGGAGAACCGCTTTTTACGTAAGTGGCTCGAGGTTGACCTTAGTCGGTGCCAGGTGAATTCACTTAACCACCTCATTCAATTAACAAGGGATTTGAAGAAGCCTAATCAGCTAATTGTTATGGAGTATCCGGAAAAGTAGAAACGAGGTTATGTGTTTAGAAACATAACCTTCAACACCACTACCATGTGTATTTGTGCCAAAGCATCCTGGGCGGAATGGCATGCAAGGAACAGGTTGGATGTCTTTTATCACCATAATGCCCCACTTTTACCTTCCAGCCTCAACAGTTCCCCCATTTCATTCGCTGGCTCTAACCACCAGGAGGCTTCGTCAAAGTTAACATCAACGGGTCCAAATCCTCTTCAGGTGCTGCAGCTGAATTTGTTATCAAAAGTTGGGATGGGAGATTCTTACAAGCGGGAGCATCGTACCGGGACAAGCTTCAGTGCTGGTGGCTGAGGTGTTAGTTATGAGAAACGGTGTAAGAGCGGCAATTCCAGCGAGGTTACCACCATATGGTACTTGAAGGAGATAACCTCACAATTATTAGGGCCTTAAAAGGAGAGATACAAATGTCGTGGGAAATTCATACGATGATCCAAGATACTCGGTGCTTTCTTAATCAATGCGAAGGGGTTGTCATTCAGCACACTTACGAGAGAAGGGAACAGAGCCGCGGACTAGGTAGCGATAATTAGGCTTAATATTGTTTCTCATTCGTGTTGGTTTAATTTTCCATCTTCCCCTCCCTTTCTCTCCATTCTCATGGAGGACAACCTAGGTAGAACCCTTGCGAGAAGGGCTATCTAGTGTTGATGTACTTACCCTTTCCAAAAAAAAAGAAATTATAACAAAATTAATGAGAAATTATAGTTCAATGAAGAAAGTGGAGAGAGAGAGAGAGGAAGAAATCATACAAGTCAATCGTTTTAACAATTGAAAAATTTTGAACAATATACACTAAAATATATACGAATCACAACAAAATTAGTATGAAATAATAAAATATAATAAAAATGAATAAATAGTAGAAAGATAAAGCAACACAAAGAAATCATACATATTACCTCTTGTTTTTGCAATTGTAAAATTATGAGCAATCACACATCAAAATATGCTCAAATTGTAAACAAAATTGGTGACAATTGCATATATGAGAAGAAGAGGAAAAATTCTAAATTTAAGAAGAGAATGACAAAATGGATCAAAATCAGGAAAAATTAGTGAGAAATTATACGGAAAATAGCAAATAAATGAAGAATTAGATCAAAATTGCAAAAAAAATTGAAAAATGAACGGAAAGAGAGAGAAAGCGTGTGTTTGATATTATGAGCCAAAAATAAAATTTTGTATTGCTTTTATTTTTTATAAAAAGTAAACATATTGTATTCTGGATGACCATAGAGGAATTGTAGTATCAATTGTGAAGAAAAAAATAAGAAAGATGTTGATGTGTGGTTCATTAAATTATATTATAACATGAATTAAGTGTGGAAAAAGAAAAGGGGAGGGGTTTGTGTTGAGGTGGAAAAATCATTGAGAAAGAGGGTTTCTTAGCTTTTTTTGGAAGGATTTGATTAGAAAATGTGTGTTGGACATGTTTAGAAGAAGAGTTTACTGAGAACATTGCTTTGTGGCCTCCAAGCAATATCGAGATCGCTTTTTAAAAATCTTTATTCTTTTGGTGTGCATCATGTCTCCAAAATATGGTTTTTAAGATATAAGAGGTCTCAGCTACATTCGTATTACACTAACAAGTAGTCACTAGTGCCATACAAGTGGCAGAAATTTAGAAGGATAGAAACTTATTGGATCATCCCTTGATTATATCAATAAAAGACATCTTTTTAGCAGAAAGTAAAATCATATATTCATAGAGATACTCATCTCTTTATAAAAGGATGTCATTTTTTTTTAGAATATTACTTTCAAAGGTTATATCACATCAAAATTATACCCTTTCAAGTAAAAGTTATTAGTTAATTATTTAACCAATTCACGTCTCTTCATAAATAATAATTTAACTAATTATTATTTACAAAATCTAATTATATGTTCCCATTTTATGGAAATAAATCCAATAATCCCTCACAATTTCCATAAAAAATGGTGCTAAGAGTTTATGGAGGTCTTTGTGCATAAAATGGAGGTGTTTACATGATTGAACCCCGAGTTTAGTGACTCAACCATCAAATAATCAAGATAGCATGATGGACTATGCTTTGAACTAGTACACTAGATTTCCATATAATGGTGAAAGTCTTTACCCATATTGTGGGGTATAGACTATTTAAAAATTTTACCTCATACGTTGGGATATGTTTTTATTCAAGTACTTCCAGTCATAATTGCTCACTTGGACTATAATGTTAGTTCAAATGGACATCTAGATTGTCTTCTTCAAATCATGATTTTGAGGAAGAGATTTATATGGATTTAGTTATTGTTTTTGTACAATAAAGTCAAGAAGACAAAATGTGTCATCTTGTACAATCCATATATAATGTCTTGGACAATCTTTCAAATCATTGTATAATTGGTTACTATGATTGTGTTTGTGTCAAGAACAATAAGAGGGATTATGTTTCTCATTTTTTGTTTTGACACATTCTTGACTAGAAACAACTTAGAGATGTTTTGAAGCCACCAAGTAGTGGTTGTTTTCCATTTTGAGATGGAATACACTTGTTTAGTTAGGTATATCCTACTTATGGAAATAATCGGTACCAGAAATTGTCCTAAGAATGTCCTGGGATATTGCTAAGTTTGTACATATTCAGGAAATCTTATAACGTTCTCTAGTACATTATTCCAACTCATTAATACTCCAATTGATAAAGGTCTAATCTCGAGCCTTAATTAAATGCCTTAAGAAGGTTGAATAAGTTGTCTATGCTAGTGTATAGAAAACTTCAATGTTTAGAATGTTGTGTACATCACTTAACATTAACGTGCTTGTTAGCAAGCTATTAAGAGAATTTTTGGTAGTACCTTCGTGGTACGAATAATCTAATTATTTTTAGGTTTTTAAGGAAACTTAACACTAAAATGATACTCAATTGCTGATCTGTAGGTGCAACCTAGACAAGTCTAGGTGACCAATTTCTGTATATTTTTTATCCTTAGTGGATGAGTTATATTAGTGAGCAATTAGAAGCATGATTACGTAAGGAAAATTTGTTGCTTGTCATTTTGAAGTTCAGGGAACAAGTTTTTATCTTATGCATGAATCTTATTTTATGATAGACATGTTTTGTATGTAGCATTTATTAAAAAGATGTTGTCCTTTTTTTCATATGCTTATACGCTAATAACCCCATGATTTACGCACGTTAAAATGTCATTAGGCTTATGATTGACCTTATTACACGGGTAATCACCCTAACGCTTGGGTAGTAGGTAGGATGAGACTGAATAATATTAACAATAGGTATGTGTAAAGCTATATTATCATTATACTCATGCTGTATGAATGATAAGTTGTTGATTCTTATACTCGCCTTAGTAAGTCTAAGATAGAGATTTTGTAAAGTTGAAATATGAAATACCCTGATTTTGTATTGAAGCCTAAATAGCCAAATCCTAAGTGTCAAGGTTAACAATTGGTATGTTAATCTAGTGGTTCATATTAGACTTTTAAGTAAAGATTAAGTTAGTGATTTGCATGGCATAGGAGAGTGACATGCCCAACTTAGTGGGAGTTATGTTGTGACATACATATCATACTATGTGTGCTTGTCGACCTTTAGAGGAGTGACAATTGGATCCTTTCTTTGTCATTGTGTGATCCTTGTAGACTTTTGTATCTAAAGAGTACGAAACCCTTTGACTTAGAACTATGGTATGAAATCAATGTTTCGGTGTTGCTACTTTAATGTGTTTTACAAGGCTCAAGATATTTGCAGTCTAGCGGATCACATTAGGCAAGTAACCAAACTGAGATGTAATATCTTGAGTGTCCAAGGAAGAATTTTTCCATCTTCATCATATCAGCTTGGGTGATTATATTTGGATATGTCTTATAAGCATTAAGGGACGAGTGTATGCTTTAGATGATGTTTGAAAAATTCGGGGTGTCGTTTTATTTGAAAACATTATGTGAGTTAGATGGTGACTTAATATAACACTACTGGTTACTTATGGAAACACAGCTCATTCCATGTATGAAACGTGTAGAGATATGTTTATATAGAGAGAAGTATAACCTACGGTTTATGTGGCCGAGTGGGAGTTATTGGTTGTTTTATGTAATCGGCCACAATTAATAGAATTGATTCTAAGAATTTTACAGATTATGAGGGAATTGATATTGAAAATCAATTACCATTTATTTAGCCTAAAGTATGAGCTCATATCACTCTTTTAATAAAAAAAGGTGACTGATTCTAGATTAACTATGAATCATAAACAAAATCTCCGATAATAGCATTATTATCTCTCTCACGTTTAGACCCACCATCTCAGGAGTCCTTGAGTTTGGGTCATGGTTGTTTCTGCCTACTCTAGTAACCGGCGGGTACTCCATACCGGGTAATTCCGAAAATTCAAAACTTGGACATACAACCAGATTAGAGTGACTCGGAAACTCGTTCGTCGGATACCAAATGGTAATTGATTCTAATCGCTTCCGCAATACTATGGTTAGACACAATCCTACACATATTCATAGAGATGCTCATCTCTTCATAAAAGGATGTCATTTTTTTATAGAATATCACTTTCAAAAGATATATCACATCAAAATTATACCCTTTCAAGTAAAAGTTATTAGTTAATTGTTTAACCAATTCACGTTTCTTCATTAATAATAACTTAACTAATTATTATCTACAAAATTTAATTATATGTTTCCATTTTATGGAAATCAATCCAATAATCCCTCACCATTTCCATAAACAATGGTGCTAAGAATTTAAGGAGGTCATTGTGCATAAAATAGAGGTGTCTACATGATTGAACCCCGAGTTTAGTGGCTTAACCATCAAATAATCAAAATAGCATGATGGACTATGCTTTGAACTAGTACACTAGAATTCCATCCCAGAATCACATAGTAATCCTTCACATTTAAAAAGTTCACGTATCCGTATCCATATTCTAAGTGCTTTAGAGCTAAGCCCAAGCTCGACATAAGCAAATAAACTTTATACTTACTAGGTGAACCCCATTAATACTGTATACAAGGTATTATTTAAAACATTTAAATATTAGAAATAAATCACCTCGTCACTGATTAAGTACGCACAACTTATACCACTTTTTCTAAATCCCCACTTCAATACTTTCCATTGAGATCATTAAAAACCTATGATTGCCCTCCCTTTAGTACATGCATGAATCACGAAACACTCCATTTGGATAACAATAAGGTTGAGTTCTTGCAAACCATTCCCCACTTCAATACTTTCCATTGAGATCATTAAAAACCTATGATTGCCCTCCCTTTAGTACATGCATGAATCACGAAACACTCCATTTGGATAACAATAAGGTTGAGTTCTTGCAAACCATAAAAATGGTGTACTTTGACTCACTAAACTTAAGAGTTGATGTTTTCATCAAATGTTAAGTTGAAGCTTCATCATGTATGTCTTAATAAGTTTAGCAAAGTCTACTTCCAACTCATCAGTCACACATGTTTATTTGTCAATCTAGATATATTATTTTTGTTAGTCTCAATTATGCGCCCACAGACTCACGGAGGCAAATGACAATAACAAAGTGTGACTAATAATCCAAGAACTTCCATAACCTTATAAAAAATTCATATTTTTATATGTAATTTCTAGTAAAACTTATAACCATAATTTCAATAAATTACCACGGACTTAAGACAAATATATTCTATCATCATATAAATAAAAATTGCCTCCACCATTTACTCCAAACAAAGTAAATATCTAAACATTTTAAAGTTATATATGGAGTTTTTAAGTTATAAATTTATTCATGAATTAATTTAAATATCGACACATTTGAATTCCATCCATATCCATTTTAATTTGCTTATGACCATATGGAAAAGTCTCATAATCATTTCGAGGATTAGAGATTCATCCTTTCCAACTCTACTCATATTTAAAGTAACCAATTTATAAAATACCATTAATCACAAATATAAATAAACCCATATTCCAATCATGATTAATTATATGCGACGATAGTTGTCATTTCCATCACCACAACATTTAAATGACGTTGAGCAGGGTTCCACCATTAAAGACAATTGTTGTGGTGAAATAAGAACTACCATAGTCATTTTGATTAAACCATCATATATTAGAAATTTCATTATTGACACAAATGTTGGATTATTGACTATGGATAAAGTATTTGTGAACAATGATCTCAATCTTGTATCTAGATCTCTGAGTAATCTTTTTATTGAATTTTATTCATTTGGTGAATCTCAATCTTGTCTGTAGGTCTCTAAGTAATTCTTTCAATGAATTTTACTCATCTGGTGTGCAACAGGTCTCTCAAAAAGTCTTTAAGATACACGGAGGTCTCTCCAGCAGTCTTGTTTCATTCACAAGTGTAATCACTTGTACATTAGGAGTAGCCGGAAAATTCTGGGGACGGACATAAACATGTTGGGTCATCTCTTGATAATGCGAGGCATCCTTTAGAACATAATAAAGTCACATATTTATTGAGATGTTCATATCTCTTCATAAAATCATATCATCCTTCATAAAATATCACTTGAAAGGAATATATCTCATTAAGATTTTACCTGTTTCAGTAGGAGGTAATAGTTAATTATTTAACTAATTAGATCTCTTCATAAATAATAATTTAACTAATTCTCATTCCTATATTTTTTAATATATATTTTTATATTGTGGAGATAATTCCAACAATAGTTGTTGCATATTTTGAGGAGAAGAGTTTAGTGAGAGGATTACTACGAGGCCCCTCCAGGCAGGATCGGGATCACTTTTTCTAAAATCTTTATTAATTCGGTGGAGTATCTCAGTTAAGTCTTTGAAATATAAGAAAGTCTCTAGTACACTTGAGTTGCACTCAAAATTATAGTCACTAATGTTGTAAGAGTCCATAGAAGTTTAGAAGGATAATAACGGATCATCTCTTGATCATGCAAAGTAAGGCATCGCTTTAGAAAACAATGAAAGCTCATAGTATTGCTAATAATTATGGATGGAATTTTCTATATGCATCTTGACCATCAAAAAGTAATATAATTTAATTTTGAGTTACATGTAAAACAAGTGAGCTTAATTCCTCAACTGGAAAGCCAACTGGCTTTCTAAAGCGAGTATTATTCAGTCCAATCTTAAGTCTTTGCCCGCTCATACTATGCAAAGTTTTAAATTACCAAAGAACATTACCAATGCACTTAATAAGATTAATTGTGATTTTCTTTAGAAAAAATCCCATGAGACTAAAGGGCAGTCTATGGTGTCATGGGATAAAATATGTACCCCTAAGAAGTTGGGTGGTTTAGGCCTTCGAAAAACTAAAGCGGTCAACCAAGCTTTTATGTGCAAACTAATGTGGAAATTCTTATTTGTTGAAGATAATTTTTTGGGAAAAATCATGAGAGCCAAGTATCCTTTATCGGTGAATTTTTTTCAAGGAAAAGTAAGGCATCCGATTCCTGGGCATGGAAATGGTTGCTCAAGGAAAGAGAGTTGTTTAAAAGGGGCTTGCGATGGAAAATAGAGAATGAAAAAAGGTAAAATTTTGTATGGATACGTGGTGTGGTAAAACCAGCTTTTTGAATTTTTCTGATAACTCACTCCCCTTTATCCCTTAGTAGAACGTTACGGTCAGTGATTTCATTACTCCCGAAAAAATTTGGGATTTGGTACATTTTAGTGCCTTCATTCCATCTAATATTTGCCAATCTATTAAGAATATCCCTTGACCCTCTCATGATATTGAGGATGTTGTCTGTTGGGGCTTGTCCAAGCAATGGTAATTTCACAACCAAGTCTCGCTACTTGTAATGCCCATAATATTTCCACTAGTTCTCGGGCATGAGGCTTTGCGTGGGTTTGGAATATGGATTTGATGCCTAAGCTGAAAATGTTTATGTGGAAATTAGGTTATAATGCTCTGCCTACACGAGATAACCTGGGCTAAGCGAAGGCTTAATATTGATAATATTTGCCCGGTATGTCGGAATCATACTGAATCGGTTGATCACCTTTTCTCTCGATGCCTAGTGTCTTGGATTTATAGGACATAGCTTTTCGGCACAAGTGGATGGAGGTGAATGTGAATCACCTGCAATGTTTCTCTCTGTGAAATCTTATTTCGACATTCGAAATCTAAATAAACCAACTCAAATGATCCGTATAGTTAATTTATTATGGAGCCCGTGGAAAGGTAGAAATGATGTGGTTTTTAATAATAGGTCTTTCAATCCTCGTTATTATTCTTATTCGAGCCAAATCATCCTGGGCCGAATGGAGATCTAGGTGCGGACTAGATCATCTTTTCAATTTCTCCTTCTCCTCCGGTGCGTGTCAACTCTCATAATGAGTTTGTTTGTTGGCACAAACATCCTGGTGGTTTTATCAAAATCAACTTCGATGGTTCGAGGTCATCTCGCTGTGGTGATGGGAGGGTTTGTGATCGGAGGTTGGGATGACAGGTTTCTTCACGCAGGGACATCACATTTGGGGTCTTCTTCGATCCTTGACTACAAAAAACACAGAAATAGCGACACACATTTTCCGACGGGAATTTCGACGAGAATTCCAACAGCTTTTTAAAAATTCCATCAGAATTCCGCTCCGATGAACGAAATTCAAACGGGCATTTTCGTCGGTACTTTAGCGTTTTTGTGGTGCTTGGGACCGCCATGAGAAATGGAGTTAAAGTTGCGGTCCGGGCTGGCTATCGTTCTATTTTCATAGAAGGTGACAACTTGACGGTCATCGGAGTAGTTAAAGGCGAAATTCAAGTTCCTTGGAACATCCACACGCTCATTCAAGATAATTGGGGCTTTCTCCGAAGATGCAATCAAGTTTTTATTAATCACATTTTTAGAGAAGGAAATCGAGATGCTAACTAGGTTGCCAACTTTGACCTTAGTGTTTCTTCTAATTTAGTTTGGTTAGTTATTTCCTCTTCTTCTTTTCTCTCCATTTTAATGGAGAACAACTTAGGTATAACCCTTGCGAGAAGAGCTACCTACTAGTTGTTCTTTTCTTAAAAAAAAAAGTATTTTTTAAAAAATATTCTAGTTCAAAATGAATTTTCTTGCTAATAGTATAAAATTTTAAATAATTACATTATATAATATAATAATCATTATAACACTGTTATATTACTGTTTTATAATAAATTAAAATTTTAATTTATTTCACATTGGTTGAATAATGATTATTTATTTCTATTAATACAAACTTATTAGTTTTCTAACATTTATATTTTTATTAATAATAATAATCCATAAACACTCCATTAAAAAAAAAAAGGAAGAAACCAAATAATGAATGTAACCTTTAATATAATGGGTTATATATTCTTTTTCTAGATTCATAGTGCATGTGTTAAATTTTTAAGAAATACAATAAATATAGTTCATGTACAATATATAGTACTTCTTAATTAAATATTAATCACCCCGCGGACTGTCTCGTCATCTAATAAGAAAAGCATATCGTCGGTTCTCATTGGATTATATGTCGGACTATTTCCGTCGGTATTTTGATAAATTTTTATAGTGGTATAAACTGTTAAATGTTGTTTTAAATTAAAAAGTATCATTATGATCAACACCTTAAAAACTTATGAGACACATGTGAACACTCGTAAAATTTTCATTCGCTTCTTTTAAAAAACTTACTTATAATTTTTTCAAGTCATATATTTTGACTTATCTTTCTTTTTGTTCAAATTTATAACATAAATTTATTTTTAAAATAAATTTATATTTTATTATAGTATGTAAATAGATAATAAATAAACAAATATTATTTTTAAAGGTACATATAAATATGATCACAGAGAAAGAAAAATAATATCATGATCAATTAGCCAGCATTAATGGAGTTAAGGTAATGATGCTTTCTTTACTTGATCTGTTGTCTGTTAATGCATGATTTGATATGTCTGTTGATTTATGATGATGATGGAAATATTACAAAGGGTGTACTAATATAGGGTTGAACTTCTTAGCCTCTAACTATTTGATTTATAAAATAAATATTTTAAATTGATAATCATAACAAATGTTGCATAAGCATAAAATTAATTTTTTTTAGAAGGAGTTTTTTCATTATTAATAGTAAAGATGAAAATCAATTGGCATACTAAATAAAAATAATAGATATTTTAATAGTATTTTACTAAATTAGTTATTTGCTTGCTTATGAATAAGCTTTATCTTAATATTATCAAATTAAAAAATAAAAAGAAAAAAATCTATTTAAATGCAAAAACCAACCATAAAAACCATATATATATAAAATAAAAGTAAATAACTAATTTAATACATCTTCCAAATTCAACTTTAAAATCCAAATATATATCTATATATTACACACACACACACATACACACACACACACACACACATATATATATATATATATATATATATATATTCACTTGGTGATGGTATCGACTGGTGGCCTATGGAATGTGGAAGTAATTTTAGTGGAGGTTCATAGCGTATTTCATGTTTATTTCATTCTCATGGTCAAGTTTGGTAATGTGTACGGTACTAGAGTCTTTCATTGATCAGATAATTGTTTTGTCGTTGTACTATTGATCTATATATTATTAGTTAATTAGCTTTAATTTATGTGTTTATAGTTGTAGATGTAGTCACCAAGTGAAAGATGTTTAGTTTGAAGGCTCTGTATAACATGTTTGGAGTTTACTTTAAGGAGTTCTCTCTCTCTCTCTCTCCATCTCTCTCACACACACACACACACATATATGTATATATAAAATAAGAGTTTTTGGGAGTCATCGGTGTTGGATCATAATTCAATGATGAGCTTATATGTGATTAAATATGTATCGTAAGGATCTGTCATAGTTATAGCCCAAACTAAAAGTGATCTAATGAGGATACAATTAATTGGGCATTAATGTATCTAGTAGGGTGTGGGCCTTACATGTGTAGAGACCGGTGGCCCACTACTGTTCTATGATGGGCATAATAATAGTGTGTCAAAACGCTAGAAGGGTTTAACTATAAATAAAGGTTATGGTCCCCGGATCACACGCACGAATTAATTCTCCCCGACATCCCATTATCGGAGAGATTGTGAGAATACGAGAAAATCTAAAGGTTTTCTTAATAGTATGTGTAGATCTAAAAGATCTAACCACGTCATTCAAGGAGAATTGATGTCAACCATGGATTCGAGTACGTTCTATTAACTCGTTCCTTCGATTTGATATATTGGATTCTGGGTTAATATAATGTTGGACTTCATTATGTTTTCCTTAACAAGTGGTATCGAGCCTCCCTTATATGTTGAATCTTTAGGAACAATTTGGATTAATTTTGGTGTTTATTCAAATTGCAAATTTTGCGCTATTTTCGCTTGCTTCCACCGACGACTTTGATTGCTTCAATTCGCAATTATTTGGTTCAATTTGACGAAATTCGTTCAGGCTTTATTCTTAATACATTATTCAGGTTAATTACGCAAGTTTAATTAATTATTTATGATTCTATGCATGAGGTTATTTGTAGTTTCTTTTCGCGCAAGAACCCCAATAATTTATGTAGTATACTTGCGAAATTGAGTTAATTTCAACCTTTTCCGACTAAATTAACTAAGGGATATTGTTCTTTCGCATCCTATGGCATGATTATGTAGGTTCAATTAAGGATTGTTAGTTAATATCCTTGGATTAATTACAATTTTGCTTCCGCGGCTTCAAAACCATAATTTCGGATCAAATTTATGAAAATCGGGTCATAGTTCCACTCCTTTACCGCAATTGTTTGAGGGGTTTTGATAGAATCATACTTTTAGTAATATAGATGATTTTTGTTGTAATTTATCTAGTCAAATAGCATGATTTTCATAGCTATTCAAATTTGGGCGAAGAACCCTAGTTTTCGGTCTTTAAACTGAACAATTATGGCTTAATTCGTTTAGTTTAATGTAAATTGAGTTAGGGATTTTCTTTCTGGAACATTTAATCATGTTTTGGTGCATTTAATTTTTATTTTCATTGATTAAAAATTCTAGGCAATTTTGGTTGCAAGAACCCTAACTTTCGGACATAAAATTGCAAAATTGGGATTCAATTCGGTTGCATTCATGAAAATTGACTTGGGGCTTTTGATTATGGCATGGTTAATTGTATTTGGGAGCCTTCAATTTTAATTTTCATCGATTTATTTTCTGGACAATTTCGCAAGCAAGAACCCTATTGTTTCGGGCCATAGATTGTGAAATTGAGGCTGATTTCACTTTATTTTGGCAAAATTGGTTTAGGGGTTTTGTTTTCCAGATATTTAATCATGTTTTGGTTGCCTCAATTTCGATTTTCAATGATTAATTTTCTGGGCAAATTTTGCTTTATAAAACCCTAATTTTCGTAACTTATTTTGCAAAATTGGGATCAAATTCGTTCCAGTTGAGCAAAATTGATTTAGAGGTTTTGTTTGCTATAATTTTAGACATATTTAGGTGTATTCAATTTTGAGTTTTATGAAATATTTTAATTTTTGACAAATTTTCGGTTGAATTTTGCAATTTTATGTGATTTTCTTGAAGTATTTAAGAAATTTGAAGCAAATCATGTTTAATTACATGAAAATTATTATTTAAAGTTATTTCGAAATAATTTTACGTTCAAATATTACGTGTATGGTTGTTTATATTTTCGATTAATTAGTTAAGACAACATGTCACCAAAGTGACATCTCTTGTTGAGATTAGTTATTTGAAAATATAAATGGTATATTCATGCAATTTATGTTAATATTGTTCGGCCCAAAGGAAGTTCACTATTAATTTAAATTGTATGAATTTTGTGGTGATAAACACGTGATAATTATTTAGTTTTGCATGTGATTATTGAATCGGCCCAAAGGAAGATTCTTTAATTGATATGCTTTTATTATCGGTGTTTGATTACTGCGCTAAGATGTCACTAAGAAGTTAGTATTTTCATCCAAAGATGGACTATTAATGGAAAATCGGTATCTTGATATGGGATTTCACCTTATTATTATTATTATTATTATTATTATTATTATTATTATTATTATTATTATTATTATTATTTTAACTAAATTTTAAAGTTTAAGAGCATGCTCGTAACTATCTTCTTTTCCTTTGATACAACTGTCTCTAATTCCGCTAATATCACTCGCCAAGCATTAACTCTATTCCTATGCTGAATGGCTCTAACTTTAAGTCATGGCAAGAGAACCTCTTAATTGTTCTCGGAGTCATGGATCTCGACCTTGCATTAAGGGTGGACTCTCCCGCTAAACCTACTGCTCGCAGTACCTCCGATCAAAAGAGGGAATATGAAAAGTGGGAGAGGTCAAATCGCATGTGTTTGATGATCATAAAGAAAGCCATTCCTGAAGCATTCAGGGGCACTATATCCGAAGATAAAAATACAGCTAAGGATTTCCTTACTGAAATTGAAAATAGGTTTGCCAAGAACGAAAAGGTCGAAATTGGTACGCTCTTAACAAACCTAATTTCGATGAGGTAGAAAGGTAATGGAAACATCGGGAGTACATCATGGAGATGTCTCATCTAGCTTCGAAACTAAAAGCACTTAAACTTGACCTCTCCGAGGCCCCGTTAGTGTATTTAGTTTTGATATCTCTTCCAAGCAAGTTTTAACCAGTTTAAGGTGAGCTACAACTATCGAAAAGAGACTTGGTCTCTAAATGAGCTCATCTCTCACTCGTGCTCGGGAAGAGGAAAGGTTGAAGTTAGATAAAACTGAAAGTGCTCACCTTGCCTCAACCTCTAAGTCCAAGAGGAAAAGGGTCGAGAGTAAGGAAGGCTGCAGATAAGGCACCTCATAAGAAACAACGAAGGCGAAACCAGCTGTTGGAGCCGATAAGGGTTGTTTCTTTTGCGGTGGCACAGATCATAAGAAGAAGTAATGCACCAAATATCACGCTTGGCGTGCTAAGAACGGTATGCTTCTTGGTTTGGTTTGTTCATAGGTTAATTTAGCCTCGGTGCCTAGACATACATGGTGGATGGATTCTGGTGCAACTACTCACATCGAGTGTGTCTATGCAAGGTTGCTCGAGTTACCGAAAACCTAGTGATGGTGAAAGATACATCTACGTGGGAGACGGTCGGACGATTGTCTGTAGAGGCAATTGGAAAGTTTAGATTATTGCTGAAGACTGGATTTTATTTGGATCTTAATGAAACTTTTGTTGTACCAGTCGTTCGGATGGAATTTGATTTCTGTTCTCATTTTGGACAAATCTGGTTATTATTGTTCATTTGGAAATGGAATATTCAGTTTGTTTCATGATTCGAAATTGGTTGGATCCGGTTCTTTATTGCATGGTGATAGTCTATATTCACTTGAAACAATTGCTTCATATTCTGAATCCCCGCATTTAAGTACACGAGGCGCAAAGAGAAAATTAACCAATGAGAATTCTACCGCATTGTGGCACAAAAGGTTGGGTCATATCTCCAAAAGGAGATTAGAAAGACTCGTGTCGACAGTAATTCTTGAACCTTTAACTTTCACAGTACATGGACGTGTGTGTTGATTGTATAAAAGGCAAACAAACCAATAAAAGGAGATTTGATGCCAATAGATCATCGGACGTCTTAGAACATATTCATACGGACATTTGTGGGCCTTTTCCAAATCCTTCTTGGAATGGTCAATAATATTTTATAACGTTCATAGACGATTATTCTAGATATGGTTATATATATCTCATTCATGAAAAATCTCAGTCACTCGACATGTTCAAAAATTTTATGGTCGAAGTTGAAAACCAACTTGGCAAAAGGATAAAAAGTGTCGATCTCGACCATGGTGGTGAATACTATGGTAGATGTGACGGTTCGAGTGAACAATGTCCAGGACCATTTGCAAAATTCCTAGAGGAATGTGGTATCGTTCCACGAGTACACCATGCCGGGTTCACCCACAATGAATGGTGTTGCTGAAAGGCGAAATCGGACTCTTAAGGACATGGTGAGGAGTATGATTAGTCACTCTACCTTACCGGAGTCACTTTGGGGTGATGCACTTAAGACTGCAGCTTACATTCTTAACGAGTTCCAACTAAAGCAACTACTAAAACCCCTTATGAACTTTGGAATGGCAAGAAGCCAAGTCTAAATCACCTTCATATTTGGGGATGTCCAGCTAAGGCACGACCTTATAGGCCTAATGAGAGAAAATTAGACTCCGGGACAGCTTAGTTGCTATTTTGTTGGATACGCTGAAAGGTCAAGGGAATTTAAGTTTTTTGATCCCAAATCTAAGTCATTTTTTGAGACGATAAATGCTCGATTTCTTGAGGATCTCGAGTTTGAGGGGGAGATTCAGTTAGAGACATTGTCTTTGGAGAGGAATATGCTCATATCCCTACGAGTGTCATTACCATTGATCGGGGTTGTACACCGACCTTATTTCGAGACACACCACAAGACAATGTTGATGAACTCGAACCTCCTGTACATGTAGTTGTTCCTGAAGAACAAACTCTTACTCCTCAAGAACCTATGCCATTAAGGAGATCCATTAGAGTAAGGAGAAATGTGGTGCCCGATGATTATATCGTATTTCTTTAAGAACATGAGGTAAACATTGGATTGATGGAACCCGATTCTCATCAAACTAGTGAAAGTTCTAACTCTCAAGAGTGGATATATGTCATGAACAATGAGATTAAGTCCATAGTGATGGAAGATGATCCGCTCAACTTTCGTCGAGCCATGGAAAGTGAAAATTCTCGAAGTGGCTAAATGCCATGAATGAGGAAATGCAATCCATGAAGGACAATGATGAATGAGATCTCGTCCCTTTGCCGGAAGGTGTGAAACCCATTGGTAATAAATGGATATTTAAAACCAAGAGGGATTCAAATGGTGATGTGGAGAGATTTAAGGCACGCCTTGTTATGCAAGGTTTTACACAAAAGGAAGGCATTGATTATACGTAGACTTTCTCTCCAGTTTCTTCGAAAGACTCTTTAAGGACTATAATAGCATTAGTTACGCATTTTAATCTTGAGTTACATCATATGGATGTGAAAACAGTGTTTCTCAATGGTGACATTGATGAAACTATATATATGAGGCAACCAAAAACTTTGTGGTTGGAGACCAAAAGAATATGATTTGCAAACTAAAGAAATCCATTTATGGACTCAAACAGGCGTCTCGCCAGTGGTATGTGAAGTTTCACCAAGTAGTTCTCTCGTTTGGTTTTGAGTTGAATTTACTTGATGAATGCGTATATCATAAGTTCAGTGGGAGCAAGTATATTTTTCTGGTTTTGTATGTCGATGACATATTGCTTGCCAAAGCAACGATATAAGCTTATTGCATGAAACCAAGAGATTTCTATCAAAGAATTTTGAGATGAAAGATCTTGGTGATGCCTCTTTTGTATTAGGTATCAAGATACATCGAGATCGCTCTTGAGGTATTCTTGGGTTGTCACAAGAGAGCTATATCGAAAAGGTATTGAAAAGATACGGCATGCAAGGTTGCAAACCAGGAGACACCCTCGTGGCTAAGGGAGACAAGTTTAGTCTCACACGAGTGCCCTAAGAATGATTTTGAGAAAAACGGAATGGAAAAGGTTCCCTATGCATCAGCAGTAGGTAGCCCGATGTATGCCCAAGTCCGCACTCGTCCGGATATTGCATACATTACAGGAATGTTAGGGCGATACTTGAGCAATCTAGGGTTATAGCATCGGAGAGTAATCAAAAGGGTATTGCGGTACTTACAAAGGACAAAAGGGTACATGCTCACATATCGGAGATCGGATCGGCTTGAGATCATTGGGTACACTCACTCGATTTTGCTGGATGCATGGATAGCATGAAGTCTACATCGGGCTTCATTTATCTCCTAGCTGGAGGTGCCATCTCCTGGAAGAGTGCCAAACAATCCATTACGGCTCCTTCCACTATGGCAGCAGAGTTCATTGCTTGCTATGAGGCATCTAGTTATGGGATGTGGCTGCGAAATTTTGTCATGGGACTGCGAATAGTGGATACTCGTTCATAGACCACTTAAACTATTTTGTAACAATAAATCTGCAGTCATGTTTTCCAACAACAACAAGAGTTCGAGAAAGTCAAAGTTTGTGGCTATCAAATTCTTAGTTATGAAAGAAAGAGTACAGAGTGGGGAGTTGTCAATTGAGCACATTGGTACAAACTCTATGATTGCGGATTCGCTTACTAAGGCGATACGACCCAATCGGTTTCATGAGCATGTGGCTCATATGGGTGTCGTGTCTTCTTTTGAGGATATTCAGTTTTAGTGGGAGTTTGTAATTTAGATGCACATTTCACTTATGTAATTTGGTTTTCAGTTATGAGGATATTTTCTGCAGAAATAAAGTTATATTAAAGTTTTCCTTATACTCTATTTATATTTTGGATCTCACCGATGTTTAAAGTGGACCAGTTGAAAATAAACATGATGAGATCACATCACATGAAACTTTCATGCTACACATCCACATCATAATCCGTGTCATTCTTTTGTATTAGCATAAGTGATCATTGATGAGTCGAGTTACGATGATGTAATGAAAGCCGCTTTGGTACTATGATGATATTATTGATGGACGGGATTGGTTTAGATATATTATTATAATGACAGTAATATTGAGCTCAAAATTTGGTTGATACATATTATAAGGTTACATATAGCTCAAGTGGGAGATTGTTGGATCATAATTCAACGATGAGCTTATATGTGATTAAATATGTATTGTAAGGACTTGTCATATTTATAGTCCAAACTAAAAGTGATCTAATGAGGATACAATTAATTGGGCATTAATGTATCTAGTAGGGTGTGGGCCTTACATTTGTAGAGACCGGTGGCCCACTACTGTTCTATGATGGGCGTAACACTAGTGTGTCAAAACCCTAGAAGGGTTTAACTATAAATAAAGATTATGGTCCCCGGATCACAAGCACGAATTAATTCTCCCTAACATCCCATTATCACAGAGATTGTGAGACTATAGAAAATCTAAAGGTTCTCTTACTAGTACGTGTAGATCTAGAAGACCTAACCACGTCATTCAAGGAGAACTCGCTGTCAACCATGGATTTAGGTACGTTCTATTAACTGTTCCTTCGATTCGATATATTGGATTCTAGGTTAATATAATGATGGACTTCATTATGTTTTCCCTAACAATCAGCCTGTTATCCCCAGCGTACCTTTGATCCATTGAGCAAGAGCCAATATATATATATATATATATATATATATATATATATATATATATATATATATATATATATATATATATATATATATATATATTGTGTATTTAATTTTGTTGAAAGGTAAGTGTAGGCCATCCAATTAATTTTCCATCTTAGGGGTATCCAGTTGGGCTTCGATGTCCAAAGGGAAGGGAGATACCAAACTTAAATTACGCTATCTGCCACAATTTTTCTTTACACAATGTAATGAATTGTCTCTCCCCTATTCAAACCATGGGGAGAAGGTGGAAAGTAATAAGCGTTGCCAACTAAGCATCATTCACTTGGCATACGAGTGTGTTTTTAATGACTTATTATAAAATTGAGTACAATAACATGTGTTAATCACATTACCTATTTTTATAAATTTTACTTAATTATTTTTTAAAAATAAATTGGCCACATGGTAATTGATTTATTCAATTTTCATTGTTCAAAGTTTGACCTATATCTAGGTGGTGGTGGTTTTCCTTAGTGTCACGTTAAACTAATGAAAGAGTACCTACACTATTATATTATCTTGAGTTCTTTTTTTTTTTTTTATGGCAAATGGGGGTATATATATTAACTAAACTCAATCAAAGCTAAATAGTAGTCTTCTAAAGTCATATTGAAGACACAATCTAATTGATTATCCAACTGAATCTTAATGAAAGAATTATAGGGTTAATGATGTGCTAAAGTAAGCCGAGAACAAAGCGAAACAACCTCGTCGATAAGAAGGTCGGTTTCAAATCCTACGAGTGGCTTGTTTGGAGATAAGGCCAACATAATCACCCTCTACCACAACACTTGTCACCCCCATCTTGATGATTTCATGAAGAACAACTTAGCGCGGTCATGCTTCTTCCAATTTCGGACTCAAAAGCCTCAAGCCCCGCTTCACGTCGGAGAACAACATATCACCGGTACAATCCCTGGCCGCAAAACCTCACTCGTGCCATTGCTTGCCCAGTTGTTGTTCATCCTCGTATTTATCACTTTTCAAGGTATTATTTCACCTAATTCCGTAATGATTTGGATTATATTTGTTTAGCTTTGGGTTAGATTATGCTATTTTCTCTTTATCGCCACCTAAGCTCGTAAATCTCTTAATTATAGGTTTTTGGTCTTAAACGAGGGAGATTCGAGACAAATTTGATGAAAAGCGATGAAGAGGAAGGTTCGAGCCTAAAAAGAGGTAAGAAAGGAGCCTAGAACTCATCAAATCGAGTTACATAGGCAATTGTGCAAATCTGCAGAGACAGGTTGTGCAAAGCCGCACGATCGTACGGAGCATCGAGGCCAAGGCTTCAAAGTCAAGGAAGGTCGCACGACCACCTGTGCACACCCTACATGCCCGTGTTGAAAACTACACAAAGTTGAAGTCGTGCACGACCAACCCTGCAGATCCTGCATGGTCCGTGCAAAAGGGTTAAACAGAGACAGAAAGTTCGAAGTTCCGCACGGCCATGCGAAATTGCGGCCAAAAACCCGCACGACTAATCGTGCGAAGTCGCATGATCGTGCAACTTACTAATTTTGCTTTTTAATTACTTCCTAATCTGTATTTTCGAGATATCTTTCTTTCATTCTAAGTTTTAGGTAGGTTTTTTCATTAGAGAGCTTTTAGAGAGTACTCAAGAACTTGAGAGATTATTGTTAATTCCAAGATTATCTACAATTCAATCGCATCGATTTCTATTCGGTAATAAAAAATTCTCCTCTTTGCTTTTCCTTCGTCGTTTCTCATTATCTCTCCATGTTTGTTTTCATTGAAACTTGTGAGTTGTCTAGTATCATGTTTAGAGGTTAAATTCCCTACTTAGGTTGGGATTGATTCCTAATATGTCTTGATAATCATAAATTGAATTCCAATTGGATTGTCTTATGCTTGTTAGGTTAGAACGAACTTCATTCATCACTTATTTGATGAATGCCTCGAAAGAGGAATCATCCACTTTTATTTAGGTTTTGTGAACATTGAAAGCTCGGAATTTACCTATAATGATATTGTGAACGATTAAAACTTTCATATGAAAATAATTAAGGTTTTTAATAAGGGGTTGTGAGATGCATTTATTATGATTTTATTCTTTATTAATCCCATGAAAATAGACGATTAGATTAAGTAAAATTAGTCTTTGACCTTCAAAAGTAGGCAAAGATATATTTAATCGACATTTCCCCTTCTAAACTATAAGCATAGACAAATCTCAAGAAGAAATTTGTTTTGATTTCGTGCATATTAGTGTAATTAATCCTAGTCTAAGGCTTTTTATCATTAATTTAACAACTAGTTAATCGAAACCAATCACTTTGGAATTGAGTTTCACCTAGATTAGAATTTTTAGGTAGATTTTAGTACTTGAAAGCAAGTTCCTCGAGTACACGACCCGTACTCGTCGGTTGCTAACTATAGTTACACCGTGTGCTTGCGAAATTTTCTCGAACAAGTTTACTGGTGCCGTTGGCAAGGAACTTTGTTCTTTTGAGTAAAAAGTTTGCTTTAAGACTTGAAATTAGGTCTTTTGTTCTTGTTCCAATACCAATATTTTTTTAATTTTTGCTTGAACCTCGTTTATGCCTGGTATAGTTCTTGTTTTTGCATGCTTATAAGGAGTCGATTAGGGAGAGAAATTATCCCGTTGGACCCTAAAATTGAAGCAATAGAAAGAGCAATTAGTATAGCCATGAGAAGGCGGACAAAAGAGGAAAAAATGGTGGAGCAAGGACCACAAATGAGGCTGCTAGAGGACTATGCCATCCCTAGTTCGCCCGGGGAAATATCGGGCGCCATTGGGTCGAATGTGGCTACTGAGGACTTTAAGGTGAAGATGTCGCTTATTCACTTTGCTCGACAAGATGTGTTTGGAGGGCTTCCCAGTGAAAATGCCATCCAACACATCAATTCTTTCTTGGAGAAGTGCGGGACCGTGAAGATTAACAATCTCACCGACAAAGCCTTTCGATTAAAACTCTTACCCTTCTCTCTAAAGGATAGAGCTAAGGATTGACTCGCTAAATGAGGATCCCAACAAGTACACCACTTGGGAAGCTTTGTCAAAGGCGTTCATGTCAAAGTTCTTTCCCCAAGCAAGACCACCAAACCGCAAAATGCCATCTCCACTTTCTTCATAGAGGATGGAGAGTCACTCTACAAGACTTGGGAAAGGTACAAGGACCTCCGGAAGAAATTCCTCACCATAGTATTCCCGAGTGGATACTCCTGCAAACCTTCTACAATGGTTTACCTTGCCGAATTCGGATTTTCATAGATGCAGCTACAGGAGGTGCTCTTATGACTAAGGGAGAAAGTGAGGCAAAGAGTATGGATACTAGCAGTTACCATTGGGGCGGTGAAAGGACAAGTACCAAAGATAGGAGGGAAGTATGAAGTTGATGTTGTGGCCTTATTATTAAACAAGCTAGTTGCACTAGTATCTAAGATGGAAAAGATGGACGAGTTTCCTCCAAGCGGGTTCTTCTAGTTCATCATTTGGGGCTACGGTTTTTATGTGAGGTATGTGGTATAAATGGGCATATAGGAGCTGAATGTCAAAGTTTTACCCCGATCAAGTCAATGCCCTTCATAACTTCAACCAAGGACCCCAAAGTATTCCATACCCCTAAAACTATAACTCAAGGGGTCCATACCCCCTGGTTTTTATTAGAGGGATACTTGTCCACTTTCTTTCCTGTAAGAACCACAGACAGATGCCCTGATAAGAGCAATTATCTAGACTCGGAGTGCGGTCAATGACAATGTGGCCTAGTCCATCAAGGTCATCACTGCCCAACTAGATAGTATGTCTACTCATCAAAAGATGATGGACACCCAAATTGCTTAGATAGCTCAGCAAGTGATCCATTTATTTAGACCCTAGGGGCAACTTCCGGGTAAACCCGAGACCAAGCCTAGGGCCCGTGTTAATGTCGTTCAAACCTATAGCGCGGAGTTCGTAGAAAGTCCTGTTATGGTTTTGTAGGAAGATAAGCATAGTATTACTCAGGTTAAGCAAAGAAGCCCAATTCGGAGTTCGGAGAAGCATGCCCCAAAAGTACCTCTCATATGCCCATATCGACCACCTATACCACATCCCTAAAGGATGCTAGAGCCCGATTTACGAAATTTATTGATATGTTGAAAAAGGTCTACATCAACATGCCATTCTTAGAGGCTACCAAGGAAACACCCTCATATATTATGTTTTTAAGGGAGATTCTCTCCAAGAAGGGCTAAGTCGGAGGATATTTCGTAGTAAGCATGGAGGACGTATGTAGTGCGATCCTATAGAGCACGTCACCTTCTAAGGTGCAAGATCCATGGAGTTTTTCCATTCCTTGCTCAATCAAGGAGTACATATTGATATAGCCATCTGCGATCTCGAGCAAGCGTGAGCATAATGCCACTTCCACTTTATAGGAAGTTTTAGCTAGGCGGTCCGCAACCCACCGAGTATCTCCATTGAGCTTGCATATCGGTTTTTCTATGCCCGGGTATTTTGGAGGATGTTCATATTCAAGTAGGGAAGTTTGTCGTTCCCTGCGATTTCATGGTGATGGATATGGATGAGAGCATATGAGTTCCTATTATTTTAAGGAGACCATTTCGACAACTGCAGGAGTTGTGATTGAATTACCTATAGGGAAGATCTCCTTTCACATTTGTGGTGAAAGTGATGATTTCTTCCTCCCACCACTACATGTACCCTTAGCTATGTTATAAGCCCTATAGTTGATATGATATCCACACATGGGATAATCCATGCATGCCCACCTGCTTCACCGGATGTGCCAACCAAAGCCGATATTCGGTTTACTCGGAATGTTTATCTTGATGGAGAAGTAGTGAAAGCCATGTCACAACTCCACTCTTCAGTTTGTGCTCCTCCCCAATCCTCACTATTTACCGTTTGAGGTAAGGGTCAAGCTTAAGGACCTTAAACAAGAGCTTCTTGGGAGGCAACCCAAGCATTTTACTCGCTTTCTAATTTAAAAATAATAATAATCCCTCACTCCCACCCTTATTACAATTTCCCCTTGTTTGTTGGATTTCTTCCATTTGCCCTCTTTTCTTGTCATTTTCATTGAGGACAATGAAAGAGCTAAGCATGGGGAATAGCTTGTAGCCTTTCGATGTTGCTTTTAAAGATGGTAGGAATGGATTTGCATTCACATAGGTTGCATTCATGTAGTTTCCTAGGATCACTTTTTCATTTTTACCTTTTTCTTTATCATATAGTCCTAAGCATATAGGTTAGAATCTTTGCACTATTTACATTTTCATTCTTTTTTTAAAAATCATGGCTTATCCGAGGAATTGTGGAGGAGGAAAATTTATAAACTTTTGAGGTAAACACGCTCCACCCCTTCTTTTATTTTCTTCCGTGTGAGGTATCTTTGCTAGCTTTTATTGCTCTGAAAAAAGTTAAAAACAGTAAAAAAATTGAAAAATCCCAAAAAGTTTAAAAACCCCTCTTGTGATGATGATGTGCCCTTGGCCTAGCTGAAACACTTCCAACATGACTAAAAAATTTCTCCCAATTTATCTCTTTAAGCACAACCAAGTTTTAAGACAACTTAAGGAATGAGCACGAAACTTTTGAACGTTCCACATGTCAAATCACTTATTTCTTCACTCTTTTTTGTTTTTCAGAATTTTGCTTTCATTTTTTTCTTTTTTTCTTCAAGTTTTCAAAACTTTCTGGAATAGATACCATTTACATAGAAATCATAAATACTTGCTCAATTCCAAAAGAGTCTAAAAGAGGGACTTATCATTTTTTTCAACACGGGTCCCAATTCCAAACTACGAACCGAATAAAACACTCTCATCATTCAACCCAAAACTACCTAACAAACTCCATTAGACCAGGCTTAGGTATAGAAAATGTATATAAGCCAAAGTTAGAGTAGATGCGGGTGTACTAAAAAATAGGCTAAAGCTCAAAGGGGTAGCAAAATGGTATAAATGAATGCGATGGCTTTTGGATCGTGTACCTTGAAAAAAATGAATGCCTCCTCTATCATATTACACAATACACATGCCAAGTGTGATCTTGAAGAGAGACAGAACAAGTTCTAGAGGTATGCATCAAGGAAGAGTCAAACAAGGAATGAAACATGAGACTAAAAATTGATGAATTAGTCTATAAGGCTCAAAGTCTAATGGGTTTATCCACCAAAGCCAACAACTAGATCAAGGAGTTTACCACTTACTCAAGTTTAACCAATCATACAAAGAAATTCTCAAAGACAACCGAGTAAGCAACACAAGGCATCACAATCAAATCCATTTGTAAGTTTATTTCCACAAAAATTTCCACCAAGAATGGGCAATCAATTCATGCACAATCATGCCCATTGATCAGCTGTCATACTTCAAAGTCAAGGAAGGCCGCACGGCCACCTGTGCACACCGTGCACGCCCGTGTTGGAAACTACACAAAGTTGAAGTCGTGCAAGGCCAACCGTGTAGATCCTACACAACCTGTGCAAAAGGGCTAAATGGAGGCGAAGCTCGAAGTTCCGCACAACTACCTGTGCAAAATCTACAAGGCCATGTGAAATTGCGACCAGAAACACCGCACGGCTACCCGTATGAAGTGGCACGGCTATGCAAGTTATTGATTTCGCGATTTAATTACTTCGTAATCTGTATTTTAGAAATCTTTCATTCATTCTCAGTTTTAGCTAGGGTTTTTCATTAGAGAGATTTTAGAGAGTACTGAAGAACTTGAGAGATTATTGTTAACTGCAAGATTATCTACAATTTAATCGCATCAATTTCAATTCGGTAATAAAAAATTCTCCTCTTTGCTTTTTCTTCGCAGTTTCTCATTATCTCTCCATGTCTATTTTCATTGAATCTTATGAGTTGTCTAGTATCATGTTTAGAGGTTAAATTCCCTACTTAGGTTGAGACTGATCCCTAATATGTCTTGATAATCATGAATTGAATTCCAATTGGATTGTCCTATGCTTGTTAAGTTAGAGTTCACTTCGTTCATCACTTATTGAATGAATGCCTCGAAAGAGGAATCATCCACTTTTATTCGGGTTTTGTGAACATTGAAAGGTGGGAACTTACCTACAATGACGTTGTGAACCATTAAAACTTTGATATGAAAATAATTAAGGTTTTCAATTGGGGGTTGTGAGATGCATTTGTTGTGATTTTGTTCTTTATTAATCCCATGAAAATAAGCGATTAGATTGAGCAAGATTAGTTGTTGACCTTCGAAAGTAGGCAAAGATAGGCTTAATTGGCATTTCCCCCTTCTAAGCTACAAGCATAGACAAATCTCAAGCGGAATTTGGTGTTAATTTCGAAATATTAGTGAGATTAAACCCAATGTAAGGCTTTTTATCATTTTAAATTCTTTTATCATCAATTTAGCAATAGTTAATTAGAAACCAATCACCTGTCGAACTGAGTTTCAATTAGATTAGAGTTTTTAGATAGATTTTAATACTTGAAAGTGAGTTCCTCGAGGACACGACCCCTACTCACTGGTTGCTAACTACTGACTACACCGGCTTGCAGAATTTTTCAAGAGCTGTACAACATCGAAATTAATTTTGATAACACCAAGCTGATGGAGGGAGCCACCTAATTTGATAATTAGCAACTGGAACTTGCAGGTGATCATGGGTCTCCCTAATTGAATGAACAAACTCGATTGCCTTCTGCTCGGCAGCCTTGGATCCACATCTTACTAAAAACGATTTGATTTTGTGCATTCCATATTTCCTCGGTTGTGGCAATGAACTCTTATCGCATGCCGTCCTCCGAGTTCCTTTCTAGCCAAGAACAATAGATCCCATGACGATACAAATCATCTCCCTACTATCACGGCCGAAAGTTGGCTGCATTCTCATGCCAATACCGCAAGTAAACACTCCACCAAGGAATGGATGTCTGTCTCCTCCATGCTTCCACCTGTGTCACATCACATCGGGAAATTTAGTATGCGTGAGGCTAACCTAGATGACGAAGGAAAGGCTCTCATATGGAACCTCCAAAAAATATTTTGATCCGTGGAGTGATTTTCAATGCACACAACAATTTCCATCCATTCCTAAGTAGGCCCCTACTTGTAGACGAGCTCACGCCTACTTCCTTTGCGTGATGAGCTGGTAGGTCGACTTTACGATAAACACACTTGTCCAGGGAATAATGCCATGCAAGTTGATACGACACCCAATTCATACTCAACAGAATGGACTTAATACATTCCACATCCATAGGGAGGAAAATTGTATTAAGCATAGAATCATTCCACTCAAGTCTTCTCGATCAATTAAGCCACCCATACAAATAAGAGAATAATGTGGCTTAAGAGGGGTGATTACCTTGAATGAAGAAGCTCAAGATAACCATTTGGCCTCCTAAACATTAAGAGAGAAACTATCTCCTAACTCCTCATCTTGAACCTTCCACCAACACCCACCTCGCGCTCCACGAGGCTAAGCCACGTAAATTTGATTTGTGGCCTAAGGGCATATTCGAATTGGCATGTAAACTAACATTTATTTCTATTTTCTGCTCTCTTCCTCTTGTTTCGCTTGTTCCTGCTATACAACACATTCTATTTCATTTAAGCTATAACAAATATTTACGTTCATTTACTGCTCATTTCATCGTTTTTACTCAATTCTGTCCATTTTTGCTATAATAGCTATTTCTGTTTATTTTATTGGTCATTTTCGAACAAGCCCTGAAATAGCCTCAAGAATACCACAATCCGGGAAGTATTTGCCTTAAGAACACTGCCAAACAAGAGCTTCTTAATTATAGGCTATCCACCGAGAAAAGTGCCTGGATATCCCTAAACCCAAGTTCACCGTCCACTTTAGGCTTATGAAGGGTATCCTTAGTGACAATGTGAATCTTCCTTAGACTCCAAAGAAATTCGTCCCCATCAAAATCTATTAATGACATATTGAGTCTCCTCATAAAAGTCGGTTGGTATTTTGAATATATTCATGAAATATGTAGGAATTGTTTGGGCTACTTCCTTTACTAACACTTCCCTACTAGCCCATGAGAGTTTCTTGCCCATCCAACCACTAAACCTTTTAGTGATTTGATCTTTGATAGCAAGAAACACCTTTCTCCTTGATTTACCCACCCTGGTGGGCACCCCTAAATACTTTATCATGAGAAAGAACCTCCCTGTATCCATCGTGATCAAAATGTTGTTTTCGCTGCCGAAACTCCCTTGCTAAACTGCACATTTGTTTTGGAAAAGATCACCTATTGCCCGAAGTTGTTTCGTCATCGGCTCATAATCTTTATAACCATGACAATCTATGATGAATCAGCCTTACAAATATAAGAGTATTGTCTGCAAACAAAAGATGGGATGTTACCAGCGCCCCTGGCAAATTTTGTGGCCTTGTAACCGACCACTCTAAACTGCATTATTAAGAAGTAAACAATCCGCACAAAAGAGGAACAAAAAGGACATATGAGATCCTCTTGGTTAAGGCCTCCGGACGGTTTCACAAGTTCCTTTTGCTTGCCATTGATAAGAAATGAATAAGAGGCTAACTCAATACAACCCATAATGAGCCTAATTCAATTATCCCAAAACCCCATCTTAGCCATAATCCTTTTTAGAAATTCCCATTCAACCCTGTCATATGCCTTTGCCATGTCTAACTTAATCACCATGCTACCATTGGGCCTCGAATGACAATATATATAGTAAAACACCTCAAAGGTTATCAATACATTGTCCGTAATAAGTCGCCCTGAGGTAAAAGCACTCTTACTCGAGAAATAATATTAGGGAGACACACTTTCAGCCTATAAATGATCACCTTGGTAATCTGTTTATACATCACGTTGCGAGAAACTAACATACTTAAAATCACCAATTTACGAAGGCTCGTGTTTTTAGGGATAAGGGCCACATGTGAGTGGTTTAGCCCTTTCGGAGTGGGAAAGCCATCTAGAATAGCTAAAACAACACTACAAACATCATGACCAACCAAGCGCCAAAATTTTTGATAGAAAAAAGGGCTCATACCATCAAGCCCAGGGACCTTACTATGTTGCATTTGCTTTGGAGCTAGATCAACTTCCTCTCGCTGTAGGGTTTATTCAGCGTCACTTTCATGTCATCGTCAACTTTGTGCGCAATGAGGTCAATAACAACGTCATGTTATTTCTAACAATGATTTATGGCACACTAATTTTTAAATTGCTTAAAAGAAAAGGCTTTTAATTAACGTTACTTAATTATAAGGTAGGTAATAAATTATTTAAATTTCAAAGTAATTTGCTACAAGTCCATGACGTCGCTATTGTGAATTGGTTATGGAACTCAATGAAACTCACCAAAGGAAAGCTAGAAAAGCCCAAACCAGACTCTATTTATAGGTCCCCATCTAAGGGCGCTGATCACTAAAATAGAGAGAGAGAGAGAGAGAATGGCACCCACAACAGTTAGTGTAACACCAACAACACTTGCAAAGAGAAGTTGCTCGAGGAGGAATATATAGCGGACGAAAGTGACCGAGCTAACGTTGGGTACAACGAGTTCAGAGATGATATCCCGGTAATATCCCTGGCCGGAATCGAATTCGAAGGAGGGAGAGAGGAGATAGTGAAGAAGATAAAGGAGGCATCTCAAGAGTGGGGGTTTTCCAGGTGGTGGATCATGGGGTTGACACTGACCTCGTCTCTCGAATGACTCAACTGGCTAAGTGCTTCTTTGCTTTGCCTGATGAAGAGAAGCTCCGATTTCGAATATCTCCGGGCAACAAAGGTGGCTTCCTCATTTCTAGTCACCTCCAGGTAAACCTAATTTACTTCCATTTTTATGTCCTTATTTCTAAAGTATTAGTGATATTTACTTATTCTTTTTTCTTTGTTTTTTGTTGGCCCTTTTACGACTGGGGTATTCACAAACCTGATTCTAACTGAATGACAAGAAACTAGATCCGAATTGGCGCTCAAAAAAGCATTTGTTTCAACATCAAGTAGCCACAGACAAATCCAAATCGAAGCTCGCACTCCAAAAAATAGCAATTTGACCTTTATAATTTTACAACATTATAGACAGACTAGTTCCTTTAAGCTCTAGCTTAAAAAACTGTTTGATAACCTACTACTCCAAAAATTAAAATAGAGAAAGTTTAGAGAGCGTTTTTCCTTTAGTCTATTATTACCCAATCTTAACATACAGTCCAAACTTGCCTTTATCAACTATCCAATTCCAGATTATGGGCAGAAGTGATAGACATATGTAGTTGGCATAATTGTCCCATTACCAGCTTGCCAACACAAAATTGGTATAAAAATTCCTCCATTTTTCAAATAGGCACAAACTACTTTTAGTGGGTATTTCACCAAGATTTTAAAACTGTTTTTGGATTCTAAAAACTGAAATTAGACTAAACCTTAATTTTTTAAAAACTAAAACTGTTTTCCAAAAGTAATTTTGGAAAAAAAAATCCTCAAATCAAATAGCTATTTCTCTTTCTATTTTATGAAAAAACTGCAGTAACAACCACCAAGAATCCAATTCTCTCTCTCTCATTTTCTCTCTCCTCATTTTGTTTTACGTTATTTTATCTATTCTATCACCTCTATCTTTATCTTTCTCCTCTCTCTCTTTTATTTTGTTTTATCTTTATCTCTTACTCTAACAAATAAATAAATATTATCTTATTACAAAAAATAAACATTAAATAATAATTATTATGCAAATAAAAAGAAATAATATCAAATTATACTATAATAAATACTAGGCCAAATAACTTATTATTCAAAAATATTTTCATATAAATTAGGCCAAACCTTTCATAACTTGTTAAAAACTACTTTTAGAAAAACTGTTTTTCATAAATAAAAATAACTTTTTGTAAATAAGGTCAAACAACACCTTAATTTATCAAATTATACATACTATTACACAAATATGCTACTGACATCAACATGACATTTAGTTAGATATATAATAAAATGCAATCAACATTATAAATGTATCATCATTACATAATTTTGATAATCCTAATTACATGATAAATATTTGATTCTAATACACTTATACAATCAAATAAAGTAATGAAAACACAAATACATCCAATCAACTGTTAAAAGAATATATAAAATATGTTTTTTTTTTTTTTTGAAACAACTCTCCAAACTATATTCTCGAATATCAATGAAACAACTCTCCAAACTATATTGTCGAATATCAATGATATCCGCACACAATTGTGTCTTGGTTTGCAATTTTGTCTAGTTTTCTAGCAAATAAATATCAGAGGACAATGTTACCCCCCACCTGTCTTCCTATTTGAGCTGACGTTAGTCTCACTATTTTACTTTTTTTGGGTGCAACATTGTTCTTACTATTGATATTAATTACGATTTTGCTAATTGTCGTTATTGGGGCGATAGATAAAAATTATCATAATTTGTTAAAATCTTGTCCATTTTTATTTGTATAAGATATGAATGTTATTTTTTACCAAAATAAAAAAGATTAGTATTATTTTTTACATATTAATTTGATTAAGTTATTAAATATTTTTCTAATGCAGTTCAACCACATATATCATTGCAGCCTAGATTGAAAATTTTAAGTTAATTCAATAAATTATGATAGTAGATGATGAGTTAAATTACCCTTTTTTTGGGTTTTAAACTTCTAGCTTTAGAGTAATTTAAAGGAAAAAAAAATAGAATTATAAACTATACTTGAGCTTATGATATTCATGATATATGGAGCAATATTTTAATAATCAAAATTAATGGGCACAAGTTGTAAAGAGAGCTATAGTGAAAAACAAGCTATATTTGAGTCATCCCAATTAAAATTTTGTTTTATCATTAAAATTTATTATACTTAGATGTAAAGAATTGAACCCACAATATTAACACCCCCATACCCCTCACGTTCAAAACAATTTCGTTAAATTTGTTGGCTAAATTGGCGAGATGAACTATTTCCTAATGCTAAATAAATAGGTGTAGATCTTTATTTAACTTAAGCTTAATTTGATAACTGTGATAAAAATAAAAAAAGGAATGAAGTTAATTTGATAAATAACATAATTGGGTTAAGCTAGAAAATTATAAAAGTTAAATTTATTTATTTTATTAGATAAGATATATAGAAATATATCAATATCTTATATGTTGCTAGAAATAAATAAGATTTTACAAAAAGGAAATATAATTACTTCCTATCCATCGCCCTTATAGCGACAATTAACAAAATCCTATTAATTATTATGTTTTATTGGAATTAGAAAATTGTATTTTTAGCGTAATTTGGTAAATTAGCTTAGCTCACATGGTGGCGACATGGGTTTTAGTCCTTAAAAATTACCATGATACACTAATAACAAAATGATATGTATCTTGTGCCAAGATATCTTTTAAGTAATTTTTTTACTTTAAAGTTATACTATCATGTATTAAACTGAAAAAAAGGTCCAATTAAATAGTAAAATAATATTACAATTTATAAATTGTATAATATCATTTTTCATATATAGTTTTTCACAATTATAAAAAATATGTTAGGATACATTTTTGTGAATAGGGTTCATCAGATTAGAATCTTCTTTTATTTTATAATTACTAATTAATTATAACTATTAAAATTCAGTGATTTTAGATCATATAAATTATTAATTTAGATTGAAACATAATATTTATCAAATGTTTTACTATAAAACACACACACACAATATATATATATATATATATATATATATATATATATATATATATATATATATATATATATATATATATATATATATATATATATATTCAAAACGGAGTTCAAGTCTTTATTTAGCTTTATTTAAATTTTTTTTTGAACAAGGTAAATAATTTCATTGAATTCTCCCAAAACAACTGATAAGTACAAGAGATGTTACATTTCAACTAAGTCCCCCATTTCACCACATGCTTTTCGGCCTTCACGCTACACACATGTTGTATTTGCCTTATAATCATGTCCGAATGTCTACTTTTATTTTGGAACTTCCTTTGGCACCGTTCCGCCATAGTTCATATATTGTGCCTGCAAACACCGACCGAAGCCATTTGTTCCTTTGCGTATTGCCCTTACATCTCATAGCAAACCATTTCGGTTCCCTTCAAGATCCCACCTTCTTGGTGGAATTTTAGACCACTTAAGAATAGCCCCCAAATGGCATTTGACACAGTACGAGACAAAAAACAAGTGATTGTAGTGGTCTTGCCCCGATTTCCACACAGCACACATTTATTTTCCATCATAACCCCTTTGGCGGCAAGCATAACTGCAGCTGGCAATCTCCTAAGCGAGGCTAACCACGGTATCATTTTATGTCTTTCCCATGCCCAACTCTTCAAAGTTGTGTTCCACCACACTGCCCTTGTGTGTGCTTGACTGGAAGACTGAGTAAGCTGCTTTAGCACAGAAAACACATCGTTTCACCATCCACTCCCTAGCAGTAGTAGTGCCCCCAAACGTTGGACTAGTTCGTCTCATACTTTAAGCGGCTTTCTCCATCCCCATGCATCATTACGGTGGCTTTTCACGGAAAAAATACTTTGGTCTTTCAACTTATAGGCTTTTGCCCATTCTGTAAAAATAGTGTGGAGTGTTGCAATTTCCGGATCTATTTGGCACACAATGCTTTGTTCCAAGCTAAGATTTCCTTGAAATTCAATCCTCCGTTACGATATGGTCGGCATATGTTTTTCCAGCTCACAAGTGCTAATTTCTTGCCCTCAAGGCTTCCTCCCCAAAGAAATTTACTGCATAATGATTCAATTACACCAATAGTATCGTTGGGGTAGCAGAAAAATGCGGGACCAAAAATTAACAAGTCTAGTCATGACAGCGAGGAGAAGAGTCTTTCTGCTCTGTGTAAGATAGAGATCTAGCGAGTCCATGATGTAATTCAATGCTTGATTTTATCAATAAGAGGTTGGCACATACTATGGGTTAATCTCTTTGTTGAGAGAGGCAAGCCCAGGTATCTCGAAGGGAATTTCTCCATTACAAAGCTCGTGTTTTGCGGAATATCCACCGTGCGAGTGTTATCAACTCCGCCAAGGTAAAGCTCGGTTTTCTCCAAATTTGCATACAACCCTATCATGTGTGAAAAGACTTGAAAACATTGCCATAAGCATTGAATAGATTGCATATCACCCCTAGAGAAAAGGAGGATGTCATCTGCAAAAGCTAAATGGGTCGGTTTCACTCTGGCGCATCTTGGGTGATAAGAAAATGCTTCATTCATAACAGCTAGGTTCAACCCCTAGTGAGCACCTCTATGCGAGTACGAAGAGATATGGTGATATAGGGTCACCCTGCCTTAAACCACAACCTGCTTGGAAAGAAACCCTTCGATTCCCCATTGATATTAACGGAGTAATGTGGAGTAGTTATACATGTCATGACTAAGGCAATAAAGTGTCCAGGAAACCAAAGCCTTCAAGCATGCCCGTACAAACTCCCAACTAAGCGTGTCATAGGCTTTCAGTATATCAATTTTTTCATAGTGCTTTACCAATTGGTGGGCTAGGAACATATTGTCCGCAATATCCGTACCTTTCACAAAAGCACCTTGGTTCAAACTAACTATGTTAGGCAGTACATGTTGCGATCGTACGGCTAGGATCTTAGAGATTATCTTGTACAACACATTGCATAGAGAGATAGGTCTATAGTCGATTACTTGAGTGGGATTTGCAATCTTGGGAACCAACGTAATCAATGTAGTGTTTATCTGTTTGAGCATCGAGTCCATTGTTGAAAAACCGAGCGACAACCCTTGAGATATCTACCCAGATAGTCGTCCAAGCATGCTAGAAAATCCTGCGAGAATAGCCATCCGGCCCGGGGCTTTATTGCCATCCATGTTGAAGACAACCTCCTTGATTTCGGCATCCGTAATAGGGGTAATTAGTACCCTGGTATGTTCTTCCGTAAGTGTGGGACCATTTTGAATCCAGGCAAGGTCCGGCGGTCGTGTCTCTCTTTGTGTGCCTAAGAGATCCGTATAGAAGCTTATGAAAGCAGTGGCAATTCCGTCTTGTGTAACCTGCTCTTGCCCTCTGTGGTCAATCACTCTATGGATTGAATTCATACTTCTCTTTTTCTTAACAAGAGCATGGAAATACCTACTATTCTCGTCACCCCATTTCACAAAATGTTCCTTTGCTCGTTGCTTGAGTATTGACTCTTCAATCCCTCTTGCTCTCTTGTACTCTGCTAGTGTATGCCTTTCTAATTCCTGAATGGGGATTGAAGTGGGATTCTCATGTAATTCGATCTGCACATTCAATAGCTCGGCATATAGTCTGCTCTCACTACTAGAAAGCTGCAAATTTGCAACGGAAATAGCGGCGGAATGTCGGCAAATAGCGACGGAATTTCGGAATTAGCGACGGAACTCTTCCGTCGCTGAAAAGCGAGTCGCTAAATATCAGCGACGGAAATTTTCAATTCCGTCGCTAATTAGCGACAGATTAGCGATGGATACCATTTCCGTAGTCGATGGAAATCAGCTGACGAACGACATTCCGTCGCTGATTTAGCGACGGAAGTGAGGATTTCGTCGGCTGATTTCGTCGCTGAATCGGCGACGGACAATTCCCTAATTCCGTCGTTGAAATCCGTCGCTAATTAGCCACAATATGGGGTTTTTCCGTCGCTACTTTCCGTCGCTGATTGGTACTTGTTCCGTCATTGTTCCGTCAAAAATTCTGAATATTATTTTCTAATTATTCATTACCCTAGTACAGAAAATTGTGAATGGATATACAAATCCACCATTCACATATGTGACACTTACATTTGGCATTTACATATGCCACAAATAATTCATCAAAGTTGGATATACAAATCCAACTTACATGTTCAACATCAGCAACAACCATAACATACTTAAAACAAATTCACAAGTTCAACACAACAAACAAACAATAACTCACAAGAAACCTCAAACACATTTAAATAGTTCGCAAAGTGGTGATCACCAATATATACAAAACTTCACATTTGAATTCACTCATCCTCTTCCTCATCCTCTTCCTCATCCTCTTCCTCTTGTGGTTGTGGTGGTCGACGGTGAGATCCGGATGCTTGTTGAGACTGCAGAAATTCGTTCATACGTGCTATTGGCTCAGTGAAACTGTCGACCTGTGCCTTAAGATGCCTATTTTGCAACTCAAGCATCCGACAATGCTCAATCCACTGCTTGTACCTCAGAATTTAAAGTATGCACTTTTTCTCTCCATTCTAAGTCATCTGCAGTAGATGGTTTCGGTGATTTGAAGGGCGTTGTTGGTTTCAAGTTTCTAGCCTCGGATCCAAGTCCATAAATGCGACCTTTCTTGTTCGCATTGGCTTTGACCCACAACTCTTGTTGTGAAGGGGCGGAGACATGATCCTCGAAGAGTTGGGGTCATCACTGGAAGTTTGAGTGGGTTGAGTGTTTTGCAACTCTTCCCACTCTTTTTGAAACTTCTCCCGAATATAATATAAATATTTGAGGCATGTAAATATCACAGTGCGTTAACGAAAACAATAGATAGAAAAATATGTGGAATTCATATATATGGTTACTCACGTAAATGGCCTTGGATTTTTTGTCCACCCATTCGTCCTTTTTGTTTTGTGCGTTCGTGAAAATAGTTGGGTCGGTAGAGGCTGAACTCCTTTAAGCTCCTTCATCTAAAATTAAAAATAAGTTAATAGAGAATCAATTTACCAATATGAACATGCTAACAGATTGCATGCGTAATCAATAAGAAAAGGGTATGTACAAATCGCCGCTTATGCTCTGTCATAGGGATTGAGCCACAAGTATGGAGCGATGAACCAAGTCCCCCGATCGAGCATGACGGTTTTTCGAGCTTGCTCGCGAGAACTTCTTGTATTCAGCAGTTTCCCAATATTCGAGCAACTCGCGCCAGTAGTTGTCACCCAACCATTTCGGCTTCTTCTTAGTTTTCCTCGCCTTGAGCATGAAGTCCTTCAAGCGATCACTGCCTTTCTTTTCAAAATTTCTTCGATTTGGACTTCATCGGTTGGAGACCAAGTGAAAAATTTCTATATAAATAAAAACGTAGTTTATAAGTTATGAAATTATAATATAATGTTCGAACATGCACAATAAGTGATTATGTTATCTCGAACTTGAGAAAACTAATGATTTGTCATTACCTTAAACTCAGAAAACCACCGATCACGTTGTGATCGAGGGACTTTACTCCATGTAGGCCAAGCTCCATCGTACTTGCTTTGGAAGATGTGGGAAATCGTACCCACAACTTTGTCAATCGGGTAGAACCTAATCAATAAACATATAAAATAGTTAGTTCAAGTAATAACTAATATGCTTAATTTATTTTATTATTTATTATCACACTTACCCTTCACCATCCGGCTCAATTCGGATCTTTTCTCAGCTGTTAGCGCTACTTGATTGAAGACAAGGATCCTCGTTTCCTGTATCGCTTGGTCCTTCATTTGTAGGCATTTGTGGTGGCCGTTGTTCGGAACCAACGTGGATGCGTGGTACATTACTTGTACCATATTGGTGATATGCATATGTACTCGACGGGTTTGAGTACATATGGGGTTGCTGAGAATATGGAGGGTTTAGAAAGAAAGACCCACCCAGTGGGTTTTGCATGTGTGGGAAGTTTGGGAGTTGGAAAAAGGGAGGGTTGGGAATAAATGACCCCCCAATGGAGTTTGGTTGTGAGGGAAATGTGGAGATAGTGCTCCACCGACAGGAGTTTGAAGGTTCCGAGGGTTTTGAGAGGGGTAGAAGTGCTGACATCATTACCTTCCCCATCGGTAGTGGTGTTTCTAGCCCTTCCCCGAGTAGCTGATCTTTTGGTTCCGCCTCTACCTCTCTCCATTTTTCCGTACATAAACAAGTAATTCACACTATTAGTAAACATCCAACGGTTCAAGTGATTTCATATAAAACAACATATAAACAATAGTAAACATATACACATGTAAGCGTTAGATATAAATCGGAGCATGTGAATAAATTACGCTTCAATTGTTTCACCTTCATTACATTAATAAGAATTCATTCGATGACAACATAAATGAAAGTTGTACAATATAAAACAAACCCAACAAAAGAACATTATCAACTACTCATCATTCTCATCATCGGTGTTATCATCATCTTCTTCACTATCCTCTTCGGCATCATTGAATAGGGTATGTTCTTCTTCGTCATCGGTGATGTTATCATCATCCCATTCACCTTCTTCATCTTCTTCACCTTCCTCTTGTTCACTAACATCCTCATTCTCATCTTCTCGGTTTAAAATAACATCATCAACTAATTCTTCTGCTGAGCTTGAGTTATCAACCAAAGTTTCGGCAAAGTTTCTATTATTGGATCGATCTGTACCCATACTATCCTCTTGGAATGCACGAGGAATAGTATATTGGTCATCAACTCGGCCCTTGGTTTTGATGCCACTACGACGAACCAATTCAGCTTTTCTCTAGGGACCCCTTGTGGATATGACATATAATACACCTGAGTTGCAGTGCTAGCAAATATGAAAGGATCGTACTTACGATAACGCCTTGTACGATGCACTTCGACATACGAACTAAATTTATGGCACCGAGTTCCCCGAGGACGACTAGGGTCAAACCAATCGCATTTAAACAACGACACACCTTTTTATTGGTTCACCAACATATTCAACTTCAACAACCTCTTGCAAGATGCCGTAGTAATTATTTTGAACATGTCCTCCATCGGTTCCTTTCACACAGTACACCACAATTGAAGGTCATTCTCCCTTCATTTCGAGCCTTAGTATGAAATAACATTCCATTCACCGTGTATGCTGTCCATGTTTTCACTCTCCTTAAAGGACCTTGAGCTAGTTGCATCAAGTACACATGCTTTTCATCATGATATACTTGATAACAATGAATCTGTGTCAATAACATAGTGTTTGTTTAGTTTATTAAAATGGAACAACCGATACTAATAAAGTTGAGGCACGAGCAATAAGTAATAACATATGATACTCACAGCTCCGTTGAACCACTCTTCGAACTCACTTTCCACCATTGCATCAATTGCAGCATCACTAACATCACCATACATAGCTCGTTTTTGGTGTTCGAAGAGGCTGAGTTCAAAGATTTTATTAAGATGACATCATCGTTCCGAATAAAACTATAAAAGTATTCAAACGAGTGTTCATTACGACAAGAGAAACTCACTCAATGTAAGGTTTAACTTCGGCACAGTTCAAGTAAAACATGCAGATGTGCGGCCGTCTTTTCCTTATCATCAAGGAAACGCGGAATGCACTTCCCAATTGGAGCACCTTCTGGTATGAATACCGAAAGAGTAGGATTATGGTTTGGAACTTCGCTGTCTTCATTTTGTCGACTTCTAGTGCGCATACAAGGCACGTTAGAGCCGAAATAGTAAGAGGCAAAATGTGTTTCTTCAAATCGGGCGTACTTTTCAGCGATACTCCCTTCAGGCTTCGATTTGTTTCCTATGGATCTCTTCAATCGGCCAAAGAACCTCTCAAATGGATACATCCACCGGCATCTGTACCGGACCACCCAATTTTGCTTCCTCCGCCAAATGAACCGAGCAAGTGTTCCATCACATTGAAGAACCCGGGAGGAAATATTGTTTCCAATTTACAAAGTGTTATTGAAATATTTCGATGCATTTGCTCTAACTCCGCATCCCGTAAAACAGATGAGCAAAGGTTCTTGAAGAACTCACTAATTTCAATGAGAGGCGCTAAAATCTCGTCCGGGAGTGCACTAAATGCTATTGGAAGAAGGCTCTCCATGAAAACATGACAATCATGACTTTTCATGCTATGGAACTTAGTGGAGTTTGGGTCGACAAGGTATGAAATGTTAGAGCAAGTAATCATCCGGCATTTTCAACTCCCTTGCCCATTCACATATTGCCCTCTTCTCGCTCCAACGTTAACACATATTTTGCCTTCGGTTTGAGAATTTTACCATTGACTCCATGCTTTAAATTCAACTCTACACGATGACACAACTCTTTCAAATCCATTCTTGCCTTGATGTCATCCTTTGTTTTACCAGGAATATCCATAACGAGTGTTAATTATATTCTCAAAAAGTTCTTCTCAATGTGCATCACATCTAAGTTATGGTGAAGCAATTGATCTTTCCAATATGGCAGCTCCCAAAATATGCTTTGTTTTGTCCAATTATGATCCTTTTTGAACCCCGAAATGTTAATTTCTTGCTCTTCGTTACTTTGGGAAAGTTTTCAACCCATTGTTGTATTTCTTCCCCGTATAACGACGAGAAGGACCCGAATGTAGGGTTTTTCCTTTTGTAAACGATGTGCTATTCCTTCGAAATGCGTGACTTCGGGGCAAAAACCGTCGATGGAAATCAAACCATGAAAATTTTCGGCCATTTCTAAGTTTAAAAGCTTTTTTTGATTCATACATACCGGGCATGACATGGCACCATGCGTACTCCATCCGGACAACATACCATAGGCCGGGAAATCATTAATGGTCCACATCAACGTAGCCTTCATGAGAAAGTTCTCACCTTTAGAGATATCATATGTTTCAACACCATCTTCCCATAGTGTTTTCAACTCATCAATAAGAGGCTGCAAGTACACATCAATTTTATTTTTCGGATTTGTCGGCCCTGGTATGATACATGTCAAGAACATATAAGGCGTCGTCATGCATAACTCGGTGGTAGATTATAAGGCGTAACAACGATCGGCCGATTGAATAAGATCTTGCAGGTTGGCTGAATGGATTAAACCCATCCGCGCACAAACCAAGTCTTATGTTTCTAGGTTCGATAGCAAATTCGGGGTTAACTCTATCAAAATGTTTCCATGCTTCACCATCCGAAGGATGACAGAGGACACCATCTTCTCTTACGTTCTCATAATGCCATCTCATGTGTTCTGCCGTGGTTTTTGAAGCAAACAAGCGCCGAAGTCTTGGTATCAAGGGCAAGTAATGCATCCTTGCAAATGGAGTTCTTTGACTTTTGCCTTGTCTTTCCCTTTGATGCTTCCATCTCGCATGACCACAAAACTTGCATGAATCAAGGTCACCGTCCTCTTTGTAGAACAACATGCAACCTTGTCGACAACAATCAATTTTTTGAACATCCATCCCAAGATTTTTAATGACCTTCTTTGCATGGTGAATGTCACGAGGAACTCGGTTATCAGGCGGACAAATCTCCTTCATAAGTTGAGCAATTTCATTAAAGCAATTTTGAGGCATGTTGTAGTCGGACTTAATGCTCAACATTCTAACAAGTGGCGGACAACTCAAGTGTGAGTTTCATTTCCTCCCCACAAAGGTCGTTGCGCAACCTCAACCATATTAAAGAAACTTTGGGCATGGGTATTTGGAGGCTCACTTGTAGAGTTTTGATTTGAGATCATGGCATCTCGTGACCATATCATTCATACGGTCGATATTTGTTTCTACATCGCCGTAGTTCATATGATTGGCGCCACTGTCGTCGTTGAATACGTTAAAAACCATTGTTTGCTCCTCATGTAAATGAGGATCTATTTCTCCATGACTAGTCCAATATCAATAGTTTGGAAGAAAACCATATTGATAGAGGTGCAACTTAACTTCATCGGGATCCTTATACTTCCGATTTCCGCATTTGCGACATGGACACCTATATGGTTGATTATGCACAAATTCCGATTGGCTTCTAGCATGTGCATCAAACTCCTCAACCTCGTCTAAAAACTCTTGTCTATACCCAACTCTACCGGGTAATAACCTACGATACATCCATCTACAATGCGTAGGCCTGTCCATATATATTCTGATTGACATTTAACAATTTATTACATTATTAGTTAAGAATACCAACACATGGAGATGTTATATGATTACATATTTTCTATAACGAACATAATCTATATATAACCATTATGCATCTATATATTTTTTTATTATACATAGATTTCTTTATTTTTTATATTTTACTCTTAAATATTTATTTCATAATTAAATTAATCATACCTAATTAGCATAAATAAACTCATATACATATAATTAAACTTATCATACAAGTAAAGCAATCATACCTATAAGCATACCTAATTAGCGTGAACAACCTCACACAAATAAACAACAAACAATTAGACATATATAAATCACAAAAACCATTTCCCTCAACTTCAACAATAATGTCCAACAAATCCAACACAATTGCACATTTTTCTATTCAAATTCATCCACAATCAACATTAATTTCCACCAAATTACATATATTCGTCAATTTCAGCTTACATTTTTTAAAACCCTAAATTTAACTTCAATAACATTTACTCCATAAACAACACAATTGCACACTTTTCTATTCAAATTCATCCACAAACAACATTAATTTCCACTAAATTACATATATTCGTCAATTTCAAGTTACAATGTTCAAAACCCTAAATTTAACTTCCATAACATTTACTCCATAACCAACACAATTGCACATTTTTCTTCTCAAATTCATTCACAAACAACATTAATTCCCACCAAAGTATATATATTCGTCAATTTCAAGTTACATTTTTTAAAACCCTAAATTTAACTTCAATAACATTTACTCCATAAACAACACAATTTCACATTTTTCTTCTCAAATTCATTCACAAACAACATTAATTTCCAACAAATTACATATATTCATCAATTTCAACTTCAATTTTGTAAAACCATAAATCTACAAAAATCAACACAAGCATACCTCAAAATTATGGGCGGCACCGGCGGCGGCACAGCGGCGATAGTGAAGGTCAGGCGTGTGGCGGCAGCGGCGGCGGCACGTCGGCGGTGTCCTCCACCCAGGCGGCGAGCGGCGGTGCGGGGTCGGGCAAAACCAAGCCGAACGGTGGTTATTCGGCCTTGGTGGTCCTCAACTGGCGGCGGAAGGGCGGCGGCCGGCTGCAGGCGGCGGGCATAGTCGCCGAGCGGTAGTGGCTGTTGGCGGTGGTGAATCGGCGGAGGAACGGTCGCACTCGCTCTCGCTCTCGCTGTTTGTGCGGCGATATGCGAACCGGCCGAGCCGCTTCGGATTTATGCGTAATTAGCGACGGAACCGTCCGTCAGCTGTTCGTCGCTAATTACAAAATTGTAATTAGCGACAGATTAGCGACGGAATATTCCGTCGCTAATTAGTAAATTAAAATTTTTTCCTCGGAGTTTTGTAATGTCCACCAGCGACGGATTAGCGACGGAATATTCCGTCGCTAACAAAATCGGCGACAGAATATTCCATCGCTAATCCGTCGCTGACCCCAAAATAGCGACGGACGTCATGTTCCGTCGCTAATTCCGTCGGTGGATGATCCAGGTGTCATTTTGTGCCGGTGTCCGTCGCCGATTCCGTCGCTATCGGGCGACGGAGTTGTTTCCGTCGCTAATTTCCGTCGCTATTTTATAGTTTTGTAGTAGTGTCTACCTTGCGGTTAATACCTTTGAGTACTGCCCATGGAGGTCTTTCACTGCAGTTTAAGCTCGTTTAAGCTTGGTAACTATTTGGAACATTGAGGTATCTAAAGGGCATTATCGGAGAAAGCCAACGAGTCCTGCACCACTTGCGCAAATCGCTCATGTTCTCCCCACACATTGAGGTATCTAAAGGGCATTTTTCCACTCTTTCCTTGGTGCAAAACCTCCATAGCAATCAAGCGGTGGTCCGAGACACCAGGGGTTTGAACTCCACCTTGATGGTCCATGAACACTCGAATAGTAGGCTGGATTAAGTAGGACTCTATCTAATTTCGCCCAAACTCTTTGTAGCCCACTTTGCTTATTTGACCATGTAAAGAAATGCCTAGTTGCGGGAGCGTCACTCAATGAGTTCTTAGCTATGCAATTGAAGAAATTATCTATTTCACTTTGGTTTGCAATGGTCTCTTATATTCTTTCGACTGGGATAGGACCACATTAAAGTCACCAAGTAGTATCCAAGGCAAGGTGATAGAAGGCTGCTAGGCTATCAATATCCGCCCAAAGAACCCGCCTCAAACTGCCGGAATTGGTTGCATATACTAGGGAAATAAAGCCTGTAAATACATTGAGCTCATCCACTCTACAATGAATCAATTGGCTACTAACCTTTACTATGGTCAACTCGCACGTTTGGAGACCGGAATATCCATATTCTACCATTATAATGGTGGTTATAGTTGGCTGCAAAATTGTACTGGGAAACAGACTTGCTTGCTATAGGTTTGGCAACCATCTCCTTCACATGTGTTTCTATCAACCCGAACACAACCGGCTTAGCTTTCGGATCGTTCTCCTTATTTCGATTATTTGGGTCATTAAGACCTCTAACATTCCAGACAATATATCTTCATATCCGAAATTGGCCTATAGCCCCGCCCATACTTCGGCCTTGTCATTCTTATTCATTACCGACCCTCCTCCATTACCTTCAACCCGAGCCTCCCTTAAAGCACCGAAGGCATTTTGCAATGGCATGACTTCCTGTCTTGCAGGTATAGAATTTGCACGTTTAGGTGGAGCACTTTGGGTTTTTCGCTTTCTAACTGGTTCTCCTATATGTACCACAGTAGATATCGACTACGAGTTGTCTCCCGCTCCAGCTATAGAGTTATGGTCGTCCTCAGCTATAGATTTATGGGCAAGATCGTCTCCAGCTGTAGATTTATGGGCAGCATCGTCATGGGGTTTGACATGAATGTCCACTGTATGCTCTGTGCCAGTAGTAGATTTATGGGCAGCATCGTCATGGGGTTTTTCGCTTTATTTAAATTTTACTGCAGAAAAGTTTGCCCCTTTTCCACTTCTACTTAAGGCACCAAAGGATACTACATTAGCAAAAACAAAGATATATATTGATTTAAACCATTTTCCTATACAAGTTATGGGACACTTTAGGAGTAAAAAAAGAAAAAAAGAACGTAATCATTTAAAAGATCCAATAGAATTGATCTCAACGAAATAAATTTTGAAGTTTTCCAACATGAGAATAAGAAAAAGGTCAGAAACAAAGTAATCAGTTGCCGAAAATTTTTCTGATGCGAGAATTTTTTATTGATGGGTTGAAACAGAACGAGGTGGTAGCAAATTGGAGGGAACTAGTACTCTTCTTCACATACCCAGTCCACGGGCGTGACTACTCAAAGTGGCCGGACAAGCCGAAGGAATGGAGGGCCGTGGTGGAGGCCTATGGCGAGAGGCTAATGCATTTGTCTCTCAAGATGCTGGAGTTGCTATCCGAGGGCCTGGGTTTGGAAAGAGATGCTCTACCAAGATCCCTAGGCGAAGATGTAACTCAGCATCTAGTGGTGAACCACTACCCGAAATGCCCACAGCCGGATCTTGCTATTGGGCTCAAACGCCACACCGATCCTAGCTGCATCACCGTCCTCCTACAAGATCACGTCGGTGGTCTTCAGGCTACTAAAGATTACGGCAAGACTTGGATCACTGTTCGCCCCATCAAACACGCCTTCGTCGTCAACCTTGGGGACCATATCTATGTAAGTCATACGTACACATGATACTTGTTCTAAATGGATTGAATAATAGACCTAACTTACACGCAATATAAAACAACCTAATCTTGCCACATGATCAATTGCACTAATTACAATTCAAGCAAGTACAATTTTATCTAATCCACTGTGAAAATTGCATTTTTCGTGAAGTCTGTCCCGCAAGCTCCCAAAGATAATTTTATATGCATCAATAATAAAGCCTAAACTAATTCAAAAAAATGTTTTTAACGATTCATTCATATCCAACTATAGTGATCAACCCCCATCAGAACTTATGTACTTCTACGCAACTTACATCACAGAAAACAAATCACCGGACCTAGCAGTAACTAATTTCCATTTAATTGATTAGATGACCTAGATGACAAGTGACCAAACAAGAACAAAACTTCAAAATTGACTAAATCTAAAATTTTCCGAATGTGACTAAATTTGATCCAATTCTAATCTCTTTCAATATTTAAAGAGCAAATTGTAGCCCATTTGTTATTTTGGTAAGTCTTATGTGAGACCTTCTCACCTAAAGCATATTATGAGATAGATGTTTTTATAGTGGCTTTTAATTAATGACACTTGAGATGACTAATATTTTATTTAGAAGTAATTACGAAAAAAGTTACTACTAAATGAACTATTAGTCACATTTAATTAAAAAGTCACTCTGAAACATATTATTAATAATGTCAAAATCTTTGAAAAATTACTTCTAATGGGGTTCGTTTCATAATCACTCTTATGTGAAACTATCTCATATAAAAATTTATGTTGTTACTTAATCTAATTTAAATGTGATAGAATGTAATCCCTTGATCTCATTAATTATAATACAATAATACTTATACAAAGTACAAGAGAGAGCTTAGGCTAAAATCAAGGAAAGGATATTTACAATATCCTAAACTAAATACTAAAGGATAATACAAGAATAAAATTATTTCCATAATTATATCTAATACACCCCGCAGATGGAAGCGGGAGGTTGCCGAACGCTGAGACTCTCCTTGAAATTCGTAAATAAAACACGTGGAAGGCCCTTGGTAAAAATATCTGCAATTTGATAACGAGATGGAACATGTAGAACTCGAACTCGACCACGAGCTACTTTTTCCTGGACAAAGTGTATGTCCATTTCAATGTGTTTAGTGCGTTGATGTTGAACGGGATTACTAGAAAGGTATATGGCACTGATATTGTCACAACAGACAAGAGTAGCTTTAGGAATAGGACAATGAAGCTCAAGAAGGAGATTACGAAGCTAGCGAGGATTCGGCAACCACATTAGCAACACCACGATATTCAGCTTACGCCTGGATGCGGACGGTGTAGATTGGCGCTTAGATGACCACGAGATGAGGTTGTCACCTAAAAATACACGATAGCCGGATGTCGAACGACGAGTATCGGGACATCCACCCCAATCAGCATCGGTGTATGAACGAAGACCGATAAAGAGGAGCGATATAGATGAAGACCAAAAGTAAGAGTGCCCTGAAGGTATCGTAGTATGCGTTTTAGAGATGTCATATGAGCTTGCATGGGATTGTGCATATGAAGACAAACTTGTTGTACAGACATAAGATATGTCGGGTCGTGTAAACGTAAGATACTGAAGAGCGCCGGTAAGACCGTGAGTACGGTTTAGGATCCGAGTATGGAGAGTCTGCAGCAGCTGGGAGTTTGCCTTTGGTATCAACAGGTGTAGGAGCAGAGTTTGCGGGAGGTCATATCGGCACGGTGGAGAATGTCCTCGGTATACTGCTTTTGGCTCGAGGAAGAGTCCGAAGCATGCTTGAGTGACAGCAATGCTTAAAAATAGCTTAACGGACCCAAATCTTTCATGGCAAACTCGGAACTAAGGAGGGCCATGATGCCCTGTCGAAGAAGATCGAGAGGATGTAGTCAGAATGATGTCATCCACATACGAAGTATATAAGCCATGTCCGAGCCTTTCCGAGTAGATGAAGAGGGAATGATCGGACCGACTATGGATGAAGCCAATCTTAGCGACATAATCCGCAAAAGCCGATACCAGGCCCGTGGAGCTTGCTTGAGACCATATAATGACTTTTTGAGTAAGCGGACATGATTAGGATAGCGAGAGTCACGAAAGCCAAGCGGTTGATGCATGTAGACAGTTTCACTTAGATTCCCATGCAAGAATGCATTTTTGACATCCAATTGATGAATGGACCAATATTTGGAGAGAGCAATGCTGAGAAGCTGTCCCGATGGTGGCTGGTTTGACCACGGGGCTAAAAGTCTCAATGCAATCAACGCCAATTTCCTGTGACCTGCCATCACCAACAAGACGGGCTTTGTGCCTCTCAAAAGAACCATCGGAATTCTTTTTATGCCTAAAAATCCACATAGACCGAATAACATTCACATTAGAAGGACGAGGTACTAGCTCCCATGTCTTATTTTCAATAAGAGCATCAAATTCATCGGTCATGGCCCGTTTTCAATTTGGGTCGAGATAAGGCATCCTTTGGGTTATGGGGTAGAGGGGAAGGAGAAGTGGAGGTAAAAAGGTTCATTGGTTGTTTGGGCTTGAAAATACCATGCATGCTTCTAGTGGTCATGGTGCGGGTGGGCTGAACCGAGGGAGTGGGCTGGCTAGGCCGAGGAGCTATAGTAGGCGTGAAAGAAGCGAGGAAGAGACTGCGAATTGGGTTGGGCTGGGCAAGCGACGAGACGCGGGTAAGGGAGAGAGGTGAGGTGGGGCTAGGGATTGGGCTCGACGTAGCCGGGCCGGAACAACGAGGCGAGACGAGAGCGATGAGACGCGAGGATGGAAGGGAAAGGATGCGGCTAGGCCCGAGTTTCGATGAGGCAGTGGGCCCGATTTTCAGCGAGCGTGGGAGAGGAAAGATGGGGCAATGAAGTTTGGGCTGGCGTGACAGGGTGGTCGAGACAGAACCGGGAACCATAGAGTGATGGAAAATATAGGGATTAAAACCAGACTCAAGAAAATCATAAGAAGTAGAGGAAGGAGAGTTTAATTTGGAGTACGGAAATTGAGACTCATCAAAGATAACATGACGAGAAATGAGTATTTTTCGGAAGAAATCTCCAAACACTTGTAACCACGATGATTCGGTGGATAACCCAAGAAAATACAAGGTGTAGGGCTGGGTTGTAATTTGTGAATGGAAATAGAAGGAAATAATGGGTAACATAAGCAACCAAAACACGAAGATGAGTATAAGAAGGATCACGATGGTAGAGAAGATTAGTGGGAGAAAATTTATTGAGAATTTTATGGGGAAGAATATTAAGAAGGTAAGTGGCCATGTGAAGAGCATGATGCCAAAACAAGGGAGGAAGAGAAGCATGAGCGAGAAGACTAAGAATCATATTGTTAATGGTACGAATCGTCGTTCGGCTTTGCCATTTTGTTATGAAGTATGAGGACAAGAGAAACGGAATGTCATGCCATTATTGTTAAAAAATGATGTGAACGAGTTATTATTAAATTCACATCCATTATCACATTAAAAGCTTTTGATGTTGGCATTAAATTGAGTAGAGACAAAAGAACCGAAATTCCGAAGAGAGAGAAGACTTAAGATTTATGGCCAATAGGAAAAGTCCAAAGAAAGTTCGTATAGTCATCCAACAAAAACATATAATATTTGTGACCTACGGAACTCAAAATAGGAGACGTCCACAAATTACTATGAATAATATCAAATGGCATTGACGTAAAATTTAAAGAAGGGAAAAATGACAACTTTATTTGTTTACCAAAAATACATGATTGACAAATAGTGGAAGGGGGAAAATGTTTGCAATCTATAGACTTATTATTGCGAAGGGAGTTTAGCACATGTGCTCCAAGATGACCTAAACGACTATACCAAATAGTAGGAGAAATAGCGGCAAAGGATGACGAAGTGGAAGAAACTGGTGGAGAAGAAGGCGGAAGAGAATAGAGGTCCTCGGTATTGTCACATCTCATAAGGAGTGTCCCCTTCGAAGGTCCTTCACGGAAAAGCCAAAAGGATCAAATTCAACGAGACACTTTATTGTCGGTAGTAAAATGACATACGAGAGATCAAATTTTTTATGAGGTTGGGAGCATAAAGGACATGGTTTAAGGCTAGAGAAGGATGTGGGTAAGAAAGGTATGCTTGACTTAGACCACGAACGGGAATAGAAGAGCCATTACCGACAATTATATTATGCTTGGTGCCCGTATTTAAATAAGGAGAGAGAGTACACTGGGAGGCCGTCATATGTGAAGTTGCACCGGTGTCTATGTACCAATTATTATCCGGGACGGCAAGACTCATGGTGTGAAGAGCGGCTTCGATATCGATAAGAGCGTGAGCAACGTGGGCTTGTGGAGATCGGCCCAAAATGCCGGCCTGATTTGAGGCGAGGCCGAGGGAAGAGACAGTGGGGTATGGGCAGGAAGGGATAGCCCATGGTCCCCACGCAGCCCAATGTGGAGGAACGAGCCATTGGGCTTGCGGCGCCCGAGCCTGGATTGGAGAGAAACCGGCTGCAGGGAGGTGTTGCGGCTGCTGGGAGCCGCCACGACCTCGGCCACGGCCACGGCCACGGTAATGGTGGCGGGAGAGCTCCGATGAGTGGAGGCGGAAACCGGAGGAGGAGAAGGAGGTAAGATAGGTGTGTTGGTGAGGAGAGCGGTGTTGGAAGAGTTGACGGTAGCGAGTTGTTTGGATTTTCGGGTTTCTTCAAGAATGAGGCGGAGCGGGCTTCATAAAAGGTGGGAAAGGGAGTAGTTTGTTGAAGATGGGTAGCAATATTGTCATAATTATCATTCAATCCCGCAATAAGTTAGAGAATGAGTCGTTGTTGAGAGACCGGGACATCAACATTGGAGAGTTGGTCGGCAATCATTTTTAACTCCTAACATTAAGCGAGATACATTGGAAAAGTTATCAAGACGAACTTGATCGAATTGATTTTCCAAGTACAGGGCTCGGGAAGACTTGTTGTCTTGGAAAATATTGGCTAACCTGTCCCAGGCGTTTTGAGCTATAGTATTGGGTTCAATGATGGTGGTGAGGCGATCGTGAGATATGGTGCCATAAATCCATTGGAGAACTATGGCATCAAGACGAGACCATAGAATTGGATCAACGACGTCGGTTTCGGCAGTGTCGAGTATGGGGAAAAGGAGGTAGGATCTGTAGTGGTGGTGTAGGGAAGGATATGATCAAGGACTTGGTAGACTCGACAGTGAATCTTAAATAATTTGGCCCAAGGGGAGTATTGCACTTTTTCAATTTTGAGAGTAATCGGGATGAAATTTTTGATGTTATTTACAGCGAAGAGCAGGGTGAAAGGAAGGAGGAGCCATTGTGGGATAGCCAAGGAAAGGGTAAGGCCGAGGGATGGGCCACCGTGAAGAAGAAAAACGCCGAGAGGAAGCGGCCGTGAGCGAGAGGAAGCGGCCGTGAGGGAGAGGAAACGTCGGAAGGAGGGAGGGGGCTAGGCGAGGATCATTAGGGTTTCGATACCATAATAGAATGTAATCCCTTGATCTCATTAATGATAATACAATAATACTTATACAAAGTACAAGAGAGAACTTAGGCTAAAATCAAGGAAAGGATATTTACAATATCCTAAACTAAATACTAAAGGATAATACAAGAATAAAATTGTTTCCATAATTATATCTAATAAAATCACCAGCTATACATGGGCAATTCCCTGTTGTCCATCCTCGTTATCTTTGATTCCTCCTGTAGATCTATAAGATATGTTTTATATGAGGACATTCTTGTATATTACGGTTCCATTTTATGAGCTTAAGTAGTTAGGGATGGACAGGTACGGTGAGGTCATTAGATGACCCATTAATGAAATGGATAGAATAGGGCTTCCCACGTGAATAAATGAGTTAGATCCTGCCTATTTAACATGTAAACTTTCATAAAAACTCATATCATGATGATCATTACTTATAGACTGTTAATAAAGTTGACAAGCTACACGTAAATTAGTACGATAAATCGGTTAGAAACAATATAAGATCTTTAAATAATAGCTGCTAATAAGGAATTAACTTAAGTGGTCAACTTCAACTTTTCCCATCCTATGTTATATTATAATTGTGTTATATAACCCTTTGTAATTAATGCATCTAAATTAAAAAAAGTATTAAATGGATTATTAATGAACTGACCGATGCCTTATCTATTAACATGCTATAAATGGGGTGATCCATCATTAATATGGCCCATTATACATAAGACCATTTATTTGTCATATTTCAATTGGGCTAACCTACTTCATGCAATGCAGACTCAACTTGTCGCCCACAATAGGCTTGACCCCTCATTTAATTACTCCCATCCCCGAAAAGAAGAAGAAGCCAGCGGTACTATTTTATTTGTATGGATTGATAGAACACACATATTAAGAATATACTTCTTCCGTCAATTTTAACAACTTAAACTATAAATAAAGGAAAAATAAAATTAATTTGGCATTTTAATAAATTGTGATAAAAAGTGTTACTTCTAAAGTTTCTAAAATAATTTAAGTGACATAATTTTTATTTAGTTTATGAGAAAATATATTCAAAAATTAATTTTTATTGACTACAAAAAAGTCAAAATGAACAATCATTTAGACGTGGAGGGAACAGTAATTACCGTTATTTCTATGAGTCAAGCCCTTAGAATAACTGAATATTCTTTTCGTCAGTTCATTGATTATCACAAAATGCATATTTCCATTTTGTAAGGAGATTCATGATTATTCTTTTTTTAGGAAAATTAATTTTAATAGATATAAAAGGAAAAATTACTACTCAGGGAAACTAAGTAAATAATATGGAATATTTATCAAAGAAATAATAAGACTTATAAAGTGTTAGTTGAGATGGTATCATTCTCACTTTGATAAAAGAAAACACGCTTCAAATTGTAGAAAGTACACTTGGGAGGTCTTTTACCTTAGATATTTCCAACACGTAAGGATTACATCGTAAGTTAAACCATTAAAAAAGGGCAAGTAACAAGCAAAAAATTGGGATGGACGGTGTAAGTTGTTAAACCTAAGAAAGCATATGTACAAAGGATTACTTGTTCTAAATAATACTCTCCCCGTTTGGCTATACATGTCGTGACTAATTTTGTGTTAAAAAGTTTAAGTTGTCCAAAGATTTCATTAGAAATAAAGAAAATTAATAAAAAAGAAAAAAATTAATAAGAATAAAATTGGCGAACTAATCATTAATATGTCATTGAGATTGTAAAGTGATAAATATTATAAAACGAAAAAATAAGTTAAAGTGACAGATAATATGAAACAAATAGGATATTTATTATTTCACGGGTGTAGAGGGTACTAATTAATTATCTACGTATGTTTAATTTGATGAGCAGCACATGAGCAATGGAAGGTTCAAGAGCGCAGACCATCGGGCAATTGTAAACTCAGAAGAGACACGGATGTCAGTAGCAGTATTTACGAACCCAAACCAAGAAGCCAAGGTTTATCCTCTGAGGTTGGAGGAGGGAGAAAAGCCATTGTTGGAGAAGCCCATCACATATGCTGAGTTGAGCAAACGGCATAATACCAAGTACCTTGAAATCGTGAGGCTTAAGAAATTGGCTAAGGAGGAAAATTGGTCCCAAGAGGAACTCGATCACAAGCTCAATCAACTTAATTAAACTTGTAAGTTCACTAATTGATGAGAAGGTTGCTTGTTCAAGTATTGTATGAATGAATAATTACTTTACAACATTTGTTTTCAGTGTCAGATGTTTGTTTTTGTTTTATTGTTAAAAGTCTTGTATAAACCTTTTATCTTATGGCTAATAGTGCTAATAAAACTATGTATAAGTGTGTGAATATATATGAAAATCTTAGTCAAGTGGCATGCTAGTTTCTTACTTGTTCATCAGTGCATGGGTTGAACTGTGATGGTTTTCAATTTTATTATTCGAAAAATTAAAGGAGCGACTAAATCCCTTAAACTTAGACTTTAATGTATTCACCCCTCCCAACGAACCTAGCTAGCTCCACTGAACTTTCACAATAGTGGTTTCATCGGCTGACACAATTTATTCTTATTAAATAAAATTAAATGTAATTCAATTGCAGAAATCTGTTTTCGGCACTTGGGCCTTGTGAAAGATAATGGCAGAATGACTCACCCAATATGGGAGTCCGGCATTCTATATGTATAGAAGATAATATAGAAAAATAATTTACAATTATTTTATGTACAATAATATCTCTAATACTCCATTACGCCCCTCAAACCGATCGGGGACGCATGGACAACTTGGACTTAAGAAACTGAAATTGTTGAGAGGACAGCCCTTTAGTGAAGATGTCCGCAATCTGAGAAGTAATAGGAATATATCGCACAACAAGATCTCCATCAGCAACCCGTTCTCGAACAAAGTGATAATCCACGAGTTATATGTTTGCTACGGTCGTGATTGACCGGATTGGCGATCATATATGTAGCACCGATATTGTCAAAATATAACCGCACAGGAGTGGCAAGGGTGATACCAACATCAAACAAAAGCTTGCGAAGCCAAAGTGTTTCAAGCAATCGTATAACCAAGAGCATGGTACTAGGCTTCGGTGGATGATTTGGAGATTGTGGGTTGCTTTTAGAACGTCCGTATATGAGATTATGACCAAAATAAACAAGTATAGCCTCGTGGTCGAGCGACATGTGTCACGACAACTAGCCCAATCCGCATTAGAATAGGCAATATTGACGGACGGTTAAGAGGCAAGCACGAAAAAAAGCCCATGGTGAAGAGTCCCCGCAGATACTCGAAAATACGCTTCACAAAGCATGTAGATGAGTAGTACGGGAAGCGTGCATAAATTGGGAAACTACATGCACTCGCATAAGCAATATCAGGTCGAGTCATGGTCAAATATCGCAAGGCACCTACCATACTTTTGTATCGAGAGGGATCAGCAAGCGTTCACCGTCTCGTAAGGGATAGGGTGGTTCCAGCAGCAGAATGAGTTCTAACGAGTGTAACGCCCCAATATAATCACTATATAAAACACACTTATTGAATAACCATAATATAACAAAGTAGCAAGAAGCTATGTCGTATTTAGGCGTACTGCCGTCCCTCCTTGAGAGACTAGGCTAAATTTACAACAAGACGTCCGATGATCCTTTCAATCTTCCCCAAACACTTACAATAAAAGTCTCGTACATCAAACCCAATATAAATATACATAATTTAAACCACCAAACATGAGTTCGTTCTTCCTAAGATACATTATGACCTTTAACAAATCACCATCGACGAAATAACTCCGCGAGCAATTAAATCCACATGGACGTCTTAACCCAAAAACGCAATTGCCAAAAGCCAATCATGAAACGCTTCTCGATTAACCAAAGCCCGATCACTTATCCGAGTCAACACCTCCCGATTCCTTTGCTCTTGTCACTTCTTGCCCAACATTAACAATGTTTTCTTCCCTAAAAACATTTAAGAAAACATAAACACAAGAATGAGCCATAGGCCCAATGACGCTACCCTTGTACTCGTAAAAATATATTATAAAAGTCGGTGAGCGCGCGCAGATAATTGAAATCGGTTTCAAAAGCTATTTATGTGTAAAGCTGAAGTAAACCGAAGTAGGGTCATTATGCGTTATCTTTGAAATAGTTAGGACCCAATTCCGTACATATGCATGCCATGGCGATTCCGTGAGATAATCGTTTATGTAATCATGAATCGTATAGACAATTCATTCATTTATTTATCTCGATCGATCGTGGAGGGCCCCTGTGAACTGTAATCGTGTTCGTATCGTGAATCGTGTTCGTAAACTATACTGTGAATCGTAATCGTGTTCGTAAACTGTAATCGTGGAATCAGTAATCGTAAATTGTGAACTGTGATCGTGAAGTGGGTCCAAATTATTTGTATTATTAAAATAGTAAACTCAATAGTAAATATGAACACTTTGGAAAAGGTACAAGCAATAGCGTACCTTTTAATGCTTTTTCACTCCTTACACAAGCTTCCCGATTACCACGCTTGTGACCTGTTTGTGTTTAGAGTAAGGCTTTTATAAGTTATATTTGCTTAATGAATTGTTAATATTACCTATATACTTTGTATTCTTTGAACTTTTGTTATGTAAGTTAACCTGTTTTCCTTGTCAGTCTTAAAGACTTTCATGTCTCGTTTATCCCCTTAGTTATCCATTAAAGGATCCCTCGACAACTTAATACTTTCCGATAGGTTCTATGACCAATAATCAAGCGAACTTCCTATTTAAGGGGGTCGGTTTGGTTTTCCAATTTTCTAAAAATTTTGGCAGAGTTTCGTTTGAAACATGACTTAACAATTAGGCTAAAAGCCTTAAAACCTGCATAAAATTCACAATAAAACTCAACGAGCCACACGCTCGGAGTATACAACTCAACGGTCACACACCGGAGTATATTTACAACCACAAAACTCGGTTTCAACTCAATCAACCTTCACATAACAAAGTAATTCAATCATGCTCAATACAACATCACGTAAATATATTCACAGCGTGAGCATGCTCATATGAACTTTCAGTGTTCCATATCAAGGTTCAGTAGCTCTAAATTCAACTTCAATTGCTCCTAATGTCCTCCCAATTCCACTAAAATCAATTGAAAACTCAATCTGGTCTAATTACTCCGAGTACAACATAAATTTGTGATATAATTTAAGTAGAAATTCAGGATTGGAGAAATACCTTAAAGGGGGTTTCGAGGTGGAATTGGGCGGTGGAAGGCCTGGTGGTGGAGTTCGGTGTCGAGGCAGCGGCAGCGGGCGTTGCTTGGCGGCGTCGAGCGCCGGACGGCGACTAGGGATGGCGGCAGGCGGTGGCGGAGCAGCAGCAGGGGCTGTTCCGCCTGCCGACGCGAGACAGGGAAATAAAAGAGAGAGAACCAGCGGCAGCTGGGGCGCCGGTGGCGATTTATCGGCGACAGTAGGGTGCCGGCGACGACCGGCCGGTGGTGGCAGCAGTGATGGCAGTGAGGGGAAATGGAGGAGGAGGGGTGAGAGAGAGCTTGAAGGTGAATGGCTTGGCTTGCACTATAAGCCCCCTTCGCTAACTCACGATACTTCTAAGCAACCTCTCCTCCTCTTCTTTTTATTTATTTATTTATTTATTTATTTATTATTATTATTATTATTATTATTTTTTTATCATTTTAAATTATTCGGATTCGTAATAAAAATATTTCGAATAAATTTTCATTTTGTGGTACAAACGTAAGTTTGCACGAGTTACCCATTATTATTTGCAATTATTAAATTATTCACACCTTTTATTTTGGTTTCAAAATTTTTGCGCGACTCACTGCTCTTAAATAGTATTGAGATGATAAGATACAAATTTAAAATAATTAAATATGATCAAGTTTCGGGGTGTTACATCCTTCCCCCTTAAAATAAGTTTCGTCCTCGAAACTATGATGTCTCGTAGCATACATTTGGAATAATTACTAAAATCAAGTTTCTATTTTGTGCGCTGCGCTTCGTATAGGTTCGAACTTTGTATTGGATTTGTTTTGATTTGATTCATTGCTTAGAGTTTACCGCTTAGCAATATTACTGTTAATAGTATGTTTATATTTAACTAGCTTCACACAACACTAATGACTCAGTATCATAGTCTCGGAGATCATGTGTATTCTTCCAAATTCAATTGATTTGAATAGTACTTGTGCATAACTTCACACCTTTCTGTTTGTTCGTGAGAAATCTTATATACAATTCTATGGGAGATGTATGGGTCTTATATTTAGTTGAGATATAGTTAGTTGAGATATAGCTTTCAGTAGCATGGAAGAATAAATGGCACTTAATTAATTAAAACGACGATGACCAAAAGTGAAATATGAACGTACCAGTTCTCGTGGTCTCCGGATGAACAATTTCCCTCCTCTTCATCACATAGGCCCTTCCTATCTGTTTGTTACTGGTAAATACAGAGCGACTTGTTGCTTCTAGACATTTGAATTGGGCCTTTGCCCGCTTGAGGAGGCTTGATGGGACAATTTGCAATCATATGGCCTGAATCTCCACACCGAATGAGACTCCTGTTCCTACTCGCATTCGAAGTGTTGTGGTTCATCCTACCACACTTAGAACACTCGTTTTCGTGAGCGGTTAGGCCTTGAGCTTCAGCCTTAATGACCATAGGTTTCTTGCTGGGTGGTTCGTCCCTTGAGTCTCCTTTTTCATTCCCTCTTTTATTAAAAATTCCAAAATTTGTCTTCCTTAATTCGGTTTTCACCCGCTCTATTTCAGCGAGCACGTTCATATAATTCTTGGCTTGTTTGTACCGGGTGTCCTGCCAAATGATCCCCGATATATGTGGCTAACCCTTCTTCAAATCTTATCATTTTCATATGGTCGGTGGCCACATATTCTGGGGCAAATCTCGCAAGTTCTGCAAACTTGCTAGCATACTCCATCACCGACAGATTACCCTACCTTAACTCCAAGAATTCTTTTTGTTTTTGCCTTTGTAAAGGAACTGGGTAAAATTTTGCCCTTAGTTCTTCCACAAACTTGTCCCATGTGCCCTCGAGATGTTGGAACCTAGCCTTTACTTGTTCCCCACCGGATATCGGCTTGTCCAGTGAGGTAAAAAGCTCCAATGTTTACACGCTTAGTGTTTGGTACCTCGACCACATCAAATATCTTTTCCGGATGCCTAATCCATTCTTCTAATATCACCGGATCCATTTTCCCATCATAGGTTTTTGGATTTTGTTTGGCAACCCTTTCGAAAAATTTTCCCTCCTTATCCGAATTATTGGATTCCGATTCCTTAAGCTTCTTTGTCACCATAGCTATAATTGTCCCCAATAACTCCGGGTCTATATCTTTAAGTACTCCTGTTCGTTCGTCCCCCTTCTTACTCATTTCATTCTCTGTTTCTTGATGAGGGGTTGGAGGGTTATGGTTAACTCGATGGAGAATGCCTAGAATTCATGTTGTTTTCTTGCGGTTCATTCCTCGGGATGCTCTCGTTCCGGTTCGACATTCCGCTTAATATGAAATTAGAGAAGATAGTTAGTTCTAATTTTTCTTTCCAATCACCAAAACTATTACCAAGATATGAATCGTTTGGTACTTAATGCTGACTAGGCATGCGACACATGCCGAAATATATAACTTATTTATCACTCAAGACATAATATACTTTCTTTAATCTACCGGAGTCTTTTATGGTTCTAGTGAGGGTATTTATCGGTTATTATAAGGTATTCGTCAATTTTCCTTCAACACCACCATAGGTAGTTGAAAAGGTTGGGTGAGCTGGTGCTTTAAACCTTCAAACTTTGTACTCTTAGTAAACTTTCTCAACATAAGATCAAAATCGCTCTTGTTACTGTCCTCACGCCCCAAACTCTTTCTCTACTCCATTATTTTCTCTAATACTTTCATCCGAACTCATTCGAGTAACTTCAAGGATTCCCCAAATATTACCCACGTTTGTATTATTATTATTACTTTTTTTTTTTCCTCTAACTCCACCCTTATCGTTCTCCCTAAACTTTTATAGGCTCCATGCAACTTTACTCGTCATTATTGTTGCTTTCTAATCATGTATTCTATATTCCTCTCATTTCCTCATCATTAAAATCTTATATACTTCATCATGTATTTGCAACCTCACTAATCCCAAATAATCATCAACATAACTACTCGCTTATACGGCTATGTATAATAGGTACCGCACTAGCCCAACTCTCGGTATTAATTGCTCACTGGGGATCCCGAATAACATCGTTAAGGTCCATCATACCCATACGACTTTTTTTTCTCCCAAGTAACTCTTTTATCTTGTTATACTTATACCCCAAAGTCACGACCTCGCTCCGATACCACTTCGTAACGCCCCAATATAATCACTATATAAAACACACTTATTGAATAACCATAATATAACAAAGTAGCAAGAAGCTATGTCGTATTTGGGCGTTCGCTCGTCCCTCCTCGAGAGACTAGGCTAAATTTACAACAAGACGTATGATGATCCTTTCAATTTTCCCCAAACACTTACAATAAAAGTCTCGTACATCAAACCCAATATAAATATACATAATTTAAACCACCAAACATGAGTTAGTTCTTCCTAAGATACATTATGACCTTTAACAAATCACCATCGACAGAAATAACTCCGCGAGTAATTAAATCCACATGGACGTCTTAACCCAAAAACGCAATTGCCAAAAGCCAATCATGAAACGCTTCTCGATTAACCAAAGCCCGATCACTTATCCGAGTCAACACCTCCCGATTCCTTTGCTCTTGTCACTTCTTGCCCAACATTAACAATGTTTTCTTCCCCTAAAAACATTTAAGAAAACATAAACACAAGAATGAGCCATAGGCCCAATACGCTACCCTTGTACTCGTAAAAATATATTATAAAAGTCAGTGAGCGCGCGCAGATAATTGAAATCGGTTTCAAAAGCTATTTATGTGTAAATCGAAGTAAACCGAAGTAGGGTCACTATGCGTTATCTTTGAAATAGTTAGGATCCAATTCGTACATATGCATGCCATGGCGATTCTGTGAGATAATCGTTTATGTAATCATGAATCGTATAGACAATTCATTCATTTATTTATCTCGATCGATCGGGAGGGCCCTCGTGAATCGTAATCGTGTTCTGCATCGTGAATCGTGTTCGTAAACTATACCGTGAACTGTAATCGTGTTCGTAAGCTGTAATCGTGAACTGTAATCGTAAATTGTGAACTGTGATCGTGAAGTGGGTCCAAATTATTTGTATTATTAAAATAGTAAACTCAATAGTAAATATGAACACTTTGGAAAAGGTACAAGCAATAGCGTACCTTTTAATGCTTTTTCACTCCTTACACAAGCTTCCCGATTACCACGCTTGTGACTCGTTTGTGTTTAGAGTAAGGCTTTTATAAGTTATATTTGCTTAATGAATTGTTAATATTACCTATATACTTTGTATTCTTTGAACTTTTGTTATGTAAGTTAACTCGTTTTCCTTGTCAGTCTTAAAGACTTTCATGTCTGTTTATCCCCTTAGTTATCCATTAAAGGATCCCTCGACAACTTAATACTTTCCGATAGGTTCTATGACCAATAATCAAGCGAACTTCCTATTTAAGGGGGTCGGTTTGGTTTTCCAATTTTCTAAAAATTTTGGCGAGTTTCGTTTGAAACATGACTTAACAATTAGGCTAAAAGCCTTAAAACCTGCATAAAATTCACAATAAAACTCAACGAGCCACACGCTCGGAGTATACAACTCAACGGTCACACACCGGAGTATATTTACAACCACAAAACTCGGTTTCAACTCAATCAACCTTCCCATAACAAAGTAATTCAATCATGCTCAATACAACATGACAGAAATATATTCACGAGCGTGAGCATGCTCATATGAACTTTCGGGTTCCATATCAAGGTTCGGTAGCTCTAAATTCAACTTCAATTGCTCCTAATGTCCTCCCAATTCCACTAAAATCAATTCAAAACTCAATCTGGTCTAATTACTCCAGATACAACATAAATTTGTGATATAATTTAAGTAGAAATTCAGGATTGGAGAAATACCATAAAGGGGGTTTCGAGGTGGAATTGGGCGGTGGAAGGCCCGGTGGTGAAGTTCGGTGTCGAGGCAGCGGCAGCGGGCGTTGCTGGGCGGCGTCGGGCGCCGGACGGCGACTAGGGATGGCGGCAAGCGGTGGCGGAGCAGCAGCGAGGGCTGTTCCGCCTGCCGACGCGAGACAGGGGAAATAAAAGAGAGAGAACCAGCGGCAGCCGAGGCGCCGGTGGCGATTTATCGAGCGATAGTAGGTGCCGGCGACAGCCGGCCGGTGGTGGCAGCAGTGATGGCAGTGAGGGAAATGGAGGAGGAGGGGTGAGAGAGAGCTTGAAGGTGAATGGCTTGGCTTGCACTATAAGCCCCCTTCTGCTAACTCACGATACTTCTAGCAACCTCTCCTCCCCTTCTTTTTATTTATTTATTTATTTATTTATTTATTATTATTATTATTATTATTATTATTTTTTTATCATTTTAAATTATTCGGATTCGTAATAAAAATATTTCGAATAAATTTTCATTTCGTGGTACAAACGTAAGTTTGCACGAGTTACCCATTATTATTTGCAATTATTAAATTATTCACACCTTTTATTTTGGTTTCAAAATTTTTGCGCGACTCACTGCTTCTTAAACAAGATTGAGATGATAAGATACAAATTTAAAATAATTAAATATGATCAAGTTTCGGGGTGTTACAAACAGAGGTACAAGTTTGAAGCTGAAATTTATGTAAGAGATCTAAAACATATTTCTACTCGTGTTAAAAATAATCCAGAGGGAGATCGAACCTCCCGAATGCAAGAAAATAACTTAGGTTCCCAAGATCTTTCATGGCAAATTGACCGGCAAAGGAATCAATAAAAGACTGCAGTAAGGTGGATGAACTACCAGTCAAAATAATGTCATCCACGTAAAGAAGGAGAATGAGGACATGATTGCTAGTTCGAAGAACAAACATGGAGGTGTCGACATTGCTACATACAAAACCATGAGATAGAAGGAAGTCAGCTAAAGCGATGAAACCAGGCACGAGGAGCCTCGTTTCAAGCCATAGAGTGCCTTCTAAAGGCGACAAACATGGGTAGGGAAATCAGGATGAACAAACCCAGGAGGTTGTTTCATATGAACTGCCTCAGTGAGATGGCCATGTAAAAACGCATTTTTGACATCAAGTCGGCGAATGGGCCAATAAAAGGAAACAAGCAAGAGTCGAACTGCATCGAATAGTAGCAGGCTTAACGACAGTGGCTGAAAGTCTCATGGTAGTCAATACCTGGTTGTTGGTGAAACCCCGTGTTACAAGTCGAGCTTTGTACCTCTCCACGGTACCATCGGATCGATATTTAATCTTGTAAACCCATTTACTCGCCAACGAAATTAAGATTCGGTTGAGATGGAACCAAATCCCATGTGTTATTGGCAATCAAAGCATTGTACTCCTCGGCCATGGCCTCCTTCCATTTGGAATGTCGAGAGGCTTGTGAAAAACATGTAGGTTTAACTTCAGCAAGACCAACACCGAGAGACAGGAGACGCTTAGGTTTGGCAATGCCGACTTGGACCGAGTCCGCATAGGGTGAACATTGGTGGACATAGACATAGGGACACTCGAAGAGGCAACAGACCTCGGCGAGCGACGTATAGAAGCACTAGTACGAGCAGGGGGCTCCGACGCAATAGGGGATGAAGCGGACACAAGACCAAGGGCGGAGGGAGAGGGAGCAGACATAGTGTCGGCTCTGGAGAGACATGGGCCATAGGCGTTGGGCTAGAGTGGAGACTCGACGAGGATAAAGAGGTTAAGTGAAGAGAATGAGACACCGCAACAGTAGAAGAAGCAGGTTCGGATAACGTGGAAGGGAGGACCAAAGATTGGGTCGGCCCGATCGGCTCAACAGTGTACTGGAGACGAAGCCGAAGAAGGGGTGGAAGGTGAGACAACCGAGGCACGAGTGGCAGTGAGACAGAGTATATCCTTTATCACAAAAGGGGCATTAGGAGACGAACTAGAGACAAGTTTAGGAAAAGGATAAATGTTTTCATGAAATCGCACATTTCTACTCACATAAACACGACCTGTTAGGGGATCTAAACAACGATAGCCCTTATAATGAGGAGTATAGCCTAGAAAAACACAAGTGAACAAAATGAGGAGAGAGTTTATTGGACGCCTTTGCAACAAAATTTGGAAAACAGGAGCAACCAAAAGGTTTAAGAAAACCATAATCAGGAGGACGACCAAATAAAAGCTCAAATGGAGAACGATGTTGCAACACAGTGTAGGTAAACGATTGATCGTATAGACATTTGTAAGAGCAAGCATCAAGCCAAAATTGAGCAGGCATGGAAGCATAAATTAGAAATGCCCGAGTTATTTCCAAAATATGGCGATGGTTACGCTCAGCAACCCCATTTTGTTGTTGCGTATCGTGACATGATTTTCGAAAAGGATCCTTTTTGAAGAAAATGAGCAAAAAGAGGAGAGTTATCAAACTCTTTACCTCCATCACTCGAAACATTTTAATTTTGTAATTAAAAAGATTTTCAACTAAAGCCTGAAAATTGCAAAAATTGAACATACTTCGATTTCAATCGCATAGGATAAATCCATGTAAACCGGGTAAAATCATCAACAAACACAACAAGATATCGAAAACCTTTATGTGAAAGCCAAGGTGATTGCCAAACATCCGAATGTATTAATTCAAGAGGGGAAACAGATCGATGTTCTCGCTAAAGTAAAAGGAAGAGTATGTGACTTTGCCAAACGACAAGTCGTACAAGTATCATGAAAACTATTTGTAAGTTTAACGTATTTATTTCTCCTAAGTAAATCCAAAACTCGAGCTCCACAATGTCCTAGTCTCCGATGCCGGTATCGCCGCCTCACTCAAAGCTAGGTTAGCTGAAAGATGAGGTGTCTCAATGGGCGACGTAATGGATAGACATTGCCTACACCGGGGCCTGCAAAAGAACATCACCCGAGATGTTGTCCTTTACGTAAAACGTAATCGAATGAAAGGTGACATGACAATTATTATCTCGACACAACCGTTTGACCGACGTAAGGTTATGCTGAAGTTGAGGCACATGATAAACAGTGTTTTAAAAGAAGTGGCCGAGAAGCAGCTTGCAATGACAAAGTACCAACATTAGAAATAGGTAACAAAGTTCCATTTCCAACCCGAACCTTAATAGGACCAGAGTAAACGGATTTAGAAGATAGCTTACCATCATCAGGCGTCATATGAGAGGCCGCGTCGAATCAGATACCACGCTTGTTCACCATTTTCAACCGTATTGAAAGTAGCAAATGCAGGAAGAGCTGGTTGCTGACGTGGTTGATAACGATTGGGGCAACCGTCGCAGAATGCCCCTGAGCATGACAAATCTAGCAAACAACATTAGGACGGGAACCTAATATCCCTTCGTAACGCTTAGTGCCTGCATAGGAGTAGTTAGTACACGAAGTAGAAGGACCAAAAGTACAAGACAATGACCCAACCGAATTACGAAATGCAGCACTGTAGGCACACTTCGAAGGGAGGCCCGATCGAAGAATTGTTGCGGTGGGAGACTTGTTGATGGTTACGATTGTTGTTGCGATTTCGATTGCGATAATTCCAACCCCTCTTCCTTTGTTGTAGTGGCTAGAGTTTCCTTTCACGGAACCGCATGATCCCGAAGATGCACCCCCGAATTGGAAGCATCACTCTTGGTGCGAAGTTGTCTAGAGAAGTGAGGCGAATGCCCGATGCGGAGGGGATCACGGGCACGCTCAAAATTAAGCCGTTGCTCGTAAAAGATAAGTTTGGAGCGCAGATCATCAAAAGTGTGAACACCAGAAGCAGAGAGTAGGCAAGTGACAAAGGTATGATACTCGAAGGGAGCCCAAGCAGTAGTAAACCGAATCAGCTCTAAGTCTCGTAATAGGGACCGAATAGCAGCAAGTGAATCCGCTATGTTCTTAATGGTGCGGAGATAATCATCCATTGACTGATTTTCCCCATTGAAACATGAGTAAGCATGCGTTGAAGGTCGAGAGCCCGAGCTAAACTAGCAAGTGTTAAACCGAGACTCTAAATGTTGCCAAATTTGGAGAGAACGAGGCAAGCTACGAACTTCACTCAAGGTTTCAGGGAAATAGTAGCAAAAATCCAAGCACGCAACAACCGATCAACTCGTAACCAATAAGAGTGATTAGGATTGACAACCAAACAACCCGGGCAACAACTAAGTGAGACGACGGTTGAGAAACAGAACCATCAAGCATACCACTAATCCGATGCATAATAGTGAAAGAGGAAAATTGCTCTCGCCAAGATAAATAATCGTCAACCGAACGAAGAATAATCGTAACGTAATTAGTAATGTTTACCGTCCAAAGAGACGATGGAAGGGGCGGCACCACCCCGTAGCGGTGGATCAAAGGAGCCGGCGTTGACGTCGTCGGCATGGACCGGAGGATGACCATGGCTAGGGGTAGCGGCGGCGAAAACCGAAGGCAGCGATGGAGGCGGCATGCTCCGGAGAGAAGCGCCGGAAAGGATGCCGAAGGTGGCGATAGGAGCCCGGCGTTCGACAGAGGGAGAGTCGGCGACGGCGGGAAGACAAACCCGGAGGCGAAGGCAGCATGGACGACGGAGGCCGCAGCAAGGAGAAGCCGAAATAAAGGCAATCGCGGCCGGAGAAGAGAAGAGGTTGGACGTCGGCGAGGAGGACACGGGGAAGCACCGGCTAGAGGATGAGGGCCGGCGACCGGAATGACGGCGGCGGAAGCAATGGAAGTGGCCGCGGCGAGTCGTGAAGGGCAGCCATGGAGGAGAGAGAAAGCTAGGGTTAGGGTTTGTGGTTGGGCAGCGTGAACGAGTAGCAATCGTGAACAGTAGCAATTTTTTTTATTTTTATTTTTTGACGAAGTGGCTGCTAGGGTTACGCTAAATTTGAAATCGAGCCTTTGGCTCGATACCATGTGAAAGATAATGGCAGAATGACTCACCCAATATGGGAGTCCGGCATTCTATATATATAGAAGATAATACGTAAAAATAATTTACAATTATTTTATGTACAATAATATCTCTAATACTCTATTAGACCTTAACCCAAATATGAAGCCCACAAAGCTCGTGGATAAGGACAAAGTCGGTCCTTTAAATATCGGGCCTTTGTTCAAAGATTAGCTCAATAGAAAACCTAGCTGAATGCCAATAATCACTACTGCATGATTACGGAACTTGTAATTAGGGTGATGGATCGTGAGAATATCTTGTGACTTAAGCCTTGAATCAAAGGAGTTAACATTTATTATAATAAGAATTATCTTATTAAGATATTGACTCATAATATGTTTCCAATTGCCTAGCTAAAGCCCTATAGATACAAGTTAATTAACTTAACACCACATTCCAAGGACCAGACCCCAAAAAAAAAAAAAAACACCACATTCCAAGGAAGGCACAAGCACCTTAGACTATTACCCTTCAATTACGGTTCTTTTACGGGTTTCTTGAATGCTTGGTTCAATAAGCTTTCGCTAGGTCCGAATTTACAATTCTAGACCGAAAAGTGCTGTCTATGAGGATCTTGAGGTTAAGCATAATGACACCTAATAAAATGCTAAAGGAAAATAGAACGTAGGAGCAATTCAATATCCTCACCTAGAGGATCGACCTCCTGCCAACAATTAAAAACTCATTATGGAAGATGCATTTCATACACTAGCATACGTAAGGAAATATAAAAAGTGTCTACTCTATGTCCCCAAAATACATGTTCCTTCCACGAACTTATCTCGCTATGGACGGGAAATTGATTTTTAGTACCCTTAGGTATGTGACATTCATTTTTCAGGACCTCACCTTTTTGACCTAATTTTAAGGCACCCTCACTGTTTGAATTTGCATAAAATAGGGTTTCACCGTCGGATAAGTGAGTGATAAGACAATTATACCTGTGAAAGATAATGGCGGAATGACTCACCCAATATGGGAGTCCGGCATTCTATATATATAGAAGATAATACGGAAAAATAATTTACAATTATTTTATGTACAATAATATCTCTAATACTCCATTACGCCCCTCAAGCCGATCGGGGAACGCACGGACAGCTTGGACTTAAGAAACTATTGAGAGGACAACCCTTTAGTGAAGATGTCCGCAATATGAGAAGTAGTAGGGATATATGGCACAACAAGATCTCCATGGGCAACCCGTTCTCGAACAAAGTGATAACCACGACTATATGTTTGCTACGGTCGTGATTGATCGGATTGGCGATCATATAGGTAGCACCGATATTGTCACAATATAACCACACAGGAGTGGCAAGGGTAATACCAACATCAAACAAAAGCTTGCGAAGCCAAAGTGTCTCAAAGAATCGTATAACCAAGAGCACGATACTCGGCTTCAGTGGATGATTTGGAGACTGTGGGTTGCTTTTTAAAACGCTAAGATATGAGATTAGGACCAAAATAAACTGCGTAGCTCGTGGTAGAACGACATGTGTCACGACAACCAGCCCGATCAAGCATCGGAATAGGCAATAATGACTCGACAATGAAGATGCAACGACGAAGAAAAAGCCCATGGTCAAGAGTCCCCTACGGATACCGAAAATACGCTTCACAAGCATGCAGATGAGTAGTACGGAAGCGCGCATAAATTGGGAAACTACATGCACCTGCATAAGCAATATCAGGTCGAGTCATGGTCAAATATCGCAAGGCACCTACCATACTTCGTATCGAGAGGGATCAGCCAGCGGTTCACCGTCCGTAAGGGATAGGGTGGTTCGAGTAGCGAAGGAGTTCTAACAGAGGTACAAGTTTGAAGTCGAAATTTATGTAAGAGATCTAAAACATATTTCTGCTGTGTCAAAAATAATCCGGAGGGAGATCGAACCACTTGAATGCCAAGAAAATAACTTAGGTTCCCAAGATCTGTCATGGCAAAGTGACTGGCAAGGGAATCAATAAAAGATCGCATGAAGGTGGATGAACTACCGATCAAAATAATGTCATCCACGTAAAGAAGGAGAATAAGGACATGATTGCTAGTTCGAAGAACAAACATGGAGGTGTCGGCATTGCTACATACAAAACCATGAGACAGAAGGAAGTCTGCTAAAGCGATGAAACCAGGCACGAGGAGCCTGTTTCAGCCATAGAGCGCCTTCTTAAGGCGACAAACATGGTTAGGGAAATCGGGATTAACAAACCCAGGAGGTTGTTTCATATGAACTGTCTCGGTGAGATGACCATGTAAAAAGGCATTCTTGACATCAAGATGGCTAATGGGCCAATGAAAGGAAACAACGAAGAGTCGAACCGGACGAATAGTAGCGAGGCTTAACGACGGGGTTGAAAGTCTCATGGTAGTCAATACCGGTTGTTGGTGAAACCCCGTGCTACAAGTCGAGCTTTGTACCTCTCCACGGAACCATGAGAACGATATTTAATCTTGTAAACCCATTTACTCGCCAACCAAATTAAGATCCGGTTGAGATGGAACCAAATCCCATGTGTTATTGGCAATCAAAGCATTATACTCCTCGGTCATGGCTTCCTTCCATTTGGAATGTCGGGAAGCTTGTGAAAAGCATGTAGGTTCAACTTCAGCAAGACCAACACTAAGAGACGGGAGACGCCTAGGTTTGGCAATGCCGGACTTGGACCGAGTCCGCATAGGGTGAACATTAGTGGAGAAAGACATAGGGACACTCGAAGAGGCAACAGGACTCGGCGAGCAACGTATAGAAGCACTAGTACGAGCAGGGGAATCGACACGATGGGAGATGAAGCGGACACAAGACCAAGGGCGGAGGGAGAGGGAGCAGACGTAGTGTCGAGCTCGGGAGAGACATGGGCCATAAACGTTGGGCTAGAGTTGAGACTCGACGAGGATAAAGAGGCTAAGGGAAGAGAAGGAGACACCTCGCAGCCAGAAGAAGCGAGGGCGGACAACGTGGAAGGGAGGACCAAAGATTGGGTCGTCCCAGTGGACTCAACAGTGTACGGGAGACCAAACTAGAAGAAGAGGTGGAAGACGAGACAACCGAGGCATGAGTTGCGAGTGAGATAGAGAATATCCTTTATCACAAAAGGGGCATTAGGAGACGAACTAGAGATAAGTTTAGGAAAAGGATAAATGTTTTCATGAAATCGTACATTTCTACTCACATAAACACGACCTGTTAGGGGATCCAAACAACGATAGCCCTTATAGTGAGGAGCATAGCCTAGAAAAACACAGGTGAACGGAACGGGGAGAGAGTTTATTGGACGCCTTGGCAACAAAATTTGGAAAACACGACCAACCAAAAGGTTTAAGAAAACCATAATCAGGCGGACGACCAAATAAAAGCTCAAATGGAGAACGATTTTGCAACACGAGTGTAGGTAAACGATTGATCGTATACACAGCTGTAAGAGCAGACATCAAGCCAAAATTGAGCGAGGCATGGAAGCATCAATTAGAAATGCTCGAGTCATTTCCAAAATATGGCGATGCTTACGCTCAGCAACCCCATTCTCGCTGTTGCGTATCGGGACGAGGATTTTCGAAAAAGGATCCCTTTTGAAGAAAATGAGCAAAAAGAGGGGAGTTATCAAACTCTTTACCATCACTCGAAACATTTTAATTTTGCAATTAAAAAGATTTTCAACTAAAGCTTGAAAATTGCAAAAAATTGAACATACTTTAGATTTCAATCGCATAGGATAAATCCAGGTAAACTGGGTAAAATCATCAACAAACACAACAAGATAACGAAAACCTTTATGTGAAAGCCACGGTGATTGCCAAACATCCGAATGTATTAATTCAAGAGGGGAAACAGATCGATGTTCTGCTAAAGTAAAAGGAAGAGTATGTGATTTTGTCAAACGACAAGTCGTACAAGTATCATGAAAACTATTTGTAAGTTTAACAGATTTATTTCTCCTAAGTAAATCCAAAACTCGAGCTCCACAATGTCCTAGTCTCCGATGCCGGGTATCACAAGTCTCACTCGGAGCTAGGTTAGCTGAAAGATGAGGTGTCTCAATGGGTAGACGTAAGGGATAGACATTGCCTACATCGGGGCCTGCAAAAGAACATCACCCGAGGTGTTGTCCTTTACTGAAACGTAATCGGAATGAAAGGCGATGTGACAATTATTATCCGGACACAAGCTGTTTGACCGACTGAAGGTTATGCTTGAAGTTGAGGCACATGATAAATAGGTTTTAAAAGAAGTGGTCGAGAAGCGGTTTGCAATGATAGAGTACCAACATTAGAAATAGGTAACAAGGTTCCATTTCCAACCCGAACCTTAATAGGACCGGAGTAAACAGATTTAGAAGATAGCTTACCATCATCGAGCGTCATGTGAGAGGCCGCTATCGAATCAGGATACCACGCTTGTTCACCATTTTCAACCTGATTGAAAGTAGCAAATGCAAGAAGTGCTGGTTGTTGACGTGGTTGATAACGATTGTGGCAATCGTCGCCAGAATCCGGAGCATGACAAATCCGACAAACAACATTAGGACGGGAACCTAATATCCCTTTAGAACAGTTAGTGCCTGCATGAGAGTAGTTAGTACACGAAGTAGAAGGACCAAAAATACAAGACAATGACCCAACAAAATTACGAAATGCAGTACACTGTAGGCACACTCCTAAGGGAGGTCCGATCGGAAGAATTGTTGCGGGGAGACTTGCCGATGATTACGATTGTTGTTGCGATTCCGATTGCGATTATTCCGACCCCCTCTTCCTTTGTTGTAGTGGCTAGAGTTTCCTTTCCGGAGTCGGATGACCCCGAAGATGCACCCCTAAATTGGAAGCATCACTCTTTGGTGCGAAGTAATCGAGAGAAGGGAGGCGAATGCCCGATGTGTAGGGGATCACGGGCATGCCCAAAATTAAGTCGTTGCTCGTAAAAGATAAGTTTGGAGTGCAGATCATCAAAAGTGTGAACACCGGGAAGCAGAGAGTAGGCAGTGACAAAGGTATGATACTCGGAAGGGAGCCCAGCAGTAGTAAGCCGAATCGGTTCTAAGTCACGTAACGAGGACCGAATAGCGGCAAGTGAATCCGCTATGTTCTTAATGGTTCGAGAGATAATCATCCATGGACTGATTTTCCCCATTGAAACATGAGTAAGCATGCGTTTAAGGCCGAGAGCCCGAGCTAAACTAGCGAGTGTTAAACCGAGACTCTAAATGTTGCCAAATTTGGAGAGAAAGAGGCAAGCTACGAACTTCACTCAAAGTTTCGGGAAATAGTAGAAAAATCCAAGCACGCAACATCCGATCAACTCGTAACTAATAAGAGTAATGAGGATTGACAACCGAACAACCCGGGGCAACAACTAAGTGAGACGACGGTTGAGGAACAGAACCATCAAGCATACCACTAATCGATGCATAATAGTGAAAGAGGAAAATTGCTCTCGCTAAGACAAATAATCGTCAACCGAACGAAGAATAATCGTAACGTAATTAGTAATGTTTACCGTCCAAAGAGACGATGGAAGGGGCGGCGACCACCCTGTAGCGGTGGAGCAAAGGAGCCGGCGTTGACGTCGTCGGCATGGACCGGAGGATGACCATGGCTAGGGGTAGCGGCGGCGAAAACCGAAGGCAGCGATGGAGGCGGTATGCTTCGGAGAGAAGCGCAGGAAAGGACGCCGAAGGTGGCGAAGGAGCCCGGCGTTCGACGAGAGGAGAGTCGGCGACGGCGGGAAGACAAACCCGGAGGCGGAGGCAGCATGGATGACGGATGCCGCGCAAGGAGAAGTCGAAACAAAGGCAATCACAGCTGGAGAAGAGAAGAGGTTGGACGTCGGCGAGGAGGGCACTGGGAAGCATCGGCTAGAGGCCGAGGGCCGGCGACCGGAATGACTGGCGGCGGAAGCAGTGGAAGTGGCCGGCGGCGAGTCGGGAAGGGCAGCCATGGAGGAGAGAGAAAGCTAGGGTTAGGGTTTGTGGTTGGGCAGCGTGAACAGTGAGCGATCGTGAACAGTAGCAATTTTTTTTATTTTTTATTTTTGGCGAAGTGGCTGCTAGGGTTATGCTAAATTTGAAATCGAGCCTTTGGCTCGATACCATGTGAAAGATAATGGCAGAATTACTCACCCAATATGGGAGTCCGGCATTCTATATATGTATAAGATAATACGGAAAAATAATTTACGGTTATTTTATGTACAATAATATCTCTAATACTCTATTAATACCCTTTATAAATGTTTGTCTTGCTTGCAACTCTCTCCCTTCCTCTTTCAACCAAGCTCCGGAGCTCTCTGTCTCTTCCCCTCTCTCTCTTCTCTCCGTATTAAAAAATTACACGACTCTTCTTGAGATAGAGATTTTATTCCACGACTCTTCTTGAGATAGAGAGAGAATACCCATAAAAATTCTAAACGAATTACGTGGAAGAGAGACTTCTGTTCTTCTTCTTCCTCTCACCGCTTCGAATTCTTCATCTTCCTCGTCAAATAACCATAGAAATCCTCATTAAACCAAGTTACCCTCATCAACACCAGCCTCTTTATTAGGAGAAACCCAAGCAATCGAAAATGATGACCGGAATTCTTAGCTTCAATTTTGACAAAAATGGCATAATCGATTTGAGTCCCATTTGCGGAATTTAGAGCGGAAAAATTCATCCCTAAAGAATCGGTAGTGGTAAGGAGGCGGCGGCGGTGAAGCGTATGGTAGCCCTCCGATTGGGGGTAACGACCCTTCATAGGCCGGCGTAGGCAGCGAGTGAGTATACTGGTGGAGGTGGAGGTGGAGATGAGTATATGTAGAGCGACGGCGGCGGCGAGAGGAGTATATGTAGGGCGGTGGTGGCCGGGGTGAAGGTGGTGGCAAGTAAGCCGGTGGAGGCTGCACGCAGGGTGGCGGTGATGGTGGCGAGGGTTCCACACAAGGTGGTGGAGATGCTTGGTGGTGGCGGTTGCACACAAGGTGGCGGCGATGGCTTAATTACGCAAATTTGAGATGGAAAAATTACAAAGGGTATAATTGTCTAATCACTTACTTACTCGGAGATAAGGCCCTATTTTATACAAATTCAAACGGTGAGGGTACCTTAAAATTAGGTCAAAAAGGTGAGGCCCTGAAAAATGAATGTCACATACCTCGGGGTACTAAAAATTTAATTTCCCGCTATGGACAAGACAATCCCATCTCGCTCGATATAGCCGTTGATTAACTCATCAAATGGGTGGATGTAGAGCCGGTGCCATAGACTTTCTCCGAAGAATATCCTTCCCGGATACAGGATCCTCGTCGATATCACACAGCGAGACAATGGTAAGAAATTCATGGGCCAAAGGATCCGAGAACATCGTAGAGAGCTAGGGCTTGCATGACACGATACATCGGTCTCTAGTCCTCGAGCAAATGTGCAAGCGGACGCACCAAATGATCTCATTATTCAGCCACTAAGAAAAATAGCTAAAAAGGTTCGAGGAGCATGGGTAGACAAAATCTCGGGAGTACTTTGGTTAATCAAAACTATACCTAAAATTTCTACTGGACACACAACACATTTATGCTAACATATGGATCTATGGCATTGTAATAGCTGAAAGCCTTATGTTTTTTTTTTTTTTTTTGAAAACGACTGAAAGCTGAAAGCCTTACGTTGAAAACACATGAACCTTGGAGGAATAAAGAATCACAAGTAGAAGCTTTTGAGTTGTTTCTAAAAATTATTTTTTCGATTGATAGATATACTCAAACTATATGAGATAAACATAGCCCAATGATTACAATTAATGGACAAATTAAAGTAAACAAAATAAGAACAATCAACAATAATATTGATGTATGCCTGCCAATATACAATTGTGGGGTATATTATTTCTAAAAATCATAGAAGAAGCTACAATTTAAGCTCAAAATAACTTACAAATATTAGGATTTTTATTTGGTATTTGTTATTTCATTGCTGATATTGTATATGCAAGAGTTTGGAGAAATGGGCTTCAAACCGGTGACAAAAGAAAGTAGTTGGCAGCTACTGCATGACTTTGGACGGCCAAGGAGCTGCGAAAAATGCAGAACAATGTTGTGAAGCGTCCAAGCCGAGTTGTTCAATCTTGAATCAATACAATATTTTAACACCAGTTAACACTTAATTTAGCTTCATATAATGACTAATTTATAGTCCTTACTTGTTTTGTGTGATTCTTTGTAAAAAAATAAGTTAACTCGAACAAATACGAAAATTGGATGCAACTTGTCCTAGCTAATTGAGAGACCTTGGAGCTGCAGATGTATATGGAGAGATGAAGAAAGATGTCAAGAACTTAAAACTGGTCCCAGCTTGAAAGGATTCACCTGTTTTCTAGTTGAACTCATCCATTTTCCAAAACTGCACTGTTTTAGAAAATAGGCTAGTTCGCAAAAAATCAGACTGGTTTTCCAAAAATAACTTGGACAAAATTAGGGATAAATCAAACATATATATTATTAATTTATACTTAAAGAACAATAAATTCCTAAAAAAAAGACTACCCTAACAAATTAAACTATCTGCTTCGAATTAGAAAATGTCATCCCGACTATTTTACAAGAAGCATCGGACTATAGAACATAAAATAGAGCTCGAAGCAAACATATAGACACCAAAATTTCATTTTGTTTCGCATTCCTTACCTAGAGTTACAAACAAACCCCCCCAAAACAAAAAGAAAAACAAAGAAAAGAAAATATTAGTAATAATGATTGTACCAAAGTGGGCGGAACCAGCGAGAGCCAAGGGAGGATTGATAAGAGATCATGACCAAGAGGAGAACCACAAGCACAGCCATACCCCACGGGAGCCTCCGGCTCGGTGGATCGAGTCGTGATCGGGCTTGGGGATCCGGATGAGGTACCACTTCTCGCCGGGTTTATAGCTGCAGCGCATCAAGAAGATGAGAAAGGCAGGGAGGAAGAAGAGGACGATCTTGAAAGTGAACAACGCATTCTCGAGCTGTTCCTCAAAAGGAAAATACGTGGACATGTAGAGATAGAAGAGGACTATGGCAAACAAGGCCACCAAAGCCAAAGGAGGAGCGCCCAAGGAAGAGGACATGCTACGTATGCCTTGATACAACACTATCGGCAAAGTTAGATACGACACGAACTTGACTTGAAGTTACTGGCAGCTAATTTGCCACACCACCGGCCCCTTGTCTTGTCCAAGTTTTTCAGCATGGAACTGTTCTTGGTTTGGTGCTTTTATCGGTGGGGTTTTGTTTCGGGGTTGTGGCTGTTTTTCAGCATGGAACTGTTCTTGTTTTGGTGCTTTTATTGGTGGGGTTTTGTTTCTTGGGTTGTGGTTTGTGCAGGAAGGGTGGTATATGCACCGGAAATCGAGAAAGTCATGGAGGTAGTGGAGGGTGCGCTTTAGCATAAATGCTCGAAAAAGCTAATGGGTTGGATTCTACCCTTCTTTTAAATCTGACGGACCTGTGAGCTTTGGGAATTTGGACTTCTAAACAGTGGTTCACAAACAAAAGTCTAGAAAGATCCTTTCAATTAAAAAAATTGATTTTTTTTTTTTGGGGGGGCGGCTTCCAAGTCTTTTGAGTGGGGATGATTAATATCTTCCACAAGGCCTCAATAGTTAAGACCTCAAATGTTTGGAAAGACGTTGACATGTTTTTGGCTACGTAAACAATCATTACTAGAAAAACATCAAATACTGATGGAATTAACAACGAAAAAATTTCAATCAGCAATGAAAAAATGTTGAATAGCGATAAAAAATTGAATTACAAAATGATTATATATATTTGTTAGACTAAGGTCTTTTTATCAAAAAGTTTAAGATTTTTAAATAGAATAAAAATATATTTGATTTGATTTTAAAACTAATGGTTTTTTAAATAATAAATACAAACCCGTATAAATGAAGTTATTGATGAGAGAATTAAAAGAGAGATAATAAAGGTAGAGTTGAATCCCCTCATGTACTTTGGTCAAAAGATGTTTGATTCGATGATGTTGATGTTTATGTTTGGTATAAGTTGAACATTTTTGTAATTGATTCGGATATTTCCGGATAGTTCCAACTAAGTCGCCACGTCATTAGCTAATCGTATCTAATAAGTTAGATAGTGGAGGTATCGATCCAAGCCTATTCTAAATGGGTCATGTAAAGCTCAAAGCCCATTAGGGATAGGGTTTTTCCTCAATTGTGGTAAATTACTATCTTACCCCCATTAAATTCTCCTATAAATACTCACCTACCCCCATCAAATCATAAGTTCACATCATCAATCCTAACACTTTCCTCTCTTGGAAAGTCTCACAAATTTCAAAAAGTCTTACTCCTGTAAGAAAATCCCAAGAAATTCCCTTTGCACACATCGAGGAAGATTTTCTCGATTCATTCATTAAGTCGCAAGCACTAACTTGAGCGTCGGAGGGCGTTCCCGGGCTTCGCTTTTTGCGGGTTTCGTAGCTTCCGACCGGAGCGAGTAAATCCTTTCTCCCTCCAAATCATCATCCACGTAATCACACCAGTTTTTCTCCATAAACATTTTGGCGTCGTGCGTGGGGAGGAGGGTAGCTTATGGTTGTTAGTGGAATACGATCACTATCCAGGATGACATGTGACACAACTAATCCACCTGTCCCTCATCCTCATCATTCCATACCTACGGGGGCCAATCCCACGACGACCATCAAGTCGACGACGTAGAGTCATCCTAGCGCTTCACGGGCAACCGCTAATCTCGGTTGGAAGGCTACGTCAATTTAGGGGCTCTTTAGAACTTAATTGAGACCTTGAAGACTACTGTTACATAACAAGTGCAGGAGTAGGTGCGAGCCACCATGGAGCGGCGCCGGCCATCATGCCATTTCAATACACTCCAACTCTTGGGTACAACGCAACCCCATAGGGAGGTAAGCCTCGTTAGCCACTTTTCGGGAGGGATGCCCTCGCACCCAGCCCCAACACGGCCAATCAAGGCTCCAACTGCGATCACCCTTGAGCAACCAAGTGCCCCCGATGAGGTGCCATGAAGAGAGAGATGCTAAGGGGATCATCGAGGCTAAGGAGCTCTTCGTAGAGCTAATGAGAATATCGCAACGTCCCACGCAACCTCGACCCCTTACGCCACCCACAGCGGGCGCTCCGCTTGGTTTGAGGGCCAAGGCAATGCCCTTGCACCGACTGCAGGGCTCAAGCCTCGGGGAGTAGAAGAACAGCTAGCCCCACACGATTAGTTACTCATGGCTGCAACTCTCGGCGAGCCTACAATGCTTCTAAGCATGACCAGGAAAGATATGTCGTTCGGGAACGCGAGTGCTCAAAGGAGAGGCACCACGGGCAATCGGGCATAAGGGTCCTAAGAAGTCAAAGAGGACCAGGCACACTCCCCTCGATCCGAGAGGAGGAAAAGTCCCTCCCCGATGGAAGTTCCACGACACCGGCCTCGTCTTCGTTCCCATCTCTCGGCTCTAACTTAAGGCCGACCTAGCCTACTTTTAACACCCCATTTTCAAAGAAAATCATGAACGGCCCAAGGATGAAAAAGATAAGGGTCCTTGATATCAACCTCGTATGATGGCATGACCGACTTGGAAGACCACCGGGCATACTAGAAGTCCCATATGTATGGGCCGGATGGAGACGCAGTGACCTATAGCCGATTCTTTCCCGCCGCATTGAAGGGGTTGCACAAAAATGGTTCAATGGTCTTCCTTAAGGAAGCGTCTCTTCCTTTGAAGAACTTCGTGAAAAATTTGTTACGCGATTCATTGCGAATTGCAAACAAAAGAAAACCAGCATCCATCTCTCAAAAATCAAACAAGGGAGAAGTGAAACCCTTAAAGACTATGTCCGGAGGTTCTATGGGGAAGATGTCCTAATCCCCAATCTATAAGATGGGGTTGCCTACACCTCTTTCCTAAATAGGCTCGAAGTAGAAGATTAAGTTTTCCCTCGCCGAGCGAAGGTGACTACTATTGCGAAGCACTCCGAAAGGCGCCCGATTTCTTTCAGGCCACGGAGATCCGCACGAGAGGAAGGAGAGGAGGCAAAGAGAAAGGGAGAGGGAAATTTTAATTCTTGGAATGAGAAGAAGCCAAAGGAGAGCGAAATAGACCATCGCTTCAACACCGACCCTTGAAGTATTTTGATGGAAATTAAAGGGCATCCCACGCTCAAGAAGCCACCTCCTATGTCCACTCCTGCCAAGGCATGAGCTTCCAACAAGTACTGTGAATTCCACAAGCAAATTGGGCACAACACCGCTAAGTGTCGAGCCTTAAAAAGGCACTTGGATAGTTGGGCGATAATGGGCAAATCGATCGCTTCCTCAAGAAGGATACCTGTGGAACTAAGGGAGGTTCCTCAAGACAAGGAGATAAGAATTATTAAGATGATGATGTTACTAGAATTTTGGCCACCATTCTTTGGGGCTTGGCCAGAGCATGACCCCCTCCTCTTGGAAAGCTCACCTTCGAAGCGTGTAATAGGTACGATCACTAGGCAACCTCTACCTATGAAGGTGCCCATAACGACCTTCAAAGATAAAGATCTAAGAGGCATGGCCACCCTGCATGATGATCCCATGGTCATTACATTGAAAGTCTCGGACGCCATAGTCCGAAGGGTCCTATGGACACGAGCGGCTCGATGGACATATCACAATAGAGTGTTTGAACCAGTTGAAATACACCCCTCGAATCTAATCCCTCTCGTAAATCTAATCCTAGGATTCGGGGCAAACAGTGCATCCTATCGGCATGATCCGCCTACCGGTTAGGATCTCGGAGAAGACCGAGAGGACGAGAATCTTGAAGTAAACTTTTTGGAGGCAGATGTATCATTGGGCTTCCCACCCTTAACCGGACCAAGGCCGTCATTACTCTATACCTTCTCCTTATAAAGAATGAGCTTGATGATGGATCCGTAGGCAAGATCTATGGAGACCGAGAAAATTGCAAGAGAGTGTTATGTCGTAAGCCTTCGACCCTTAATGGAGAAGTAGATGGAGGAAGGAAAGACTCATGATAACCCCAAGGGCAAGAGACCAAAGGTGGAACCCCCTTACTAAAATTCCTAAAACTATGATGGTGTGCTTCGCCACCATTGAAGACCACGGCAAAGTTCGCCTACACCTTTAGAGGACATTGAACTCATCCCCTTAGAGGAAGCTTGCCCTGATTGCTCCATGAAAGTGAGCAAGAACCTCTACAAAGGGATCAAAGATAGCCTCGTTTAACTCTTGAGAGAGTATAATAAAGATGTCTTCGCTTTTGGACCTAGAGAAATGTCCGGGTTTAACCCAAGGTCAATTAACACAAGCTGAATGTCGACCCTTCCCATAAGCCTATTATCCAAAACGAAGACTTCTAGGGGCGAACGTAGCACGGTAGTGGTCGAAGGGGTCAAGAAGCTACTTAAGGCAGGGTTCATTCGAGAGTGCTAGTACCCGAATGGATCGCCAACGTAGTCCCGGTGAAAAAGTCGACATGGAGAATGTGGGTCGACTTCACCGACCTCAACAAAGCATGCCCGAAAGATAGTTAGTCTTTGCCAAAAATTAACAAGCTCGTCGATGCTACAGCAGGTCACGCCCTTCTCGGTTTCATGGATGCTTTTCAGGGTACCATCAAACTCCGTTATGCAAAGAAGACTAGGAAAAAATGACCTTCATCACCAACCAGGGCTTGTATTGTCAGTAAAGTCATGCCCTTCGGGTTGAAGAATGCTAGAGCTACCTATTAAAGGATGGTAAATATGATCTTTGCCCACCTTATTGGGAAAACCATGGAAGTATATGTTGACGACATGATCGTTAAAAGTAAGCGGGACATCGACCATGTCTCCAGCCTTAGGAAGACGTTCGAAGTCATGCGAAGTACGGAATGAAGTCGAATCCTAAAAATGCACCTTTGGAGTCAAGGTTGTGAAGTTCCTAGGCTTCATGATCAATCATAGAGGGATAAAAGAAAATCCCGACAAGGTGTAAGATGTGCTCGACATGAAGTCCCCCAGGACCATCAAGGAGGTTCGAGGCCGACAGGGTGTGTAGGCTGCCACGGGACAATTCATGTCAAAGTCTGCCGACAAATCCTAGCCCTTCTTTAAAGTTCTTAAGAGAAAAACCAGGTTCGAGTGGGACTCCGAGGCGGAAGAGGCATTTTCTCGGCTAAAAGCATACTTGGCCTAACTTCCGAAAATTGCCAGTCCCACTCCGGGGAGCCCCTAGTCATCTACCTTGTCGTGTCCGACCAAACGAGTAAGCACGGTCCTCCTTGTAGAGTGAAAGAACGAATAAATACCGGTGTCTTTTGTCAACCATGCATTTGCGGGCGCCTAGCTTCGCTACCCTTTAATCGATAAGTTGACATACGCTCTCCTCCTAGCTAGTAGGAAGTTACGTCCTTACTTTGAGGCACACAAAGTAATGGTCCTTACTGACAAGCCCTTGAGGAATGTGTTGCAAAAATTCAAAAGCTCCGGAAGGATGCTAAAGTGGATCGTCGAGCTTACCTCGTATGGCTTGGAGTTCGAGCCCCGAAGAGCCATCAAAGCACAAGCATTGGCGGACTTCATAGTCGAATGCTCGTACCATGACCAACCCCTGCCTCTCAAGGTCAAGTGTTGGACCCTCTACGTAGATGGTTCAACAACCAAGGATGGGAGCGGAGCGAGGGCTAGTCATCGGTTGCCGACGGGAGAACGCTATGAGCACACTCTTAAGTTCATGTTCAAAGCTTCAAACAATGAGGCCGAGTACAAGGCTCTCCTGGTAGGCATAGACCTCTACTATGCGGCGGGACCAAGCTCCATAAAAGAGTATTTCGATTCCCAGCTTGTGGTCTCCCAGCTGAATGGAGAATACTGAAGCTCGGGACGAGGACATGATAGCGTATCTCCGGAAGGTTAAAGAAGCGGCAGGGTGACTCCAGTACTTGAAATCTTACATGTACCCCGCTCGGAGAATAGGCAAGTCGATGCCCTCTCCAAGCTCGCCGGCTCCTCGATTGACGAGAAATCGAAAAATATCCAGATGGGAGGTGCTGGGGAGGGGAGTATCGACATCAAAGAAACCACGTGGTTAGATAGGAGCAAGCACGTGGATGGATCCTCTCGTTAACTATCTATCCAATAGGGAACTCCCATATGATGGCAAAGAAGCCGAGCATATCAAGAAGAGAGCTGAGTGGTTCATCTACTATGATGGAACACTCTATAAGAGGGCATACTCCCAACCCCGCTTCGATGTGTACCCCCATAGATGGGTTAGAAAATACTTAAAGAAATTCATGAAGGAGTGTGTAGCTCACACATAGGTGGAAGTGCATTGACAGCTAAGGCTTTACGAACCGACTATTATTGGCCATCCTTGCGGGAAGATTCAATGGACTTAGTGAAGCGATGCGAAAAATGTCGAAGTTCGCTCTCATGCCAAAATGCCCCTTAACCGAGCTGACTCCTCTCCAATCACCCCTTCCCTTCACAAAGTAGGGGATGGACATCCTAGGTCCATTCTTGAAAGCCACGAGTTAGCAAAAGTACTTATTCATAGTTGTGGACTATTTTACCAAGTGGATAAAGGCTGAAGTTATAGCTTCGATCACCGAGAAGGAAGTACGCAAGTTCATTTAGAAGAACATAGTCACTCGGTTTGGTGTCCCTAGAGTGATGATATTTGACAATGGACGACAATTTGACATCGACAAGGTGCGGGATTACCTCTCTCAATATGGCTGTCAAGCTCGCTTCACGACCGTGGCGCGTCCTCAAACCAACAAGCGAGTCCGCCAACAAGGTTATACTTAATGGCATTAAGAAGAGACTGGATTACGCCAAGACGAAGTGGACGAGATGAGTTTTCAGCCGTCCTATGGTCAATCATGACCACAGAGAAATTAGCTACTTGGAGAAACACCATTCATGCTGGTGTATGGATCCGAAGTCGTGCTCCTGGTCAAAGTTGCCCTTCACACCCCCACCTCATAGCCTTCCGGGAGGAGTCTAACAACGAGGCCCTTAAAAGGCCCTTGACTTACTCCCTACGGTTCGAGGAGATAGCTATCTCCGTGAGGCCATAACCAAATTAAAGATGGCGAGGGCCTATAACGAGGAGGGTGAGGGCCAAGATCTTCAAGTCGGTGACCTTGTTCTAAGGAAAACCAAAGCCGTGGGAAAGGCAGCGAGCATAGAAAGCTCACGGCTAGCTGGGAAGGACCATACGTTATTCATGAGGTAGTCTACCCGGGACCTACAGGTTGACCACCCTCGAAATGACGAGACATTCCCAGAATATGGCACAACAACAACCTAAAGAAGTACTTCATCTAAGTACTCAAGAGCACCCTTCTTTTGTAAATAGTTCAAACTCATTGATCGGCATGGAGGCCTTTCTTTAAAGACCCACCCAGCTCAAGTCCCAAAAATTTTGTAAAGGAATCACACATGATTGATGCGGATTTTTCAAAAGTGCTCAACGGGGGCACACATTCCTTCCTTTTGTAATGGACTTCGATCTTTTATATTAATACAATGAGTAAGCTTTTCGCATTTTTCTGTCTCGCATTTTACTTTAAGTCGATTTTGGGGGCATGAATAGGGGCTAATACGATCCCCTAGAGCACCCAAACCCTCAATTCCTTTCGTTGTATTTTCTTAACTTTGTAAAAGTAGGGCTAATATGACCCCCTAAGGCAGCTACGTTGGTAGTTTCTATTGTTGTATGTTTTTACTTGTGATGATAGCTAAGACTAGGGGCTAATATGACCCCTAAGATAGCCAAATTGTAAAGCTCAAAGAAGACCCAATCATGATGAAGTGTGATCATGTACCCCAAATGGTGAGAAGGCAAAAATCGATAGCAACCAAAAAGAAACAACAAGGCAAGTAGACATCAAGCAAGCATCCAACAAACACTAGAGAAGGTCCATGCCAAAAGCAAGGTTTTAAAACAAAACAAGTTTAGAAGAAATATCAAGTAGCGTGGCACGCCAGCCATCCAAAGTCACATGACACTCGGGCCATCAAATTAGTCCTAGCCTAAGAAAGGTTGGAGAAGGAAGGACTAATCCTCGGGGTTATCTCTAACGTTGCCATCAGCTCCATTCTCTTTGGGAATCTCTCCATCCTCGGGGTGCATGCAGCTAGAGAACTCAATTCCGAGCAAGGGCATCAATGTAAAGTTCATAAGCAAAGGTAACCAATTTCTCTAGCATCACGACATCATCCCCGAGGTCGGGAGAAACTTCCATAAGGAGCCTTCAAAGGCTAAATCCCAGCGGTTGCACCCTCTTTCTCGATAGAATCAAGACAAGATCTCGGATCCCGCTCTCTCCCTTGAGTTGTCCTCATACGAAACTTTAGCTTTTCCTCTCCGTCCTGGGTAGTCTCGAGGCCGGCATCCAAGTGTCGCTTGCCCTCTTGGGCAGCCTCGAGGCGAGATCCCAAGTCCCTCTTGTCCTCTAAGGCCGCCTTTAGCTGATCCTTCGGTTGGCTCACCTCCTCATCTTTCTCCTTAGCAAGGTCTTCCGAGATAGTTACGAAGCAAAAACACCTTTCTCTAAAGAGCGAAGGAGGAGGGCTTGGACTCCATGGTGCTCATAACTCGATAAAGGCCTACAAAGAGAACATGTTAGAATCAAAAGTGAAGAGAAACACAAGTGTAAGGGAAGGAGAAAAGTTTCTTTTACCTAAACAAGCTGTCACCTGTGTCAACGAAACAAGAGAGGCGGAACCCTCGTCGGGAACGCCCCCATACACCTTGAGTGGGTGCTCTATCATAACTGCCTTGTCCTTAGGGTCGGCATCTAACAAAGGACAAGGCAAGGGGTAAGTAAGATCAAGGTCAGCCTGAAGCGAGGAAGAAGTAAGGCCAAGGCAAATCTGCTTGCTCCCGGGAGCGAAGGCACTTCCTCGAGGAAGGAAACACCAGCAGCATCCCTCGAGCGCTTGCTCGAGGTGGAGGAGTCTCACACGAGGTTGCCCCACAATCCTAATATTGATACGAGGAGATGGGTTGTAACACCCCAAACCACCCCTAGGAATATTACATCGCCGAGTTCCTTACGGGAACTCCCAAGGCTGTATTAGGTGTCCGTTTTGCTCTCTAATCCCAACTTAGAGATAATAACGAGTGGTTTCCCGAAGGAACTTGAGATTTCCTAAAAATTTCGGCAAAGTTCTGTTTGTAATATGGACTATCCCATAGGCTTGAAGCCTTAAAACCCTGCATAAAACCACAATATAACTCAACGAGCCACACGCTTGGAGTATACAACTCAACGGCCATACGCCAAAGTCCAACCAATCATGCGATAAAACTTAAAACAATCTAAATGGTTTATTATACATTTGGTACAACTATATGAACTAAATTACAAAATACAATGCTGAGAAATATAAGAAATGCATATTCTTGACTTGAATCACTCAGCACGCATCAAACAACAATCAGCGAGTCCGATAGATGCTAAGTGGAAATCATACTTTTGAAGATGTACCTGCAACCAACACTGGGGAGGGAAAAGGAAGAATTTGTGGGGGTGAGCAATAAACCACGGGCTCACCGAGTCTTACACCCTTAAAATGGAAATTCTTTACACATATTACTCGTAATAATGAAATCGGTGAAAGCGTAATAATATAATACAAATCTATATACTTTTCAATGAAATCTCTTGAAATCATTTGCAACATAAAACTCATAACACTTCAATCATTCAAAAGCACGATTTCACATTGGTGAACAATTCTTTTGGCTTTGAATCAACTTTTCCGAGCCTTATGAGGATTCGAACTAGCACTTCTTTAATCTCGGGGTGCGACCCAAACAAAAGGCTCCGGGACCTATCTTCAGGAAGTCTCGGAGCGGGCATCCTGGCTCTGCGAGACCCCTATTAGAACCCTTCCCCGAAGTTTCTAGTCAGGCGTCCTCGGTTCGAACCCTTCGGTATTCTAAACAATCCGTAGCCTGTCGATTCAAAACTCTTTGCACATACTCATTCATCACATTCACTTCACAGACTTTCTCAATCGATTTAACATCAAGGAAGGCATGACACCACGTGTCACCCTTTTAAATTCACTTTCTCAAATCAGTTTGACACACTTGGAAGGCATAACACTACGTGCCATCCCTCCGAATTCAATTTCTCAATCAAATTTGCTTCTTTAAAACGAGAATCACGTTTGAAAGGCAATTCACAAGAAGTTGCATTCAAGTAGCATCTCATGTAAAATACAAAACGCCTTTCGAAACTACTTTTGAGCATTACGTAAAGCAATCACATAGCACGAATAGCCACCATTCAATGCAAGTAATCATTCTCGGCTCTTTTCCACTATGCCTTTCTCAATCCACCACTTTAGTACGATTAATTTCTATTTTTCGAGCCACAATAACCACAAGTAGATATTATCTAATTCAACATTCTCACTTATCACAATTCATTGTCTTTTACCTCAATTCCTCATTTTATGCCTCCACTTAATAACTCATCTTCTCACACTTTACCATCTTAGCTTCAAGGTTTTTGATTACGCCTCCACATCATTAATCAACCTCTTCTTACTTACACTTAGTCGGATAGCTCTCATTCTTACTTCACTACTAAAATTCCTCTAATTCTCTTCATCTCTAAGTGTAGTTTGCTCTCATCTTAGGTTTCTATCCTATTAATCGTTCTTTCCGACCATCTCAATCATACGAGTTCTTAATTCCTTTTTATCGCTCCACTATCGCTAGCTCCGCTTATCTTCGAATTTAGTTCAACCTCAAGGATTCAATTATCTTTTGAACTCAATTAATCCGACACTCACCCATTCTTCACTCCCATGCCTCAATGGTGCATCACTCAGTATGAACTCATACTCCTCTTTTATGTTTAACTCTTTATTTTCCAATATAAGTTGTTACCTTCCAACACAAAGAATTTAGGAAATCTCTAAGGTTCAATTGAAGCATCAATTCACGAGTTTAGACCCATATCACCATTTCTTCATCTCTAAGTGCTAATTAAGATCTTCACAATACTCTTTATACTTTTACAACCTAATTCCTTTTAAACTTTTAGCATCTCAACTCAGCCTTAACCAACAACTAAGCTTCCTTCGGGTTCTTGATTCGATTTACCTCGAGTTCTCATATCCTAATTCAATCCTAATCACTTCCTAGCTTCATCATATCACATAAACATTCAAAAATCACAACAAAGCTCATTTGGGTTTCGAAATTACTAATAGTTTAGAGTATAAGACTACCCACCGGGATTCTCGGGTTTTAGGGATTGATTTCGGGCTTCTTTACTTCGTCTTTTGGTGTTCGCCGCTCCGCTCGCCGGCCTCGGCCTCTGCTTCGGTTCCAGTGCGCCCTCTCTTTCTCTCTCCCTTTCTTAGTTTCTCCCGCTAGTTCCTTCTCTCGCTGCTCGGGCTCCCCGAGCCCTCTTCCTCTTTGTTTTCTCCTCTTTCTCCACCGCCTAATTGGTTTGGTATCTCATTATCATTGGACCCCCAAATTTGATTTCTATCTCATTTCTCCACTTAAACCAAAACTCACCTCCTCATTTCTTTTTCCCCTTCTATTCCGCTTTTTTTTTGTTAAACACAATAATAATTAAGCCCACATACATAGTGTAAGTGATCTCGGGTTTTTATTTAGCTAGGTCGGGTGGGAAAATTTGGAGGAAGAAATTAGTACGCTTTACTAATAATAATTACACTCAAATAAGAAGGGAAGCAATTTCCTTGATTTAGTTCATTCGACGAGTAGCTTCCAAAGGAATACTGAAGTAATATGTCCGGTCGTAAATTAAATCAGTCACTCACCCCCTAGGTGCGCGAAATAATACTTAATAATTCTATGCTTTACAGCTGCTTTTCGTTAAAATTACGGGTATTACATGGGTCCATAGGAGCATGTCCCTTCTCTGCAGGAGGGAGGGAAGCCTATTACGAATGAGAGACCATTACTATAAAAAAATTAGCGTAGGATTTTAGAGACCACAACAAAATTCGACTCCAATACTTGACGAATTTAGCATCGGAACTTAAAAAGACACTATTTGCATTGGAAATAAAAAGCGGACTCTATTAGCATCCGATTTTAGAGTCGGATAAATATTCCAACACTAATTGGCATCCGATAGAGACGTCCAACGCTAAAGTTTGATGCTAATTCTAAAAACATAGGTCGACTTTAGTAGCAGATTCACGAGACTTTCCCAATTCTCAAATCACTAACTCTTTCCCTCCTATCCTCGCCCTAAACACAAAGCCACTCCTCAAATCTACTCTCGCCTCGTCTAGCGTTGACGTCTTCGCTCCTCTCCGGTGCCAACGTCTTCGCTCCCCTTCGACGCCGGTGTCTTCGCTCCCTTCGGTCATCGATGTATCCCTCGCCCTAAACAAGAAGCCTGCTCCAGATCTGCTCTCACCTCCAACGCGACGTCTTCGCTCATCTCCGGCGCTGGCTTCTTCGCTCCCTCCGGCTGAGGTGTCTTCGCTCCCTTAAGTCACTAGTGTTTCTTTCCAGGCAAAGAGTGTTGCATTCTCTATTTACTACCACTTGTAAATTTCGGTACTATATACTCTCTACACTCTCGCATTCGATGTTTCGCTCTACTCTCTCTCTCTCTCTCTCTCTCTCTCTCTTTGCTTTGTTTGTGCAAATTTTTGGAATTAGTGATGTATTTGTTTGTGGTTTTTTTTTTCTAATTCAAAAAGTTAATTTGGATTTGAGAACTTGGGAGCCAAGAATCGAGTTGCTCTGTTGAGTTGGGTAGTCATCGGTACACACATACGCATACACACACACACACATTCTCTCTCTCTCTCTATCTCTCAATCTAGCTATCTATCATTCAGTTTGGCTTATAATTGTCGATATTTCAATTTGAGTTGCTCTGCTGTGCCTATGACCTGATGTGTATGGAACCGAGTGTGTTTTCGGGTTTGTCCCGATATTTCAATATTGATTTAGAATATAATGAAAGGTGGGAATTTTCCCTCCTTGCACAATTGTCCTTTTGTAGTATATACATGATTGTATATGTGAAAAATATGAAAGTGAGTGTTTTTTCCATAGTGAGAATGCATATAAGATTAAGGAGTTATTCCACCCATTGTTAACTTTTTTTAATCATGAATATGTGCAAAAAAAAAGAGGTAAAAGTAGATAAAACAACACATTAAGTAACCCGTACTAATACCATCTAATAACTTCCTTTGAGTTAGCTCAAACATCCATAGCATGCTAAAAGCTACCTACATACCCTAACATAGCCATCCAATAGGAATTTTTACATGAAAAATTAATTACCACTATAGATAAAATCCTCTAAAAAGCAGACTTAAGTTAAATTACCTAATAAAACAAGCGTAAATTAGCAGAAATAAAAATATGCCCGTTGCTAATTAGCTTTAGAGTTGAACATTATCTAAATTTATATACATGTGTATTTAAGATTCAATTCATCTAAATTTTACATAATCCAACAATTGCAGAAGATTTTAGATTCTTCAATTTTATTTCGTAGCTCAACCCGTTATTTCATGGCTTGTCGGCCGAAGAGCCCAAAATGTGATCTCGTTGGAATATTTATCAAGCAATAAAGGCAAAAACTACTCGAACGAGATTTACTTATTTTCCATATGTATGGTAACATACCAAATTGCTCATAAATGTTGTGCCTTTTATTTTTATTATTTGAAGATACATGTTTTTCATATATATATATATATATATGCGCATTTCTTAACACTTAGAAAACCCGTTCAAAAATTTGTACATAGTAAGTTATATCTGCAAGTTACACACATTGTCATGTGTATGATGTTGATATAATACTTTGCTATTTACAAGTTTTTGAATTGTCCATGTTGGACAGTTTAAGAATCATATAGTATTAGGTTGTGTAGTTACTAAATTCTTGCATACACTTTGACATATTTAAGGCGACAATTTCGTATGTTCTCTAGGTACGATTATGAAGAAGTGGTATTCATCTCATCTTTATAGATCATACTTGGAGAACTAAGGGGAAATGCTGCAAAAATTTTGTCAAAGTACGCAAGGACGTAACACCGAGGATCTAATATTATATTATTTTTGAATGGGTTTAGGACCACTTTTCCCTGTAGAAAGATGTAAGGCATGCACATGTCATTTTTATGTTTGCCATTGTCATTATAAAAAATACAATGTAAAACATTGTGCAAGTTTGATTGATTGGTAATTTTAAAAGATAAACATACTTAACTATTTTAGAATCATATATATCTGCAGTAATGGAGACAAATAAAGAGTGGATGTATAAGAGGTTTGATAGAAAATACTTGAATAAGGAGTTCATTCATAGGATAGAAGATGAATTTATTCCATTTGCTAAACAAGAAGAAAGCTTCAAGAGGTCAAAGAAGATGAGATGTCTTTGCAGTAAATATAGTAACGTGCCTTTCTTAGATGAGGATAACGTGAAATTACATTTGTATAAACATGGGTTTCGCGCTAATTATTTTCATTGGGTTAATCATGGGGAGACTTACCTTGATTTAGAAGTGAACAATCAAGGGTCGTCAAATCCACAAGTAGAATCAATGCATGAAATGTTGATAGATGCATTTGGACCTATGTCCTCAACATAGATTGATGATGAAAGTGTGGATGAAGAACCAAAGAAAGATGCAAAAAAATTATTTGAAATGTTGGAAGCGGCTAAGATACCTTTGTATGAGGGGTATGATTTGTCCTTATTGTCGGTAGTCTCACGGCTCATAAACATCAAATGTGAGTTTAATCTCCCAAATAGAGTTGTTGACAATTTGTTGGCGAGTGATGAAGGAAATGTGTCCACTTAATAATGAGATGACTGACACTTATTATTTTGCAAAGAAGTTTCTTATTGCTTTGGAACTTCCACATGAGAGAATTGATGTTTGTCCTAATGGGTGTATATTGTATTGGAAAGATAAAATTAATTTTGATAGATGTGAGCATTGTGGGGTCGATAGATATGAGAAGAAGACATTGAAGGGTGAAGGTATTGCAAATAAAGTACTAATATACTTTCGAATTGGGCCGAGGTTACAAAGATTGTATGCGACGAATGGCACAACAGCCCAAATGAGGTGGCATTATGAAAATCCACGTGAAAGTGGCTCTATGGCACATCCATGTGATAGTGAAGCCTTGAAGCATTTCGATGTCACTTTCAAAGAATTTGCTTGTCGAACCTCGCAATGTTCGATTAGGTTTATGTACTTGATGGCTTCGCCCCATTTGGCAATTTTGGGCGAGATGTACTCCTATTGGCCCGTAATTGCAACTCCACACAATTTACCACCTTGGTTGTGCATGAAGAGACAATTTATGTTTCGTACTTTCTTGATTCCTGGCCCACAGAGTCCTAAGGGAAAACTTGACGTTTATTTACAACCCCTCATTGAGGAATTGAAGCGATTGTGGGATGTTGGCCTTCAAACGTATGACGTTTTGAAGAATAACTTTACATTGAAGGCAGCAGATAATGTGGACGATAAGTGACTTTCCAGCATATGGTATGCTTTCAGGTTGGATGACATCGGGGAAATTAGCTTGTCCTTATTGCATGGAAAACACAAAGGCATTTAGACTAAAACATGGGAAGAAGACCACATGGTTTGATTGCCATAGACAATTTCTTCCCGAAGGTCATCGTTTTAGGTCTAACAAGAGTGCTTTTTAAAAATAAGGCCAACCATTTACCTTCCCTCTCGTAACACCCCGTCCCTAAGAAAATAATTAACTTTAAATACATTCAAGATTAGCATGAGCGCGTGCATTTCAAATTCCTAATATTTTTGTATTACTCGCGTGTATGTACATAAATATATATATGTATATGTCAATGTTGTTTAAAATGCAGGAACCGGATGATGACAACGACGACGCACGAACATACTCTATAAATTTCAATGATTCAAAAGATAATTAACATTATTACGTAGCTAATTTATTTTGAGTTCTAAAAATCCTTAAACAAATAAAATTAATATAATTTATGTGAACTTAGTATTACAAAAAAATAAAAATTCTTAGATTAAGATAAGCTTAATAAGCAAGATAATAAAAGTTTGGAGGATTAGGAAATAGATGAGGTTAAGGAATTGGGTTAGTTTGAGTACTAATAAGAATTGGGCCGGAGGAATTAGGTCGATCGGCCCAATTGAAGAAATGGAGAAGGGATATTTAAGCCAAGTTATATAAGTCGGGTTCATTTTAACCTAAATTCATTTCAGTCACACCTCTCCCTCTCTCTCTCTAGCCATCGCACCCCCTTACGTCCGCCCTGCGTTCGCCCCGTCCTCGCCATCAACCGACCGCTCGGCGCCACTCGGCCGCGTCGGCCGCCAGCACCACCGCCGGTACCTTCATCGATCTCCACATCAAACGTCCAAAAACGCAACCCTCTCTCTCCTCTCTAGCCCCCCGACGCCTACCTCTGCTCATCTCTCGTCTTCACCACCAACCGACAGCAACCACTTGCTCCTCGGCTGCGCCCACAGCCGCCACTACTATCTTCTGCCGCGCTGTCGCCGCCCCAACCACCAAACACCAACACACCGCCGGTTGTGCTCTGTTCCGCACCTGTCCCTGCCTCGGTTTTGCCCCGTGGGTCGCGGTTCCTTCGACCTTCAAGCCCTGTCCGGCCCAGCCGTCTTCTGCCGGTCACCGGCGCGGTTCGCCACTCCCGACAGCTGCTTGACCGCGGCCGTCTGCTCCATTTTGTTAACCCGGGTCTTGACCCCTCAACCTTCAACCACCTCAAAACCCTTCAAAAATTAACCCCGTTCACTTTGGTGTTAGGGTAATTTTTCGACTTTTGATTTAATTTCCTAGAGTAAATTTCGGTTTCGATTCGTTTAATTTTAAGCATTTAAGTTGTAATTAGTTATTCATTTTCTGTTTGAAGTTTAAAGTGTGATTATGATATGTATGTAATCTAACTCCGGGAGTTAGGAAAGTTGGTGATATCCGATATCATCGAAGCGAAGAGAAATTATGGACGATTGTGTATGAAGGACGAGGATTAATTTCAAGGACCATTTGGCCTAATGGTGAGAATAAAAGAAATGTGAGGAAGGATTTAACCTAGGTATAGAAAAGTTGGAAGGAATCTGGATGTGAGGATGCTAAGGAAAAATTGAAGGGGACTTAGTTTACGCCATTATAAGACAGATTAGGTTAGAAATAATTAACATAGATGAATGATTAAAGGTATAGGTATAATAGGTAAATAGTGGCGGTAATTAAAAAGCACAAACCATCCATGGATTTTTTTTTAAAAGCAAATAATACTAATACCATTATCCGTAGAGAAAAAGGAGATAACTATTCAATGTAACATAAATACCTTTAGGTGTGCATTTTATAAACGAAAACAAATAAACCTTATAGGTTAGATATAACCTTAATATTACTTAGGAGAAAATTATGTATATTTGAGGTTATCTCATGTATATATATATGTATACATATATTTATGTATGCGTTTAGAAGAAAGTCATGCATATACTTTAAAGTTGCTATAAATATATATATATATATATATATATATATATATATATATATATATATATATATATATATATATATATATATATATGCGCATACTGATTATACATGCATAGTATAAAATAAGCTAAATAAATCGTGTGAATCAAGGACCTCATTAGTATTCTTTAGTAAAAGCTAACTTTATTAGTTTTCATTTCAAGTAATTTTGAAATGATTTAATAAATAACTAAGCCATAAAAATTTAGTTTATTAATAAAACTCTTATGTCCTTAATTAAGGTCATCAATCACCGGCGTCGTGCGTTCATCCGGATTCCGCCCAAAAAGAAAAAGGAAGAACATCAGCAAGGTACGTTCATTGATCGTGCCCTTCAATGTCTTATTTATAAATCAAGGCCGGATATGGCCGTCATTAACAACAATAAAGAATTGTTTGCAAATAATATTTGCCATCATTAATATGGACCCGCCCATCAAGTGCCATTATTTGGTACGCCCAATATCCAGGTTGGTAACCCAGTAACGGTTAACCACCTTCAGCCGGACTATCCGATCGGTCCGGGTGTGTGCACATGCGTTTAGGGAAACCCGATGATCGTAAAGGGATCCATTCGGATAATCAATTAGCAACAATTTTACATTGTTCACTTTCCCTCATTTACAAATGAATTGAAATGCATGCGCTCAACTCAATTACTTCATAACTATTATTTTACTCGCATGATAGTGAACGTATTGAGCTTCGGCTCACATTTCGAAAATGTTTTCTTGTTTTGTTTTAGGTAAAGGTGTGGAAGATTTGAAGCAAAGGTCTGTTAAGGACTTAGAGGCTCGCGAGTGACAACCTAGTTGGAGTATCAAGGGTTAAGTGCCGTTGTCATAGTTTACCGGACCGTAGTCTATACTTATGCTTAATCTTCGTACAAGTTAAAGTTTATGCTTTATGTTAGTGGCAAAAGCAAGTAACCGGGGTTAGAAACGTATCTATTATTATAGCCTTGCCCTTTCCTCCGGTAAGGGCGGCGGTAATGCCCCGACCTACTTTCCGCTGCGCTAATCATCGGCTAGCGGCTTGCTTAGTCTAAAACCAGGTGATTACGGGTTTGGGGCGTTACACCCTCCTCGGTTTAAAGGTGATCAAGTATGGGATCTCATATGTAGGATGCCTAACTCTGTTGATTATCATGGCACAATTGATGGTTACCTCGAGTCTCACAATTGGATAAAGCGAAGCATATTATGGGAATTGTCATATTAGGAAGATCTTCTCATATGTCACAATTTATATATCATGCATGTCGAAAGGAATGTGTTTGATCAAGTAATCAACACAACATGGACATAAAGGGAAAAACTAAGGATGACATCAACGCAAGAAAGGATTTAGCCACTCATTATAAGCATCAAAAACTAAACATTTAGACTACTGAACATGCTGATGGAGGATGAATTGAACTGTTCCGGACGCTCCACATGTTATGATTGAAGAGGCAAGAAAAGAGGTTGCTTTAAGGTCATACTTGCTTGATGATCTTTATGCCAACACTATTTTGACTCCTGTAGATGCCTGGATCTTTCCAGCTAAGGAATGGGAAATCTTTCTCCTCTTAATAAATGGTCCTAATTTTAATTTCTAAGAAAAGCCATCTCCGACAATTAATCAACAATTCAAGTCAAAACCATTTATTCTATTCTAATAAAGTAAGATCAATCTTGTGGGAATAAAGGAGTTTTCGGTCCAAGTAAGCAATAAGGGCATAAAAGAGTAGGACAAGTTCTTAACAGGCTAAGCTAATCCTAAAGCTGAACTCAGTCATCCTTCCTAGACCTTCTCTTCGGACTTGACTTGCAGGGATTACAAGAAAAGAGGTTGCTTTAAGGGTCCTACTTGCTTGATTTTCATTCTCTGGTCGGCCTTCGGGACGGATGTCCTGATGGACGAATATTAGACTGCTATTTACTTTCTCATTAGATCTTGTAAAGGGTTAAGAAAGTGAGGACTTCGCTCCTCCCATAAAAAATTGAACTTTGAAGACTCGGACATCGCTTAATACTTTTCCGAGCTATGTAAAAGGAATCGGGTATAACAAGTTCATACATATACGGTTTTGATTCCAAGGCATTCTCGGTATCACGAAACTTCTCCGAGTAAAATAGTATCTTCTCCGAATAATACGGCTTTCACTTAATGCATTTATTGCGTTTCAGTAGCGACTCGAAAACCGGGTCTTTGTTATGAGTTCATCTTTACTCAGATTTATCACGTTTTGAATGTCTCAAAATCGACTTGTGGTTATACATTCTATTTTGTTATAGTCGGTATTCTTAATTTATTTCATACTTAGTCTATATCAAGTTATCTCACTCGATATTCTTTATGGAACCTGCTCTATTGCTTAGACTAAGTCAAATGGAATTCCGAGTATCATGGATATTGGACTCAGAAAATTCCATTTCGTTTCGACTCGAGATAATCAGTTGCTTAATTATTATAATTATTTTATTATCCGTGTCTAATCGTGGACCAAAGTATTCTATACTTTGAGAACCAAAATTAATTTACTTTTGTAGGTTATTCATTCGAGGATACACCTTTTTCAAACCTCAAAAGTAGCTTGAGCTTGAACGTCAAATCACCAGCGAGACATGGCTCTTCACCTTCCTCGCTCCAGTCCCGGAAGATTGTGTCGAAGCTGTGCGCTTCCATATCCGGAAAAGCTGAACGCTAAGCTTAACGGTGGTTTCCACCTCATTTTTCGAGACACTACCAATGGTTTTGGGACTTCCAAGAGAGTTAAACCGTTGTACAACGTTCATATTTCAACGGATACTTTCGAGTGACTCGAAAGCCTCTATCAATGGTCATAGAAGACTCTTGGTCAGCGAGATGAAGATAACTGACTACTGCATGCGGTTATCTATAAATAGAAGCCACTTTACAAGACTTGAAGATTGCCGAATCTATTGTTAATACACATACTTGAGAAAAGTCATTGTATTTACTTTCAATCTTCAACTTACAACTCCCACTCGTAATTCATTACTTTCGAGTTGTAAGGTCTTGTACACGATTACAAACTCTTTCTTACATTCTTTGTAAGGTCCCTTGACTAAGCTGTAAGGGTTAACTCAGCTTAGTTGTCCCTAGCTGTAAGGGTTATCTTAGCTAGGAAGTACTAGATCAGATAAGGGAATTTCGAGTCTAGGAAAACTTGTATAGAGTTGTCTAAGGGAGCAACTCGGGTTCGATCAGTTCACGGTATTTTGTGGACTCAAAATAGTGGATTTGACTTCGTGTCCGGATTGACACGGGCCGTGGTTTTCTGCCCGGGAGGGTTTCCACGTAAAATCTAAGTGTTATCTTTCTAAGTTCATTCTAGACTCAAACAGACCTTACTTGTTCTTGTTCTTTCTGTTTGATTGCTTTCGAGTCCAAGCCTTTCGACCCGGTTTATAGACTCGGAATCTATCTTCCCTTCTACCTCTGCGTAAAAGAGTGTGATTTCGCGGAAAATTTCCTATCACCCTATTCACCCCCTCTAGGGTGACTCGAGACTCTCTCCGAGCAAACCTTCAAACTTTTCATGAACAAAGTCAGACGGGTTTTTTCTACCATATTAGATTTTTAGTCGGATCGGACTCTTCGGTTAAAGTGTGTATAAAGGCCCGGGGATGATAGTCCAATCCTATTCCAAATAAAACCCTTTTTTCACATAAAAAGAAAAAAATATCCGGAACCATTTTTCTTTTAATCTTTCAAAAGAGTCACTGGTTATTGGCCTCAAGGCAGAGATTCGTCTTGAAAGCGTTACTCTTATCGAAATTGCGTATTGAAAGAGAGATTTTTTAGAAATTGAAAGCTAGACAGACAATTTCTATTTCTCAATTTCCCATGTGATAGTGAAAGACAACATTGTCCCTAGAACGGAAAAATAGAATTTGAACACCCCAAAAAATGATAAGATGAGAAGCTATGACTAAAGGTAGTGCAAAAGTGTTTCAGTTTTTGGTCCGTCTTTCGATCCTTTTTTTTTCATTTCTATTGATTGGTATGGATTTTCATTTCTTTCTTGTCAAACTCAAATCCATGCTTCTCACAAAATCGCTCCACTTTCTTTTTAGTAGACTCGGGTGGTGTGGTCGAGGGCTGGTTATAGCAATAGTTTTGACTATTTTTTTATCTCTCACCCGATCGGTAGTCTTGGAATGACTGCTATAGTCCCTCAAGCTTGCAAGCAAAAGGTCGAAGCATGATTACAAAGGAAGCATGCATATGTTATTACAATCAGCTCATCCCTAACCTAAGAAGAGGAGTACTTGGATTTAGGAACTGCACTTCTACTTTCTTTATTCACTCGCCTTCTTCTTAAAAAAAAATGGGCCTTGCTGCTTAGCTACTTTCCCCGGTATCTTTATGAAGATTAGCAGCTCCTTGCCTATTGTTTATGCTTGCAGCATGAGGTTTGCACGAGTAAGAATAGATAATGTTGATAATGAAAGCAAAGGCGCTTCCACTTTATCTTGAAAATGAGTAATCTCAATTGGCAAGCTATTGGAGGACATCAAGCGCAACGCTATGTTGGTTGAGCTTACCGTGATATAGAAGCTATAGCAAAAAGGCTAGCCAGCGAACTTTCTTTGTCTAGTCATCGATCCGATACGATAACGGATGGTTATGACTTTCCCTATGTATACATCTTAAATTCAGTTCCTTTCCTAGAAGGGACTCTAACAAAGCTGAATACTCAATTGATTCAACCCTTACTGCATAAGCATAAAGATATACATTTCGAGTATAGAAATGAATGCATTTTTATCTTATCCCATCATTTTTAAAGGTATAATTTGCATTTCATTTATACGGTCTCATAACCAATCATTCATCATTGGCCAAACTTTATGTGGGTGGCTAAAAAACTCAAGTTGCTCGACTCGATATGCTAGTAATTTAAGTCGATGTGTTGATGGAAAAATAACAAAGTTGCATAATTTGAAAAGCCATGATTGTCACATCCTTATGGAGCGATTATTACCCATAGCTCGTCGGGAATTACTTCCTCCAAATGTTTAGAAAGTCCTTACAGAACCGAGCCAATTCTTCGAGGATTTATGCGTCGCTCATTTGCGAATAGAGGATGTACTCCGATCGGAGGCAAATATCCACGAAATACTATGTAAGATGGAGATGATTTTCCCTCCATCTTTCTTCAATGTGATGGAGCATCTTCCTATGCACTTACCATATGAGGCTAAAGTGGGTGGACCCGTTCGGTATAGATGGTTGTATCCCTTGGAAAGGTATCGGGTGCTTCTTATCAAGTTGCCAATTAATATTTTGTAGTGATGATAAGTTTCATTACTAAATATTTATACTTATGATGCAGATTTCTGCATTATTTGAAGAAGAAAGTCGACAATAAAGCTCATGTTGAACTATCCATATGCAATGCATATCTAACGAGAGGAGATTTCAAATTTTGTGCCGCTTATTTTGAGCAAAATGTTGACACAAAACAAGAGATCTTGGACGAAATATATGTCCTCATATAGTGGAAAATTAAGGTGAACACATTCCGGATGTATTTTCCTCTAATGTCGGGTATGCCCCAGCGAGGGACGTATGAGATACCTTGATCAACGCGAGTATGATGCAGCTCATGCATATGTTCTTCAGAATTATGAAATATTAGAGGATTATGAACGGTATGACTATCAACTTGAATAATTTTGTCACATATTATCTTTTAAGGATAACGAACTAATAATAAGCATTTTCCTCAACTAAGGCAATTTGAAGATGAAATGATTACATTACATCCATGTGTTAAGAAAGATGAAGTATGGAGTCAGTTTGATAAAGAATTCCTAAAATGGTTTTGAGATAAGGTTAGCATATTAATGTTATGTTACGAGTGGTTTAATTACGTATTCCATTCTTATTAACTTATACTTTAATGGCGTAGGTTTTTTATTTGAACTAGAACAATGGAGTAATTAAAAGTTTGGCACTTGGTCCAAAGAAGGATGTGCAAACTTTTAACCATTATTACATAAATAATTACAACTTTCACATGCATAAATACGGTCAAAATAAGGCCGAGTATGAACTATGGGGTATCTGCGAAAGGCGTAGATGGCATTCATTATTATGGCATTCTTCAAGAGGTGATTGAGTTAGAGTATATTGGGGATTCTCGTTCTTATAGGACAGTTTTGTTCAAATGTGAATGGTTTGATTCTATAAGGGGTATTAATACACATGAACAATATAAATTAGTGGATGTCAACCATACAAAGAAGTACCCAAGGTATGATCCATTTATATTGGCATCCCAAGTTATGAAAATGTATTTTACCCTTTATCCAAGTATAAGGAATGATAGAAACCAATGGTGGGCGGTGCTTAAGATAAAACCAAGATCAACCATTGAAGCACCACTCAATGATACAACATTCGAAGAGGATACTAATGATAATCCTCCTACTTTGTGTGAGTTCGAAGGAGTCAAAGAAGGAGTTGAAAATGAACTTGAGGACGTAAGTGAAGAGGAAGCTAATGAAGACGATTTCAATGCAAAAATGAGGATAATAATTTTGAAGGGGAGGCGGATGATGAAAATCTTTCATTGTATAATGACATTGATGATGACATTGTAGCTAATGATGATGATAATTTATGAAGTAATATTGTAATCTTGTGACACTGATAACCAAACGATCTATGTTGTGATTTTGATTTATGTTATGATTTTTTTGTGTATATTAATTTATTTTTGAATATATATACTTAAATCTTCTTTGCGTGACATTATTTGTTGTATATACAAGTATGCCTCGAACAAAAGGACTTGCGCTAAATCATGGTGCGCCTACTTCGGTACGGATTCCAATGTTGGGGCCGATCAAGTTATGGTCCAGGCTGAATCATAATCCTCACAAGGAGATGACTCACAACAAGGGGCAGCTTGTAGGAAAGAGTTTTGTCAAAGGATGATGATAACCTAGGTGGTATGTATTAGTAATTTTGTTTATCTTTCGTATTCTTTGGGTACTTTTAACTTAATAATTTTATTGCAGGTTTACTAAGTTGAAGTTGTCACGAGCTATATCAGATGATATCAGGAGTTTCTACGATGGCCAGTGCATACATTTATCAAATCTCCGTAAAGAAGAGAAACAACTTTTGTGGAGGACTATTGAGGTAAAAAGCTTGAAAACAGTTAGATATATATGAGTACTTTTTAATATTTTCAATTTATTTTTGGTAATATTTTTGTAAAACAGAGGAAGTGTACTTGGGCTCTAGAACTTTCGCAAGAAGTCTACGTAAAATGGAAGAAGAAAGTTGGTAAAAATTTGAGGAACTTAGCGAGCAAGGCTAGAAAAAGGCTCGATGATAAACCAATAACTTGGTTGTCGAGATGAAGGGCAAGAGAGGTTGAAGGGCCTAAGAAGTACCCTTGAATTTCAAAAACAATCTGCCCAATGCTTGAAGAATAGGACGAAGGGCCAAAAGTAGGAACCTTACATAACCAAGGGTCGGTCTCAATCGTAGATCTCGCAGTCTAAATGGTATAAACTCTAGTATTCTGGTTTGCTTTCATTTTACATACATAATGTAGTTTGTGTAAATTTATTACATATTTTGTATGCCTAGATCAAGGAAGGGAAGAATCCTACCCCCTCTGCGTTGTTTGTGAGGAGTCGTAGTAAGGAAGATGCTCAATTTGGAAAGGTTTTCGTCGACAACCGCTCCAAATCTATGTGGGGTAAGAATACTATCTCCATAAACCTTTACAAGCATATAAAATATGTGATCAAGTGTATTTTCATGAACCTTGATGCATCTCTTTAAGTTTGGGCTAAAATATATTGGTAATGACCTTGATGTTAGGGTTCCTCAAATTATAAGTCTTGACCTATGCCTATGGTCTGCATCCATGATTATCAATATTGAATGGACAATGAACGCCTTCCCTTTTGCAACAAAAATATGAGGTACTTAGAGTTGAGCGTGGTATTCGGGAGGGGACAAAAGAGGTAGAGAACCTCTACTATGAGGTATCGGGTATGTGGAGTAAAAAATCAACCATCTACGGATTGGGTAATTCGTGATAATGTTCTACGAGAAACCTACAACCTCAACATCCTCTACAGGTGCTACCTACAATTCTACGACCTATTCTCGATTACAATCACAACTTAAATCACCCAAAAACAACTTGATGAGCAAAGAAAACTAGTTGAGAGTCAGCAAAAGGCCATGGAAGAAGCAATGAAACTCATCGAAAACCTCCAATTAAAAGTGACAGGATGTCTAGTGGTTCTAACTAATTTTCTAGTATAGTTTGTTTGTTGAACTAATTTTACTTTCTACGTAGCTAATTTCTTAGCATGGTTTGTAAGTGAAACTTTGAATGGATTTGTTTCATAAACATATTGTATAGCTTATAATTCAATTGCAAATGTTGGTTATTTTTATAAATAGTTGGTGATTTGTGTATTTGTGGATGAGTGTACAGCAAATGAATCAGAATGTATGTAAATGTGCAGGAAATATATGTAAAAGGGAATGCTAAACGTAGAAAAAGGCATGGCAAAATGAACATAAATTTAGCGTCGGATTTTAGCGTCCGAAAACAATCTAACGCTATTTGAGTCAATAAATCCAACATAGAATTGAATTATCCAACTCTAAAATGAACAAATTGGGCTCAAAATAACTTAAGAAAAATAGCGTCGAGGCAAATCCGATGCGAACAAGAATTATTCAATGCTAAAATGAACAAATTGGGCTCGAAATAACTTAAGAAAAATAGTGTCGGACAAAAATCTAATGTTGTTCATGTCGAATCTGTCCGATACTAAATATCTAACGAGACGCTAATAGCGTCTCTAATTCATCCCACTCTATTTAGCGTCGGATGGAATCCGACTCTATTTAGCGTCGAGATGGAATTCGACACTAAATAGCATTAGGCACTAAATCGGACGCGAAAATATTTAGCGTTGAGGTCTTCGATGACAGATTTTTATCCGACGCTAATCCGATGCTAAACATGATTAGCGTCAGATTTTTCCGATTCGACGCTAATTACCGGTTTACTATAGTGCATTTTAGTATAAAAGCCAAGCTAAGCCACAAAATGGTGCGGCAAAGAATAAGAAACTCATCGGGAGGCCTGTGCTCCCGGTGGCTACCTTCACGACAGGCGCCATGGGACCTTTAGGGCGAGACCTTGAGTCCTTCCTTTTCTTATCTCCCTCTAGGGCAACCTTGCCCTGGAGAGGAGGGCACGAGTCCCGATCTAGTCGTAATCAAAGAGGATTTCCGGACATGGTGTTGGAAAGAAGGGCTCTCGTATCCTCTGTAAAAAATAAACCAAAGTTAGGTCAGTTTGAAACATAAACAAAAATAGTAGGAGGTGGAATAAGTACCTCGCGATAGTCTCGAGCTAAAGGTCAATCCGGTAGTAAGAAGAAACAAGTTCTTCTTGAAGTACTAGCTCTTAGGAAGCCAGTTGGAAGGAAACCTCTCCTTCTTCCCCTCCTCCGTAGGATGGGGTACGTCTTGGATACAAAAATACTCAGCAACGGCATATGCCTCAAAACAGCAGACCGTGCGGCGAGGAACACGCACCTTAACCACCTTATCCTCTTTACTTCAAGCAAGGACGTCCCATGTCCCACCCGATTTCTCTACAAAGAAGAATTTATGTATCCATCAATGAACCGAAGACTCCTTATTTAGGGCGGTTGTGTACCCCTTCTTATTTACGAGGCAATACCAGCCTCGGTCGTCATCGGGAGATGCCTTCTTTTGGAGGCCATAGAGGAGGGAAAAAATTTTTGAATTACAAGAAAGACCCTTCAACTTGCAAGTTGCAACGAACAAGCATATTGTATACCACGAATTGGGGACAATCTAAGTTGGAGCCAGGTTGAACTTATTGCATATCGATACAACCAAGGGATGGAGCAGAAGTCGTACCGCATTGTCAAGAGCCGCTTTATAAAAAGTGCGACACCCAAGAGGGGAGACTTAACCGCATCCCGCTCAAATGGAATGAGCATTCTATAGTCGGGAGGTATACAATAACGACGATGGAGTCCTGAAGCACATACCATATCGTTTGCAAGCCGAGGGTCAATAAAATGTGAACCTGGGCCATCACTAGGATCCGACCTCTTAGGCAACGCATATGACTCAGCTAAATGGTCTACCCCCTCAAGCGGTACAAAAGGGGAAGTGGCATCATCATCATCATCTAGTGAAATGTCTAAGGATAGAGAGTTACCTCTGGAGTACCCATCCTACATGAGCTCATCCACGGTTTGGAATCTTGCAAGGTGTAACCCGTAAATGTCACTTGGCCCTTGGGATTATGAGTCTTCTTAACCTCCCAACGAGTAAACCTCTTTTCGAGTACAACTATTGAAGTTAGGAGTGGGGGACCTTTCACAAAGGGAGTCCGAAGTTGCGGGTGGTGAAACTAAGGGAATGGCCTTTGCAACCTCGCTAGGTGCATAAACTTGCCACCATGGTACTCGACTAGCCTTAACCGACTCGCGAGAACTCGCGACAAGGTGACTACCGGGGTTTGCGAAAATGTCAAACCCGCGAATGCAACAACCCCTTGAGACTCCCCCTGCCACAACATCATTGCTAAATAACCATTTAAGGGACTTGACAAACCACTACTCACACTACAATCATCCAAAGGAATATCACACATATCCACAACCAAGTCCTCAAAGCTACTTGTTGTTATAAAGCATGCTCTACTCGAATGCACAAATTTAAACAGGGTGATTCGAAGATATACCTCGAAGGTTGAACGAAGACGTTGAATGCCTAACTCCCGCTTGAAGATTCCCCTCAAATGCTCTCCCTCACTTTGAGATTTATTTTGTGAATGGTCAAGTGAAGCACCAAGAAGGAGGGTTTTATAGAGCCCCTCTTTGATCGGTCGATACAGAGCAGAGTTACTACCGTCCCCTAGCTTCAGCCCAAATTTTAAAATTTGAATTTCAAAATTCAAATTAAAAATTCAAATTTCTCACCTCATTTAGAAAAATTAAAAATAAAAAATTAGAATTTGGAGGGTTGGGTTTTGGGGTTTTAGGGTTTTTAGTTTTGCTAGGTTGAGGGTTTTCTAGTAGGGAAGGGTTCCGAGGTTTACGGGTAGCTAGAGGGTGGGGGTTGGGGGTTAGGGTTCAAGTGGGGGGTGGTTTCGAGTGAGGAAGGGTGCCAAAACTCGGGTGGGGAAGGGTTTATTGGTCGCAGGGAATAGGATGAGAGAGGAGTGCACCGAACTCGGGGACAGGGGTTGCAGCGAGCGAGAGCAAGGTCGGGCCGAGAGAGGGAGAGAGGTTAGGGAAGGGAGTTGCAGCAAGAGAGAGCGAAGTCAAGTGGGGGGAGGGGTTCGTAAATCGCCCGGAAGGAGAGAGAGCATCACGGTGAGCAAGAGAGGAGGCAAGAGCGAACTCATGTGAGGGATGAGGGTTACGAGCGCCGGCGAGAGTGCGGGGAACTTGCGTGGGTTCGGGGTTGCGAGCGGCGAAGGGAGGGGAGAGAGAGAGTTGAACCCGAGGAGAGAAGGGGAGGGGAGTGAACTTGGGGGTCGGTGGTTTGGAGAGAGAGAGAAAGAGAGCTGAACCCGGAAAGAGAGGGAGGGGGCAACTTGGGGGTGAGGGGTTGAAGAGAGAGAATGTAGTGAACCGGGAGGGGTGGGGGGTTTGAGAGAGGGAATGTAGTGAACTAGGGGAGTGGGGGTTTAAGAGAGAGAGAGTGCCGAAGAGTGAGAGCGGAGGAGTGAACTAGGGGCGGGGTTGGAGAGAGAGTGTGTAGTGAACCGGGAGGGGTGGAGGGGTAGGAGAGAGAGAGTATAGTGAACTAGGGGGAGTAGGGGTTTGAGAGAGAGTGTATGACGAAAAGTGAGAGCGGAGGAGTGAACCGGGGGCGGAGGGGGTTGGAGAGAGAGAGTGTAGTGAACTAGGGGTGGGGGTGTTGGAGAGAGAGAGTGTAATGAACTAGGGGTGGGGGGTTTGAGAGAGAGAGAGAAAGTGCCAAGAGATTAAAATGCAGGTTAGGCACGGGTACGAGAGAGAAGGGAAGAAGGAGAAGTCGGGCACGACGCAGGATTGAGGGGTTGAAATTGGGAATCGTTTAGGGTTGAAAAAAATAACAAAAACTAAACTTAAAAATCACACAACTTCGCAAAAATCATAGTGATGAAGCGAACGATTTTGGAGCCCGTATGTTCACCAACGTCAAGTAACAACTTAGCCTCCTGAAGCTAACAAGTCACTTTTCCACCTCCACAAGGGGATATCCTCTAAAGTTCATCATCAATTCGCACTTAGCGATAACTTGGCCTCCGAGAGCTAAAAATCGCATTTCCAACTCCATAAAGGAATACCCCTTAGAGGACACACCCTCAAGCACTTTTAAGCCTTCGGGAGTTGAAAGGTCGTGCAAAGACCCATTCCATCATAGGAACTCGCACTCCCAACGAGGAGGTTGGGGGTCGCACTCTAGGTGGGATGTTCCCTAGCGAGACTCATGCACTTTCAAACCTCCGGGAATTAAACGGTCGCGTAAAGACCCATGTCGTCATGGGCACCTTCACTCCTAACTTAAGGCTAGGAGGTCGCGCTCTCCGTGAGATGTTCCCTAGCAAGATACTTACACTCATGCACTTTCAAGCCTCTAGGAGCAGAAGGGTCGCGTAAAAGACCCGCAACAACGTTACAGTGGGCAAACTCACATTTTTCAAACCATAGATACGTAGGGGCTTGAATGCCTCAAAGGTTCAAGAAGGACTGCGGGAGGACTCATCCTCCCTACAAGACTCACCTTTTTAGCCCGTAAAAATCGTTCATTTCAAACAGAACATCAACAAGATAGAAAAGCAAAGAGAGACAAAGCTGGCGAAATAAACACCGTTCGTTCATTCATTCATTGAAACATGGGCGCAAGGCATGCCATTACAAGGAGGATAAAAGCATCTAAAAGTTCAAGCTAGAAGGGATACAATGTCTGCTACTACACCGCAAGACCGAGAGAAGAACCGTGGTCACTCGCCTCACTTCTCTTTAAGAAGGTTCAACTTCTTCTTCGCAGGGAGCACTACTAGAAATTAGACTTCTAATGATGACTCATACAATTGGTCGTTAAAAGTTATTAATAATGACGAAATTAATTTTTCATCGTTTAATTTTATCAAATAACTATCATTACCCAACGAATAAAATAGTGCGTCGTTATTACTTTAATATATTGGTCGTTAATACTATTAGGACTCAAAAATTTAATTATTAATGTTAGCTTTTCACCAACTCTAATGAAACTAACTCCCTTCCTCCCTCCTCTCGTCTTGCCTCGCCTCTCGGTCGGGCTCGGTCTCTCCTCCACCTCCACTCCCACGCTCGCTTTCCACTCCTCTCCCCGGCCGTCGCCTTCGCCGTCGCCTTCCCCGTCCCGATCTTCGTCTCCGTCACTGTCACCTTCTCTTCTCTTTCGATCGCCCGGACAGAGGCTTGCTCGGTCGACCTCTCGCTCTCGCCTGGTCATCTCTTGCTCTCGCTCAATCGTCGAGTCATTTACTCATCTCCCCTAGCCGTCGCCGTTGTCGTCGCTCTCCCTCTTCTTCTCGTGCGGTTTCCTAGTCAAAGTTTCACTCGGGCGACCTCTCCCTCTCACTCGCTCGGCTCTCGTCCTCTCACCTTTCGCTCTCGCGCTCACTCGTCTCTTATGCAACTTTCAATCGGACACATATCAGGTTCGTTCATCTCTCTCTATGACTGTGTAATTTCATTCACGAATTTCTTTAATTTGCATTGAAATTTTTCAATTGATATAGGCATGTTCTCTTCCTTAATTTGCGAGAAATTCGTTCATCTCTCTCTATGACAGTTTTAGGGTTCGTTTTTACTCTCCAATTTCTGTTTGCTTTACGATTTAATTTGCGAGAAATTCGTGTCTTAGGTTCGAGTTCTCCCAGGAAGACATTGGTAAAGCCTTTGAAACTAGCTCCTGTGGTGGTAATGCCATCAAAGTCATGTTTAACTCTGTAAATAGAAATAAAATCACGAATAAAGAACAAGTATAAAATTAAACCCTATCGGGATATGAACTTGTTTGTAAGAACTGCAAATATAAAAAGTCTACCATCGGTGACTTGTCTTGGGACTGGATGGTATGAAACCTAAGGTATGCTTGCATCTGGTATGATATTAACCAATCCTTGAATTAGGGCTCGACTACCTGTTTGCCAAGTTAGCCAACCGATCTAAACCCCGATGAATTTTTCATGAATGAGAATAAGATGTTCTAGGTTGCTTGGTAGGTGGTTCATCCAGCAAGTTTATGCTATAAATTGCCGGAGAACGTGAGCTTGGAGGAAGGGGCGATGTGTGAACCCCTTAGTGTGGGAGTGCATGCTTGTCGACGAGCAAATATCGATCCGGAGACAAATGTACTGATCATTGGATCGGGACCCATCGGCTCTGGTGACTATACTTGGCAGCTTATGCTTTTGGAGCTCCTAGAGTAATGGTTGTTGATGTTGACAAGCAGCACTTGCACATAGCTTAAGATCTTGGTGCAAGTAGCATAATCCAAGTTTCAACCAATATTGAGGTTTGTCATTATCGGTATTCATATATTGTCGTTCAGTACCATGAGAGAACTTTCATGTCAAATAGAAATAATATATGTTCAAAAGTCGGTTGAACATATAATGACAATGAGAATTTGCAAAAAATTAGAGACTTTGAGAAAACCGATGTGTGTGCAAAAATGCAAACCTGAAGTCGAGCAACTCAATTGTGATGAAATCTAAACTAGCTTGCTCCAAGCTGAATTGAGATGAGATTTCAATTTTCAAGTGATAAATATTGAATGAATTTTGAGGCAAGTTGTTGGACAAATTAATAGCTGACTTGAACATGACTTAAAATCTTATAATTCAATCTGAACCCAATCTGAGCTGAGTATTTTATGAACCTATCTGATCCGATTAGATATTAATTCAATTCAAGGCCACCTACAGACACCCCATTTGCTAAGTTTGGCTAAATGTGACCAAAATTACTAATCTAGTGCATGCTATGGCTGAAAATGATCCTATAAGAGCAATTAAGAGCTTTAGGTTGGCATGACTTGGATGTTTCTGCTGAAATTTGTGATTTCTAGCTTTGTCGTAGAGGACAAGGGAAAATCAATCTTTTATGTTTTAATATCGGGGTTAGTAGGACTCTTCATCATAGTTCGAGGTTGTCAAGTCCGACCCTTGTGTGAATATCCGTCTTTGCTGAGCTTTTGATTGTCTTTAATAGTTTTTCTCGATAATAATAGCCACCGACAATAAATTGTAGGTAGTCCAAATAGAGCTCAAATTGAGACATTTAGACCTGCAATATCCACGAGGCTTAGTTGTTTTTTAGGCTTAGTTATCTGCTTCAATTCTTTCAAACCTCGTTAGATCATTTTTCATAATTCTTTAAGCCACATCACTTTAGAAGTTTGTTGCACTTTGAACCCCTACCTAGATTATAAGGCAATGATAGGCTATTACTCCATGACAAAACGACACATTAGTGAGACGAGTTGCCTTTGTACATTACGGCCTAATGCAAAAGAAGCTCTATTCCTTACTAGTCGACTTCAAGGTGGCCCTCAACTCTTCTCCTCTAGTAAGCTTACGACCTTGTAAAGTTTAATCTGTACTCAATTACGAACAAGTGAGAGAAAAAAGGACGTGTCTCATACCCCAAATAAAACATTTTCGTCTAAACTTAAATTGGCCCAACACAAATGAAAATGCCCCGAAATCAGCTGGAGAATATTGACATATTTTCTTACCAAGCTCGTTGGATGAATGGGTAGGACCCAACATGACCGGAATCTATGACATGACCCAAATGTACCCCCAACTCTTTTGACCTATTCCAGATTTAATCGAACTCGAACAACCTATCTACCATATCTCGTTCTCTAGTTGTGCTGCTTTTGCATTTTATAGTGCTAGTTTCTTGATATTCAACATTGTTAGAAGATATATTTTTCCATTTAAGTGATGCTAGGATTCTGAACATTTCTTCAGGAAAGTGATGGTTCGGTTCCGCAATTCTACGCGAGATAAGTTGAAAACGAAGAGACGAGGCTTCTTCGAAGGACATTCAGGAAGCATTAAGTCGAAACTTGAAAGTGATAGTTTGTTAGATGCTCAAATTGATGAGGAGTTTTCACCATCCATTCAAGGACACTTGGATTCTTTTTCTTGTCAACTCGGTTCTATTCAAGTAATCAATTCTTGAGAGGTGTTCCCGACTTCGAGGCTTACTCGGATTGACATGGATATGACATGGGCAAATGATACTTGAATAGTGGCTTCTTCCATGCAGATCCCTATCCAGGAAATATTATGATATGCAAGGGTTATAAGGTAAGTTGTAGTGAATCCATGACCATGCCCCGAAGCCTACCTTATGTTTTGATCTTTCTTAAGAGTTTTACGAGTGACATTGGATGATAGAAAGCCCCCTCCCTCTTCCGGATCAATGCTGATTAATGCCGATTACTTAGGTTGCCTTGATATTTTCACATTTATCAAACATATGTTTCCTTTATTGCACCAGATAAGCTTAGTGTATCCTACCATATGGGTTTGTTGTTGATCATAATTTACTAGTTACTAGTGTCCGATTTATCGATAATGCTTATTGTTAGGAGGCCTAGAGGACATTTGTAGTAGACATAATCGGCTTGTTGTTAGGAGGCCCGGATGATATTTGTAGTAGACGTAAGAGGCCTATGGCCTATAGGAGTAGGAGCTACAACTTTAGGCTATCAGTAGCACACCTGCAACAACCGCAACGACACGACCATATGCACCTATCTCGTAGCAGCTGGTTCGTTGTAGATGAGCGGCTATCTGCAGACCATCTGCAAAGCAACGAGTAGTAGTTATCTGCAGCTATTTTAAAGTCATTGTGTTGATGCCCTTGGTATAACCCTTCCATCCATGGACAAAATTTGTTGAACCATTTTCAAACATTCATGCATCTTTGATATCTGCGATGGAGATGCACAACTTCTTTATGTATTGTAAAGCAATGCACTAATGATGCAGTTGTAGCTTCAAACATCAAGTGGTGGTTGTTTGTTTGAGTTATATATGTTTGTTTGATAAGAAGTTGAATTCTTGTGCAATTTTGTAATAGTTCTAATAATTATCTATTTTTTTGCGAGATGTGGACTTGTTTGGAGATGTAGACTCGCTCATTCAAGTTCCAACACTTCTTTACCTTTTATGAGTAGTTGATGAAGATTTATACTTTCTAAATCATTTGGAGGACTTCATTTTTTTAGTTTTTAGTTAATATTGCTTGTACTCGGATATCAATTACTATGAGAATTTCTAGTTTCCTCGATGGTTTTTTATATTATGTGTTTTAGGATGCTTTTGGTATTAGGTTATGTTTTATATTGTGTATTCGCAGACCAATGATATTTAAAGGAATTAATATATTTCAATTCGAATTTGTTGTTACTATATATTAGCGATCAATAGTTTATTACATTATTTTAAAGACAATTGGCAAAATTATATATTTAGGTTGTCCATAATATTATTAACGATGAAAATTTTAATCGTTAAAGAACTAACGATGAACCAAATTGGTTGTTAATGATCATGGTTTTAATTTTTGTATTTATGGTTCTTTTAAATCTACTGACGAAAAATTTTGTCGTTAATGATATGTAGTTCATCGTTATTCAATCAACTAATTACGACAACATCTTGTTTCATCGTTATTTTAAGTGACGACGAAAATTTTAAAGTCATCGTTAAAAGTATTAACGAGGGAACCACTAATGACGATCGACGACCAAAATTTTTTGGTCGTTAATCACTTTTAACGACGATAAAATGTACTTTTAACGACCAATTTATTCGTCGTTAGAACCCTTTTTCTAGTAGTGGAAGTTCATCTTCTTGTCCACGGGGAGTTTCTTTCCCTTCGCCTTGGGCAAGTGCCTTCGACCCCGAGAGGAGCGAGAAGAAGGACCATCCACCGACTCCCTGCTCTCCAAGGAAGGATAAGGCAACGAGGCTACACTTGAAGTGGCGCCCCCTTGACTGCGTTGATCCTTAAGGACCTTGAATTCCTCATCCGGAAGTCAATAAAGCATTCACGATCGCGCTTCACCAAAGCCTCGAGATAGTCCCGATCGGTGTGTTCTAGGGTTGACTAGAGCACCTTGTAGTCACCAAGCATTCATGAACTTATGTTCACCTGCATCTGCAATAAGATACTGGTAGAAAGTCTCCACAATGAAATGGGGCAATGGGTCGCACGAGCTATCTCCTCCGCCTACGCCCTGTCAAAATCTAGGCATAATCTTTGGTAATCGGTAGGGAGCGACACTGGGGCTCATCTTTGTTCAAGAAGAAAGAAAGAAATGAGCAAATGTGGAAAAAAGGGTGGAACTTACCAACTCCCTCAAAGTCACCTCCTATTTATATAGACTTGGGGCCATAGCAGCCTAACAGTTGATGCTCCACATTCCACTTGTCCAACTCGAGAAGTGTGCAAGTAAAACGTGAGGGGCTAAATGATCCAAATATTTTCTAAACAGTTCCAGCTCACCCGCCATTTTTATTAGGCTGGGTGTGTCTAATTAGTCGAGCAGTGGAGGTATCAGCCCAAGCATCCTCTCAATGGGCCGAGTCAAGCCCAAATCTCATTAGGGCTAGAGTTTCTTCCTAAATTATGGTAAATTACTATCTTAACCCCATTAAATTCCCCTATAAATACTCACCTACCCTCCATCAAATCATAAGTTAACATCATCAATCCCAACACTTTCTTCTCTTGGAAAGTCTCACAAATCGCAAAAAGCCTTACTCGGTGAAGGTTTGCTCGGGGAGAGTCCGAGTCACCCTAGAGGAGGGGGTGAATAGGGTGCTAGAAGTTTTTCGTGGAAACTTCCCCTCTTCTGTCAAAAACAAGACAGAGACAGATTCCGAGTCCGTCAACAGGGTCGAAAAGATTGGACTCGGAAGGCTATCAAGCGAGAGAGCAAGAGCGATGAAAGCTGTCCGAGTCTAGAATGAACTCGGAATGATAACACTTAGAATTTACGTGGAAACCCGCTTGGGGCAGAAAACCACGAATCGTGTCAATCCGGACACGAAGTCAAATTCACTATTTTGAGTCCACAAAATACCGTGAACCGGCCGAACCCGAGTTGCTCCCTTAGACAACTCTATACAAGTTTTCCTAGACTCGAAATTCCCTTATCCGATCTAGTACTTCCTAGCTGAAATAACCCTTACAGCTAGGGACAACTAAGCTGAGTTAACCCTTACAGCTTAGTCAAGGGACCTTACAAAGAATGTAAGAAAGAGTTTGTAACTAAGTACAAGACCTTACAACTCGTAAAGTAATGAATTACGAGTGGGAGTTGTAAGTTGAAGATTGGAAGTAAATACAATAACTTTGAGCAAGTATGTGTATTAACAATATGTTCGGCAATCTTCAAGTCTTATGAGATGGCTTCTATTTATAGATGACCGGGCGAGTAGCCGTTATCTTCATCTGCTGACCGAGAGTCCTCTGTGACCATTGATAGAAGCTTTTTGAGTCACTCGGAAAGTATCCATTGTAATATGAACGTTGGACAACAGTTTAACTCTTCTTGGAAGTCCCAAAATCATTAGCGGTGTCTTGAAAGATAAGGTGGAAACCACCGTTAAGCTTAGCGTTCCAGTTTTCCAGATTTGGAAACAGCATGCCTCGACACAATCTATTGGGACTGGAGCGAGAGAAGGTGAAGGGCCATGTCTGCTGGTGATTTGACGTTCGAAGCTAGGTTACTTTTGTAGTTTGAAAAGTGTATCCTCGATTGAATAACCTACAAAAGTAAATCAAGTTTGGTTCTCAAAGTATAAAATACTTTGGCCAAAGATTAGACACGAGATAATAAAATAATTACGATAATTAAGCAATCGATTATCCGAGTCGGAAATGAAATGGAATTTTACGAGTCCAATATCCATGATACTCGGAATTCCATCCGACTTAGTCTAAGCGAAGAATCAAGTTCAATAAAGAATATCGAGTGAATTAACTTGATATAGACTAAGTATGCAACAAGCTAAAAATACTGACTATAGCAAAATAGGACTTATACCCACAAGTCGATTCCGAGTGAGAAAAGACGAAATACTAGTCTATTCAATGCGGGATTAATCTGAGTGATACTCGGACTCGGAACAAATAACCGGTTTTCGAGTCAGCTACGGATAAGCAAGAAATATAATAAGTAATATCCGTATCACTCGAAAAGATACTATTTTACTCAAAGAAGTTTCGAGATACACAGAATGCCTTGGAATCAAAACTCGTAGGTATGAGATTGTTATACCCGATTCCTTTTATACAACTCGGAAAAGTATTGAGCGAGTGTCTAAGTCTTCACTCGGGTAAGGAAATCCTATGAAATTTCCCTTTGCGCACATCGAGAAAGATTTTCTCGATTCATTCATTCGATCGCAAGCACTAATTTGAGCGTCGGAGGGCGTTCCTTGGGATCCACCCGGGGCTTTGCCTTTGTAGGTTTTGTAACCGACATGTGGAACCAATCCGATCATTCCACGCTCTCGCGACCGAGCAGGTGAATCCTTTCTCCCTACGAATCATCATCCACGTAAATCACACCAGTTTCCCTCCGGAAACAGTAATTGTAAACCAAAGCATCTAATAGTTTTAAGCATCTAAAATAAACCAAAGCATTGTGACGTTTGGTTGGATATAATGCAATAAGGATATAATATAATCAATTATGTAATGTAATTAGGTATGCAATATAATGTGACAATAATTACATTGCCATATTTGGTTATATAAAAAGAGTAATGTAATCATAAATGTAATGAATTATTTCAATGGCAAAAAATAGTAATTAAATTACTGTAGTCGCGATAAATGTTATGTAAATAAAACTTTGAGCTACATACTTAAATTTGAGCTTTTTAAATATTTTCTATCAAATAATCAATTTTTTTTGTGAAAAATATCAACTATATTATTCTAATGGCAATAAATGTAGTAATAAAGGTAATTGTTATCCACATGAAAGCATTTAAATTTTGAAATCATATTTGAGATTTTTTAATCTTTTCTATCATATTTTCTAATTTTAAAATTTTTTTATGGCAAAAAAGATCAATTAGGTCATTCTAGTGATGATAAATGTTTGTTGTAGTGAAGATAAATGTTATCCAAATAACAAAATTTGAAAATATAAATTTATATTTGAGATTTTTTAAATTTCTCATCATATAATTAAGATTTTAAATTTTTTTCATTGATAAAAACTATTAACTAAAATTATTCTATTAATGATAAATATTTATCGAAATAAAGATAAATTTTAAAAAGTAAAAAAAATTGATCTAAAAATTTTAATATAAGCTTCTTTTATCTTTTTAATCAAATAGTTAAATTTTGCATCCAAAATATTGAAATTGAATTTTTCTCTTAATAACCAACCTATGATATCATATACTAAAATAATAGAAGAAAGAAAATCAAGTTCATTATCAAATGGATGAATTTTTTTCTTGCCAAGGAGGAAGGAGAAAAAGGATATGGAATAGAGAGGGATAGAGAGAGAGAGAGAATTATTACAAGTGTATAAAAATTTGATCACAAGGATTGATGTAATCATGATTATTTAGTGAATGTCTAAGTAATTGTGATTGCATAGGTTGAGGTTAATGTGATTATAATGCAATTTCGATTGCATTAACAAATTGTAACCAACCATGGTAATGTAATGACCATTACCAATTTGATTACATTACCATTTTGATTACATCCAACTAAATATGTCCTAATTAGTCTTATACATTCAAAATGTTAGATTAAAAATTCTAAACCTTCTTTTTCAATAATGTTAAAGAGTATGATGATGCCTTTGGAGTAGAGATTTGGAAAATTGAACATCGTTGTCTATAATTAACTAGAAACTATCACATAAAACACTTCTCAATGGTACCTCCATTTCTAGTTTAACTTTTTAGGACCGCAACTTATAAAAAATGATTATAAAATATTTTATTTTTTATATTATAAATTTTAGGACCCTTATTTTATTATTTTATAGAAGATCCTTATTTTATATTAAAAGATATAATTATCCTTCATTAAAGTAAAGAATTTAAAAATAAATTAAATATAAAAATATAATAAAATGATATAAATAATATACAAAAAATATAATGAAGTAATTTTTAGCTTTTTAAAAGGATTTTTCTATATTAATTTATTATATTTTGTAATATATTGTTTGTGTAATTTGTTATATTTGTGTTTTAGTTTATTTTAAAATTTTTACTTTAGCGAAGGATAAATATATATCTTTTAACATGAAATAATAAGGGTCTTCTATCAAAAATAAAATAAAATAAAGGTCATAAAATTTTATTATATTAAAAGATAAGGTATCTCATAATTATTTTTATAAGTCGAGGTCATGAAAATAGTTGCGCCATAAGTGAAAGTACCATTGATTAGTTTTTTGGCTGAAAGAACCAATAATAAAGAGATTGCTATGACAATTGTGCCTATGTTTTTATGCAGTAATAACAAGCCTAAGTTAATACCTTTATATCCTAGAGTTGACAAATACGTAAGATGACGGTGATGAGGTTCATAGTTTTCACGTCCTTGATGACCGCACAATCATTACCATCTGAAAACCACCCAATTTATCGGGGTGAAAGTCATCAGAGGGGAATCAATTAAAATCAACTTTGACGGGTGAAAACCTTCAATAGGAGCAGCGGCAGGATTATTATCTGTAATTGTCAAGGAAGCTTCACCATGGCGGGTACCAAATTTCTCGACCATGCCCCGATTTTTGTAGCAGAAGCGATGACAATGAGCGATGGCCTTCAAGTAACTTTACAAGCGGGATTTCATAGGATTTAAATTGAAATTCAAGAAATTTTAAGAAAGATTAGCACACATTGGCAGATAAATACACTTATGTAGGATCAAGATTATGATTTTGATGTGTTAAACCATTTCATTTATCTATATTTATTAAGAGGGTAATATAAATGTAGATTGGATTGCGATGTTTGACTATTCTGTCCATTTTATTTCCTTTTTTTCTTCTCCTCCTTTAGAGAGTTTCTTACTTTTCTTATTGACAATAATTTACGTACAATCTTTAATAGAAGGACTACTTAATGCTCTTGCACTTACCTTTTTAAAAAGTAAATAAATAAGATTGGATTCAAAAATAGAGAGAAAAGAAGAAGCAGATCTAAGGTATGAAAGAGATGAAGAGAATTAAGAGTTAAAAAATTACATGAATATTATAAAGAAAATATGTAAAAAGAATCTAAAATTTTAAAATCTTCTTGTTAACTTAAGTTGGACCCTAATATTCCAAAGACTGAGGGTATTAGACGCCATTAATCTCAACATAGGAATTGGACACCAATGCTCGCAACTTTGGTGGTATTTGTTTTTTTATACCACCAATGAGTCCAACTCGGTGGTTTCATGACATGGAATGTTGACCACACACGTGGACGATGGATTGACTAAAAAATCAATATTCTTTTATTTTTCACTTACTCTAACTTGGTGGTTTGATGATATGGCATGTTGAAAATACACACACACATACACACACACATATCTATATATATATATATATATATATATATATATATATATATATATATATATTGCAGTGAGTCTAACTCTGTGATTTGATGACATAGCATGTTGAAAATACAAGTGGACAGTGGGTTGACTAAAAACTCAATATTTTTTATTTTTTATGACAAGTCATTATGTTTGTGTTCTAGTGAATCCTGCCAGTTAGATGAGCTCACTTCATTAGTTAAGATCAATACATCTCATCCATTCAATCTCAATCTAAGGGTACAGATAAAAGGGAATGATTTAAGTGATTTTAAATAAAAACAAAAATGGATGAACTTTATTTGGGGGGGCGGGGGCTGGAAAACTCATTCAATCCTCCCTCATCTAATGCTATCTTATCTCTTTAACTACTTTGTGGTTCCTCCCTCCTCTCGCGGGTGTATCTACCATCTCTACCCGAATAAAGTTATTTTTAGCTTCTTAAGAATATCTTAGCTTTTCTTTCAATGTTATGAGCATGTCAATTTGGGTATTTGTCTAAATGTGTGTTTCATTTGGGATGAACGATTCAATTATAATGACAAGGTAGTTTATGGAGTTGTTTATGAAGTTCATGATCTATTGTACCAAACTTCCTAAAGTGAACTACATCAGCATCTTTTTCATTTTATTTTTTCTTCAAATTCAGGTGTTCAATTTTTTGTAATTTTGACTAATGTTGGTTTGTACTGAGGTTTTGGGGGTTCAAGTGAACTAAATGGGTTTTCTATTGGTTGATTGAATGAAGTTGGATATGAATGGTACAGCAATGTGCATTTACGTTTGAAAATAAAATAGAGCTGTAAATGGCATTCAAATCAATCAAGAAATTTGAAAACAAATCAAGTTATGAATATATAACCCCTGAATTTTACATATATTGTTGGTTGATTTTGTTTTGGCAAACTATAGTAGAATGGAGGTGTAAACGGTTGCATGGTTGTAGTATGTTGGTGTTACAAATTCATTTTCTTCAAAATCAACCCTTCTCTGTTTGTATATATAGGGTCTAATTCGATGGTATTTTTAATGGGTTTACATGATTAAAAAAACCTATACTCTTACTTGTATTTATATAATTTGATTGTGTAAATGGGCCTCAATGTTCTGTAGTGTATCATACACTAGCTTATTAGTTTGATTGGTAGAACATAGGTGCGATAGACGAAGGGTGTAGGTTTAACTCCTACATAAACTTCCGAGTTTGTTAATTGCTTCAAATTTCTGTATACACAAAATTACCTTCCTATATCTTGATGAAGTGGTCTTGTGCTATGCTTCACAGCACACATGTAGCCATATATTCTTTTATAGACTTTTTGGCAACAAGGAAATTATCAAGTAACATAGAAAAGTTAAGTCTAAAAACAGGGGTTTGATTGATATCCCAAATTTAGTGGATACTCGATAGTGGATTACCTCAATCTCTTGAAAATCGGTATGTTATAGTGACACACTATCTGTTGAGAGTTTGGTGAGATAATGAGAAAATATGATTAATTGAGAATTATAGATAGAGAAAGAGGAGACATGGAGGGCTTAATTTCACATTTCACTACCACCGAAAATTGAAAATACCCATGCGAGGCTTATGAATTGAGTCATGGGTCTTCTTATCAATTGCCTTCGAAAACATATGTCCGTGTGCAATTACAAAGGGAAAGAAAATAAAACACATCTCCTCAGTAAATATGAATTGGACATGGATTTCTTGAAGTTTGGTGCTAGTTTTTGGAATTAGGGGTGTGGATGTACAATACTAGAAGGTGTAGAATAAGTTATGTGAAGTAGTTATAGGCTCAACCTGGTTCGATATTTTGCGACTCAACATTTTTCTAGTGGATGTTAATCTATGTAGACATAATTTATGTGACCTTATGAGAGAATGATCCTTTGTTACCACTTTCTGGTGGGTTTAGTAAAGTTGTGAAAATGCATGACGATTGTAAAATGGTTTTCTTTTTGATCTTTCATTGTTATGAAAATCATGGATTCTTCATTGATAGGGGTTTCTTTTTTACTTTAATAGTTAAGACTGAGTCATCAAGATTAAGAAGTGGAGATCTAAACTTTTGGAGGAAGCTGAGAACGTTTTTGTAAAATTCAAACCCTCCCCCAATACAATTTTAAATTTTCCCCTATACTCAATTTGAACACCTCCCTTTCCAAATCATCATTCAATTTCTTTATTGAACGCCGCCTAAATTTGAATGCCATAGTCACTTAACCAACCATAATGTTCTAAAAGTCATTTATCAATATAACCTCTATAGCCGAAAACAAGCATTGTTGAATTCACAATTATGGAACCAAATTTCACATAATTTAGAAACTCAAAAACTCATAATTCTTTTCACTAATGACAATAGAAACAAGATGACGACTAACAATTTAGAAACTCATAATTCAGTTCATTAACACCAACGAAACAAGATGAAAACTCATAATTCAGAAACTCATAATTTACTTCACTAATGCCAACATAAACAATTAAGAAACTCAAAAACTCGAAACAAAATTTCACAAAACAAGATGAAGACTCATAATTCATTTCGCTAATGCTAACAGAAACTCATAAACTCCCCTTCCAAAACTTAGAAACACACAATTTAGCCACAAAATGAAGACAAAATATAAACAAGATGAGAAAGAAAAAATACACAACAAATGTCTCTAGCACGAGGCGATTCCGACATCGGTTTTCGATGGCGATAGCCAGGCTAGGTGGGGCTAATTAGAAGTTATGGTTGGAAGAGAGAGAAGGAGAGAGAGAGAGAGAGAGAGAGCTAAAGAGACATAAAGGGGATCAAGAGACAGATAGTAATTGAAAACCTAGGGTTTGAAAGATGATAGAGGGAGGGGCATGCTAACCGAGCCATGGAATTGGGTAGGGACAGGTTCGGACAACAATTAGGGCTGGCAGAAAAACCCAAACCCGTTTAAAACCCGCAAAACCCGCCCTATTTAAAACCCGAATGGTTGTTAAAAAATTTTTAAAATGGGTATGGGTCAGGTATGGTTAAAATGGGTATGGGGCGGGTATAGATATGGGTTTAGGCTTCACCCGCCCCATATAACACCTATAACCTATACCCGCAATACCCGCACCGTACTCGCCTCATACGTACCCCACTTAAAAAACCATAACCCATTTTGTTAAATGGTTTAAAAAAAAAAGTTGAGAAAGGTTGTTTATGAGGGACATGACTCATGAGGACCAAGTTTTAGGCCCAGGCCCAAATTTTAGGGCAAAAAAAAACTAAGAAACCCTAGTTCCCTAAGTCTGCCTACTTAGTGCTTCCGCTTCCCTCTTCTTCCCTCTATCTCTCTCGTTGTGAGTTTTTGACCAGTCTCGCGAATCATGACCCTCACCCTCTCCTCTTCTTCCCTCTTTTTGTCGTCATTCTCTTGCTACTGCTGGGAGGCTCTTTCGTCAACGATCTCTCTCTCGCACACTCTTTGTCGCTCTCGGGCTCTCACTTTCTCCTTTCCTCTCTCGTCACTTTCTCCGTGTCATCCTCAGCACCGACGATTACCAAGGCGAGACACCTAATCGGCGAACCGATGAGTGGTTCATATGTTTAGGTGAGTTTGTGTTGTTTGTTCATTTCATTTTGCCTTTTGCTTATTTTCGTTCATTGGCTTTGTAGATATGGATGATGAAATTCAATCCGAATTTGAAAGCGTTGGTACTCCAACTCTTGATTCCGGTCCTTCCTCTCTTCCTCCATTAGCCTCCGGCCACTTCATTTGCAGCACGCCCTCCTCGTCCACAACGGTTCCCACGCATCCTCATATCTCGCAAGCTGAAAATTTGTCCGAGGTTGATCTATCCGATGGGGCTGAAGTTAGAGGTAAAAACGTACTTGGGTTTGGAGTGAATTTGTGCATGAAACTGTAAATGGTGAAAAAAAGGTTGTTTGTAAACATTGCAAAAGTAAACTTTCTATTAAAAACTCAAATGGAACTAAACACTTAAGTGACCATTTATTGAGGTTTTGTTCGAAGAGGCCTTTTCGTACTAGTGGGCAACAAACACTCGGAATGAAACCTAAAAATAATGGGGAGAAGGAGTTGGAAAAGCATGAGTGTAGTCAAGAACAATCAAGGAGAGAATTAGCTGAAATGATTGTGATGCATGAATATCCGTTGTCGATGGTAGATCATCTTGGTTTTAGGCGATTTGTCGGTGGTTTGAATCCCGATTTTCGGATGATATCTCGGAACACATTGAGAACCGATATCTTGAAAATGTTTGATGTTGGGAAATTGGGTTTGAAGAAGTTTTTGGAAGTAAATAAGGGTAAGATTGCAGTGACTACTGATATGTGGATGGCTTCTAATCAAAAGAAAGGCTATATGGCTGTGATCTGCTCATTTCGTGGACAATTATTGGATTCTTCGTAATCGAACTTTGAGGTAAACTTAACTATATGTATCATTTAATTTGTTTTTAATAGTGTTTTAATAAGATTGTTCTCGTTTTTGTGATTAGATTATATATGTACATGTTGGTTGTGATTGAACAATATATGTTTATGTTTCTAGTTGTTATTGAGTTATATATGTTCATGTTTATGTTTGTGATGGGATTATCATATTCATGTTGTTTTATGTAGTTTGTTTTTAATAGTATTTTGATAAGATTATTCATGTTCATATTGTTGTTTTATTTCCTTTGTTTTAATAGTGTTTTAATAATATTATTTAGGTTCGTTTATGTGCCACATCCACATACGAGTTGAGGCTCTTGCAAATGATCTCATAGGCGCATGTTTATTTCAGTACAATTTGGAATCTAAAATCTCTTCTATTGTTGTGGATAATTGTACAACAAATGATTCCATGATGGACATGTTGCTTGGAAAGTTTGATTCCAATTCTCTTCTACTTGGGGGTAGATTTTTGCATATGCATTGTAGTGCACACATTTTAAATCTAATCGTGAAAGATGGGTTAGATGTGATTGGTAAAGGAATTGAGAGAATTTGGGATTGCATTGCATTTTGGGTTGCTACTCCAAAAGATACGAGAAATTTGAGGATTCGGCACGATTTCCAAAAATTAACTCCACAAAGAAGATTCATCTTGATTGCAAAACTAGATGGAACTCCACTTATTTGATGCTTGCTATTGTTTTGCCTTATAAGCGAACTTTGAGAGGTTGAAATGTGTTAATACCAAGCTCAATTTTTCTTTGCCTAGTGCTAATGATTGGGAATTTGCTCAAGTTATTTGTGAGAAATTGAAGGTCTTTTATGACGTCACCCTCCTCTTTTCAGGAAAAGATTTTCGTACGGCCAACTTGGTGTTTAGACTTATTTGTGAAATTAAGATGGACTTAGACAGTTGGTTTAACTCGGATGTTGAGATTATTAGTGAGATGGCATCTAGAATGATTGAGAAATTTGATAAGTATTGGAGTGAAATGAACGAGTTGTTAGCCATTGCCTCTATTTTAGATCCTACGAATAAGTTGGATTGTGTGGATTTTTATTTTAAGGAAATCTACAAGGGTGAAGCAAGTCGAGAAATTGAAAGGGTGAACTCTTGTTTGTATGATTTGTTGGTGGAGTATCAAGATAAAAAGATGAGACTCCAATTGTTGAAGATCCCGTTTCTTCCGCCTCCATTGGTGATTGTTCCTTACCACAAAACAGGCTCGTTGAGAAAAGTAGTAGTGATAGGTATGCAGCACACAAAAAATCCAAAAGAGGAAGGTTAACTTGAGATCCGAGTTAGATCACTACTTAGAGGAAGATGTTATGCTCGATATTGCTCAATTTGATATATTGGATTTTTGGAAGAAACAATAGAGGTATCCAACTTTGAGGATGATTGCTAGAGATATCTTAGCTATTCCGGTGTCAACTGTTGCTTACGAAAGTGCTTTTAGTATGGGAGGTCATGTTGTTAGTCCACGTCGCTCGAGTTTGCATGCGAAAACAAGTGGAAGATTTGATGTGCCTCTAAAATTGGATGATTGGAGAAACCAAAGGTAATATATATTTCTTTGTTTTTATTCCTTAAATCTACATAATTGTTATTTTCGAAACTAGATGATATTTTTTTAATTTTTGTAGCCACTAAGTTGGAGAGTTCATTTGCTATTGCTTCTATCTTTGAGGATTTCGATTCTAATGGAGGGGCTACAAGTGAAGTTATTAATATGGTAAATAATATGATTTTATTATTTGAATATGACCTTCGTTTGTTGTATAATTATACTGTACTTGGTGTGTGTTCTAAATAGTATTATTTGATTTTTTCAGGAGCAAGATTCTAACTTGGGAATTGATTCAATGGAAGTTTGATTCGAGTGATAGTGGTGACTGTTTGATGCGGTGAAAGTTTAGACTTCACTTTGGACAGCCCCGATGCGGTGAAAGTTTGTACAGTCCGTTTAGTAGTACTTTAATATTGGACTTTGTTGTGATGTAATGAAACTTGTTTGGTGGGATACTATTTTTAAATTTTCAAGTACTTTGACAACTTTGAAACTTTCAAGCAAAGGGATACTATAATGTACTAAATACGGATTATTTGTGATTGTGAAATGTTTATGTCATGTTAGCGAGGCGCTGCACAACTAAAACCTCCAAGTTTGTGAATTGTTGATTTTTTTTTGGTTGAATTATGAGAACTATTAAATATGGGTTTAATATGGGTATTATTATTTTTAGTCTAGTTATACTCGAATAAAACCCGCATACTCGCAAAATCCAGGTGGTTATGGGTATGGGTGTGGGTACGTAGTTTGAAAATGGTTATGGATGTGGGTATAGGAAACCCGCCTCGTACCCGCCCCATTGCCCACCCTAACGATGATAGAACAAGTGAGTAGCCGAGCAACTAAGAGACAGTGGAGTAGAGAAGATATAACAAATTTGTGAGAGAAAGAGTCCGAGTGAGATGAGAGAGAGATAGACATAGAGACGAGATAGACGAGACGAGATAGAGAGCAATAGAGGGAGCGAGCGAGAAGGAGGAGAGGCAATGATGAATTGGACAGTGGCGTACGGTAAGGGTGGCTCGTCGATGTTGTCCAGAAAGTGTCCGGGAGAGAGTGCCAAGCGAGAAAGAAGAGAACGTTGAGAGGAGCAGCGATAGAGAAAGAGAGCTAATAGAAAGGAGAGCATGAGATGAGGAGGAGAGAGAGTGATAAATCCCAGCCTTCCCCGAGCAAACAATTTATCAAAATTTTATATTCTTTTTAAAAATTAAAATTTTCCCTTTTAATCTCAACCCTTAAATTAAGATTGGACGAGTTAAGATTTGTTAAGCTCACTTAATGAAGTGAAGCGAGACCCATAAGGGAGGCCATACTTGAACCCTCCTCTCTCTCTCTCTCTCTCTCTCTATATATATATATATATATATATATATATATATTCGTATATGTGTGTGTGTATATGCGATATACGGTGCGAACTCAAAGTTTCAATGAGAACCAAACTCTAAATGTAAGTCTCTCGTTCTTAATCTAACGGTTACTAGCATGCCACGTCAACAGCCACCCCATACCAATCTCAACCCCTCTCCACCCTTTGACATCCACGAAATTGAAGCCCACCAACTAGAGTAGGCAACCATGTCTTACTACAATGGCCACCACAAGGCTCATCGGAGGACGTTAAACCATTGTCCGAACCAAATAATACTTAGTTTTTAACTTATAAAATAATATATTTCGAGGATTTATACTTGGTTTATTTACTTTGTAGGTAATTAGTTGAATCAAGCTAATAGGAAAAGGTTTGAGCCAAAAAGAAACAAAATTAGGAAGATAATAGTGTGCATAGACAGTAGTATAGCTTACGCACGGTTGTGCGAGCTCGAACTAATACTAGTGCGGACTCGCACGGCTGTGTGACCTGACCAAAAACTTTAAGAGCCTTGCACTAGCACCAATTCAGTTCTTGCACGGTTGTGTAGACTCACGGGGTACCTATGCATACTTGCACGAGCGTGTGACGATCCGGTTTCGTTTTTGCTTGGTTTTGATAGGCTATACAAAGATAAGTTTGGCTCTAATTTTGGAGACTTAGTTTTTAGAATTTTAGGAGACCTCCTAGGCTTCTTACTTGGTTAAAATAAAATCCCATAGGGGAAATTAGTGTAGAGTTTGTACAAGATTTCATATTCAAGCCTTCGATTTTAATTTAAGCATAAGTTTTCTCTTTCTCTTTTCCTCTACTTCAAATTTATTATTTTGGTTTTTCAATTTAGTTTAAAGATTTGATTTTTATTAGGAGATGTTAATTAAAATTAGATTGATTGTTTATTTCATGTTTGAGTTTAATTAGCTAATTTATGTTCTTGTTCAAGTCGATTTATGTTAGTTTGTTCTTTAGTATAGTTGTTAGATTTATTTCATGCTTTTAAGTTAATTATTTATTAAAGTTGGTTGCTTTGATTGTGATTAGTCTCTCTAATGGCTAATTGATCTCATTTAGACCTTAACCCACCTAGTTTACATGCTTGTTATTTGAGATTGTTTGTCATGCCCACCGCATGTTTGATGAAATGCCTGAAAGGGATTTTCATCTTGATTTTTGGGTGATTAATCTATCAATGAAAGGTAGAGCAAATTTACTAGCGTGGTTAAATAGTCGGGATTTTGGCATGAAAATAGCCTGAATCTCAACTATGTTTGAAGTTTCTATTCTTGTAGTCTAATTGGGCTAACCCCACGAAAGTAGGTGGTTAGAACAATTAGATTAGTTCATGACCCTTGAAAGTGTAGCTTGAGTGGGTTTCAATGGTAGGGCCTGAGCATATTTTTGTTGCTTTCCGGGATTAATTTAATTATCATAATATCGCTCATTTCTCTTCATTTGTCTAACTTGAGAGTTTAAGATACTTTTTGAAGGTTTGCACTTGAAGAGGTTAAGTCACCCTAAAGGAGGTGAATAGGGTGATGGAAGATTTTTGTGAATTAACAAGATATTCTACTCACCAAACACTTAGAAAGAATTTACGAGTCTAAATTGAACTCAAAAACAGAGAAAACACGAGAATGTACATGGGGCGAGAAAACCACGAGACAGTGCTAATCCAAGCACTAAGTCAAATCCACTATTTTGAATATATAAAATACAAGGATCGACTCTTTACGGAATTTCTCCCTTAGACAATTCGATTACTAAGTTTTTCCTAGACTCATAAATTCTCTTATCTAATCTAGTACTTCCTAACTAAGGTAACACTTACAACTAGGGAACAACCGAGCTGAGTTAATCCTTATAACACGGTCAAGGGACTTAACAGAGAATTGAAAGTGTAGAAGTGATTACAAGACTTTCTCTTTACAACTTAGAAAGTAAGAACTTAAGAACTAGAGTTGTAAGCTAGAAGATTGAGTGAGTATGCACTGAGTACGTGATTAGCAATGTGTTCATCAATCTTCAAGTCTTGTACGAAGGCTTCTATTTATATTCAACAGATGCAGAGTATTTGTTAAAGCTTGTTCTGGAGTTGTGAGCTCCATTAGCCGTTGTAACGGTGAGTCCGAGTCGCTCGAAAACGAGTTGTTGCAATGTGAACATTGTGCTTTGGTCCTTGGCTCGAAAAGTATCCATCCCACCAATTGTGACTAAAATCGGGGTGGAAACAACCACTAGACTCAAAGTTGAAGTTTGCGGGATTTGGTAACAAACAACCTTGACATAGTGTCCGAGCCTTGTCCAAAAAAGGTGTTTTTCCGTTTGCTTGGTGTTTAACGGTAGGAAATCGGTTGCTTTTTCTTTTTAAAATATGATTAAAATACTTTAATCAACCTGCAAAAGCAAATCAAGGTGATACTCAAAGTATAAAAACACTTTGGTCCAAGATTAGGCAAAGATAATAATTAATTCAAAATAATTAAGTGCTAAATTATCTTCGACCTAAAAGAATGGAATTTTTTAGTCTAATATTCAATAGATTCAAACTCCATCTTGAGTCGCTATTAAGATTGAATAATCAAAATGTATAAACTTGAACAAGTAAATAATTTCTTTCAACAAACTGACTTAGAAGAGATTATTAACACTGTAATTCATTTTCATTTAGAACATTAAGTTTGTGCTCAGAATATGAAGTGTTTGTGAAATTATTTACTCATGTCATCTTTTCGAGTTATGTCCGAGTGGGACGAAACCCAATTAAGAATGTTATACTCAATAGATGGTTTCGATTGGGTCGGACAAAATTGAAAACTTAAAGATGAACTTCTTAAATGCTTAGAATGACTTGAAATCAAAACCATAGAGAGAGAGAGATATACCCGAGTCTTCAATCTCCCCTTTTTGATGATAGGCATTCCATACATAAAATAGAATCTAACAGTTCAAAAGTTCAGTTTTTATTGCATTTGATCAGGGCAAAAATAATAAACAAAAATATCAAAGTGCTTTTGATCAAATACAATGAAGAACATACTAATTGAAGTGCCAGAGCATACTTATCACAAGATTATGAGCAAGTATCAAAGCAGTGATAAAATATATCGAGTATGCTCGAAATAAGAAATTTTCATTAAAACTCGAAATTAACAAACAACGAAAGAAAAAAACTTAAGAAAATAAAGAACCGCCTCTGAGCCAAACATCTATCAATTTCTCTCTCCCTATGCATTTCATTAAAAGCATATAGGAGGGAGGAAGTAACAAGAAAGTATAAAGATGTTGGACAAAAAAAAATGAAATTAAGAGGGAGGAGGAACAAGTGCGGGTGGAGGAAAAAGCACGAGGACCTCGTCTACGTCTGTATCCTTGTGTAGATGTAGCTGGTAGAGGCAAAAGCGAGGGCAATTCAAGAACTTGTAGGGAACTCCTACAAATCGAGGTTCTTCATCCTCTCGAATCTTCTTCTAAACCCGTAGCCTCTTCGATTGGAGGCTATTGAATTGAGGAGGGGCTTTTGAATGGCTTGCATTATTAGCCTCTTCCGAGGCGGACTAAGTATGATCCGAGGAGATCACCTCGGGTTCTTTCTCCCATTGGCCCTCGGTTTAGGCTTCTCTTTCTTCTTCTATTTCTGCTGTTGTTGCTACTTCTTCTTCTTCTTCTTCTTCTTCTTCTCCTTCTTCTTCTTCGATCCGAGTCGGAAGAACTTGAAGACTCATAAGGTAGTGCTTCTTCGGAGGATGGTTCCGAGTCCTCATCGGCTTTGGATCTTCTCTCCTGGAGGTGTCGGATTTGGTCTTGTTGGCGCTTGATCACCTCCTTGGGTTCACCAACCAAGGCTTGACTCCGGTCGATCCGACACTAAGCCTTACTCCGGAATTGAATCAAAATTAACATGAAAGCTCTGGAAAGTTGCCATATTTTCTTGCAGATCTTTGGCCGGGGTAGCAAGCCGGGTTGCCACCTTCTAAAACAACTCAATAGAAGGGGAAGGCTGAGAGGATGAAGGTCCAGCAGTAAGAAGGGGGTCTTAAAGTGTTCCGAGTCTTAGGTGGAGGAGGAAGAGCAAGTTCGGATGAATGAGCCCGGACCTCGGGTAGAATTTCCTGGTATTCTAGACTAATGAGCTCACCTTTATTTATATAGATAGCATACTCCGAAATTTATGTGGATCAGAAAGGAGATCCACCTTAAATTGAGTGAAAACAACAGAACCTTTAAGAAGAGCTCCAAAAGGAAAATAAGGCTTCTTACGGTCGGAAAGAACATAAGGGATGAAAGGGAAGAGGTCAACCTCATACCCTTCAAGAATATCGAAGAGAACCTTAAGAACTTTGCTTGTTTGGGTTCTCTTTGGAGGGGTAGAAGGAGCGAGTAAGTCCTCATCGAGTGAAGCAAAGAAGTCTTGCTTCGAGTTCATCTAAGTCATAGAAAAGTTTTTTCGGACTTTGGAACCTCCTTGGAGTATCGATCAAAGAAGTCATCAGCAACTTCATTGAATGGAATGGGGTTGGAGTTCAAGAAAAGATTTTGGACCCCGAAGAGTTTGTAGAAAAGAAATAGATTGATGTGAATGGTTTTGCCTTGAATGAGTGAAGAGATTACATTATCTCTTGCATACATATTGGAATAGAACTCGGTGACGAGTTACGGGTAGATATAATCATAGAAACATAAGTACTTGTAAGCACCTGTGTTGAGCATAGGCTCAATCCAAACAAATTTGGTGGTGGAGAAGAGTTTCTCTTCTATAAAGTAGTGTTGGGCTACGATGAGTTTGTTGTCATCGTAGGCAAGGGCTTTTCTCTTAGAAGGAAACTTTTGTGGATTCTCAAAGTGAGTGGATTTGGTTCTAGCCTTCTTTATGGCTGAGCCTCCTTCCATGGCGCTTCCTCTTTTAGGCATGATTGACAAAGAGTGAAAGAAGTTGAGTGTAAGAGAGAGAAGAGAGTTGATGAACGAGAGAGAGAGAGAGAGAGAGAGAGAGAGAGAGAGAGAGAGTGAGAGAGACAAAGAAAGAGAGAGAGAGTAGAGTGAGGAATTTATGAGTACGAGAGCAAAGAGTGCAAGAGTGAGAGTAAGAAATAGCAAAGTTATCGAATGAGAATAAAGGAGTGTTATTTATAGAATGATAACTTTCATTAAACAAAACACTTTCCGACTCAGCCCTCAAAGTTATGGTTAGCGGACCGTTGAGAATTCCAATGAGTAACGACTATCTTCAAAATTGCTTCCCCTAGTGGCTAGTTTGCAGATTGTTAGCGTGCCGAGAGAGAAAAAGAGATTTGTGAAAACATTTCCAAGATTCTCCATTAATCTAGAGATGATCTCGGAATTTTGATGTTATTTTCTTCATAAACCGAGTCTAACTCGGTGACGTTTCGAGTGACTTAGAACACATGTAGAAAACGAATAACTCAAAGCTTAGTCTTATCTTGATTCAACTCATCCATTTGTTATTCACTTAGTAGAATACATAACAATCAATGAAATTCTCATTAACTCATGCAATAAATCAAATAATCATGTAATTAACATACCAAGTTCATTCCTAATAAAGCAAAACCGATCTTCACTCGGAGGTTTTGTGAAAATATCAGCTAATTGAAATTTGGTAGGAATAAACCGAAATTCAATATCACCTTTTTTAGAGTGGTCTTTCGGAAAATGATACCCGACCTCAATGTGTTTCGTTTTAGAGTGTTGAACTGGATTCTTAGTGATGTTGATGGCACTTTGATTATCACACTTGATTAGGATAAATGTGAATGACAGTCTAAGATCCTTCAAGTGTCGCTTGATCCAGAGCATATGAGGACAACAAGCTCCAGCTGCTATGTACTCAACCTCAACAGATTGATAGAGCAATTGAGTTTTGCTTCTTTGAATGTCGGGATATGAGTGATTGACCCAGAAATTGGCATGCTCTTGATGTGCTCTTTCTATCAACTTTGTATCCGAGTATAGTCATAATCGGAGTATCCAGTGAGGGTTAGATTTGAGTCCTTTGAATACCGGAGACCAAGTGTCTAAGTCCTTACAAGATATCTAAAAATTCTCTTCACCGCAGTGAGATGTGATTCCTTAGGGTTAGCTTGAAATCTTCCGCAATGGCGGACATTGAACATGATATATGGCTACTAGATGTAGAGATCCAATCATACCTCTATAGAGTTTCGATCTACACTTTTTCATTTCTCATCCGAGTCCACTGCTACTCATTGGTGTTATTGCATACTCCATATCTTGTAGCTTGTACTTCTTCAATAATTCCTTGGAGTATTTTGATTGATAAACATAGAAGCCATCCTTTTCTTACTTGACTTACAATATAAGGAAGAAATTGAGTTCTCCCATCATGCTCATTTGGAATTCCTATATTAACTCGGAAAACTCTTGGCATAGGGTTTCATTAGTAGCTCCAAATATAATGTCATCAACATAAATCTGAATGATAATAAAATCATTCCCTCGGTTTTTGTAAAAAGAGTTTTGTCAATGACACCTCTTTTGAAATCAACTAAGAAACTATTTAGTCTTTCATACCAAGCTCCGGGAGCTTGTTTCGGACTCATATAACACCTTTTGCAATTTGAAAACATGAGTTAGAAATTGAGAGTTTCAAATCTTGCGGGTTTCTTAATATAAACTTCTTCTTGAATATAGCCATTGAGCAATGCACACTTAACATCCATTTGATAAAGCTTAATGTTCATGATAGATACAAATGTTAAGAGAATTCCGATTGCCTCAATCCTAGTAATAGGTGTAAAGGTTTCCCCACAATCAATTCCCTCTTCTTGGTTATATCCCCGAGCAACTAATCCGGCCTTATTTTTTACTACCAACCCTCCTTCCTTCAGTTTGTTCTTGAAAACCCATTTTGTTCCTATTACTCGGGTGGTTAGAAGGTTATTTGGTCGAGTCCGGACTTAGTTTCTTTCAAATTGAGTTAATTTTTCTTACATGGCCTCTACCCATTTAGGTTTAAGTAGGGCTTCTAGTACATTTTTAGGTTCAATTAATGAAATGAATGCTGAAAATGCACATAGATTTTGCAAAGAAGAACGGGTTCTTACCCGTTATTAATATGAGAAAGAATATTCTCTCGGTGGGTGATTGGATGCATATTTGAAATTTTTACCTGTCCTCTAATTTACCAAATTTTTTAGTTGAATGGTCCGATCTTCAATTGGGTCTTATTATTGAACTTCTTCATTAGCTTGTCCTTTGGCGATCCGAGCTGGTTCTTAAACTTGCTCATTCCGAGTTGGTTTATTCCGAGTTGTCTCGGTTCCTTTATTTTGATTCATTATGAGCTCAGCTTCTATAATGTCATCTTCATCTCTATTAAGCTTGAGATCCGAGAAAGTGGATTCACTTGTCCTTCCATGATAATTCTCATCAAAGACAACGTGGATACTTTCTACCACTTTGTTAGTTCTCTTGTTAAAGATTCTATAAGCTTTACTATGAGAAGAATAACCCAAAAATATACCTTCATCCGACCTTGCATCAAACTTAGTAAGATGTTCCTTACCATTGTTATGCACATAGCATTTACATCCGAATGGTTTGAAGTAAGAAATGTTGGGCTTCTTTCCCTTGTATAACTCATAGGGTGTCTTCTTCGAATGGGTCCGATGAGGCATCTGTTCAATATGTAATTTGCTTGTGTTAAGCGCCTCAGCCCGTAAATAGTAAGGTAGATCATTTTTAATCATCATTGTCCTCTTTATTTCTTCAAGTGTTATATTCTTTCTCTCCACTACTCCATTTTGTTAAGGAGTTCTTGGTGCTGAGAAGTTATAGGAGATGTCATTTTTGTCACGAAGTAATCGAACTCCCCTCCGTAGTCAATTCGAATTCTCCTGATCCGAGTCTCAAACTCCACTTGATTTGGCCTTTAATTATGGTTAGTCGACGTCGTGTATGTGGCCACATATGATGACGGTTCAGATGGAAAATCGTAGTCATATGTCACTCTATGACAATGGTTTTCCAAAAGAACCGTCATTGTATAGTTACGTATAATGATGATTCTTACATTAGAAGCTGTCGTCATACGTCCTTTATAACAAGTATTTAGGGAGATCTCTATATCCAAATACCTTTCCAATTTTTTACATTTTCACATTTATATTTTCTCCCTATTGATCCTTATATATATATATATATAGTTTTCTTTTTACTTCAGACATGATTTTTTTAAAGTTTTAAGTAATGCATAGGACAAATTAATATGAATAAAATGTTGAGGTGATCCCTTTAATTCGCTTTAATGATCCCAAGACATAACTACAATCGGAGTTCCTATAACCCTTATTTTCTTGAACAATGAGATCGGATTCATAAGGCAAGACATAGAGTCTACGTGCAGCGTAGGTCGAGTACACGAAGAAAGGGAAAAAGGATAAAGGCTTTATCGGAGAAAAGGTGGTAAAAAATTATAAAACTAGTAATAATTTCCTATTGTTTACCACATTTTTCTCCAATAAAGTATTTATCCCTTTTTCCTCTCTTCGTGTACTTACCTATGCTTCACATAAACTCTATGTCTTGCCTAGTGAATTCGATCTCATTGCTAAAGTCAAAAAGGGTTATGGGAACTCTGCGTTCTAGTTATGTCTTAGGGTAGTTAAAGCAAACTGAATGGTTGTTCTCAACTCGTAATGCCTTGAAATTTCTAATTTACTTATTTAATATTTTAAATTATGATTAATACAACGAAAAACTAAACATGCGTTACTGTCGTATTTCCTGCAGAAACACAAGCCTAAAACTCGAAGAAATACCATAATAAAAACTTCAAGCGTAACGACTTAACGTGATACAAAAATTAAACCTAAACATAAAAGTTTTAACTAAACCAAAGAAATTTGAAATTCAAAATCCAAGTCCACACACTATAACAACACTATGGAATGACACAACAGACCTCACTTGACTAAAAACCCGGGTCCCCATGCAACTCATCAACAACCGAAAACAAAACAGTTCATACAATGAGTCGAAACTCAATAATACTCATTCCTAACAATTAAACACAATTCAATACATTTTATACATTTGTAGATGAGGGGAAGGTATTCAAACAATATACAAAGGTTATTAGCTATAATTTAAACAACTTATAAAAAGATTTACTTAATTTCGTGCTACTTACCTAGTTTATTAGCTAAGTCCATTTAATAACTCTCTTAGGTACTATAAAACTTTGATTATCTATTGGCTAGTGACCCAAATGGGTCTCATGGCCTGCAACCCTAGTTTTAACCGAAACCAACTCATGGAATACCGCTAAATGGTACCCGAAAACCTTGGCATGCGTTCTCTAATTACGGTTCCTATCTCGAAAATCTTGGCGTACGTCTCTTATGGAGAGTCGTACCCGAAACCTTGCATGCAATTTCATGGGGGAGATTTATTGGTCTCACTTAATAAAACAAGTATCTCGCTAAACTCGCCATGATCTTTCTCTTTCTTAATTAATATTTTATGCAAAATTCTTTCATTCAACTCACACCAATCATCCTAACTCAAAACATGAGTCCAATAATTAAAAGAAAAATATTTAGATCCTTAACCTAACTATTTCCATAACTAAAAGTTCAACAATATTTCGAAAACAACATTAAACGAAGCACAATTTGTTTCGAAGTCCCCTTTCAGGATGCCAACAAAATAAACATATTTTAATAATTAACAAAACATATTTCAAAGGCATCAAAGGGGAGTTAGGGAATAAGTATTACCTGGCAAAATGCAATTTCCTAAGCTTCACCTCAACTAATCGACGACCTAAATAATAACATTTTTACGTCACCACTCAATTAATTCTAAATTTCGCTAAGGATAAATGTAATACAAGTAAAAGCTAACTCACGTATACTTCCTGGTTACCGACTAAATATAATGACTTCTGGTTGTTCAACTAAATTTTTTTATTATTCTTATTATTTTATCAATTATATGATTGATTTTAAATTTCCAAGCACTTGCCCAATTTTAGGCTCAACTTCCGAAGTCATAACTCAAGTTCTTGGTACTGAAGTTTTACATATAAATATAATTTGGAAATCTTATCCTGTACTCTAAAATTCTTATTCACAACTCAACAGGATCCAAGAATCGCAAAGGGTTCAAAATCAACAAAAACATAACTATCGTTAATTCGAGTCCGACTTGCGAGTTTTGGGAGAAAATTCATAACTAATTCATTTTAGGTCCAATTGATGTGATTCAAAAATTTATTGATAGTAAACTCAAAATCTGCCACCTTACTAAAAATTATAATTTTTGAATATGAATCCTATTTTTGGTAGATTTTAAAGTCACCTCTGAAAAATGTTTTAGTTAAACATAAATTTAAGAATTTCTTCAACCATAAAACACTTTATCCCAGCAACTTTGGCTATCAAAAATATGATTTTTACCATCTCTAATTTATATTAAAATAGATCATGTTCATTAATTTCTCCACCATGTTAAGAGAAGAAAAGAAACGATGTGAATTATTAGCTTAACGCAATTGAAGAGGGCAAAGTGAACCCAACAATTTCTTCCCCAATAAAAGTGAATTAAACTAAATTTTTTTTTTGGAACGGAGAAGGAACATTAAAGATTCTTTTCCTTTAAATAATTTGAAGTGAAAGATTATAACTAGAGTTTAGGGTTTCAAAACCCTAGCCAAAGCAAACACTTGCTGAATAATTTGGGTTGTGAATGTACTCTCTTGCGGCTGTGGTTGGTTGCACCGAGACGGTGGTGGCTGGCTAGGGGTAGGGCCGAAACGGTGGTGGCCGGCCGGAGGAAACTTGACAGAAAGATCGCAATAGTGTGAAGAGGAAGAGTGAAGAGAAAAGGTGAGAAAAGGTAAACAATTTTATGCTCATAGGGAATGAGGAATGAGACTCCCTTGTGAAAACTAATACACCGATTTCAAATTCTTTTCCCCTCTTCTCCATTCCACGTTCAATAATATTATATAACCTCCCACTATTTTTATTTTATTTTTTCCTTCTTCTGTTCTTGCACGAACAGCGGCAACAACTCCATTTTTTTTTCGAAGCTAAAAGTTTTAGAATTTTAGTATGCACGACTGGGGAGTTTCGTTGGGGAAAAATTAGGGTTAGAAAATTAGGGAACTTTCCTTTTAATATGCACGTTGATATTATTATTATTATTATTATTATTATTATTATTATTATTATTATTTTAAGGTTTTAGTTAACTTTCTTTTAATATTAAACTTTCCTTTTAATTAAAAAAGAATGCACATTCTAATCGATAACCTATGAGCTCAAGCTACTAGAAAAATATAAATTAAATCATACATACATCAATATATTTAATTATATAAATTTAAATTTTCGGGATATTACATTCTCCCTCCCTTAAAAGAAGTTTCGTCCTTGAAACTTGTACCAACCTAATCAATCGAAAAGGTGAGGATACTTGGATCGCATATCATGCTCTGGTTCCCATGTTGCCTTTGATACAACATGATTCACCCACAAAAGTTTTACTACTGGAATTACCTTTCTACGATGTTGCTTTTCCCTTCTATCTAAGATCTCTATTGGACGTTCCTCGTAAGTCAAGTCTTCTCGTAGTTGTAGAGGATCGAATTTGATCACATGGGAAGGATTCGATATATATCGACACACTTACGACACATGGAACACATTATGCACCCTTGCTAGCTCTCCGGGTAACTCGAGTTGATATGCCACTTCTCCAATCCGTTCAATGATAGGATATGGACTGATATACCTTGGAGTAAGTTTACTAGCCTCGTCCAAATCTCATGACTCCTTTTGTGGGTGACACTTTTAGAAATACTTGATCTCCTACCCCAAATTCGAGTGGTCTTTGTCGTTTATCGGTGTAACTCTTCCGAGGACTATGAGTTGCTTTCATCCTAGCTTGGATTACCTTGATTTTCTGAGTTATAGCTTGAATTAACTCGGGACCGATAGTCATAGCTTCATCAATCTCTTGCCAACACAGAGGTGTTCTACACCTTTTTCCATATAAGGCTTCATAAGGGGCCATTCTTATGCTTGGCATGGTAAGTGTTGTTGTAGGAAAACTCAATTAGAGCTAATTGTTCATCCCAAGCCTTTTTGAAGTCTAAGACATAAACTCGAAGCATGTCTTCTAATGTTTGAATTGTTTGCTCTGTTTGACCATCCGATGCTGCGTGAAAGGCTGAGATGATGTTCAACCTTATCCTAAATGCGTCTTGGAGTTTCTGCCAAAATCCTACTTAGAACCTAGTATCACGAGCGAGATACTATTGATCTCGGCACCTCATGTAGTCTAACAATATCTTGTAAGTAAGCATAGGTGAGCTAGTATAAGGTCCAAGTATTCTTCATGGCTATGAAGTGTGCGAGTCTTAGTTAATCTGTTCACAATCACCCAAATGACATTGTTTCCCTATTGTGTTCTTGGTAGCCCTACCACAAAATCTATGGAAATGGAGTCCTATTTCCATTCCGGTATATCTAACAGTTGGAGAAGACTGCAGGGCATTGATGCTTGTTGTTTAACCCGTTGGCAAGTCAAACACTTGGCCACATACTTAGCTACTTCCTGTTTCATGTTACTCCACCAAAATATCTCGCTTCAAGTCCTTGTATAATTTGTTTCCACCGGGGTGTATGGAATGTAGGGTATTATGACCTTCATGAAGAATCTTCTTTTAAGTTCTTCTATTGCTTGGAACACACAGACGATTCTGAAACCTCACCGTCCTATCTTCATGAATTATAAACCTAGGTGTTTTCCCGTTGAGATCTCTACCTTTATCTTCTCCAATTGATGGTCTCGACTTTGAGCTTCTCGAATCTCCTCCGTATGGGTGGGTCAAACTTCCATAGCATATAGTATTAACTTTTAGTCTCTCACTATCACATTGATTTCCAACTTATTGAACTCTTTATGTAGTTCTAGAGGTAGTGAAAGAAGTTGATTGACGAGCTTGGTATAGCCTACGGCTTAAGGCGTTAGGTACCACATTTTCCTTTCCTGGGTGGTATTGAAAATTCACTTCGTAATCCTTAAGAAACTCCAACCATCTTCTTTGTCTAAGATTGATATCTTTTTGTGAGGGTAGGTATTTGAGGTTTTGGTGATCGATGAATATTTCAAGTATGCACACCATAGAGGTAATGCCACCAAACTTTCAAAGCAAAGACTATTCGCTGCGAGTTCCAAGTCATGTGTTGGATAGTTTTTCTCATGTGGCTTCGGTTGACACGAGGCATAAGCTATGACTCGACCTTCTTGCATTACTACACACCCTAAACAATGTTGGGATGCATCGCTGTATACGAAGAAATCTTTATTGTCTTTTGGTAAAGCTAGTATAGGTGTCGCTGTTAGTCTCTTCTTTAGCACCTCGAAAACCTCCTCATATTTGTTCGTCCATTCATAATGAACTGATTTCCTTGTTAAGTTCGTGCGAGGTATAGCTGAAGGTTAACTTAGAAACATTTTGCTTAGAAAAAGATAAACAGTTGAGTCCGAGTCTAGATTGCACTCATAAATGTAAACACTTAGAAATACGTGGAAACTCCCTAGGGCGAGAAAACCACGGACGGTGCTAATCCAAGCACCAAGTCAAATCCACTACTTTGAATCCTCAAAATACAAAGGACTCGACCCTACCGGAATTGCTCCCTTAGACAACTCCTTACAATGTTTTCCTGGACTCGAAGTTCCCTTATCCGATCTAGTACTTCCGACCGAGATAACCTTTACAATCAGCGACAATTGAGCTAAGTTAACCCTTACAGCTCGGTCAAGGGACCTTACTCGAAAGTAAGAGAAGTATGCAATCGATTACTAGACTTTACAACTCGGAAAATATTAATTACAAATTGGGAGTTGTAAATAGAAGATTGAATATGAAGACAATCACTTTTGCTCAAGTAATGTGCTTTGCAATAAAGTTCATCAATCTTCAAGTGTTGTGAAGTGGCTTCTATTTATAGATGCCCAAGCAGAGTGACCATTGTGGCTTCGTTCCGAACGAAGTCCATGACTGGCCATTGTAACGACTCTTCTAAGTCACTCAAAAAGATCTGTTGGGATGTAAACATTGTGCAACGGCTCTTGGCTCCAAAAGGTGCTCCACTCAACTAGTGATGTCCGAAAAGCAAGCTGGAAACCACCGTTGGGCCTGGCATTGGAGTTTTCCAATTTCGAAACAGACAACCCCGATACGATGTATCGAGCTATGTTCGAAGTAGATAGAGCTTGTCTACTGGTGATTGACGGCTAGAAACCGAGCTACTTTTGTATTTCAAAAATGAGTTAGCCTCGTTTGAATAAGCTACAAAGTAAACCACTTTGATTCTCAAAGTGTAAAATACTTTAGTCCAAAATTAGGCACGAGATAATAATTAAATTAAGACAATAAAGTGCATAATTATCTTTGGCCTAGAAGAGTGAAATTTTCTTAGTCTAATATTCAATATACTCAAATTCCATCGAGTCAATCCTAAGGATGATCAAGTAAAAAGAATAGAATCATTAGAGTATAACAACTTGATCTGGACAAATAATTCTCAAACAAACAAACGAGACTTAGAAAAAGTAATTAACACAATAATTCACTTTGTGTTGAATATGCAACCAGAACTCATAATAAAAGAGTTAGAGAAATTACTTGAACATGTGATAGTTTAGAGTGATGTCCGAGTGAGTCGAAACATCGAGTGTAGAAGATATACAACAATGTGTTTTCCGAGTCGGTTAGAAACAAATGAAAACTTATATGTGAGTTTCTATAACACTCAGAATCACTTGAAATCAAAACTTAGAAGAGATGAGATTTATACCGAATCTTCATGTGGTACTTAGAATAACTTAGAGTCTTTAATCTGCCCCTTTTTATGAAAAGCATTCCATACCCGAGATAAAAACTTGTTAGTGCAAAACCCGAGTATTCATTCTTACTAAGCGAGAACATCTCAAAATGAGAAGTAATGATTGATAAGTATTCCATACTTATAAAATGCATTGCGAGATAGTATCATCACTCATAACAGTTATGCGGATAACACATTGGAGCAAAGAGATGAACATATTATATCGGAGCAGAAAAACAATAAGAAGTATCTAACTTAGAAAGAAGTAACTCAGAAATAAGTATGTTCGAAAAGAAAATTCATTCATTCATTTGCTTAAAAAAGAGAGGGTGAGATCCCCATAAACACAACAACATCAAATTTCTATATTTCTCCCCTTGCATTTCATCAAAAAGAGGGAAGAGAATATCAAGTACACTTGATGTTGGAAAAAAACATTAAAAAATAGACTAAGAAGGGGGCAATTGCTGTCGGGAGGTGGAGGAACGAGCGGTGCGCCGACGCTGGTAGGCTTGAGATGAAGTTGATGATCGTGGCGCCGGCAGCACAGGGGATGTCCGGAAGTGGCTCCGTTCCGGTCGTCCGACCCGGGCCATATCATCCTCGGGCTCATCCTCCTGGAAGACGAGTAGAGGAGGTGCTTCGACTTGACAAGCGTGGATCGACCAATGTCTCCAGTGTCTTCGACCCACCGAGATCTTCATCTAAGCCGATCGATTACGGTTCGAAGGCTGCAGCACCTTGTCCCTCAAGTTGAGTGGCCTCCTCTATCTCTTTCTCCTCTTCCTCCTTCTCCACATCCTTCTCCTTGGCCTTCTCCTCCTCACGCCGAGCCGCTTCGGTTGCAGCTTCTTCTTTAACCTCGGTCGAGGGAAACTTGGCTGGACTGGAGGACTCCTCAAAAGTTTCGAACTTACTGGGTCCGAGGCAGCCTTGGATCGGCGTTCTTAGAGGAGTTGGAGTTGCTCGTGTTGCTGCTTGATAATGCCCTTCATCTCGATCGGTAGATCCCGGTGCTCCTGGATCCGAGACTAGGCTGTCTTCCGGTTGATCGGAAGGCTTTGAAGGATAGTCTTTAGAGAGTGGAGGGTGCCTCGAAGTTCTTCGGACACGAGAAGAGAGTTTGTCTACCAAAACGGCAGATAGAGCATCGGACACCTGCAGGAGATGGTTGAGAAGTGGAGGGACCATCCGATGGAGGAGGGTGTGATAGAGGAATCTAAGTCTTAGTGGGAGGGGGTGAAGGGGTTTTAACTCAAACTAGTGGACCCAAACACCACGCTTGACTTCCTAATATCCGTAGCCTAGAAACTCTTTCCTTCCTACCACTATGGCAGCCTCGAAACTGCATTTGGATCTCGGGGAGGGGAACCTTGAAGCTGTTCAAAAACAACGGTCGGAAGGACCCCGAAAGGGAATGGAGTAGATTTTTAGATTGAGCTGGCACGAAGCCATTTGCTCAAGAATAGCAGAGAAGAGGTCTACGTCATAGCCCTCTAGAATATCAAACAGAGCTTTGAGAATCTTGGAATTGGGATTCTCTTTGCTAAAGTGATAAGAAAATAAAGTTCTCATCGGAGACAGAGTAATCTCGCCTCGGTCTTCTTCCGAGTTGCCGAGAAATTTTTGCGTGACTCGGGGACCTCCTTGGCGTATTTCTCAAAGAATTCATTTGCAATCTCCGTGAAGGGGATGGGATTGCAGTTCGAAAAAGAGAAGAGACTTTGAAAATTCTATGAAGGAGAGAGAAGTTGATGTGAACAACCTTGTCTTGAATTCATGAGGTAATGACTCCCTCATGAAGGTTTGCTCTTGAAGAGACTTAGTCACCCTAAAGGGGGTGAATATTGTGATGCGAAAATTTAAACAAAGACTGGAAGATTAAATTCTAAAATTGATCGTGAAATAGTCCGAGTCTAGATTGGACTCGGAAAAGTGTTAACTTAGAAAATACGTGGAAACCCTCTTGGGGCGGAAAACCACGATCGGTGCTAATCCAAGCACCAAGTCAAATCCACTATTTTGAATCCACAAAATACGAGTACAAAGACTCAACCGAATTGCTCCCTTAGACAATTCCTTACAAGATTTTCCTAGACTTAAAGTTCCCTTATCCGATCTAGTACTTCCTAACCGAGGTAACATTTACAGATCGGGGACAATTGAGCGGAGTTAACCCTTACAGCTCAATCAAGGGACCTTACTCAAAAAGTAAGAATAAGTGTTTGTGACTGATTACAAGACCTTACAACTCATAAAGATATTAAGTACAGAGTTGGAGTTATAAGTAGAAGATTGTATGAGAATTATACAGAGAGATAGTTTCAGCAATAGGTTCAGCATCTCATCTTGTGAAGTGGCTTCTATTTATATATGACCGAGCAGATTAGCCGTTGTGACTATCTTCTTATTAGAAATCCTCTGTGACCATTGCGATGGTTTTTCTAAGTGACTCGGAAAATATCCATTGAGGTGTGAACGTTGGGCAACGGCTCTTGACTCCTTTGGATGTCCCAATCCACTCGGTGGTGTCCGAAAAGTCGGGTGGAAACCACCGTTGAGCTTGGCATTGTAGATTTCCAGTTTTGGAAATAGACAACCCGCATCACGATGTCTAGGCCTTGGTCGAAGTAGAAAAAGCCTTATCTGCTTGGTGATTTGACATCTTGAAGCCGGTTACTTTTGTAATTCAAAAGTAGGATAACCTCGTTTGAATAACCTACAAAAGTAAATCAATTTGGTTCTCAAAGTATAAAATACTTTGGTCCAAGATTAGACACGAGATAAGAATTTAATTAAGATAATTAAGTGCTTAATTATCCGAGTCCTAAAAGAGTGGAATTTTACGTGTGTAATATCCATTATGCTCAAATTCCATCCGAGTCGGTTTAGAAATAAAACAAGTCCGATAGAGAATATCGGAATAATGAAACTTGATCTTGACAAGCACAGTTCAAACGAAACATGCTTGACTTAGAAGAATGAATTAACACTGTAATTCAATCAAATTTAGATTACAAAGTCGGACTCGAGTTTATGCACGATAGAGCAAATATTTGAACATGCGAAAAGTCCGAGTGTTGTCCGAGTGACTCGGAACTACGTGTGAAAGGATAAGTAAGAGTGTGCTTTCGAGTCGATCGGAATCAAATGAAAACATATGCAATAGTTTACGTAACACTCGGAAAAGATTCTAAATCACTTAGAAAAGTTTCTAAAGCACTTAGAATGACTTGTAATCAAAACTTACAAGAGATGAAGTTTATACCTGATTCCTTGATGGTACTCAACATGATATATCTGCAAAGTCTAAGTCTTTAATCTCCCCTTTTTATGAAAGGCATTCCATACTTAGATAGAAACTTTGTTAGTGATATAGATCCGATTTTTCATTCTTTCTCAAGAAGTAAGTTTAAGAAACAGGTGCAAATACGCTTAGTGAAATAAGTGATTGGAATTAGAGCAAAGAAAATTACTAAGCAAGAAATTTAAACTCGAAATAATTGAAACTCGTAAAGTAATAAGCATGAAACTGGAACTTCATTAATATTCAAAACAAATATATACACAAAAGAGGGTGAGAGAAACTCCCCTAAACAAGACAACAAATTTCTAAATATTCTCCCCTTGCCTTTCAGCAAAAACAAAATGAGGAACAATGTATCAAGAGGATACAAATTTGTATGTCCGGACAAAAAAAAATTTTAAATAGTAGAAGAAAATTTCTAAGATGGAGCGGAGGGAGCGATCCGAGTCGAGGATGATGGACGTGCGAGTGCACCTTTGCTAATAAGATCTTGAAGATGTAGACGAATGAGGTGGGGGCAGCACTGGTATCTCCAGAATAGGCTCGGCTCCGAGTGGTCGACCCAAAACTAAGTCGTCCGAGGTTCGTCCTCCCGGAACTTGACCGAGGTAGGTACGGCTCTGCTGCCGATCGACCATGGTCGGTAGGGTCTTCGACCCACTCGGACTACTATCCGAGCCGATCACTTCGGTTGGGGTTTTAGAGCACCTTAGCCCTCGGTCGCTTCGGCTCCTGTTTCTATTTCCTTCTCCCCTTCTTCTTTCTCCTCATACGGAGCTGCCTCGACCGCGAGCTCTACTTCTTCTCCTTCTTCTTCTTCTTTTTCCCCTGCAGACGGGGATTTGGCTGGACCGAGGATTCTTCCGATGTATATGAGTTGACCAGGATCCTGAGCCGCCTTGTAGCGTCTTTCCTGAAGGAGCTCAATCATCTCCCTTTGCTCCTTGACTAGTGCTTTCATCTCAAGAAGCACGTCTTGCTACTCTTGAATTTGGGATTGAGCAGTTTTCGATTGATGGTCATAGATCGAAGAACAGTCTTGAATGACCGGAGGGTGTCCTTGAATTCGGTGGACACCGAGGAAAGCTTGTCCATGATGGCAGTGGACAAAGTAGAAGAGAGAATCTGAGAAACACCTAAGGTGGAGGCACCACCAGGTGGAGGAGGTAGAGAGAGAGGAGGTTGAGTTTGAGTCTAAGGCGGAGAAGGAGGCCTCGGTTCCGAGCTATGGACACGGACACCCAATTGGGTCTCTTGGTATCCATGCCCAAGAAGTTCTTTCTTGCCAACGACAATAGCGAGCCTCGAAACTATGTTAGGATATGAGGGAAGAGGAACTTTGAATTGCTTAAGATTAGGGTGAGAAGAGCCCCGAAAGGAAGTGGGGTGGACTTCTTGGTGCGAGTCCGAGCGAGCACTAGCTGCCATTTGCTCGACTATAGTAGGAAAGAGGTTTACTTTGTAGCCCTCAAGAATGTTGTAAAGAGCTTTAAGGTGCTTGGAGTTAGGGTTATCCTTGCTTGAATGTTGTGAGAAGAAGGTCTTCATCGTAGAAAGCACGGAAGACGAGCTTCGACTTGAGTTGAGTCACGGAGAAGTTTTACGTGACTCAGGAAACTCTTTGGCATATTTTTCGAAGAATTCATCAGTAATCTCATTGAAAGGTATGGGGTTGCTATTGAGGAAAAGAAAGAATTTAAAGAGACGGTGAAGAAGAGAGGTATTGATGCGAATTGTGACGTTTTGAACTCTAGAGGTGAGGATACCCTCGGAACTAAAGGGGTTAGAATAAAACTCGAAACAAGTTTTGGGTGTATGAACTCGCTGAAACAGAGGAAATTGTAAGCCCTGTTGATTTGATGTGAGTCAACCACGAAAACTTTGTGATCGGGAAGAATTTTTCATCCAACGTTAGATGTTGGGTGACAACGATTCTTGAGGGATTGAAGGGGCCTTGCTGGCTTTTAGTACAAGGTTTCTTGGTGGCAAAACCAAGAAAATCGGGGTGGGAACCTCTTTTCGGCATGTTCTAAGAAAAGAGAGAGAGGGAAAGAGAGAGAGAGAAATAGCTCGACGAAAGTGAGTGAAAGAAAAAAATGAGAGAGTCGAAAGAGAGAGCTGAGAGTAATAGTGCTTACTTGAGACTTCTTTTCACTTATCTATAGAGCGATGAAATCCTCTTTGAACGTAGAAAGCTTGCTCGAGTTGAAGTAAGTGAGAGAGAGAGTGTGTAAAGAGTAAAGTAGCATAATGAAGGAAAATAGATGCTAATTATAGAGAAAGAAATATCCTTCGAGTACGTTCGACCCGGCTCTTCAACGGTCGCCTCGGATCGGTGTGACTGTTCCGCTCTCCAACGGTTAAAATTCTAGTGATTGTCTCCCAACGGCTAGTTGTCCGATCGATGCGCGCGGGAGAGAGAGAGGAAAAGAGAGATTTTTAAAGAAATTTCGAAATTCTCCACCGATCTAGAGATGATTTTAGATGTTTGATGTCCATTTTTCTCAAAATGCGAGTCGACTCATTGAAGTTTCGAGTTACTCGAAACCGCGAGATAAACAATAACTCATAGCTCAATATCACTAGCTCAACTAAACTAATTGTTATTTAAAGATAGAAAGCGTATAACACATAATCATGTAATGAAAATTTCACTTAGAATAGCACATAATCATGCATTGATCATGCCAAGCTCATTCCTAATAAAGCAAAGCTGATCCTCACTAAGTGGCTTAGTAAAGATATCAGCTAAATGAAGTTTGGTAGGAATGAATTCAAGTTCAATATCACCTTTCTCATAATGGTCTCTTAGAAAATGATACCGACCTCAATGTGTTTTGTCTTTGAGTACTACACTCGGGTTCTTGGTGATGCTTGATTGCTCTTTGATTGTCACACTTGATTGGAATTGATTTGAATGTAAGTCCAATATCTTTCAAGTGTTGCTTGATCCATAATATCCGAGCACAGACATACTCTAGTTGCAATATACTCAACTTTAGCGAGTTGATAGAACTACTAAGTTTTGCTTCTTTGAGTGCCAAGATATTAGGGATTGACCCTGAACCGGCGAGGCTCTGAGGTGCTCTTTCTATCAACTTTGTACCCAACATAGTCAACATATGAGTATCCAGTGAGAGTCATTTCGAGTCGCTTGAGTACCATAGACCTAGATTCCGAGTCCCTACAAGATATCCGAATATTTTATTCACCGCAGTGAGATGTGATTCTTTTGGATTAGCTTGAAATCTTGCACACAAACATACACTAAACATTATGTCTGGCCTACTAGAAGTAAGATATAGCAAAGATCCAATCATACCTCGATAGAGTTTCTAATCTATTGCTTTACCTTTCTCGTCCGAGTCTAGTTTTATACTACTACTCATATGTGTTCGCTGCATGTTTTGCGTCTTGAAGTTTGTACTTCTTTAGCAACTCCTTAGTATACTTTGATTGATGGACATAGATTCCATCTTTGTTTTGCTTGATTTGTAGACCAAGGAAGAAATTGAGTTTTCCCATCATACTCTTTTGAAATTCTTATCTCATTAACTCGGAAAAATCTCGACATAGAATTTCATTAGTAGCTCCAAAGATTATGTCATCAACGTAGATATGAGCAATAAGAAAGTCTTTCCCCTTAGTTTTTATAAAAAGAGTCTTGTCAATCTGACCTCTTCTAAAATCATTTTCAACCAAGAAATTGCTCAATCTTTCATACCAAGCTATGGGAGCTTATTTAAGACCATAAAGAGCTTTTTGCAATTTGAAAACATGATTTAGAAATTCTGAGTTTTCAAATCTAGGAGGTTGCTCAACATAGACTTCTTCTTCAATAAAACCATTAAGAAATGCACATTTAACATCCATTTGATACAATTTGATATTCATGCTAGATGCAAATGCCAATAAAATTCTAATAGCTTCAATTCGGCAACAGGTGCAAGGTTTCCCCACAATCAATCCCTTCTTCTTGATTGTAACCTTGAGCCACAAGTCTAGCCTTATTTCTGACTACCAACCCACCTTCATGCAGTTTGTTCTTGAAAACCCATTTGGTTCCTATGATTGGGTGGTGGTCGGAAGGTCGTTTGATCAAAGTCCGGACTTGGTTTCTTTTGAATTGATTAAGTTCCTCTTACATGGCCTCTACCCATTCAGGTTCATTTAGGGCTTCTAGTGCATTTCTGGGTTCAGTTAATGAAATGAATGTAGTGAATGCACATAGATTTTGTAGAGAGGAACGAGTTCTTACCCCACTTGTTGATATCGGACAAGATGTTTTCGAGTGGGTGGCTCGAAGCATACTTGAATGCTCTACCTATTCTCCGGTTCACCGGATCTTTAGGTTGAATTAGTTGATCATTAGAAGTCTGTTCTGAGTGAGCTTGTTCATCTTATTGAACTTCAACATTCTGAGTTGGCTCTTGAGTTGTCTCATTACGAGTCGGGTTATTACGAGTCACTTCATTCCGAGTGACTTTGATTTGATTCTTGATGAGGTAATTTTCACCAAGATCATCATCACTACTTGAGCTGCAGATCCGAGAATGTTGACTAACTCGGTTTTTCCTATTCAATCTCATCAAAAACAACGTGGATGCTTTCTTCCACTTTGTTAGTTCTTTTATTGAAAATACAATATACTTTGCTATGAGATGAATAACCAAGAAAAATACCTTCACCTGACCGAGCATCAAACTTGGTCAGGTGATCCTTACCATTGTTGTGAACAAAACACTTACATCCAAAGGGTTTGAAGTATGAGATGCTGGATTTCTTCCCTTTGTAGAGCTCATATTGAGTTTTTTTCAGGATGGGTCCGATGAGGCATCTGTTCAATGTGTAGTTCTGTTGTGTTGATCGCCTCGGCCTAGAAATAGTAGGGTAGATCATGTTCAATCATCATTGTCCTTGCTATTTCCTCAAGAGTCCGGTTCTTTCTTTCCACTACTCCATTTTGTTGAGGAGTTCGTGGTGCTGAGAAGTTGTGGGAGATGTCATTCTTATCACGGAATTCTCGCAAATTCCGAGTAATCGAACACCCTTCCATGGTCGGTTCGAATTCTCTGGATCCGAGTCCGAGACTCAACTTGGGTTTTCCTACAGAGCTTGTTGAACTCTTTGAAAGCTTCATTTTTGTGCTTAAGAAAATAAACCCAGGTAAATCGTCAGTAGTCATCAACAATCACAAGCACATATGATTTACCTCCAAGACTCTTGATAAGGATTTCACCACATAAATCCATATGCAACATTTCAAGCACTTTGGATGTGGAAACAGATTATCGGAGATTTGAAAGATGATCTGATCTGTTTCCCTTTTGTGCATGCTTCACAGATTTTATCTTTCTTAAATGCACAGTTAGGCAATCCTCTAACTAAACCATGAAAAGTAAGCTTCTTAATTGTATGCATGCTAATATGACCTAATCTACGATACCAAGTCCATGAATCATCATGTACGGATGCTTTTAAGCAAGGTAAATTCTAACTTGGGTTAGAAAGAGAAATAATGTAGGTGTTACCTGATCTCTTACCCGAGAGCTTGGTCTCCTTGGTAGTATCATCGGAAATATAACGGTTGGTCCGAGTGAATCTTACCTCTTAACCTTTGTGACACGATTGAGAGATGCTAAGTAGATTGTACTTTAATCCCTTGACAAGGTATACTTGGGCTTACCAGATTGTTTCCTTTTCCAATCTTGCCTATCCCAATTATCTTGCCCTTGCTTGTCATCTCCAAATGTTACTTTGCCTCCCATGTACTCTTCTAACTCAGAAAAGAGTCTTGGATTTCCTAACATGTGACGAGAGCATCCACTTGTCCAAGTACCAATGCCCTTTTGTTCTTTTCGAGCCACCTGCAAGTCGAAACAAACTAACTCTTCTCACTTCCTCTAACGAACCCAGTAACTCCCTTTCTTGTGGTCCTTTTCGAGGAAGAAGACTCTTGGGAACCCAGATTTGAATAACTTTGGGTTTGGTCGGATTCTGAGTCTTTCTTTTAGAAAACTAAGTCTCGTGTCTCTTTCTTTTGAAACTCTTTCCTTTTATAAACAGGAGGAGAAGGTTTTCTCTTGTAAGTCTGGTGCTAGGCTCAGTCCTCCTTTTATTCTTATGAATGGGACCATGCTCAGCCTTGCTGAACTTCACGGTTCTGGAATCCTTTGTGAAAAGCTCCGAGTAGGAATGAGATTCCTCCTCTTTGTTAAAACCAAGTTCTTCTTTTCGAAGGAGACACATTGAGACCCTAAGAGCATGTCAAGGTTTTTCGACCTTGAGTAAATTTTAAAACAAGCTCTTGAGACTCATTGAGCTCTTGCTTCGGATGCTCATTTTCTCTTCGAGTGACTCGGACTCGGTCTCATTAGATTGAGCACTAGTCTTGAGTTCTCTTAAAGTAAGTCTCGGTTTTTCTAATTCATTTTTCAAAGAGATGCTCTCGAAATAACAGACTCAAGTTGTTCTCTAAACTGAGAAGAATCGGAATTGGACGTTTCTTCCAAAGTATAAATATATTTAGCTAAATCAACTTTGGAAAACTTGAGGAAGTATTCAATTACCTCCTGAGGATTTGTTTCCTCACTGTTCAAGTGATCTAAGTCTTACTCTAATTCGGCTTCTAAGTCCGAGAGTGCCATCGAGACACTTTGAATCATCTGAGTCCTCATAATCTTCTGATGAGTCTTCATCACTCCAAGTGGCCATCATAGCCTTTTTCTTCTTTCTGTCCCTCTTTCTCCTGGGACAGCCTTTGACTATATGTTCCTTACTGCCACATTCAAAACAGATCGGAGTTCTTAGTTAAAGATAACTTTGAAGGGGAAGAATGTTTACCTTTTTTATCCTTCTTGTCTTTCTTATAGAACTCTTGTCTTGGCTTCTTATCCCATCTCTTGTGCTTCATCATTCTTTTGAAGCCTCCGGCGATAAGTGCCATGGGATCCTCTTCTCGGTCGAGAAGAACTCAGATTTGCTTCTCTGTTTTACGAGGCCTTTAGTGTGATGTTCTTTTTAGTGCTGACCTCTGCATCCTCCTCTTCCAGGTGGATCTCATGGGTGAGTAGCTTCCCAATAAGTTCGTCCGGCTTCGGTGAGGACGGGTTCCGAGCCTCTTCAATGGCTGTAACATTGGGATCCCATCTTCTCTTGGGTAGACTTTTGAGTATCTTTCTGCACATTTCCTTGTGGGACATCTTTCTACCCAAAGATTTGAGATTGTTAGTAATCTCGGTGAAGCGGATGAACATCCGAGTGATGTTCTCTTTTGGCTCCATCTTGCACGGCTTGTACTTGTGAAAATATTGGCTAATCTTCGCTTGTCGACTTGGCTTGTGCCTTTATAAGTGTTGACAAGCGTGTCCCACACTTATTTGGCTGTGTCACAGGCTGACACTCGGTTATATTCTTTTGAGTTGATGGCGCACATCAAAATGTTCATTGCCTTGAAGTTCTTTCGAACTTCTTTGCTTCTTCAATAGTGTACTCAGCCTTGACTTTGGGCACGAGTCTTGTTTCATCCATCTTCATTGGAATGTAGTTGCCTACTTGTATGATGTTCCGGACATCTTCATCGTGATCCAATAGAAAACATTCCATGAGCTTCTTCCAGATATACGAAGTTAGATCCTTTGAACTTTGGTGGTCTGCTGGAAGATCTTCCTTCATCGAACTCTCTATTGTTACGAGCCATTTGATCTTTAAACCTTTGGATGGTTAAATCCTTTCCGAAAGGCTAGGCTCGATACCAATGAAGGTTTGCTCTTGGAGAGGCTTAGTCACCCTAGAGGGAAGGTGAATAAGGTGATGAGGAAATTTAAACAAAGACTAGAAGATTAAATTCCAAAGCTGACTTTGAAACAGATCTGAGTCTAGATTGGACTCGGAAAAGTGTTAATTCGTAAAATACGTGAAAACCCTCCTGGGCGGAAAACCACGGCCAGTGCTAATCTAAGCACCAAGTCAAATCCACTATTTTGAATCCACAAAATACAGTAGAAAGACTCAACCAGAATTGCTCCCTTAGAATATTCCTTACAAGATTTTCCTAGACTCAAAAGTTCCCTTATTCGATCTAGTACTTCCTAACTAAGGTAACCTTTACGATCGGGGACAACCGAGCTGAGTTAACCCTTACAGTTCAGTCAAGGGACCTTACTCGGAAAGTAAGAATAAGTGTTTGTGACTAATTACAAGACCTTACAACTCATAAAGATGTTAAGTTTAGGTTCAAACAAAACATGCTGACTTAGATGGATGAATTAACACTGTAATTCAATCAAACTTAGATTACAAAGTTAGATCCGAGTTTATGCACGTTAGAGCAAATATTTGAACATGAGAAAAGTCTGAGTGTTATCCGAGTGACTCGGAACTATGTGTGAAAGGATAAGCAAGAGTGTGCTTTACGAGTCAGTCAGAATCAAATGAAAACATATGCAATAGTTTCTATAACACTCGGAAAAGATTCTAAATCACTCAAAAAGTTTCTAAAGCACTTAGAATGACTTGTAATCAAAACTTACAAGAGATGAAGTCTGTACCTGATTCCTTGATGGTGCTCAACATGATATATCTACAAAGTCCGAGTCTTCACCTCGAGTAAGACATATTGGAGTAGAACTTGGCAACGAGTTCGGGATAGATAAACTCACTGAAGCATAAAAAGCTGTATACTTTAGTGCTCTTTATGTGTGGCAACCACGAAAATGAAGTGGTTGGAAAGAATTTGTCATCCAATGTTAGATGTTGGGTGACGAAGATTTTAGAGGGGTTAGAGGTACCCTCTTGAGGATTTTTGATGCGGGGCTTCTTGGTAACGAGACCCTAGAAAATCTTGTGGAGAACCCCTTTTAGGCATGGTGAGAATTTTTGAGAAGATGAGTGGACTCGAGAAAGAGAGAGAGAGTAAAGAGAATGAGAGCGCTCGGAATTCAAAGAGAGAGAATTCAAGTTAGCGAAAGTGGTTAGTAAGTAAGAAGGTAGTGAGTAAAGTAACGAAATGAAGGTAAAGGGGTGCTATTTATAGCGAAAGGAAATGACCTTTAGCCTTCGGTCCGACCTGAAGCTTTAACGGCCGTCTCGGACAAGTGTGACGTTTACGCTATCCAACGATTAGAATTCCAATAGCTTTCTTCCAACGGCTAGTTTTCTCTTATCAATGTGCGCAGTAGAGAGAGAGAGAGAGAGAGAGAGAGAGAGAGAGAGAGAGAAAGAAGAAAGAAAAAATATTTCTTAAATTGTCCATTTATCTAGAGATGATTTCGAAGTTTAATGTCCATTTTGCTCAATAGCTAAGTCAAACTTAGTATGGTTTCGAGCGACTCGGACCATCGGAGACCTAAAAACTTATAGCTCGGTTTCACTTGGTCAACTGAACTATTTGTTATAAAGACAAAAGAAAAACATATAACACATAATCATGTAACAAAACTTCACTTATAAAATCACATAATCATGCATTAAACATTCCAAGCTTATTCCTAATAAAGCAAAATTGATCCTCACTAAGTGGCTTAGTGAAAATATCAACTAACTAAAATTTCGTAGGAATGAATTCAAGTTCAATATCGGCTTTATCATAATGGTCTCTCGGAAAATGATACCTAACCTCAATATGCTTTGTCTTTGAGTGTTGAACTGGATTCTTAGTGATGTCGATTGCACTCTAATTGTCACACTTGATTGGGATAGATTTGAATGAGAGTCCAAGATCCTTCAAGTCCTGCTTGATCCACAGAATCTAAGCACAGCAAGCTCCAGCTCCAATGTACTCAGCTTCAGCGAGTTGATAGAGTAACTAAGTTCTATTTCTTTGATCGCCAAGATATGAAGGATTGACCTTAAAATTGGCATGTCCTCATGTGCTCTTTCTATCAACTTTGTAACCAACATAGTCAGCATCTAAGTATCCAGTGAGAGTCGGTTCCGAGTCCCTTGAAAACCATAGACCAAGATTCCGAGTCCCTACAAGATATCCGAAAATCCTCTTCACCGCAGTGAGATGTGATTCTTTCGGATTAGCTTGAAATCTTGCACACAAACATACACTAAACATTATGTCTAGCCTCACTGGATGTGAGATATAACAAAGATCCAATCATACCTCTATAGATTTTCCGATCTACGACTTTACCTTTTTTGTCCGAGTCCAGTTTCATACTGCTACTCATAGGTGTGGTTGCATGTTTCACATCTTAAAGCTTGTACTTTTTCAACAACTCCTTGGTATACTTAGATTGATAGACACAGATTCCATCTTTGTCTTGTCTGATTTGTAGACCAAGAAAGAAATTGAGCTCTCCCATTATTCCCATTTGGAACTCCTGTCTCATCAACTCGGAAAACTCTCAATAGAGATTTTCATTAGTAGCTCCAAAATAATATCATCAACATAAATCTGAGCAATAATTCCCTTGGTTTTATGAAAAGAGTTTTGTCAATCTAACCTCTTTTGAAGTCATTTTCAACTAAGAAACTGCTCAGTCTTTCGTACCAAGCTCTGGGAGCTTGTTTAAGACAATATAAAGCTTTTTGCAATTTGAAAACATGATTTGGAAATTCTTAGTTTTCAAATCCAGGGGTTGCTCAACATAGACTTGCTCTTGAATGAAACCATTCAGAAAAGCATATTTAACATCCATTTGATACAATTTAATATTCATGCTAGATGCAAATGCCAATAGGATTGTGATTGCTTCGATCATAGCAACATGTGCAAAGGTTTCCCCATAATCAATCCCTTCTTCTTGATTGTAACCTTGAGCCACAAGTCTAGCCTTATTTATGACTACCAACTCATCCTCATCCAGTTTGTTTTTGAAAACCCATTTGATTCCTATAACTGGGTGGTTAGAAGGCCGTTTGGTCGATTCCGGACTTCGTTTCTTTTAAATTGATTAAGCTTTTCTTGCATGGCCTCTACCCATTCAGGTTCATTTAGGGCCTTTAGTGCATTTCTGGGTTCCGTTAATGATATGAATTCATTGAACGCACATAAATTTTTCAAAGAAGAACCAGTTCTTACCCCACTATTCATGTAAGAAAGAATGTTCTCGAGTGGGTGGCTCGAAGCATATTTGAATGCTATACCCAAATTTGTTGGTTGAACTGGTTGATCTTCGATAGTTTGAGCTTGCTGAGTCTCCTCATTTGCTTGTCCTTCAACATTCCGAGCTGGCTCTTGAGCTGGTTCGATCCGAGTCACAATGTTCCGAGCTGCCTCATTATGAGTTTCTTTCTTCGACTCTTTCGAGCTCGGCTTCAGCAAGATCATCTTCATCTCGACCGAGTTTCAGCTCCGAGAAGGTTGACTCACTTTTTCTTCCATGATCTATCTCATCAAACACAACGTGGATACTTTCTTCCACTTTGTTATTTCTTTTGGTAAAAACACGATAAGCTTTACTTGTGAGATGAGTAACCCGTAAATATACCTTCATCCGACCTAGCATCAAACTTGGTCGAGTGATCCTTACCGTTATCGTGAACAAAGCACTTACATCCAAAGGATTTGAAGTATGAGATGTTGGTCTTCTTTCCCTTGTAAAGTTCGTAGGGAGTTTTCTTCAAGATGGGTTTGATGAGGCATCCGTTGAGTATGTAATTTGTTGTGTTAACTACTTTAGCCTGTAAATAGTAAGCTAGATCATTTTCAATCATCATCGTCCTTCCTATTTCTTCAAGAGTTAGATTCTTTCTCTCCACTACTCCATTCTCGTTGAAGAGTTCGGGTGCTGAGAAGTTGTGAGAGATATCGTTCTTGTCACGGAACTCTGCAAATTCTAAGTAGTCGAACTCCCTTCCATGGTCAATTCGAATTCTTCTAATCGAGTCCGAGACTCCATTTGAATTTTCTGCAGAGCATACTGAACTCTTTGAAAGCTTCATTCTTGTTCTTAAGAAAACAAACCCAGGTAAATCATGAAAAATCATCAACAATCACAAGTACATATGATTTACCTCCGAGGCTTTTCATAGAGATTTCACCACATAAATCCATATGAAGTAATTCAAGCACTTTAGATGTGGAAACAGTTTTGAGAGGTTTGAAGGATGATCTAATTTGTTTCCCTTTTGTGCATGCTTCACGATTTTATCTTTCTTAAATGCACAGTTAGGTAAACCCCTAACTAAGCCATGAGATGCAAGCTTTTTGATGGTGTGCATGCTAACATGACCTAGTCTACAATGCCATGTCCAAGAATCATCATGCAATAATGCTTTTAAACAAGATAGATTATGACTTGGATCGGAGAGAGGAATAGTATACGTGTTACCCGACCTCTTACCCGAGAGCTTAGTCTCTTTGGTAGATGCATCAAAAATGTAGCAATTGGTATGAGTGAACCTTACCTCTTGACCTTTGTCACACAACCGAGAGATGCTGAGCAGATTGTACTTTAATCCCTTGACAAGATACACTAGATCGACAAGGTTGTCTCCTTCGTCAATCTTGCGAATTCTAACTATCTTGCCCTTACTATCATAACCAAAAGTGACTTTGCCTACTTTAAAATCTTCTAACTTAGAAAAGAGTCTTGAATATCCCGACATGTGGGGTGATCATCCACTGTCTAAGTACCAATGACCATTCGTCCTTTTCACGAGTTACCTGCAAATCGAAATATACTAACTCTTCTCACTTTCTCTAATGAACCCAGTGACTCCCTTTACTATAGTCCTTTTCGAGGAAGAAGACTCTTGGGAATCCAAATTTGAATGACTTTGGGTTTGGTCCGATTCTGAGTCTTCTTTATAGAGAATTGAGTCTATGTCACTTTCTTTTGAAAAACTTTTCTATTGTAAAAAGGTGGAGAAGGTTTTCTCCTATAAACAGTCCGGGCTTAGTCCTCCTTTCATTTTTATGAATAGGACCATGCTCATCCTTCCCGAACTCCACAGTTCTAGAATCCTTTTTGAAAAGATTATAGTAGAAATTAGATTCCTCCTCTTCGTGAAAACCAAGTCCTTCTTTCTTGAAGGAGACACACTGAGAGCCTAAAAGCATGTCAAGCTTTTTCTGACCTTGAGTAAATTTCAAAACAAGCTCTTGAGACTCATTGAGCTTTCTTTTCAAATGCTTAATTTCTCTTCTTAGTGACTCGGACTTTGTCTCATTAGCTCTGAGTACTAGTCTTGAGTTCTTTCAAAGTTAGTCTTAGTTTCTCCAATTTATTTTTCAAACAATTACTCTCGAAGTACGAGACTCAAGTTGTTCTTTGAACCGAGAAGAATCGAATTGGACTTTTCTTCCAAAGTGTAAATATATCTAGCTAGATCTGCTTTGGAGAACTTGAAAAAGTATTACCTCCTGAGGACTTGTCTCCTCGGTGTCTAAGTTGTCGAGCATCTGACTCGGATTCAGCTTCCGAGTCCGTTAGTGCTATTAGACACTTTGAGTCATCATAATTGAAGACTCGGACTTTACTCCGCACGGTTCCGAGTACTATCAAGGGAATCAGGTATACAACTTTCTCACTTATAGAGTTTTGATTTCAAGTCGGTCTACGTACTTTAGAAACTTTTCTGAGTGATATAGTATTTCATCTAAGTGATATAGCGAGTTATTTCATGTATTTATGCATGACTCGTCCGACTCGAAAGCATATCTATACTCACTTTTGTACACTCGGTTCCGAGTCTCTCATCACTTAGAATTATCGCATGTTCAAATGACTAGTATTTGCATAACCGCACTCAGTCCGCCTTTATGTGACAAGTCTTATTCTGTTAGAGTCGGCGCTTCTAGTCCGAACCATGCTTAGTCTAGATCAAGTTTGTTTCACTCGATATTCTTTATTTAACTTGATTCTTGCTTAGACTAACTCGGATGGAATTTCAAGTTTCATGGATAGTAGACTCAGAAAACTCCATTCCTTTTCCGACTCGGATAATTAGTCACTTAATTATCTTAATTATGTTATTATCTCGTGTCTAATCTTAGACCAAAGTATTTTATACTTTGAGAACCAATTTGATTTACTTTTGTGGGTTATTCAAACGAGACTACACTTTTTAAAATACAAAAGTAACCGGCTTCAAAATGTCAAATCACCAACGAGACAAGGCTTTTTCCACCTCCGACCTAGCCCAGAAGATTGTGTCGTAGCTGTCTATTTTCAAAGCTGGAAATCTGCAAGACTAAGCTAAACGGTGGTTTCCACCTTATCTTTCAAGACACCACCAGTGGTTTTGGGACTTCCAAAGGAGACAAGAACCGTTGTCCAACGTTCATATCTCAACGGATATTTTCCGAGTGACTCGGAAAATCCTTAACAACGGTCACAAAGGACTCTCGGTCGGAAGATGGACTCAACGGCTAAGCTGCTTGGTCATCTATAAATAGAGGCCATCTCTCAAGACTTGAAGATTGCCGAATCTATTGTTAATATACATACTTGATCAAAAGTTATTGTATTCATTCTCAATCTTCTACTTACAACTCCCACTCTGTAATTCATTATATTCTGAGTTGTAAGGTCTTGTACTTAGTTACAAACTCTCTTCTTACTCTCTAAGTAAGGTCCCTTAACCGAGTCGTAAGGGTTAACTCAGCTCGGTTGTCCCTAGCTGTAAGGGTTATCTCGGCTAGGAAGTGCTAGATCGAGATAAGGGAATTTACGAGTCTACGAAAAACTTGTAAAGAGTTATCTAAGGGAACAACTCGGGGTCGGTCAGTCTACTGTATTTTGTGGACTCAAAATAGTGGATTTGACTTCGTGCTTGGATTAGCACGGTCCGTGGTTTTCCGCCCCGGGAGGGTTTCCATGTACTTTCTGTGTCTTCACTTTACGAGTACATTCTAGACTTAGACAGACTCAAAGTTTCGGTTTTATCTACTTCTTTATTCCTCACTCGCAATTCGAGTTCATACTTTTCGACCCCATCATAGACTCGGAATCTTCTTCTGTCTATCCCTTGCTCAAAAGAGTTTGATTTTCATAAAAATCTTCCACCACCCTATTCACCCCTCTAGGGTGACTTAGTCTCTCCCTTAGCAAACCTTCAATTGGTATCGAGCCTAGCCTTTCAGAAAGGATCTAACCATCCAAAGGTCTAAAGATCAAATGGCTCAAAACAAGAGAGAGTTCGATGAAGGAAGATCTTCCAGCAGACCACCAAAGTTCAAAGGATCCAACTTCGTGCACTCTGGAAGAAACTCATGGAATGTTTCCTCCTGGACCATGATGAAGATGTTTGGAACATCATACAACAAGGAAACTACATTCCCATGAAGACGGAAGAAACAAGAATCGTGCCCAAAACAAAGACCGAGTTCACAGGTGATGAAGATAAAAAGTTCGAAAAAACTTCAAGGCTATGAACATTCTTATGTACGCTATCGAGTCGAAGAATACAACCGAGTGTCTGCACTGTGACACGGCCAAAGAAGTGTGGGACACTCTGGTCAACACTTATGAAGGTACAAGCCAGGTCGGACAAGTGAAGATAAGCCAATATCTTCACAAATATGAGCTATTCAAGATGGAGCCGAAGAAAACATCACTCGGATGTTTATTCGATTTACAGAGATTACCAATAATCTCAAATCTCTGGGTCAAAAGATCTCTCACGAAGAAATATGCAGAAATATACTCGAAGCCTACCCAAGAAAAGATGGGGTCCCAAGGTGACTGCCATAGAGGAGGCTCGGAACTTATCTCTACTAAAGCCGGACGAACTCATTGGGAAACTTCTCACCCATGAGATTCACCTGGATGAGGAGGATACAAAGGTCGAGCACCAAAAAGAACATTGCAGCTGAAAGCCTCGGAAACCGAGAGAAGAAGATCTGAGTTCCTCTGACCGAGAAGAGGATCCCATGGCACTAATTGCTAGAGGCTTTAAGAGAATGATAAAGCACAAAAGATGGGACAAGAAGCCAAAAGAAGAGTTCTATAAGAAAGACAAGAAGGATAGGAAAGGTAAATACTCTTCTCCTTCAAAGTTATCTCTGACTAAGAACTATGGATGCTTTGAATATGGCAGCAAGGAACACATAGTCAAAGACTCGTCCAAAGAGAAAACGGGACGAAAGAAGAAAAAGGCTATGATGGCCATATGGAGTGACGAGGACTCGAGATGACTCAAAGTGTCTAATGGCCCTCTCGACTCGAAGCGAAGCGAGTCGGACTCGGATCAATCGAGACAATGAGGAATCTAATCCTCAAGAGGTAATTGAGTACTTTCTCAAATTCTCCAAAGTTGATTTGGCTAAGTATATTTGTACTTTGGAAGAAAAGTCCAATTCGATTCTTCTCCTTTCAAAGAACAACTTCGTCAATTTCTTCGAGAGCATTTCTTTGAAAAATGAATTGGAAAAATTGAGACTTACACTCGAGAGAACTTAAGACTAATGCTCAATCCAATGAGACTAAGTCCGAGTTACTCGAAGAGAAAATGAGCAGACTAAAGCAAAAGCTCAATGAGTCTCAAGATCTTGTTTTAAAATTTACTCGAAGGTTAGAAAAACCTTGACATGCTCTTAGGATCTCAATGTGTCTCTTTCAGAAAAGAAGGTCTTGGTTTCAACAAAGAGGAGGAATCCAATTCCTACTCGAGCTTTTCAAAAGGATTCCGGAACTATAAAGTTCGGAAAGCCGAGAATGGTCCCATTCATAAAAATGAAAGGAGGACTAAGCTCATATCAATTTACAAGAAGAAACCATCTCCTCCAGCTTTCAAAAGAAAAGTTTTTCAAAAGAAAGAGATACGGACTCGGTTCTCTACACGGAAGACTCGGAATCGGACTAAGCCCAAAGTCATTCAAATCTAGGTTCCGAAAAACCTTCTTCCTCGAAAAGGACCACAGTAAAGAGTGTTACTGGGTTCGTTAGAGGAAGTGAGAAGGGTTAGATTGTCTCTGTTTTACAGGTTACTCGGAAGAGATCAAAAGGACACTAGTATCTTGACGGTGGATGCTCACGCCACATGTCGGGAGACTCGGGACTCTTTTCCGAGTTAGAAGAGCATAAAGGAGGAAAAGTCACTTTTGGAGATGACAGCAAAGGCAAGATAATTGGGATAGGCAAGATTGAAAAGGGAAGCAATCTGCCAGCCCAATTTACCTTGTCAAAGGATCGAAGTACAATCCGCTTAGCATCTCTCAATTATGTGATAAAGGACAAGAGGTAAGATTCACTCAAACCAAATGTTACATTTCGATGACACCACCAAGGAGATCAAACTCTCGGGTAAGAGATCGGGTAACACTTACATTATTCCTCTCTCGACTCTAGTCGAACTTATCTTGTTTAAAAGCATCCCATCATGATGATTCATGGACATGGCATCGTAGATTAGGCCATGTTAGCATGCATACTATTGAGAAATTAAAAGAAAGATAGAGTTTGTGAAGCTTGCACAAGAGGGAAACAAGTCGGATCATCATTCAAATCACTGAAGACAGTTTCCACATCCAAAGTGCTTGAGCTGCTGCATATGGATTTATGTGGTGAAATCCCGATTAAGAGCCTCGGAGGTAAATCATGTGTACTTGTTATTATTGATGATTACTCACGATTTACCTGGGTGTGTTTTCTTAAGCACAAAAATGAAGCATTCAAGGAGTTTAGCAAGCTCTGCAGAAAAATCCAAGTTGAGTCTCGGACTCGGATCTAGAGAATTCGAACCAGCCATGGAAGGGAGTTCGACTACTTAGAATTCTCGGAGTTTTATGACAAGAATGGAATCTCTCACAACTTCTCAGCACCAAGAACTCCTCAACAAAATGGAGTAGTGGAGAGAAAGAACAGAACTCTTGAAGACATAGTAAGGACAATGATGATTGAGCCCAATCTACCTTACTATTTCTAGGTCGAGGCGATCAACACAGCCTAACTATACTTTGAACAGATGCCTCATCGGACCCATACTGAAGAAAACACCTTATGAGCTCTACAAAGGGAAGAAACCCAATATTTTCTATTTCAAGCCTTTTGGATGCAAATGTTTTGTTCATAACAATGATTTGCAGCTCAGTAGAGATGATGACCTTGACAAAAGCGAGCCGATCGGGAATCGGACCCAACCAACTCGGAATGAAGTCACTTAGAACGAAGTGACTCGGAATGAAATAACTCAAGAGGCAGCTCGGAATCTTGAAGAACAATCGATAAACAAGATCACTCAGAACAAGCTTCGAAGAACAAGCGATTCAGACCTACAAATCTAGTGAATCGGATAATAGGTAGAGCATTCAAGTATGCTTCTAGTCATCCACTAAAAACATATTATCCGATATGAATAGTAGGGTAAGAACTCGTTCCTCTCTTCAAAATCTGTGTGCATTCACTGCATTCATTTCATTAACCGAACCCAAAATGCACTAGAGGCCCTAAATGAACCTGAATGGGTAGAGGCCATGCAAGAGGAACTCAATCAATTTGAAAGAAACCAAGTCCGGACTCTAACCAAATGACCTTTTGACCACCCGAGTCATAGGAACCAAATGGGTTTTCAAGAACAAAGCTGGATGAAGGTGGGTTGGTAGTCGAAACAAGGCTAGACTTGTGGCTCAAGGTTACAATCGGGAAGAAGGGATTGATTGTGGGGAAACCTTTGCACTGTTGCGAATTGAAGCCATTAGAATCCTGTTGGCATTTGCATCTAGCATGAATATCAAATTCTACCAAATGGATGTTAAGTGTGCGTTTCTCAATGGTTTTATTGAAAAGGAAGTCTATGTCGAGCAACCTCCTGGATTTGAAAACTCAGAATTTCCAAATTATGTTTTCAAACTTCAAAAAGCTCTTTATGGTCTTAAGAGCTTGGTATGAAAGATTGAGCAATTTCTGGGTTCAAAATGATTTTAGAAGAGGTCGGATCGACAAGACTCTCTTTATAAGAACCAAGGGGAAAGATTTCCTTATCTTTCGGATCTATGTTGATGATATAACTTTTGGAGCTACTAATGAAACTCGTGCCGAGACTTTTCCGAGTTAATGAATCGGGAATTTCAAATGAGTATGATGGGAGAACTCAATTTCTTCCTTGGTCTATAAATCAAACAAGACAAAGATGGAATTTATGTCCATCAATCAAAGTATACCAAGGAGCTGCTGAAGAAATACAAACTCCAAGATGTAAAGCACGCAGCTACACCCATGAGCAAGCAGTATAAAACTTGACTCAATTGAGAAAGGTAAAGCAATAGATCGAAACTCTATCGAGGTATGATTGGATCTTTGCTATATCTTACTTCCAGTGAGGCCGGATATAATGTTCGGTGTATGTTTATGCGCAAGATTCCAAGCTAATCCAAAAGAATCACATCTCACTACGGTGAAGAGAATATTCGGATATCTTGCGGGGACTCGGAACTTAGGTCTATGGTACTCAAGAGACTCATAACCGACTCTCACTTGGATACTCAAATGCCGATTATCGCTGGATACAAAGTTGATAGAAAGAGCACTTCAGGAGCGTGCCAATTTCGGGTCAATCCTTAATATCCTCGGCACTCAAAGAAGTAAAACTCAGTAGCTCTATCAATTGCCGAAGCTGAGTATATTACAACTGGAGCATGTCTGTGCTCAGATTTTATGGATAAAGCAACACTTGAGAGATCTTGGAATTTCTTTCAAATAAGTTTCAATCAAGTGTGATAATCAAAGTGCAATAAGCATCACCAAAAATCCGGCTCAAGCACTCAAAAACAAAACATATTGAGGTCAGGTATCATTTTTTGAGAGACCATTCTGAGAAAGGTGATATTCAACTTGAATTCATTCCTACTAATCTTCAATTAGCTGATATTTTTACTAAGCCTCTTAGTGAAGATCGGTTTTGTTTTATTAGGAATGAGCTTGGAATGTTAAATGGATAATTATGTGCTTTCTTTGTGAAAATCTCATTACATGATTATGTGTTATGTGCTTCAAATTGTTAATAACCATGTGTTCGATTGACTTAGTGATACTAAGTCGACAGTTATTATTTATTTCTAGCTTCGAGTCATTCGGAAACTTATCCGAGTCGGACTCGGACGTTTCGAAAAATGGACATCAAATCTCCGAAATCATTTTTAGATAAGTGGAGAATTTCATAATTTATTTTCAAAATCTTTTCTCTCTCGCAAGTCGTGATCAGAAAACTAGTCGTTACAAGACAAACCGCTAGAATTCTAACCGTTGAGAAGAGAACCGTCACACCGGTTCGAGGTGATCGATGAAAGAGCCGAGTCGAACGGATATTGAAGGACGATTATTTTCCTATAAATAGCGCCTATTCTCCTTCATCTCGCTACTTTACATTTCACTTACTCTCTCTCTCTCGAAATCAAAACTTCGCGCACAAGCTCTCTTCGTCTATAGTGACTTCTGGATATTTTCAAGCTTCGTGAAGCTCATCTCAAGTAAGCTCGACTGTTCTCAACTCTTTCTTCTACTCTTTTTCTTCCACTCTCTTCGACCTATTCTCTTCTACATTTCACTTCTATCTCTTTTCTCATCCAAAATGTCGAAAAGATGTTCTCACCCCGACTTTCTTGGCTCTTCCTCAAAGAAGCCTCGCATAAAAAGCCAAGAAGGCTCCTCCAACTCAAAACCTCTCGTCACCCAGACATCTTGTGCTTGGATGATAAGTTCTTTCCAACCACAAAATTCTCGTGGTTGCCACACATCCAAACAACCGGTGTTTATCATTTTCTTTGTTTCAGCGAGTTCATATATCCCGAACTCGTATCCGAATTTTACACTCATCTCACAAGCTCCGAAGGTGTTCTAACCTCCAGGGTTCAAAATATAACTGTTCGTATAAACACTTCCCTTCTCCATCGCTTGTTCAAGGTCTCCTCTATCTTCTTGAACAAGCAACCCAATTCCTTTTACTGAGGTCGTCGATGACTTCTTTGAAAAGTACGCAAAGAGTTTCCTGAGTCATGCAAAAATTTTTACGTGACTCGGCTGAGGTTAAGCACGTCTTCGTGCTTCTTGCCGATGAGAACTTTCTTCTCTCAGCATTCTAGCAAGGAGAACCCCAACTCCAAGCATCCGAAAGCTCTTTTTGACATTCTTGAGGGCTACGAAGTAGACCTCTTTCCTTCCATCATCGAGCAAATGGCAGCTAGTACTAGCTCAACTCCAAAATAAGAAGAACACCCATCTTCCTTTCGGTGCTCTTCTCACCCTTGTCTTCAAACAATTCAAAGTTCCTCTTCCCTCGGACCCAAATGTTGTGTCCGAGGCGGACGTTGTTGTCGGCAAAAGGAACTTCAGGGTGCACGGTATCGGGAAACTCAACCTCGGTATATGGGTACACGGCTCGGAGCCGAGGCCACCTTCTCCGCCTCAAACTCGGAAAGAAGCCCCCTTTCTCTCCTTGCCCCACCTGGTGGTGCTTTCACCTCAGGTGCTTCTAAGTCTCTCTCCTTCATTTTATCCTTCGCTTTCAAGGACAAAATCAACTCCGTGTCCTTGAAATTCAAGGACATGCTCCGGTCATTCAAGATCTGTCTATCCATCGATGGCCATCAACCAAAAAACAGCCCAATCTCAAATCCGAGAGTAGCAAGACCTGCTTCTTGCAATGAAGGCCCCGGTGAAGGAGCAGAAGGAGATGATCGAGCTCCTCCAGGAGAGACGGTCCAAGACGGCTCGGGACCATGGCGACTCGGACACATCCGAAGAGTCCTCGAGCCCGGCCAAGACCTCCTCGAGATAGCGGGGAGGACGGAGAAGAAGACCAAGAAGAAGCAGACGCCGAGGAGCTCGCGGCCGAGGCAGCTCCTTCCGGGCAACGGGAGGAACAAAAAGAAGAAGAAGGAGGGACAGCTGAGGGTCTAAATGCTCCTGAAGCTCAACCTAAAGTGATCGGCTCAAACAGCGAGTCTGAGTGGGTCGGAAGACCTAGTTGCACAAGGACAAGCTGCAGCGGGTCGGACCGAACAGACCCCTCCAGCCTACCGAGCTCCAAATGGAGGAACCTCCGGATCCTCTCGTTCGGGTCAGCCACTCGAGCCGAGCCCTTGACGGCGATCCCTGTCCTCCCTCCGCCGCGATCAAGCACATCGTCAAGATCCTACCAGCGCGGCGTACCACTCGTCCTTTCTCTTCTACCCGGACAACCTCTTCTCCCTCTTAGGCACCATGCACTCGTGTCACAATTCTAAAGTCTCGCGATTCTTCTTCTTCCCGGGATCTTTTTCATTTCTTCATCTTTTACTTATCTCTTTTGTCCGGACATCAAATATGTACTACTTGTTGTATTCTTCCCATTTTTATTTTTTTTTTGCTTAAAGGCAAGGGGAGAATATAGATAGAAAAATTTGTTGTCTTGCTTAGGGGAGTTTCTCACTCTCTCTCTCTCTCTCGCATATATTTTTTCAATGAATTAATGAATTTCTTTCACTTCTTTGAGTTTAATGTTTATTGCAAGCATTTCGAGTTTCAATGAAATATGCTCTCTTGCTTAGCATCTTTGTCAACATAAATGCATTTCATTGACTATTTTTTATACTATGATACTTCAAGTATACAAAAACAGATCTATATCACTAACAAAGTTTCTTTCTAAGTATGGAATGCCTTTCATCAAAGAGGGGAGATTGAAGACTCGGACTTTACTTCACACATTTCGAGTACTATCAAGGGAATCGGGTATACGACTTTCTCACTTATAGAGTTTTGATTCCAAGTCAATCTCTATACCTTAGAAACGTTTCGAGTGATATAGTATTTCATCTAAGTGATATACCAATTATTTCATGTATTTATACATGACTCTGTCTCGACTCGGAAAGCATATCTATACTCACTTTTGTACACTCGGTTCCGAGTCTCTCATCACTTAGAATTATTGCATGTTCAAATGACTAGTATTTGACTAACCGCACTCGAGTCCGACTTTATGTTACAAGTCTTATTCTGTTAGACTTAGCACTTCTAGTCTAAACCATGCTTAGTCTAGATCAAGTTTGTTTCACTCCGATATTCTTTATTTAACTTGATTCTCGCTTAGACTAACTCGGATGGAATTTCGAGTTTCATGGATATTAGACATAGAAAACTCCATTCCTTTTCCGACTTAGATAATTAGTCACTTAATTATCTTAATTATGTTATTATCCGTGTCTAATCTTGGACCAAAGTATTTTATACTTTGAGAACCAATTTGATTTACTTTTGTAGGTTATTCAAACGAGACTACATTTTTGAAATACAAAAGTAACCGGCTTCAAAACGTCAAATCACGAGCGAGACAAGGCTTTTTCCACCTCCGACCTAGCCCCGGAAGACCGTGTCGAGGCATGTCGTTTCCAAAGCTGGAAATCTGCAAGACCAAGCTAAACGGTGGTTTCCACCTTATCTTTAAGACACCACCAGTGGTTTTGGGACTTCCAAAGGAGACAAGAACCGTTGTCCAACGTTCATATCTCAACGGATATTTTACGAGTGATTCAGAAAATCCTTAACAACGGTCACAAAGGACTCTCGGTCGAAGATGGACTCAACGGCTAAGTCTGCTTGGTCATTTATAAATAGAGGCCAACTCTCAAGACTTGAAGATTGCCGAATCTATTGTTAATATACATACTTGATCAAAAGTTATTGTATTCATTCTCAATCTTCTACTTACAACTCCCACTCTGTAATTCATTATATTCCGAGTTGTAAGGTCTTGTACTTAGTTATAAACTCTCTTCTTACTCTCTAAGTAAGGTCCCTTAACTGAGCTGTAAGGGTTAACTCAGCTCGGTTATCCCTAACTGTAAGGGTTATCTCAGCTAGGAAGTGTTAGATCGGATAAGGGAATTTCGAGTCTACGAAAAACTTATAAAGAGTTGTCTAAGGGAACAACTCGGGGTCGATCGATCTACTGTATTTTGTGGACTCAAAATAGTGGATTTGACTTCGTACTTGGATTAGCACGGTCCGTGGTTTTCTGCCCCATGAGGGTTTCCATGTACTTTTTGTGTCTTCACTTTCGAGTACATTCTAGACTCGGACGGACTCAAAGTTTCGGCTTTATCTACTTCTTTATTCCTCACTGCAATTACGAGTTTATACTTTTCGACCCCATTATAGACTCGGAATCTTCTTACTGTCTGTCCCTTGCTCAAAAGAGTTTGATTTTCATAAAAATCTTCCACCACCCTATTCACCCCCTCTAGAGTGACTTAGTCTCTCCCTGAGCAAACCTTCAATAATCATCTTCTTCTTCAGGTGTGCCATCATCGCTCCATGTGGCCATCATAGCTTTTTTTTCTTTCGGTCCTTCTTTACGAACTTCTCCGATTCTTCATTGGTGTACTCTTATTTTTCTTTAGGCATAGATCCCTTCCATCCTCATTAGGTTGTAGTTGCCTTCTTGGATGATGTTCCGGACATCTTCATCATTGTCCAACGAAAGCACTCCATCGGTTTCTTCCAAGTGCATGAAGTTTAATCCTTTGAACGTTGGTGGTCGGGTGCAAGACCTTCCTTCATCGAACTCTCCAATGTTCCGAGCCATCCGATCCTTAGACCTTTGGATTGTTAGATCCTTCTTGAAAGACTAGGCTCTAATACTAATTGAAGGTTTGCTCCTGGAGAGTTTAAGTTACCCTAGAGGAGGGGTGAATAGGGCGATGAGGAAATTTGAACAAACTTAGAAACTTTTTGCTTTGAAAAAGATAAATTGTTGAGTTTGAGTCTAGATTACACTTAAAAATGTAAACATTCAGAAATACATGGAAACCCTCCTGGGGCAGTAAACCACAGACAATGCTAATCCAAGCACCAAGTTAAATCCACTATTCTGAATCCTCAAAATACAAAGGACTCGACTCAACCGAAATTACTCCCTTAGACAATTCCTTACAATGTTTTCCTAGACTCGAAGTTCGCTTATCTGATCTAGTACTTCTTGATTGAGATAACCTTTACAATCAAGGACAACCGAGCTGAGTTAACCCTTACAGCTCAGTCAAGGGACCTTACTTAGAAAGTAATAGAAGTATGTAACCGATTACAAGACTTTACAACTCGGAAAATATTAATTACAAACTAGGAGTTGTAAATAGAAGATTGAATATGAAGACAATGACTTTTGCTCAAGTAATATGCTTTGTAATAATGTTCAGCAATCTTCAAGTCTTGTGAAGTGGCTTCTATTTATAGATGTCCAAGTAGAGTGATCGTTGTGTCTTGGTTCCGAACAAAAGTCTTTGTTGGCCATTGTAACGGCTCTTCCGAGTCACTTAGAAAAGATTCGTTGGGATGTGAATGTTGTGCAATGGCTCTTGGCTCCAAAAGGTGCCTAATCAACTCGTGATGTCTAAAAAGTAAGGAGGAAACCACCGTTGGACCTGTCAACACAGCAAACTATACACTCAACGAGATGCGTCATCGGACCCATCCTAAAGAAGACACCCTATAAGCTATACAAAGGAAAGAAACCCAACATCTCCTACTTCGGACCATCTAGATGCAAATGCTATGTGCATAACAACGGTAAGAAACATCTTACTAAGTTTGATGCTAGATCGAGATGAAGGAATATTTCTAGGTTATTCATCTCATAGTAAAGCTTATCGTGTATTGAACAAAAGGACTAACAAAGTCGAAGCAAGTATCCATGTTGTCTTTGAAGAGATTGATCTTAGGAGGATAAGTGAATCGACCTTCTCATATCTTAAACTTAACAGAGATGAAGATAACCTTGCTAAAGCTGAGCTTAAAAAGAGTCAAAATAGAAGACTCGAGGCAACTCGGAATAAGGAAATTCGGAATGAGCCAACCGAGAATGTTGTGAATCGGAATAAACAAGGTCAAGAGCTAGCTCGGAATGATGAAGAACAAGCTAATGCCAAGGCTCAACAAGAACAACCAACTGAAGATCAACCTATTCAACCAACAAACATGGTGAATCGGAGGATAGGTAGAGCTTTCAAATATGCATCTAGTCACCCACCGGAGAACATACTTTCGATATCAACAATGAGGTAAGAACTCGTTCTTGTTTGTATAATCTGTGTGCATTCTCTGCATTTATATCATTAACAGAACCTACAAATGCACTAGAGGCCCTAAATGAACCTAAATGGGTAGAGGCCATGCAAGAAGAGCTTAATCAATTTGAAAGAAACCAAGTCCGGACTTTGACCAAATGACCTTCCGACCACCCGAGTACTAGGAATCAAATGGGTTTTCAAGAACAAACTGGATGAGGAAGGGTTGGTAGTTAGAAATAAGGCTAAAGTGGTTGCTCGGGGTATAACCAAGAGGAAGGAATTGATTGTGGTGAAACCTTTGCACTTGTTACTAGGATTAAGGCAATCGGAATTCTCTTAGCATTTACATCAAGCTTTATTAAATGGATGTCAAATGTGCATTTCTCAATGGTTTTATTAAAGATTATGTTAAGAAACCCCTGATTTAAAAACTCGGAATTTCCAAATCATGTTTTCAAATTGCAAAAGGCTTTATATGTTCTTAAACAAGCTTCCGGAGCTTGGTATGAAAGACTAAGAAATTTGTTGGTTGAAAATAATTTCAAAAGAGCTCAGATTGACAAAACTCTTTTCATAAAAACCAAAGGGAATGACTTTCTTATCATTCAGATATATGTTGATGACATTATTTTTGGAGCTACTAATGAAAATATATACCAAGAGTTTTCGAATTGATGAGACAGGTGTTCCAAATAAGTATGATGGGAGAACTCAATTTCTTTTTTGGTCTACAAATCAAACAAGATAAGGATGACATTTATATCCATCAATCTAATTAGTACGGCAAGGAGGTATTGAAGAAATACAAGCTACAAGATGTGAAGCATGCAGCAACACTCGTGAGTAGCAGTTTGAAACTGGACTCGGATGAGAAAGGTAAAGCTGTAGATCGAAACTCTATAGAGGTATAATTAGATCTTTACTCTATCTCACATCTAGTAGGCTAGATATCATGTTCGAGTGTTTGCCTTTGTGCAAGATTCCAAGCTAATCTAAAAGAACACTACTACAGGAACCATTTTTAACTACGGTTAAAAACGACATTTAACGACAGCTTAACAGGCGTCGTGTATGTGGTTGTCGTTGTATGTAGCATTTTTAACTACGGTTCAACAACCGTAATAAAAGATCACCTATGACAACGGTTCTCATGTAATAACCATCGTTATAGGTGCCTATGTATTTACGTATGACGACAGCTTTATCTCGAGGAACCATCGTCATAGGTCCCGCGCAGAAAGCCAAATTGTTTCGGACATATGATGACGGTTGTAATGTAAGAACCGTCATAATAGGTCTATACTTTGTTAATAGTTTTTTGTATTTTCCGTTCCCCTGTACAAAATACACTCCAAAATACATCACAACTTACACGATAATAAACCAACAGACCTCAATTTTCCAACATAAATACAAGAATTTCCAATAATACAAGAATTTCTGTTTGTGTATTCCTTATTCAGGAAGAGAGATGTGGTATGTTTTTATGACTATATTACTTGTTTAGAGTTGTTGCAGAGGTAGCCTAGATAACATAATACATCATATTTGCGGTCCACTTTACCTCTACATGAACTCCAACACAAGCAATATAATCACAAAAACATAATACCACATCTTTCTTCCTGAAAAGGAATACGCAAAGAGCTGGACAACATAAAAATTTGATGATCTCGCCTACAAACCTATCAAGAGTGAGCTCTAAATCTACTACAAAAGGATCACTTTAGGAAAATAGATGACCCGAGAACAACATAAGTACACGAGAATAGCGAAGTGCCGCAGAAAGTGCAAAAAGTAATACAGTTCTTGGTCCTCACGAGCAATCTCTATTTGCTTTAGCATTATCCCAAAGTGGTGCTTCTCTTATGTATTTTGCTTGCTTAGAGTTCGTACAGGGGTAGAGGTGGACAACCTCACTTCTTCTTAGGGAGGTTCCTCTTCTTTTCTTTAGGGAAGTTCTTCTTCTTTTCCTTAGGGAGGTTCCTCCCTTTCTCCTTCGGTAAGTTCCTTCCGATCGAAAAAGAACGAAAGAAAGGGCCCTCTACCGATTCCCCGCTTTCCAAGGGGAGCGAGACGACGAGCCCATGCTTGAAGTGGCGCCTCCACCCGCGTCACTTGCTGATGAGTGCGAAGGAAGTTCTTTGGAACTCATTTTCTCTATGATCGAAGGAGAGAGTTAAGTCAAAAAATTATTCTTACGAACTCCCTCAATAAAGCCTCTACTCCTCTTCCCATTCAAAGAATTTTTTAGCTTCTAATTGTTTACGTATATATATATATATATATATATATATATATATATATATATATATATATATATATATATATATATATATATATATATATATATAGTTTCCTTTTGCTTCCAATTTTGATGTATTAAACATTATCATAAATTAGACATGATTTTATTTGAAATTTTACATAATGCATAAGACAAATTAATATGAATAAAATGTTGAGGTCATCCCTTTAGTTCGCTTTAACAACCCAAAACATAACTAGAACCGGAGTTCCCATAACCCTTATTGACTTGAGCAATGAGGTCGAATTCACTAGGCAAGATATAGAGTCTATATGCAGCGTGGGTCGGTACACGAATAAAGGAAAAAGGGATAAAGGATTCATCGGAGAAAAAGGTGATAAACAATCACAAAACTAATAATAATTCCCTATTGTTTATCGGTTTTTCTCCAATGAATCTTTTATCCCTTTTTCCGTTCTTCATGTACCGACCCACGTTGCATATACACTCTATGTCTTGCCTAGTGACTCCGACCTCATTGTTAAAGTCAATAAGGGTTTTGGGAACTCTGGTTCTAGTTATGTCTTGGGTTAATAAAGCAAACTAAATGTATGATCTTAACATTTCATTGATATTCATTATCATCTTTATGCATTACATAAACTTCAAAAAATCATGTACTCTAGTTTATGATCATGTATAATACAACAAATTTACACCCAAAAGGAAATCGAAAATTCAGGTAATTGGATAAATTAGTCCACCCTCAACTTCAACTCATCAAAATAAATAAATTTGATAGAAAATTTATCTTTATGACAAGTATTTGGGGAGATCCCTATATCCACATAACTCTCTAATTTTGTTTACATTTTCACATATATATTTTCGCCCTTTTCATCCTTAAACCATATATATATATATATATATATATATATATATATATATATATATATATATATATATATATATATATATATATCTTCCCCTCTATTCGTCGTGTAAGAAAATTGTTTACATATATAATAATATATATATAGTTTCTTTTTTCTTCCAATTTTGATGTATTATACATTTATCATAAACTAGACATGATTTTTTTTAAGTTTAAGTAATTCATAAGACAATAATGAAATTATGAATTAAATGTTGAGGCCACCCCTTAATTTCCTTTAGCAACCCAAGATATAAAAGGAAACGGAATTCTCTTATTGTGACTAACAACTAGGTCAGTTTTATAAGACAACACATGAAGTGTACTTTGCAACATAGGCCGATTCACAAATAAGGGTAATCCTCGACCTTCTACCTATGTTGCAAAGTACGGTTCATGTGTTGTCTTGTAAAACCGATCTCGTTGTTAATCACAATAAGAGAATTCGGATTCCTATTATATCTTGCGTCATTAAAGGAAATTAAAGGGGTGGCCTCAATATTTCATTCATATTTCATTATTATCTTATGAATTATGTAAAATTCAAAAAAAAAATCGTGGCGTCTAGTTTACGATAATGTATAATACAACAAACTTGCACCCAGAAAGGAAACCGGAAATTTTGATACCCCCAACTTCAACTCATCAAAATAAATAAATTTGATAACAAATTTATCTTTATGACAAGTATTTGGGGAGATCCCTATATCCAAATACCTTTCCAATTTTTTACATTTTCATATTTATATCCTTAAATACTTAACCACAAATTTTTCTATTTCCTCAAACTGTAAACCACAAATATTTTTATTTCTCTAAACTCTAATCATATTTAGATACCAATTTTGATTATTGGATAAATGAGTTCACTCAACATCACCTCATCAAAATAAACAAATTTGGATACAAATTTATATTTATGAGAAGGTTTTTAGGGATGACCCTATATCCAAATTATCTTTCTATTTCTCTAAAACCCTAAACAAATTTGCATGCACTCTTTTGATCTACCATCCTTACCTATCATATTTCGCTATAATTACCATAAATCCTAAACTCATTTCTCAAAATCTCAAACATTTCACGAATTTCCAACTTAATAAACCAAACAAATGTTACCCATGTTCTCAATATTCAACATTTCAACAAAGATTCAACGTTTCAACAATCTCAAATATTACCCACATTCTCAATATTCACATAATTACCACAAATACATTCAACATTTAACTATAAAACAATTTCCTAAATAACTTAAAGCAAAAATAAGAGAGGATAGAGATTCATACCTAAAACCGACAACGGCAAGGGTGGAGAGGTTTAACAGTGAGAATTTGAAGAGATCTACACTTAAAAGAAACGAGATGAAACTATAAAGAAATGAAAGATTAAGAGAGAGGAGATCTAAACAACGAGAGTAAGGAGAGGCTTACTAATTCAAGTTAACCGGTGGCGAGGAACAAATTTCAGGTCCGATGAGGAGGTTCGTGGAGGAGAGAAAAATTGTAGAAAATAATAAGACCGAGAGTTGTAAGTGGGCGTGGAAACAAGCAGATCGCATTTTTAAACCGATCTAAAAGACATATGACGATGGTTCTTACGTTAGAACCGTCGTCATATATGTTAAACAATGGCTGTTATTTACAAAAATGCCACTTGGTCAAATTTTCATGACGGTTTGTCTTTTTAACCGTCGTTAAAAATTCGTCGCTAAAAGTGGTTTTTATAGTAGTGGAATCACATCTCACCGCAATGAAGAGAATTTTTAGATATCTTATGAATCTATGGTTTTCAAAAGACTCGTAACCGACTCTCACTCGGATACTCGAATGTTGAATATGTTGGATACAAAGTTGATAGAAAGAGTACATCAGGAGCATGCCAATTTATGGGTCGAGTCTCTCATCTCCTGGCACTCAAAGAAGTAATCACTCTATCAACTGCCGAGGCTGAGTACATTACAGCTGAAGCTTGTTGTGCTCGGATTCTATAGATCAAGCAGCGCTTGAAGGATCTTGGACTATCATTCACTTCTATCCCAATCAAGTGTGACAATCAAAGTGCAATCAGCATCACTAAAGAATCCAGTTCAGCACTCAAAGACTAAGCATATTGAGGTCGGTATCATTTTCCGAGAGACCATTCTGAGAAAGGTGACATTGAACTTGAATTTATTCCTACTAAGTTTCAGTTAGTCGATATTTTTACTAAGCTTCTTAGTGAGGTCAGTTTTGTTTTATTATGAATGAATTTGGCATGATTGATGCATGGTTATGAGATTTATTGCATGATTTATTCTTTTATGATTATGTGTTATATGCTTTGAATAGATAACAAATGGATCAATTGACGTAGAGTGAAACCGAGCTATGAGTTATTAGTATTTTGAGTGTTCTTAGTCACTTAGAAAATTTACTGAGTCAAAATCATATTATGAGAAAAATGGACATTAAAATTCTAAGTTCATCTCTAGATAAATGGAGAATCTCGTACATGTTTTCGAAAACTCTTTCTTCTCTCTCTTTCTCTCGTCACACGAATAGTCGCAGAAACTAGCCGTTAAAAGAAAGTTGTTGGAAAACTAGCCATTACAAGTGCAGAGTGACAAAATGGTCCGAGAACTGTTGATTGATATTTGGGTAAGAAAGATAGTTGGAAGCCTTTTCGCTATAAGTAGCATCGCTTCACTTTCTTTTCTTCACTTTACCAACTTATTACTCGCACTCTTGCTCTCAAACTCTCACTCGCTCACTCGTATTCTCTCTCGGAATCTCAAGTGTCTTTATTCTCTATTCTCTCTCTACTCTCTTGATCACTCTCTCTAATCTCTTTTTGAAAAGCAAAAGCGATCGGTTTCTAGCAGACTTGTGTTTTTGGTTTTGAACATTTGAAGTGTTTGTATGCGGATGACAAGGATTTTGGAACCCTATACCAAGAAGGCTTCGGAATTAAGTGTGGGAAGTATAATGAGAATAGGCTAAAAAGAAACCAAGAGATCGGAATACAAGAAGATGTGGCGATTACCTATAAGGATTGGCTAGATAAATTGCCTTTTGCTTTGTGGGGACATAGAACTTCCATTAAGACCTCTACGGGAGCAAACTCATTCATTTTGTAATTTTCTTTTTTTGGCACGTTCGTTAACATCTTAAGGAAGTATCCTAAGAACTTTCCAAGGCATGCTCCTATTCAGGTTCCCAAACTAATGCTCCTCTCATGAATACATTGGTCGAACATGGCTAAGAGATGAGCTGCTCAAGAAGGAGGGTCGGCCACCAAGAAGGCCATAACCAAATCTAAGACTAAGGCCACACCAAGCAAAGTTAAAGAAGTTGCCTTAACTCCTTCAAAATTCTTTGTCGCTCGACATTTCATTTTAGACGACACATTCTTCCCTACTAGCTCCTTCTCTCGGTTGAAACACATCATAAAAATGGATGTGTACAACTATCTCTGTTTTTGTGAATATATATATCCAGCACCTCGTGTCCGAGTTCTACTCTAATATGACTGCCAACGAAGGCGTCATTACTTCGTTGTTCAGAGGTCGGACCATTCGGGTCAACCTTGCCTTACTTTACAAACTCTTCGATGTGAAGACTCTTTTTCTAAACTCCAATCTTGTTCCTTTCACTAAAATCTCCGACGAATTCTTTGATAAGTTTGCTAAATAGGTTCCTGAATTCGAAAGAATTTCTCTATGACTCGAGATGAAGTCGAAGCAAGACTTCTTTCCTTTATTCTAATGAGAACTTTCTTCTTTCATCATTCCTGTAAAGAGAACCCCAACTTAAAAGTTCTTAAGGTTCTCTATGACATTCTCGAGGGCTACGAAGTACACCTCTTTCCCTTTATTGTAAAGCAATTGGCAACTGTGCTCGCTCATTTTAAGAAATCAGCTCCTTTTCCTTCGGGGCACTTCGATCGCTTGTCTTTAAGTAGTTTTAGGTCCCTCTTCCTTCGATCCCAAAGCTTGCTTAGAACCCACTGTTTGTTTGGGCGGGAATGAGCTTTGGGGGCTAGGATACCAGAAAGTTAAGCCTGGTCTTTGGATTCATGTGTCCGAGTTACCTCCTCCTCCTTGGACTCGGACAACTTTAGAGATCCCACTTCGATTGCTGAACCTTGCGCTTCTCAACCCACTCCTTATGTTAGCTAATTGCACAAATAGCCAATAAATTTGCTTATTTGACTGAGGACTTTTAATCAACTCCGAAAATCTTCAAAACCTTCATTCCAACCTTGGTTCTCGATGCAAAAATAAGCTCGGTCTCAGCTCTAGGAGAACCAAGAACTAATTTCTAAGCTCAAGGAGATCATCAAGGAACTACACGATCAAATTATTCGTCTCCAAGAGCACAGGTCCAAAGTAGCCGAGGACTCGGAAACTACTAAAACTTCTAAGGAGCCCTCCAGCCTTGCTAAGTCACCATCAACCGAAGGCGAGGAAGCGGCTAAAGCCGAGGAAGAAATTGAAGCCGAGAAAGAAGAAGGAGAAGCCAAAAGGGAGAAGAAGAAGAAGAAAACAAAGGGGAAGAAGTTGTTCAGCTCGAGGACCAAGGCAACAAAGAACCCGAGTTGATCTCCTCTAATCACACTCGGAGTGCCTCGGAAGAGGTTGAGGACGCTAGTCATTCAAAAGCCCCTACCTCGAAACGCAGCCAACAGTTGTCTTTGAGGAAGACGAAGAAGTTGAGGACGATATGCCTTTGGTTCACGTAGTCAAGACCTCTCAACTTCCCGATGTACGAATTCTACAACCTCCTCTTTTAACTACTTCCACACAAGCATATAGGCAAGGCGCACTGCTCACTCCTCAACCTCAAAAAACATGCCCCTCCTTCTTAATCTTAATTTCTTTTACTGAAAATTCATTCTTTTATTTTGTCCAATATCTTTTTGTAATTACTTGATCTTTCCTCCCTCCTTTTTGTATTTTGCTGAAATGCAAAGGGGGAGAGAAATAGATAGAAGATTTTGGATGTTTGGTCTAGAGGAGCTTTTCCCTTTTTTTGAGTTTAGTTATTTGCTTGTCTCTTGTATATATGACTCGGCAATGAATGAAATTTATTTTGAGCATATCTCGTTTCTAAGTTACATATTTTTACTCTACTAGATCCGATACTTTATTCTTTAACATATTTTCTCTGGTTAATTTTTGTTTACTCTAATTCATATCAAGAAACATGTTCCGAGTTATTTTTTGATCTAAGCTGAACTTATCAATATCTTAAGTTCTAATTGAGATCTTCTTTTGCTCGATCAATTCATTGTAAAAACTTAACTATTTGAACCGAGAAGTTTCTATCTTAAGTATGGAATGTCTTTCATAAAAAGGGGAGATTGAAGACTCGGATATAAATCTCTATCTCTCTTGGGTTTTGATTTTAAGTCATTCTAATCCTCATAGAAATTTCTATCTAAGTTTTCATTCTGTTTCGACCCACTCGAAAGCACATTCTTGCATATCTCTCATAACCGTGCTTCGACCCACTCGGACATCACTCGGAACTATTGCATGAACAAATAATTTCTCTAACATATTTATTATGAGCACCGGCTTCATGTTTCAAGTTAAAATGAATTATAGCGTTAATTTTATGTTTTAAGTTAGTTTATCTCTGGAGAATTATTTGTTAGATCAAGTTCATATATCCCGATATTTTATTCTTTCTAACTTGATCATTAAGGACTCGACTTAAGATGGAATTTGAATCTAATGGATATTATACTCAGAAAATTCCACTCTTTTAGGCCAAAGATAATTAAGTGCTTAATTACTCTAACATGATTATTATCTCGTGCTTAATCTTGCACCAAAGTATTTTTATACTTTGAGTACCGATGTGTTTTGCTTTTGTAGATTATTCAAACAAGCCTAATATATTTTTTGAAGTACAAAAGCAACCAGTTTCTAACCGTTAAACACCGACAGACATAAAACAGCTTACTTCGGACATGGCTCAAACACCATGTCGTGGTTGTTTGTTTTCAAAATTGGAAAATCAGTAACTTTGAGTCTAACGATTGTTTCCACCTCAGCTTTTTAATCATCACCAAATGATTGGACCATATTTTGGAGTCAAGAGCCGTTGCACAATGTTCACATCCCAACAAATCTTTTTCGATCGACTTAGAATAGTCGTTACAACTACTAGTGAAGATCACAAGTCCGTAACCGCACTCAACAGTCATTCTTCCTAGGTGCTTATAAATAGAAGCCACTTTGCAAGACTTGAATATTGTTGCTGAACATATTGTTTAACACTTGCTCAATGCATTCTTACTCAATCTTCTACTTACAACTCCAACTCTATAATTCTTACTTTCCGAGTTGTAAAGAAAGTCTTGTAATCACTTACATTCTTTTTCTTACTTTCTTTGTGTGCCCTTTGACTAAGCTATAAGGGTTAACTCAGCTTAGTTATCCCCGACTGTAAGGGTTAACTCAGTCAGGAAGTAATAGATCAAATAAGGAAACTTCTAAGTTTAGGAAAAACTTATAAAGGAATTGTCTAAGAGAGCAATTCTAGTTAGAGTCAATCCTTTGTAATTGAGGATTCAGTTATTGAATTTGACTTGATGCGTGGATTAGCATTGTCTCGTGGTTTTCTACCCCTAGGAGGGTTTCTACATACTTCGTTTATCTATCTTTCTAAGTCCAATCTATACTCGGAATCGCTTCGCTCGGTTCAGTGCAAAAGAGTTTGTTTTTATTTAAAATCTTCCATAACCCTATTCACCCCCTCTATGATGAGTTAATCTCTCCAAGAGCAAACCTTCAATGTGAGAGAGAGAGAGGCTGAGAGAGAGCGGGGACGAGAGAGAAAGAGGTTGACAGAGGGGGAGAGAGAGAGAGAGAGGCAATTCCATCATACACCCGAGTGTGTGCTGCTAGATACACCCTCCGAAAAAGGTTCATCATTTTCAATAAAAGGTTCATCATTTAAAAAAAGGTTCATAAAATATACATAATAGTTCATTAAATATATATATATAAAGGTTCATTTTGTAGACTTATAATAAATCTAAAATTTACCAACTTAGATCAAATAATTTCACTTAAAAATTGATATCTTCCTAACAAATTGATATATAAAATTATACACTTGGTCATATAGTGCTAGATACACCCCTATAAAAAATATTTAAAGTTTACAAAATGTAAAAATTGAAAAATATTCACTGTGCAATAAAAAAGGTTCATTGTGCAATAAAAAGGTTCACTCAAAAATTAAAAAGGTTCATTGCGGAACATATTTGAGTATGGATGCACATATACATAAAACACATACCAATAGTTCATTAGAATAACCATATCATTTAATAAATCATAAAAAAGCATTTATATATTCTAATTTAAATGTTGGAAAAGAATTTTTGATATAAATTTGACAGGAGTGTAGTGTAGTTGTGATATAAATTTAAGAAATTGATCACTATAAACAATAATAAAATTAATTTCTTAAAATTTAAAATAAAAAGAGTTGAAATAAGATTGTTCAATTGGGTGAAAAAGTTCATATAAATATGTCAAAAATAAAATAATAATAAATTTGTGTAATTATATAATCAAACATATAATTTTTATAAATCAAAAAATAAGTAAAACCTAGAAAAAGAAAAGCAGGGGAAAAATGAATGAAGAAAAAAGGAAAACAAACGTATAAAAAATAAATGCTCGTAGCAAGCATCAAACCTGAGACATGTAACACATAAGAAGTATTTCATTCAACCCAACTACTGACTTATATGTCAAACACTTAAACAAAATATAACATTAATTATATAATAGATAGCATGGGGGTGTACACTTGAGAGGGGGTGTATAGTGTGGTAGATACACCCAATTGTACGAAAGATTTTGCGGCCGACAAGAGAGAGAGAGGGAGGAAAGAGAGAGAAAGGATGAGAGAGAAATTATCATTTTATTTCTATTAAATAACTAAAGTATAATTATACAATTAGACCATGACTTAAAGTGTAAATTTCCCTTTTGATTTTGCATATTGAGTAAGTTTTCCAAATTTAATTGGAATTTAGCCTGCGGAAAATAGGTAACATTTGTCACGAGTTCACAACCATTAAGCCAAGTCTAAGCGTGTTGGGCCAAGAGTGTTGCTCAACCAGACCCCATAATTAATGGATCAGCTAGTTAAGTCCTTCCATTAATTCTCTAAATCAATAGCAACAGTAAATCCAAAACTTTTACCTTCGACCACTTCCACCAAAGAAAAGTTCAGTTCTACACATTTCTAGTATTCTGTTTATATATATATATATATATATATATATAGGCCAAATTCTATGAACCTCCTGCCTCGTCAGTTAACCCATCTGCTTCCTGATCTCTCTCTCTCTCTTTACTATTCTTTCTCTGTCTCTTCTCCACATCCGATGTTGAGCCATCTCCCATCTGGGCAATTAAAAATAGCGCGTTGTGTTGAGGGACAGGCAAATAATGAGACATTTCAACATAAGCGAAGCCCCGCAATCTTCCTATTAGAAACACGTTGACTATTTTGTTTCTCACTTCCATGACTTTGAATCGATGATGGACTTCAACACAATCTCCTCCCACAAAATTTACTTGAAAAAGAAAAATTATTATCGTTGAACCCTTTCAAATAAAACAAAAATTATAGATTGATTTGTTTTATAGATTTGAATGGTTTTGAATGAGTACTTGTCCCAATTGAATGTTTGTTTTCTTCATTAAGTTAGAAAATAATTTCATGAGATATTAATCGGTTCTGGGAATTAGTTACGAATTTCATTTATTTTCTTTTCTCATTCTTCCTTGGCTACAATTAATCTTAATTTCCTTTTTTTTCTTTCTGAGTCGTGATAGGATCGGAATATATGTATTTACTTCTAGAGTATTTAGGTGCTCACAAATGATGATATAAAAGCCATACACGTTAAAAGTGCATTGTACAATGGAGTTTACTTATGTTAGGTGTCAAGAGGTCTAACACGCATCAAATGTGTGAAAGTATAAACTAACTTCTCAAATTTTTTTCAGTTTTATCAAAAATTTAGGCTTTTTGTGAATTTTAGATTAAAATAAATCATATTTTTAGAGTTTAACAATGTACCTATTACATAGTACACTCTAGAGAGAGAAGGAAATCTAGAGAGATGCTCGATGAATTGGAAACCTAAAGTGAAGAAACCTCTAGACCCTCTTCACCTTCTTCCTCTCCGCCGCACCCTTCACCTTGAACCTAACCTTTTACCTTACGTCTCGATCCTTCTTCCGTCTCCTCATTGCTCTGCTTATCCTTGCTTTTCTCTTTATTTAGATCTAAACTTCGTTATTACTTCTCCGAATTATGTTGCTATTTGTTGGTGGATTTATGATTTTGTACTTGCATTCGGTTCCGGGATTCCGGATATTTTTCGATTAATTCAATAAGATATGGCGATCATGGAGTCAAATCGCCCTTTTACTTCACCTTTGGTACTATTCGTTCGGAGACCCTTTTCGAGCTAGATTGTGAACTTCGACCTTCGAGCTTTCTCTTGATGATACGATCAAATTTTTGGATAAGATTGGTGTTGATGGCCCCAATATCCGGTTCTCGCTCTCAATCTTCCGGTCCACATGGCTTCATAGCAGCCAAGTTCATCTCGCTTTCGTCTCTTTCATCCCTTGTTTCACAGCTATTGGCTTACCACAAGTGAGTATAGTTCGTTTACTCATCCGAGTAAGGGGTTTTATCTCATTGCTTTTATTCATTTGACTTCACATCAGGTATGTTTCTCTTCCCCTTCTCTCTTCATCTTTTTTCGCTTTCCACCGATTGGTTGATGAGATTGATTAATTGGCTAAGCTTGATTGGCATGAAACTTATTCATTAGTTGGGTTCAGCTCTGGTTGCTCTCGTATGGGTCTTCCTATGGTCATTTTCTCTATTCTTCTTAGTAAGTTTTATTTTAAAGGTTTGTCTTTTTGTTGGATATTTGTTGTTTGGACTTGCTTTGTATTTTCTTCTAAGATTAGGATGCGTTATTGCTCTTATGGTTTTGGAAAAGGCATCTATTGGGCTTGTGGGTGCGCAGGTTGTATTCTTTCTTTTTCTTCTTAGGTTTGTCATTTTGATTTGGAATTATTCAAGGTGTTAAGAAATTGCTTTTTGAGGTTTCATTTCATTTTTCTACAGCTTTGTGGTTCTTTGTCTCAATTGCTAGTCTCGAGGTTATATCGGCAAGTTTTTTCATTCATCCTAGTTTTTTTATGAATATTTGGGTTGTTCTCTCTGTTGAGGCTCATCCAAGTTATCTGGTTTGTGTTCATTTGTTGGAAATTAGGGTCTATGTTTGTGTAGTTTTCACCGAGGATTGTTCGAGTTACATGAGGAGCAGAGTGACTTTATTGCTTGCGTGGTTTTGTCTAGTCTGCTGGAATTGTTGCTCGGGCTTTTGTTTGTTTTTGGGTAAGTGTTATAAGGTCTTATGGTGGATATAGTTAGTCTTGTATGAATCTGGGAATTTTAGTGATTTAGGTTGGGTTCTTTTGTATGCTAGGTGGATAGGTGTTCTATCAAGCAATCGGAAGGAGTTGTGATGATTTCTTTCTTATTAAGTCCTTGTACCTTACAGCTTTTATTACGGTTATGCTTAAGTTTATCAAAGTCGGTGTTGGGTTTTTCTATTTTCTTCTCCTGGTGTTTATGGGCTCTAAATTCCTTGTCCGGACCAGAATTTTTGCTATGACATTGGTCTTTTTGATTCTGTCCCTTCTCCCTTGGTTCACTTATATCCGGGTTTATTGGTGGAAATATTTGTTTATCAATACTACTTTTTTATTAACTTTTAACTAGGCAAAGTTTGTTTTCACTCTCATCTTCCCGATTTCTCTCAATGACCATAAACCTTTCCCTCATTGTGATGTTGGCATGATTCTTATTCTCTACTTGTTCTCCCCTCCTACCCTCTCATTACTATCATTGTTTTCTCTGGAATATTTTTGAACTTAATGAAATAGATCAATGCAGTGACATAATGAATCCCCTAAGCTTGAAGTTATGGCTTAGAGGAGGAGATCTAACACTTTGGGGACAACTCGTGGGTGTAGAATCTGTGTTCTACTCACTGTTATTTAATGCATTAGTTAACTTCGTGTTGGCTGATAATTGTTTGGTTGATCTCATTTGTCTGCTGGGAATTGGGATTATTAGATCCAACAAGTAAGATCGAAGACTTTGTGGAGATTTCTAAGGCTATTTGCTCAATTTTCAGCTTTTGAGATGAACTATAGCATATGGATTCCGATTGCTTTGGCTCTTACAACCTTTGTGATGTCTTTGCATAGAAATAATCATGATTTGAAATGGGTAAGTTTTTATAATTTAAGGCATTGGCGGGTAAGGCCCGATTCATTCTTCTTGACTCTTCATGATAGGATTTTTGGTACACTTACTCACTTTGGTGGTAAATACCTTAAGGCTACCCCATTCCGGGTCAGGCAACCGAGAAGGTATTGTCCGCCAAGTGAGTTCATAGTCGATGATAAGTACCTTAGAATTTGTGAGACTATCTCTTTATTGAATTTTTCTATTAAGGAAACAATAAATGTTGATTTGAATGGGGATGTAAAATTTGGATGGCTATTCTCTCGAGATACATATGAGCTATTTTTTACATTATATTATCTCGTTTGAGATACTTATGTGTATTGTTTTTGTGGAATAAGGTTCGGCAAGGACTGTGTGCAACAAAAGAATTCAAAGGAGCAATTTTCCATGGTGTCTCAATAACGATTACGATTGTAATTGTGTCTCGTATTCTATTTTCTACAATGTATTTTTGGGCGAGGGACCTTCGGGCTGGCTCGAATGTCCCAAGGCTCCTATATCGACCACCCCGAAAAGGGTCTGCTCACTGCTCTGCAGTTTGTTATCTGCTACTAATTTTTTTGTGATTTGGAACATTTGTAGACGGGAAGTTGCAAAAACCACGTTTAGTAATTGTTACTTGTTCTTCTAGTGGATTTTCTTATTATCCCAATATGGTTCAATATTGGGAATTTTAAGTTGAGAATATGAAAATAATTGCTTGGAATGTATAACGAGCCAAAAAACATCAAGTCAAACAGGAAATTATTTTACTCGAACAAGAAAGTTAGGCCGGATATCATATTTATGATCGAACCCATGACCAACTTGGTGAATACTCGGAAAATATTTTCTAGCCTAGGTTTTGATCATTTTGACTTTGTCTTGCCGGTTAATCATTATAGAGGGATGTGGGTTTTATGGAATGCATCTAAGGTAACGGTAAATGTGCTGGTCAAAGATCAGCGATTTATTCATCTTCATGTATTGGACAAAAAATATCAAAAGGAGTGCATCATTTCAAGAGTTTATGTGTGAGACCCCGAAATTTCGGTGCTTGCCTGGTAGTGAATTATTAGAATTTTTCCGAGTCGAATTAGAAACCCGAGAACCGAAACCGAGCATGGGCTAGCTAAATTGGGCCTTGAGAAGTTGAAGTTGGGCCCAATTAAAAGAAAAAGAAAGGAAAATGGGAAAGGGATGGTCGGCAATTTAGGAGGAGTTGGCAATTGATGAGAGCAAAAGAGTTAAGGGTCCAATTGGAATTAGGCAAGCAGCCCATTATGTGTAATTAAGAGAAGAGGAGAGAGAAGGGGCTGAGACATTAGAAGAGGAACGAAGAAGCGTAAGCGTACGGGGAAAGAAGCAGAGGAGGGGAAAGCGAGAGAAGGAGCCGGGAAACGAGAGGGAGCGAGACCGAGCGAGAGAAAGAGAAAGCGCGAGAGCCGCCCGAACGGCGAGGACGCCACCGCCGGTGAGCGAAGGGAGGCTCGGGCTCGGGAGGCCGAGCAGAGCGGAAGAATAAAGGGGAACGAAAGAAAGAAGAAGCAGAGCAGAGACGAAGTAGAAACGGAACAAAGCGGGAGCGGGAGCGGGAGCAAGAGGAACGCCGGAAACCGGCTGCCGGCGGGCACGGCGAGCCCGAGGACGAGCAGCGGACGAAGGAGAAAGGAAAGAAGAAGCAGAGCAGAGACAGAAGCAAGGGCAGAGCAGAGAGGGAAGCGAGAGGGACGAAGAACCAAAAGCGAGAGATAGGCGTAAGAGAAAGCAAAACCAAAACCGAAACCCAATTCGAAACCTCCCAAAACCGAATTCTTAGAACCTCTAAGAATTTAAGGTGAGTAGTCTGAATTCATCCTCTAGATTAAAATGAATTAGGTGGATTGAACTTGAATTTGATTCATGAAATTGGAAACCCTAAGTTAGTTGAAGAAGCTAGAGGCCTAAATTCACGAAACTAAGCAACTCACGAATTGAAAAGCATGTTGCAATTTATGCCTAGTTCATGAATTTAATGATATTTGAGCATTGTTGAGCATGATTATTGAGCTGTGTGATTGAGAATTTAGTGAAGTTAGCTTGAACCGAATTATTGAGAAAAATCGGAAATTGAATTTCATGATTTATGTGCAGATTTTTATGAATTAAGCATGCTGTCTGAATTGTTGCGAAGTCATGTGTAGCTCAAATTTCCTGAAATTTTTACTGCAGCTTCCTGATGATTTATGAGAATTTCCTGTAAAATTTCGTATGCATTGGATGAGTAGATTGGGAGATATGCAATATTAAGTGAAAATGTCCTGTTTTGGGCTAAATCGTATCTAAGTGAGTAACTGAATCAAGAACTGAAATTTAAGAAGCTTTGTGGCTAGATTAAAAGATATTTATTGATTAAGAAGAGTTATAGAACCATAAACCACTTATACACGATAACACGCGATCATGAAAACGATGAATTCATGGATAGAGATCCTAGTTGGCATGTTTATGTGCTTATGTGCTTATCTTGAACTATATCAATGATAAATGACATAAGCATGCGTATGTGATATGAATGGATTGTGTTGGAGTCGGAACTTGCTTATGTGAATTGCTTGTTTTGAAGAAGTTACGCATGAACGCATTGAGCATGAATTATATGAATTAAGTATATCTTATGTATAAGTAATAAGAAGATAAGAACCTTAAAGAACTAAAGAAGGGAGAAAGGATTGTGTTATTGATCTAAGACCCCACGAATTAAAGAACCCTCTCGAAGCTATGGCCATAGAAGTGTCTCATCAACCCGAAGCCACGAATTATTTTGCTTCTACGAATTATTGACGATATGCGTCCTTCGGGGAAGGGAGGCTACCTCGAGGCCACGAATTATTTTGCCTCGAGGCCACGAATTATTCGCCTCCGTGAACCGAGCCCACGAATTATTTTGGCTCCAAGAACTGGGTCTTTAGAGCGGAACATAAATCTTCTTTCCATTCGAACTAAGAAAACTTAAAAGAAGTATGATATGAACAAACGAATGATCGTGCATACCAAGAATCGATGATTTATGAAATGCATGATTGAACTCAAGAAAAAGAATAAGAAGAAGATCGAATCCTGTCTTCATAAGAAATGAATGCAATAAGAAGCAAGATATGAATTACGTGACGAATGACTTACTTGATGAATGATTTACGTGACGAATGATTTGCTCGATGAATGATTATATGATGTCCTTGCGTAGAATGACGAATGAAGCATGTTTGATTGAATTCATGAATAAATGACGTCATTATGTTTCTCAGCAAGTTGGTAAGTTTAGAATCTCGCATGTCTTAAGCATGTATGATCCGAATCGCATGTTATGAATGAGTTGTGAACTTACGTGTGTTTGTTAATGAATTAATGTGCAAAGTGAAACCCGGGTTGGGTTTGGATTATTCACTCGGGCTAGTGAGCTCATGACATCACCAACATTTCAGAGTGCGAAGTTAAGACTCCCTGGAGTTGCTTTTGGCTTTTAGAGGAAGCGAACCATCGGATAGGACTTCTCCGGACTTCTCTCGTACTTTATGTTTTTCATGCTTGTAAAGACTATCGTATGTGAGCTTAAGTTTGATTATGAATGTAAAAGCCCTATGTGAATACTCCGAGCGTGTGGCTCGTTGAGTTGTGTTGTGTTTCTCCGAGCGTGTGGCTCGTTGAGTTTTAGATTGTGTTTCGTGCGGGTTTAAGGCTTTAAGCCTATGAGTTTAGCCGGCTTACGGAGGAAACTCGCTGAAATTTCCGTAAAACCCTTCGAAAACCTAGAATCACGCTTCCGCCAATCTAAGAAAGGGTTAGTAACCCCAAGTTGAGACCCTAAGCAGCCTTAGGGGTTTCTCTCGGGAACCCCGGCATGTAATACTCCTAGGGTGGGTCTAGGGGTGTTACATTATGGTCCAAGCACAGGCTATTGATAAGAATGTCTTCCGGAGCCACTTTTTGGATCTAAATAGCCTTATTAACTTACCATGGTGTATTCTAGGGGACTTTAATGAAATAGAAAGTTTTAACGAAAAAATAGGAGGTCAAAAACCTTCACCGATTAACTTCCAAAGAATAAGAAATTTTGTTCGATCTATTCAGGGAAAATTCATCCCTTCGGTAGGTAGGGTTTTCACTTAGAAAAATTCCTTAAAGGTCAACTTATCTACGAGAGACTTGATAGAGCAATTGCTAGAAGAGACTGGTTAGACGTTTACCCTAATTGCTCTGTCTCACATGGACCCTTTTCCTACTCGACCATTGTTATAGTTATCTTAATACGGACCTCGATACCCTTTAGAATAAGAGGAATTTTAGATTTCAAAATAATTGGTCTAGGTTTGATGCGATTAACAAGATTATTAAGGACCAATGGAACACTACTCCCGGGGGTACTAATATGTATAAACTTATCAATAAATTAAAGAGCAGTAAAATTAAGCTCAAAAGATGGGCTAAGAACTCTTGCAATAATTACCTTCAACAGATTGAGAAAAATTCCGCACGATTGCGAAAAGTCAAAGATAGATTGATTGCTAACCCTTGTAGCTTTAGACTACTACATTGGCATTCAAGACTTATTAAGCAAAGAGAGAGGCTTTTCCTGTTTAACCAAAACTATTGGGGAAATTCTATAAGAAGGAATGGCTAACCAAAGGTGACCGTAACTCTAAATTCTTTCATAGATGTCGTGCATTTAGGAAGCAAAGAACGAATATTTCTCGAATCAAGGATGATTCGAGAGTGTGGATTAATGACGAAGCATTATCAAACAAAAATTCCTAGCCAATTTTATTTCTAGATTTAACACGCAACAACAAAGTGCATGCCAATTAAATCTCAATTTAAGACCACTTATCTCGGAAGCTGACAATGCTCACCTTCTAGCTCCGGTTACACCGGATGAAATTAAAACTGCAGTCTTTCAAATGAATCCAGGTAAAGCCCCAGGGCCGGATGGCTTTGGAGCAAGTTTCTTCCAAGCAACATTGGAACACGGTTGGCAACGAGGTCATTCTTAGCGTTATGGATTTCTTTAAATATGGTAAATTAATCGGAGAAATTAATCACACCTTTATTGCTCTCATACCAAAAGTAACTAATCCTTCGACAACGTCACATTTCGAGCCAATAAGCTTGTGCAATAGTTTGTACAAAATTATCTCCAAAATTATTGTTAACGAGCTTCGACCAATTCGACAAGAATTATTAGCCCTTACCGGAGCGCCTTTGTACCAGATAGAGATATTCATGATAATATTCTTTTGGCACATGAAATAGTCAATAAGTTTGGTAATATGAAAGGAAAACAAGCATACATCGGCCTCAAATTAGATATGGAAAAGGCATACGATAGACTTGAGTGGGATTTTATTTTAACTTATCTAAAGGAAGTTGGCTTTCATGATAAATGGATTAGTTGGATCGGAGAATGTATTTCTATTATTACTTATTCCCTACTTATTAATGATGAGTCATATGGTTTTTTAGGCCATCTAGAGGTCTTAGACAGGGAGATACATTCTCTCCGAATCTCTTTATTATTTGTATGGATATGCTTGCTGCCGGACTACAATTTGAAGTGATGCAGCCAAAATCTGGTATTGGAATTAAGATTGCGCCTAGAGCGCAAAAAATACCGTGTCTACTATTTGTCGACGATAGTTTGCTTTTACTGCAAGTCCAATAATGAGACGTGTTTTAAACTTAGCAATCTGCTGAATGAATTCTCCAAATTCTCGAGTCAACTAGTTAATTTCCATAAAACAGCGATTATGTTCTCAAAGAATGCGACTTCTACCGATAGAAACTCGGTTTCCTCCATTTTCAACATTTCGCATAAAGATTCATTCGAAAAGTATCTAGGATGTCCGGTATTTAAGGGCAGGACAAACAATACTACCTTTGCCGATATCTCGACAAAAGCGAGATAACAAACTACGGAATTGGAAAGCTAATTCGCTTTCAAAAGCGGGAAGGGTGGTTCTAATTCAATCAAATTTGGAATCTCTTCCCGCACATACGATGCAATGTTTTAAATTGCCAAAAAGCACTTCGATTCATTGGATAAAATTAACAGAGACTTTTTCTGGAGTAAAGCAAAGGATATTAAGGGTCTCGCTCTTGTTTCTTGGGACAAAATATGCATGCCAAAAATATGGGGGTCCGGGTCTTAGGAAAACGAAGCGATTAATCAAGCATTTCTCTGCAAACTAATATGGAAATATCTGCATGAACCGAACAATTTTTGGGTCCAGATCATGCGTTCTAAATACCCTTTAGATGATGATTTTTCCAGAGAAAACCTAAACCTACGGACTCTTGGGCATGGAAGTGTCTTCGAAAGAGAGGAACCTCTTCAAAAGAGGGCTAAAATGGGAAATTGGTAATGGAAAGGCTACGAAATTTTGGCATGATAATTGGTGTGGACAAGCATCTTTGCTCCAATATTATGATAATACTAGGAACGATATCCCAAGCACTTGATGCTAATGTATCACACCTGAAAAAGAATGGAACATACAATTTCTTTCTACGTTTCTTCCAATGGACATCTGTAGGGAAATCAAAAGTATCCCCATTCCATATCATGATTTGGACGATAAAGTGTGCTTGGAGACTATCAAGTTCAGGAAAATTCACGACAAAATCCGCTACTTGGAATGCACATAATTTAGGGGTCGAAATCATGTTTAGGAAGCTAGTTGGATATGGAAGCTGGACGTTTTTCCGAAAATTAAGCTTTTCTTGTGGCAACTCCATCATAATTCCATAGCTACACGTGACACACTTTCAAGAAGAGGGATTAGTGTGAATAACCAATGTCCGATATGCCATCATAGTGAGGAATCGATTGACCATCTCTTTGCTAGATGCCCAATTGTTAAAGGCACTTGGGAAAAAGCTTATCTCCATAAGTGGCTTGACATTAACATCGGGCAACTCAGGCTGGCTGTCAATATCTCGATATTTTTCATAAATTCAGGACTATCAACAAACCAACTCAAGTAGTTAGGGTGGTGTATTTAATATGGAGCATATGGAAAAGCAGAAATGATATTGTATTTAATAATGGAAGGTATAATTCGCTTCGACAATAATCAAAGCTAAAAGAGCATGGGCGGAATGGCGAGCAAGAGGAAAATTTGATGGAATGTATAATCCAGTTCCTTTACATCATTCATCAACTACTCCTACCACCTCAATTCAACACATCGGATGGGAGAAACCGCCAAGGGGGTTCATCAAAATCAACTTTGATGGATTAAAATCTACTACGACTGCAACAGGACGATTTATCATTAGAAGTTAGGACGGAAGATTTATCTAAGCAAGAGTATCAAACCTGGGACGGCCTCAATACTCATCGCTGAAGCCACCGTAATGAGGAACGGAGTACGAGCAGCCATTCAAGCAGGTTTTCGTTCCATTGTTATCGAAGGAGATAACCGAATGGTTATGAAGGCTTTATGTCGAGAATGCCAACCTCCAAGAGAGACTCGGACTCTTATCCAGGATACTCACAAGTATCTTAGGAACTCGTTGCAATGTAATTATCAAACATCACTATCGACAAGGTAATAGGGTCATGCGGATTGGTTAGCAAAACTAGGTCTTTGTATCTCCCATTCTATGCATTGGGATTCTCTTCCTTATTCTTCCTCGTTCCTCTCCATTCTTACGGAGGATAATTTGGGTAGAACCCTTGAGAGAAGGGCTACCTAAAAATTACTGTATTTACCCATTTACCCAAAAAAAAAATGTACCTATGACATGGTGACATGGCTAATGAAGTTATCAAAAATTTGAAAGTTACATGTTTATTATTGTATCCTTATTTTTTCGATTGTAATTGTTTCAGTTGACTTTTCTATTTTTGACTCTTTATATATGGTATTTTATTTTAATTGTTTACAATACGACTTCTTTTTATGATCTTTTTAATAAAAATTTAAATTTTATCCTTTAAATTATATCGTAGGATTGAGTTCGAACTATATTTTATTATAAATTTATAAATTCGAACTTATTATATAAGTATTGAGGTTTGAAGGTGAAGCAAGAAATTAGATTACAAGTTTGACCAGTTTTTCGTTTGCCTTTGATGTCCATATAGTAATTACGGCGTTTGGAATCGAAGTGGCTTATGTGTCGATATTTGGAGCAAGATCAACATATTTGCAATAGGATGTCATACAGGGAGCCGTTCCCACAACTACATACTCCATATTTCTATGCTTGATAGATATCTATTATTTTAATTAATTTTTTTATTTAAAAATATACTTTTTTTCTTAATAGATATTAACTAATTTCTTTCATTTTTCATTATATCTATCGTTCTACAATTTTAATAACATATTCATAAATATTTTATCAATTTTATCCTTATTAATTACTTTTTTTTTAATTTCGTGATCGAAGGGGAGCCCAATGTAAGCTTTGTATTCATGTCGAGACCGTACGTAAGGCGCGATAGGGGAAAAGGAAGAGTACGACCATGGCCGATTAATCGGACACTCAGCGAGTCATTTCAAGACGATCTTACAAACATGGAGGACAATCACTCGTGAGCGGAGTGACCAAATCAATGAAACAGGAACTACACCAAATCAGGTGGGGAAGGGTTTGTTACTCCGGAAATTAGGGGAACGCAAATGAACGGATCCGAAGGCCCAAAGCAAACCTCGAAGTCATGGGCGGATGAAAGTGAAGCGGACCCATTGATCAATCCAGGTAAATCTTATGTTGCAGTAGTTAGTGGGGATAAAGGGGAGGATCTGGAATTCATACCATGTAAAGTTAGTAATGAAATTCGAATTGCGAAAATAGAACACGCTGATGTTCAATTTGAGATTGAGTTTTGGCGAGTATTCCGTTATTTGTTGTGTTATAGGAGCCAACCCCACCCCTCCCCTTTGTAATGGAGAGATTATTCAAAAGAGTGTGGAGTTAGTTGGATCTAAAAAGAGTAGTAGGAATCTAAAATGGTATATACATGGTAAGATTTGATAGTAGGGAGCAACAACGACAGGCTTGTAAGGGGCTACTATTCTTTGACATGAAGTCGGTAGTAGTCAAACCTTGGACACTCGATCTTATAATGGATAGGAAGAACATCCAGAACTTGCCAATCTGGATTCAATTCTCTAACCTTGATGCCAAATACTGGAGTGTTGTCACCTCGAGCAAAATAGGGAGCTTAGTAAGCAAACCATTAAAGATGGATAAGACAACCGAGAAAGAAGGATAAAATGAGTTTTGCTAGGATATTGGTTGAAGTCCAACTTGATAACCCATTCCCAAATACGAGTGGATTTTGTTAATGAAAAAGGAGTACTAATGCAGCAAGTAGTGGAGTATGTGTGGAAACCCACAAGATGTGGCCATTGTAAATATTTTGGACATGAAGAGAATGAATGCAAGAGGAGAAAGATCACCAAAGAATGGAGGCCTATCCAAAATGAGCTCGAGGTAGAATAGCCAAGCATAGTCAATCGAGGAGGGTTTTATAGTGGTGAAAGATAAGAGAAACTAAGAACCAGAATCGCACTGCAGCAACTCGAGTTCCTATAACAAATTCCTTTATTGCCTTGGAGAATGAAGATATGGTTATAGAATAGGTTGATGTGGATCATGTGGGAGAGCCACCTACAAAACATGGATATTATTGTCACTTAGAACGTGCGAGGGTTGAATGGCCCTAATAAATAGGCATACTTGAAGAAGTTTGTTCAAAAATAAAGTGGGTTTGTCAGCCATGTTAGAGATCAAAATAAGGGACAAGAACTTTGAGCAAGTATATAGCCGACTTTTTGTTGGTTGGGGCAGTTTAATCAACAATTATCACCACCCTAGGGGAGAATTTGGGTGGTTTGGATAACTCGTCATTTCATGGTAGAAGTAAAGGATAGTAGTGACCAACTAGTGCACTCTGCAGGATTAAGAAAGGGGGCCAGCCTGATTTCTACATGACCTTTATCAATGGCATGAACAAAGAGGAAGAAAGAACTCCCCAAGTAGATACCAAAAAGTGTCGTTCCTTATCTCTTTTAATTCCGTATTTTATTATGTTGGCTCGATAATGAAATCCCGAGTCCTTTTTGAGGATTTGGATCACGGACTGTGTTTGATTGGTGTGATGAAAGCTAGTAAGCCACAAAGAATCCCCTAACACCACGTAAATAGCCTTTTGCCTTGGGTCGATCCAAAAATCCCTTTTTTTTCTTTCGGAAGATCCAAGACCAGGCCAAGCCTCTAAAGACAATTGATTCCAGTGTTGTGTACCGAGAAATTCTAGTTTTAAAATTCCGCATTTCATTTTTTTCCAATCGGACACGGAGCTCAAGACCTCTAAGACAACATTAGACGCCGCATTTCATGATCACCGAGTATCAAAGTGTTACGTTTAAGCTCCAAGACAGTCCACCGAAGGCTAGGAGCTTCCCCTCAAAACGGCGTCGCATGGTCGGCCCCACCTACCTAGACTTTTAAGTGGAATGCAACGTTTTGGCCAGGAGACTCTCTTGGTAGCACGCTAGGGCACGAAACCCTCGGCATGCCCGGGTGGTCGGCGTACCCCACTAGTATCCTATCCAGCTTTATCTCCTCTTATCCAATTCAATCTTAGGATTTTCCGGCTCGGTTTTTCTCGCTGTTTTGAACTCGCAGGCCAAGAGCAACCGTAGGTCATTTGTGACCTAGGTCTCTCCTTATAAATAGAGAGCCTTTACTCTCATTTCGTACATGACTTTCTCCTATACATTATGCTACGTAAAGCTAACCAAAGCATTAATACCTCAATGTTACTCGCTGAGAAGTAAACTCGAACACTCCTCTTGTCCAAAGACCGACGCTAAATTTTTGCAAAGAGCTAATGAATATTCAATTATTTTAATCTCTCGGGCATTCATTCAGCTGATCTTTTCCAACTTCATATAAACTCACCTTTTCAAAATTCACTCAAAACCTCATTTTCTTCGATTCACCATTGTTGCATCAAGAAATCTAGTGCGAGAGATCCAGATTAGTAGGTGAGACAACCCGAGGGCAAAGATTCGGCCTTCAAATGGTTATTTGTTTTACGTTTTATTTATCGCTTTCGTAATATGGATCGAGTTGTATCGCTTTTATTTTTCTCCCGACCGATGGAATTTCTTTCATTCCTCACTTTTCTTTTCTTTACGACTTTTTACTTTCTTTATCGTTTTCTTTATTTCTGCTTTTATCGCTTTCCTTAACTATGTTTGGTTGCTTTAATTTTGCTTAGTATGTTGTTGTGTGCTTGAGTTTTTCCGCACATTATTTTAACACACTACTTAAACTAGCAATGGCCATCTACTGGACGGGCGGAACGGAAGGGTTTCCCTATGTCTCGTACCCTCGCCCTCGAATCCGATTCTCAATTCTAAGACCGATGGAGTCACTTTTAACCCTTTTCGGTCTTAGTTTTCTCATACTAAGACCGGAAGAGCAAGTTTTTACCTTTTGTTTTTGTTAGTTTTTCTTCTCTAAAACCGACTAGCGACTCCTCTTTTGATTTATTTCTATTAAAAATGCATCTCGATTATTTTATGATTACAGGGTAAAAAAAAAAAAGAGATTTGGATCCGCCAACCAGGCCGAGGTCGAGGCTAACTATCTCGGCCATGGCCCCTAGCGAGTGCCCTTGACCATCGAGTGCATGATCGGTAGTCGAGGCTTGGGTCCGCACCAGTGTCTTCACACCGGCCTGGCCTTAAAGCCTCACGAAAAACCCTAATCCCAGATTTTTTATTCTTCAATTAAGGAAATAATATCATCAGAATTCTAAAAATGACGTACAAAATAAAATAATTAATAAAATGTCGATCATTTAATTCAACATATCTTTAACTTGATTTAATAAAATTCAAAACTCCAAACAAGAGATCAATCCTCACAATCAAAATTATTTTCTAACTATCCCTCTCTCCCCTTTGAAAACCTCTTCTTTCAAAAAAAAAAAAAAAAACCCTTACGCCAAAAGGCACATGGTGTAACAACCCATCCCTAAGAAAATAATTAACTTTAAGTACATTAAAAATTAGCATGAGCGCGTGCATTTCAAATTTTCAAATATTTTCATATATACACATATCTATATATATATATATATATATATATATATATATATATATATATATATATATATATATATATATATATATATATGTCAATGTTGTTTAAAATGCGAGGAACCGGATGGGGACAAACGACGACGCACGAGCATACTCTATAAATTTCAATGACTCGGAAGATAATTAACATTATTATATAGCTAATTTATTTTGCGTTCTAAAAATCCTTAAACAAATAAAATTAATATTATTTTTATAAACTTAATATTACTAAAAAATAAAATTCTTAGATTAAGATAAGCTTAAAATGAAAAAGATGTTAATAAGCATCAAGAGTTTAAATTAGACATGCATAAGGAAAATAATGAGGATAAGTCAGCTAGATTAAGATAGCTTGCTAAGGAATTGGGCCGGAGATTGAAGTAGCTGGTTGGCCCAGTGGGAGAGGAAGCAAAAGGAGGAGTATAAAAGCTAATGTGACCTAAAGCTATCACATTCCTAAACCTAAATACTAATAAACTCACAAACCCCTTTCTCTCTCTCCAGCCAGCTGAACGCCCGCCTCTGCCTTCTTCCCATCTCCACCGCCACCGCTGAAACCCCGCTCCGGCCACCCCTAGTTCAACGTCACCACCATCAGTACCACCGATCACCACCAGCACCACCACCATCATCTTCACCGATCTCCTCATCAAACACCTAAAAACCCATCCTTTCCTTCGGTTGCCTCCTCGGCCTCCCTCTTACCTTCCATCTCAGCCCACCGGAAACACCACCACGACGCCACCGACAGCCGCTACCACCACCTACCGCCGCACCGTAATTGTTCCAGCCACCAAACGCCATATCGCCACCGGTTCTCGAGCCTGTTTTTGTCCAATTCTGCCGTAGTTGGTCGCGGCTCCTCCGATTTTCAGGCCCTGTCCGGCTACCGCCCACTTTGACCGGGACACCGGCGCCGCGTGCTACTTGCGGCGATCGCTCCGACCACCGGTTGTTTACTCCGTTTCAGCTTCTTCCTCCGATCTTCAATCCTCCAACCTTCAATCATCACAAAACCCCTTCAAAAATTAACCCCTTCACTTTGGTTCTTAGGGTAATTTTTCGATTCAATCAGTTCTTTTAATTTAATTTCTTAGGGTAATTTTCATATTCAGTTCGTTTAATTTAAATTCTTAGGGTAGTTTTTCAGATTTAGTTCTTTTAAGTTAAGTGTTTAAATTGTAATCAGTTATCCTTTTCCTGCATGGAGATTAAAGTTTGATTGTATTATGTATGTGATTGATTCATGGAGTTTAGGGAGATTTGGTGACAATTGATGATATTTGGATGTACTCGAAACTAAAGACAAATTATGGACAATTTCTGTATAAAGGACATGGATTAATTTAGATGACCATTTAACCTAATGGTGAGATTAGGAGAAAAATTGAGGATATTTTAAAGTACCGAAAAGGTATGGGAAGTCGAAGTAATATGGGAGATTAGCACATTCCGGGAAATTAAGTATGCCCTCATAAAACAGAATAAGGTTAGAGGTGGATAAAAGAATGAATAAAGGTAATTGCATAATAAAATAATTAATAACAGTAATTAAAAAGTAAACCTTTCTTTAGTTTTAAAACAATTATCATTATCATTTATTAATAGAATTAGTAGAGAAGAAGGAGACATTATCCGATGTTAACATATACATATATTTAGGAGAGAAAAAGGAAGTCTCTAGAGAGAGATGGAGAAGCTCTAGAGAGAGAGAGTGAAACGTTCATATTGCTTCCAATGGCTTCCAAACGAAAAAAACCCCCGGATCTAGATTATTTATCCCTTCATTTCCTTCATTGTCATTCAATCGGATCGGATATACAAGGCGAGATTGCCTTGGTTGTCTTCGAAAACTTGTTAGCCCCTTCGTTCTCTCCCTTCTTCTTTCGTTTCACTGCTAATTTCTAGATCTACCCATTTCTATGGGGTTCATCTCTGCTGGTGGGTTGGTTCCGTGTTTGACCGATCCCGAAACAGCGGTGTTTATGTAAAATTAACACTTATTTTCGGAGCCTCGTCTGCGCAATTATCTGGGTACCCACGCCGAAGGCCATACCGGCTGGGTTTTGGGTCTTCGAGTCGGATCTGCGAATCAACGTCTTTGACTCTATGGATTTCTTTATTATACAATTGCTCATTGATGGATTTCTTAATCGAAGGATTTTCGCCTACTTTTCGGGTAAGTATCTCATATTTTTTATTATGAACTAGGCTGCGATTTCTCTGTCGAAGGGATTATCTTGTCTACGAGTTGTCTATGGGTGTTGATTTTTGTCCATGTTTTTTGCCCATTAACTTCTCTTCTCGGTTCCGGGCCAAGATAGGATTAGGTTGTGTTTGTCTCCGGCCAATTTCTACTTGGTTCTGTTCTAGTTACTTGTGTCACCTATTCTCGATCTTGTGGTATGGATTGCTTCTTTTTCTTTATGCTTTGGGTTAGGTTAGGCCTATGGCAGATCTTCTCTATTCCCCTATTGGCGATGACTGATACAATTTTTTCCTGGTTTCTCCTATTTTGCTGTTGTTACTCTGGTTATTTGGTGTTCGGTTCCTTTCATTTTGCTCCCTCCTCGTGATCGTTATGGCGTGTGCATTGTGTTTGTGGTGACTTTTTCTTGCTGAATTGTTTGCCTAAGTTTGCCTATAAATATTGTGGCCTTCCTCACCTCCTTGCGCCAACCGCCCTGCTCCCTCTCTTTATTGAACTTGAGTGGCTAATGTCCGAAAACACCCCTCATTCTCCCCATGGTCGTTCACTCCATTCGGACAAAAATTCCCGTTCCGATCCTCGCTCCCCAACCTACAAATACAAGAGTGTTGGTTGGAAGCACACATCCTCCTCCAAGCAACTCTTTTGAACACCCCTTGCCTACTTTCTCCGACAAGGCTAAGTTCGAGTATGGAGTGTCTTTATGATGGTCAACCTTCCGGAACTAAACCGCCTTCCGGTGTTTACCTCCGAGGAACCGGAGATAATCACCAAAATTCTTTAGGCCATGATCCCCTCCTCGGCTTCACAACCTTAACCGCAATGAAGTTTTTGTTCGGTCCCATCTTTTAACAATAATCTTGAACAACTTAGAGCCCTTTGTCTTTTTTGGAAACCTTGGGGTGAGTCTCCGCCAGTTTCTATTATTAAAGGAAAAACTAAGTTGGACTGGAAGGTGATTAAGGAGTCCGTTGACTATGTTGATTTAGGGAATGGGTGGGTACTATTCTAGTTTGCTAATGTTGATGACAAAAACTTTGTCCGGACTAATAGACCTTGGTTTGTTCAGGGGCTTAATCTGGTTCTTCATGAGTGGATTCCGTTTTTTATCCTTATGCTACCACTATTAAGAGAGTTGATCGGTGGATCCGTATTCCAAGGCTTCCTTAGGAATTTTGGGATTTTGATACACCGAACATACTCCTTAAACCTCGTGGGAGAGGTGGTTAGACTTGATCATCATACGCTATTAAGGCAATGAGGTAAGTTTGCTAGGGTTTGTGTCAACATAGATATTACTCAGCCTCTTAGGGGTCCATCTCTATAGGTGACTCGTCCCAGTCTATCACCCTCCCTCTTACCTATGAGGGCTTGCACGAAGTCCGTGCTATTTGTGGATGCGAGTCTTATTTACTTGATGCTTGCCCAAATGCCCCGGTGGAGTCTAAAATCGAAGTGGTTGTAGAAAAGTTTGGTAGTAAGGGCTTCTCTGTCTTAGGAAAAGATATTGCTTCTCCTACTCAACTCGCTTCGCTCCTGTTCCTCTTGCTCAAAAATGGATCCGAGTCTCTCCTAAAAAGAGAGGGAAATTTACTAAACCCGTTAAAGAAAATCCTAATATCTTGGGCCATCATTTGAACCCTCCCATCATTCCGCCTCCCTCAAGTTCTAATCATCTCCATGGTGGTACGGAGCGTTCCTTGCCACTTCAAGCCGATAACAAAGCACCTATTTCTTCCACTACACCTACTACTGAGTATTGCTCTCCACTTGATGACCGTATTCGAGTTATTGCTCGAAGACATGGATAAAGGCATACTTCCAACCCCACATACATCCGATGATCTTCTTCATAGCTCTAGTCCTTCCTCTACTCTTCAAGCTCGGAATCTGGACCCTCTGTTGGCTGAACCTATTTCTCCTCTCTCTACTGGAGATTCCGGCATGGATATGGACTTTTTAGAGGAGGGGAAGGTGAAATTCAGTCGAAGATTTCCCGGAGATGGAAACTTCGTTGGTGTGGATGTTTCCTCCGACTCATCTAAGAAACGCAAGCTTGTGGAGGAGGGGGAAGATTTCTCCTCCCCTCACCCAAAGTGTAGATGAATTTGGGACACACTAATGATTATTTTTTGCTTACATGGCTAGCTTTTGTTAGGTGGAACTTATCCACTTTTTGTACCCTACTTGGTGTATCCCATTTTGCTCTAGGTGTGGTTATGTACCCATTATGGCTATTAATGAAGGGTTGTTTCAGTGTGGGAGGTAGGGATTACCAGCAGGTTTTATGTCTAGGGTTATATTTGGTGTCTATTGTACTCGGACTTTCAAACCCGTAATGGTATTGGGCTCCATGAAGCTATTGTGCTCTTATGTGCTTATTTTAATTTCCTTTATGCTAATACCTATTTGGATATCTCCTCCTTGTATCTTATCTTAAATTATTACTTGGTTCTCTTGTTGAAGAAACCCCTTATACAGGGCCAAATTCCATTTGTCTCCTTATCTCGTTGGCAATTCCAAGTGGGAGTTTGGTCGGGAGAAGGTGATTGGGTTATTTTTTTATTATGGCTTTTCCCTCATTTTCTTGCTACGGGATCATTGCCTTGGTTTCTTTTCTGTTGTAATTTCAGTAGCTCACTTCAGTCGGCATGGGATAACTATTTGCCTCTTTTTGTTTGTCTCACTTGGTCTAACTTTCCTCGGGAAGGCAATGTCATCCTCAACCTGCAGCTTTTCCTTTCTTTGCATAGTTGGTATAGCCTTATGGGGATTATTTTCGTTTCGACAACCGTTATATGGTATTGCTCGCTTTAACTATGTTTTTCACTTTCTGCCTGGTTCCGAGACTGTGTTTGTTACATTCTCGTATCCGGACTATTAGTATTTCTTTCACATGGGCCTCGCTTAAACATTACATCCGGGTTCGGATCGAGTTAATCGCCTCTTTTAATCATTTAGAATTTATCTTTATGATAATTTTATTTGATATGTCAACATGGACTAACTCGCATGATCCAATGCAGGGTGTGGTATGGATGTTTCTGTTTTGTTTTTTTAGATGGGTTATCAAGCTTGCTATCATGTGTATTGAGTACCTTTTGCTCTGGTTTGTTTTAAAGGCGAGTGTAACTAACTCTTTGGATTGGTTACCAAGGCCATTTGCCGGAACAATTTTTGCTAGTCTCGATCATGAGGATCATTTTGAATCGCGAAATAGCCCGTGTATTCCTTTATATGATGGTGAAAGATCTCGGCTATGATGATACCTTCCTCAAAATTCCTAAAAACATACATTGCTTTACGGTTTACTTATTTGTACTATGGTGGCAAGCTTTTACGTTTGCGTTGCCCCTGTACCAGGATGGAAGCCATCTAGTTAGTTGCCGCCTAGTACAAGGAAAATGGTCGATGATGATAGATTACGTCATTCCGAGACCTCCTCTTGCTCTCTTCTTTTCTTTTACCTTTTGGTTCGGAAAGTATGGAATCAAAGGGATTGTCTCATTAATGAATCATGCTTATGCAAAGGTTCGTTGTATTGTTTTGTTGGGTTTCTTTAGATGGGTTCATATTTCCGGCTTAGGCTTGAAGTGGATTGTCTCATTAATGAATCATCTTTATGTAAAAGTTGGTTTTGTGTTTTGTTGGGTATATTTAGATGAGTTATTTTTCTCGGCTTAGGCAACATTTGGTTTCTCATACACATGCTCCTTTTTTCAGTGGTGTCTTCTTGTTTTTGTGTATGAATTACTAATGATATTTAAACTGGTTTGCGGGTTCTTTTCTCTAGTTTCCTTTCACTTGCTTTGTTCTTTTCATTCTTTGAATTTACGTAGTTTGAACTTCTTCTCTTGGGCGAGAGGATTTTTAGATTACACTGAAAATCCCAAGGCTCATTATCTCGGACAACCCCGGTAGGGAAAGAACCTTGCTATGCAAGTTGGAAAAATATGTATTTATGCTCTGTCGATTGTTTTCAACGCTTATGGGACATATTTCAATGGACATTTCCTCCTTTACTTTTGGATGGTAAATTTTTGGTTTGTTCTCTTTGGGCAAGAGGATTTTCAGGATTAACTGGAAATCCCAAGGCTTATTCCATGGATTACCCCAATTCGGGAACAACTTTGCCAGCCAAACAGAAACATTTGTATATAAGTTGCTATATTGCTTTCATGCTTTAAAGGATAGGATTCAGTGGTTTTATGGATCACGAGGTTGTATGGATGGTAATTGTATACTTAAAGATACACTTGGTTATACTTTTGTAAGGGTTCATTTTAGGGATCATAGACATGCACCTCAATTCTTGGGTTAATTGGGGTGTTTTCCCAAGTATTTTATGAAAATTGTATATTGGAATGTCCAAGGGGCTAAAAAGCAGCAAGTCAAACAAGAGATTTTAATTTTGACGCAGAAATTTAGGCCCGATATTTTGTTTTTGAGTGAAACAATGACCAATTTCACAAATACGAAAAAATTATTTCTAAACCGGGATATGATCATTATGATTTTGTTTTGCCACGGAATCATTGTGGCGGAATATGGGTGTTAGTGGAATAGCAATAACATAGATGCTAATGTTATTATTAAGGATCAAAGAGCCATTCATATGTATATTCATGATAAAAATTGCGAAAAGAATCTATTATATCTCGCTATCTATGGACCAGCCTGGACTATTGACAAGATGACATTTTGGCATCAATTGCGGGATATTAATTGTCTTATTAATTTACCTTGGTGTATCATTGGAGACTTTAATGAAATGGAATGTTTAAATGAAAAAATTGGAGGAAAAAAGCTAGAATACATTAATGTCCAGAGAATGAGAGACTTTCTCTCTCATATACAAGGAGAGAGTATTCTCATTACGGGAAGAATTTTCACATGGAAAAAGTTCTTAAGGGGGCAACTGATTTATGAGAGGTTAGATAGAGCAATTCGTCGTTTGGATTGGAGGGAGGTTTACCCAAACTCGTTAACTTATCATTGTCCGTTCTCTTGCTCAAATCATAGCTACATCCTGTTGGATACCAATCCCGACGTTAACGGTCAAAAACATCGGAAATTTAGATTTCAGAATCAATGGGCTACCTATGATGACGTTAAGAAAATAATTAAACAACAAGTGGAATGTACAACGTCACGGAACTCATATGTTTAAAGTTGTCAACAAACTGAAGCATATTAAAGCGAAATCGAAACAATGGGCTAGTAGAGCTCGTAGCAATTATTCACAAAAGGTGGAGAGGAACTCTTCTCGCTTGCAAAATATTGAAGAGAAATTATTGTTAGACCCGTTTAATGCTAGACTCATTAATTGGCATGCTTGGTTGATTAAACAAAGAGAAAGATTATTATTGTTTAATCGAAATATTGGGGAAATTCTATAGAAAGGAATGGCTCACTAAAGGAGATAGAAACTCAAAATTTTTTCATAAGTGTTGTGTAACACCCCAAAACCCACCCTAGGAGTATTACACCGCCGAGTTCCTCAAAGGAACTCCCAAGGCTCACTCAAGTGTTGACTTAACTGTCCTAGCCCACCTTAAAGGTAAGGAATATAATTTCTTACAAGGGTTGAAGTTTTCTAAAAATTTTGGCGAGTTCTGTTTGAACTATGGCCCAACCCATAGGCTAAAAGCCTTAAAACCTGCATGAAAGTCACAATAAAACTCAACGCACCACACGCTCGGAGTACACAGCTCAACGGCCACACGCCGGAGTATATTCACAACCACAAAACTCACATTTCGAACTAGTTTACAACCCAAGTCATGAACTCAGCAAAAACTAGATTTACAACCACTTGAGATCAAACTTGCCAGAGAAAGGAAACCTCTGGTTTGTCGGAGCTACTAGTTCGAGTCTCCATACATACATTAAACTTACTATACATTACTGTCTATTTACATAAGAAACCGAGTATATGCAACATGTTAAACATGAAATTACATAAACCAACTCCAACTTGCGATCACCATCCAATTCAAGCATTCCAGGCAACCATATCAAGGGGTACCTGCAACCGGGAGGGGAATTTGTGGGGGTGAGCAATAAACCACGGGCTCACTGGAGTCTTATACCTTAAAAATGGAAATTCCTTACACATAATAATCATAATAATGAAATCAGCTAAAGCATAATAACATAATACAAATTTATATACTTTTAATGAAATCTCTTGCAACTTAAAGATCGGAATTCTTTTAATCCTTTAAAAGCACGATTTCAAATTCAAGAACAATTCTTTTCTTCTTTAAACAAAGTGGTGCAACCACTCGTTACTTTCTTTCAAATGCTTTCAAACAGAATTTCAATCATTTCTACTCGAATCACTTTTCATAAATCACTTGCAATGAATTTCTTTTGGTGAATCACTCTCTAGGTTGTGGACCCGAACTAGCACTTCGCAATTTCTCATAATTTCTCCGATTTCGTAGTTTATGTGGGGTGCAACCCCAAATGAAAGGCTCTCGGGACCTATCTAGGAAGATTCCAATCGGGCGTCCTGCTACACGGACCCCTAGCTAGCCGCCCCTAGCTAGAATCCTTCCTTGTGCTAAACGATCCGAGCAAAGTCGATTCACAATAGTTTCTTTAACACGTTCACTTATCAAGCTTGTTTCAAACAACATTCTTAAATTCGTTTCACTTCTTGGAAACACGTTTCGCGCTTAAAAAGCATATATCACAAAATCACATTCAAGTAGCATTTTGCATAAAACATAGAATTTCTTTCAAAACTAACTTTGAACATCATTCAACACAATCACTTAGCACAATTAATCAAAACTCAACTCAGACAGTCCTCCTCGACTCTTTTCCGACTATACCTTTCTAAATCTATCAATTCAATAATATTACTTTCTTTTTTCTCGAGCCACAATAACCACAAGTAATTACCACTTAACTCAAACGTCTTTAACTTCTCACAGCTTTTCCATTTTCTCCTTAATTTCTCCTCTTATGCCTTCTCATTACTAATCACACTCTTTCTTGCCCATACTTGGTCATATAACTCTTAAACCGACTTCACTACATTTCTTTTAGCTTCATTTATCTTCTAGTTCCATTTATTCTCAAGGATTTAGATATGCCTTCAACTCGACTTACCCTCACCATCACTAGCTCTCCATTTCCCTATCTCACCTGTGTGCTAGTCAAGGTGATCTTGCACTCTTGTTTTTATTCTTAACTTGTTATCTCCCAACATAAGTCGTTACCTTCCAACGCAAAGAACTTACGAATCTCTTAAGGTTCAATCGAAGCATCATTATATAGTTTAGACCCAAATCACCATTTCTTCATCTCTAAATGCTAATTGAGACCTCTACAATGCTCCTTTGCTCTATGTCATCCAATTCATTCTAAATTTCCAAGCATTCCGACTCGAGTCCTAAACAACTCGCTGAATTCCTTCAACTCTCTAATTCAGCTCTAAACACCTCAATCTGATTTCCTCATATCCTAGTTCAGCCCTACTACTTCCTAAATTTCTTCTATGTTCACAAGCAAACATTCAAGATTCACAACAAAATCATTTGGGTTTCGAAATTACTAATAGTTTATAGTATAAGACTACCCACCTCGAATTGGAGATTAAAGGTTGCGAATTTCGGTTTAGTCTAGGTCGGTCTCTCTGTTTCCTTCCTCTTCCTCGCCTTCCCGCCCGCTGCCAGTCCCGGACTTCGCTGCTTTCCTCCTGCTCGCCGTTGTCGCCGGCCGCGGTTTCTCTGCCGGTTGGTCGCCGGTTTCCTTCTTCGGCCCCGCGCTCGCTCCCCTTCTTCCGATCTCGACTTCACCTCCCCTTTCGTACCCTTTGCTGGTCCGCCCGCGTTCGCCGACCGTCTTCCTTTTGCCCGCTGCTCCGTGCGCCAGCCTCCGGCCTCTTCTCCGGCTCTCACGTTCGTGCCTCTCTCTCTCTCTCTCTCGCTCGATTTCGCCCTCACCGATCTCCCTTCCCTCGCTTTCCCCGCTTCGTCCCGCTCCTCCTTCTTTCCTTTATTTTCCCTCAGCCTTCTTCCTTTCCTTGAGCCTTGCTTCTTTCTTTTCCCATTAATTTTTTCCCTTTTTCCTTTTGTTGTGGCTACCTTAGAAAATGCCAAGCATACTACCCCTTTACACTAATCTCTCACTTCCTTTACCCACGTAATTAGTCTCCTTCATTATCTCTCCTTTTTTATTTTTTGGAAATAATAAACCACAAGCTACCTCGTGTTTTAATTACTCGATCCGAGAAGGGTATCGGGAGGAGGTAATATAATCCGCTAATTTATTTATAAAAGCGCGTAAGAATAGGAGCTCATACTAAATAAAATATTTTACGCGTCGATTACTTAATTTAATTAACCGACTTAAAATTCCGGGTCTCGCATTTCTCCTCTTCTTTAAAAAATTTCATCCTCGAAATTTAGATACTCGGACGCAAATAGAGCGGGGTATTCCTCTTGTACTTCACGTTCGCTTCTCATGTCTCTTCCGCTAACGTATGGCGTTTCCGAGTACTTCAAGCATATAGGACGATCTTAGTCCTAAACTTCCGTTCTTGACTTCGTGAGACATCAATCGAGTCTTCTTCGGATGTAAGGTCCTCCTAGATCTTCAAAGGTTATGTCCGACGATACGCTCCGGATTCGACCCATATTCGCGAAGGTTAGTCACATGGAAGACCTCGTGAATTCTTGGAGAGGGGCGGTAAAGTCAATCTGCAACTATAGGTCCATGTCTTTGCAAGATTGGGAATGGTCCTAGGAATCTAGGGCTAGGTTTACCTTTCTTCCCAAATCTCAAGCTACCTCTCTAACGGAGAAACTCTTCAAAGCACGTGATCCCCGACTTGGAATTCTACGCGTCCCGGCTTCGGACCCGTTCACTCTTTTGTCGATCTTGGCAGCTTGCAACCTTTCCCGTAGTACGTTCGTCGTTTCTACGAGTTGTTCTATTATTCCAACCTTAGAAGGTATTCTTTCTTCCTTAGGGGTTGACCTAGATACTAATGCATGGTACAATCTATGATTGCTTTATATCCTCAAAGTCAACCTATCCCAAGGGTAACGTCAAATCTCGTATTACTACCTCCATCAAGTTTATCGGGAGGGTTCCTCCACTTATACGTAGTTGGCGATTCCTACGGATCACGTCGGTTCGAGCCCCTAACCCTATTGGAGTTGATATGCGAAGTCCAACATTCGTCGTCATGGGTTTACACGGTGGTTTCGTAGCAAATTCAAAATTCACAAAGGAAAGGGTCGCTCCTAAACCAAATAAAACATAGGTATAGCGGTTGTCGAGGAGTATCGTACCTGGCACCACGTCATTGGGGTTCTCCATTTCCTCGTCGAGAGTGCTAAGGTTGTTGGGGTCTTCCCTTCCTTCTTCAATGATGTTGTAAACTCTTCCATGTGCTTGTGGTTTCTTACCGGTGAAAGGTTGACCTTGCTGCGAGAAAAATTGGAGGTTACGTTGTTTTTGCACTACATTCGGTTGGTGCCGGCTTCTTGGGGGCAATTGGCTGCAAAATGTCCAAATCCCCGCACCTAAAGCACGGTCCCTTTTCTCCCGTACAAGCTCCCGAGTGAGGGTGACCACACTTTTGCGGAATCTTCACTCCTCCCTCTTAGGGGTTGCTGACCTTGGAAGGAATCACCTCGTGCATCAAATCTTTTGGAGGTTGACCTGGATTGAGAGCCTATATCACCATACCCAAACCTCCTTTTCGTTTGGAGTTGGGCTATCTTGAGCGCTGCGCTCTCGTTCGATACCCTTTCAATCTTGAAAGCCCTCTCGATACATTTCTTGAAAATTCATGAAAACATGCCCGACCACTTTATTCTTGAGCTTGGGCTTTAACCCGTGTTCGAACCTATCCATCCGCGTTCCCTCGGTTGTGACTTGGGAGGGTGCAAATCGACTTAGCTCGTTAAACTTGGCAGCATACTCTACTACACTCATGTTCTCCCCTGCTTGAAGTGGAGGAATTCTTACTCCTTAGCCCATTTCACATCCTTGGGGTAATACTTCACCTCCAAGAAATCCTTAAGTTCTAACCAGGTCAATGCAATTCCCGCACGTGGCTTAACCGTATGCCACCGGAATCGGGCTTCACTTTCAAACCGATGGGTGGCCAATTGCGCTTTAAACTGTTTCGGGCACTCCATTACTTCGAAAAGGCCTTCCATAGTCAATATCCATTCTTCGTACACCAAAGGATCTGTTCCTCCAAGCAAATTTAGGGGTTTTAACTTCGAAATAGGCATACCATTTCCACTGCCGGATTCCCGGAGATGCAGGGGTAAAGGTGGGGCTTGATCCCTTCGCGGAGGCATCTAACGTAATCGAACAAAATTAATCCTAATAGTAGAAGGTTTATCGAAGTACAAGAATACAAACTCCGAGTAAGGAGATGAGTAAAACAACAAACAATGCACATATAAGTACACATAGCACGTATATCCTATCCTCTAGGACACATATTCCTAGTCGAAGCTAATTTGGGTGATCCTAATGCTCCGATACCATAAAATGTAACACCCCAAAACCCACCCTAGGAGTATTACACCGCCGAGTTCCTCAAAGGAACTCCCAAGGCTCACTCAAGTGTTGACTTAACTAACCTAGCCCACCTTAAAGGTAAGGAATATAATTTCTTACAAGGGTTGAAGTTTTCTAAAAATTTTGGCAGAGTTCCGTTTGAACTATGGCTCAACCCATAGGCTAAAAGCCTTAAAACCTCGCATGAAAGTCACAATAAAACTCAACGAGCCACACGCTCGAAGTACACAGCTCAACGGCCACACGCCGGAGTATATTCACAACCATAAAACTCACATTTCAAACTAGTTTACAACCCAAGTCATGAACTCAGCAAAAACTAGATTTACAACCACTTGAGATCAAACTTGCCAGAGAAAGGAAACCTCCGGTTTGTCGAGCTACTAGTTCAAGTCTCCATACATACATTAAACTTACTATACATTACTCGTCTATTTACATAAGAAACTGAGTATATACAACATGTTAAACATGAAATTACATAAACCAACTCCAACTTGCGATCACCATCCTATTCAAGCATTCCAGTGCAACCGTATCAAGGGGTACCTGCAACCGGAGGGGGAATTTGTGGGTGTGAGCAATAAACCACGGGCTCACCGGAGTCTTATACCTTAAAAATGGAAATTCCTTACACATAATAATCATAATAATGAAATCTGCGAAAGCATAATAACATAATACAAATTTATGTACTTTTAATGAAATCTCTTGCAACTTAAAGATCAGAATTCTTTTAATCCTTTAAAAGCACGATTTCAAATTCAAGAACAATTCTTTTCTTCTTTAAACAAAGTGCTGCAACCACCGTTACTTTCTTTCAAATGCTTTCAAACAGAATTTCAATCATTTCTACTCGAATCACTTTTCATAAATCACTTGCAATGAATTTCTTTTGGTGAATCACTCTCTAGGTTGTGAACCCGAACTAGCACTTTGCAATTTCTCATAATTTCTCTCATTTCGTTAATTTCTCTGATTTCTCTGGTTTCTCCGGGCGCGACCCCAAATGAAAGGCTCACGGGACCTATCTAGGATGACTCTAATCAGGCGTCCCGCTACATAGGACCCCTAGCTAGCCGCCCCTAGCTAGAATCCTTCCTTGTCCTAAACGATCCAGGCAAAGTCGATTCACAATAGTTTCTTTAACACGTTCACTTATCAAGCTTGTTTCAAACAACATTCTCGAATTCGTTTCACTTCTTGGAAACACGTTTCGCGCTTAAAAGCATATATCACAAAATCACATTCAAGTAGCATTTTGCGTAAAACATAGAATTTCTTTCAAAACTAACTTTGAACATCATTCAACACAATCACTTAGCACAATTAATCAAAACTCAACTCGGACAGTCCTCCTCGGCTCTTTTCCGACTATACCTTTCTAAATCTATCAATTCAATAATATTACTTTCTTTTTTTCTAAGCCACAATAACCACAAGTAATTACCACTTAACTCAAACGTCTTTAACTTCTCATAGTTTTCCATTTTCTCCTTAATTTCTCCTCTTATGCCTTCTCATTACTAATCACACTCTTTCTTGCCTATACTTGGTCATATAACTCTTAAACCGACTTCACTACATTTCTTTTAGCTTCATTTATCTTCTAGTTCCATTTATTCTCAAGGATTTACATATGCCTTCAACTCAGCTTACCCTCACCATCACTAGCTCTCCATTTCCCTATCTCACCTGTGTGCTAGTCAAGGTGATCTTGCACTCTTGTTTTTATTCTTAACTTGTTATTTCCCAACGTAAGTCGTTACCTTCCAACGCAAAGAACTTACGAATCTCGTAAGGTTCAACTGAAGCATCACTTTATAGTTTAGACCCAAATCACCATTTCTTCATCTCTAAATGCTAATTGAGACCTCTACAATGCTCCTTTGCTCTATGTCATCCAATTCATTCTAAATTTCCAAGCATTCCGACTCAACCCTAAACAACTCGCTAAATTCCTTCAACTATGTAATTCAGCTCTAAACACCTCAATCTGATTTCCTCATATCCTAGTTCAACCCTACTACTTCCTAAATTTCTTCTATATTCACAGCAAACATTCAAGATTCACAACAAAATCATTTGGGTTTCGAAATTACTAATAGTTTAGAGTATAAGACTACCCACCTCGAATTGGAGATTAAAGGTTGCGAATTTCGGTTTAGTCTAGGTCGGTCTCTCTGTTTCCTTCCTCTTCCTCGCCTTCCCGCCTCGCTGCAGTCCCAGACTTCGCTGCTTTCCTCCTCGCCTCGCTGCTGTCGCCGGCCGCGGTTTCTCTGCCGGTTGGTCGGTTTCCTTCTTCGGCCCCGCGCTCGCTCCCTTTCTTCCGATCTCGACTTCGCCTCCCCTTTTGTGCCCTTTCGCTGGTCCGCCCGCGTTCACCGACCGTCTTCCCTTTGCCCGCTGCTCCGTGCGCCAGCCTCCGGCCTCTTCTCCGGCTTTCACGTTCGTGCCCTCTCTCTCTCTCTCTCTCTCTCGCTCGATTTCGCCCTCACCGATCTCCCTTCCTCGCTTTCCCGCTTCGTCCTCGCTCCTCCTTCTTTCCTCTATTTTCCCTCGGCCTTCTTCCTTTCCCCGAGCCTTTCTTCTTTCTTTTCCCATTAATTTTTTCCCTTTTTCCTATTGTTGTGGCTACCCTAGAAAATGCTAGCATACTACCCCTTTACACTAATCTCTCGCTTCCTTTACCTACGTAATTAGTCTCCTTCATTATCTCTCCTTTTTTTTTTTTGGAAATAATAAACCACAAGCTGCCTCGTGTTTTAATTACTCGGTCCGAGAAGGGTATCGAGAGGAGGTTATATAATCCGCTAATTTATTTATAAAAGCGCGTAAGAATAGGAGCTCATACTAAATAAAATATTTTACGCGTCGATTACTTAATTTAATTAACCTACTTAAAATTCCGGGTCTCACATGTTGTGCCTTTAGGAAACAAAAATCGACTATCTTTAGAATTAAAGATGACTCAGGGGTGAGGATTGAAGACAAGATAAATATACAAGCAGGTTCGTGTCCGATTTTACGCAACGATATAGGTCTCAAGTCGAACCAAGCATGACTACACTAAGCACTACTATGCAAAAACTTATTTCGAATGATGAAAATAATCAGCTTATATTACCAAGTGCATCCAAATGAGATTAAAATTGTGGTTTTCCAAATGAACCCAGCGAAAGCCCCTGGCCTAGATGGGTTTGGTGCAAGATTCTTTCAACGAATTGGAATATCATAGGAAATGACATTATTAGATGTATCACAGATTTCTTTAATCATGGAAAGTTATTGAAAGAAGTCAATCACACCTTTATTGCTTTAATTCCGAAAATTACAAGCCCTCGCTACTACAGACTCATTTCGGACCAATTAGTCTATGTAACACATTGTATAAAATCATTGCCAAAATCCTTGTTAATAGATTACGTCCAAGATCGCAAAGGATAATTAGTCCCTACCAAAGTGCCTTTGTGCCAAATAGAGATATTCATGATAACATTCTTTTTGGCACATGAAGTTGTTAATAAGTTTGGAAATATTAAAGGTAAACAAGCCTATATACTCGTTAAGCTAGACATGGAAAAAGCTTATGACAGTAATAGAATGGGATTTTATTTTTACATGCCTCAAGGATATGGGATTTCATAGCATTTGGATCAATTGGATACGGGAATGCATTACGTCGATATCATATTCTATTGTCATTAATGATGAATCTTGTGGGTTTTTCGGACCAACTAGAGGTCTTAGGCAAGGTGACCCTCTGTCACCGTACTTATTTATTATATGCATGGATGTACTTGCATATAGACTGCATCTAGCTGCTATGCAACCAAAATCAGGTGTAGGGATCAAGATTTGCCCTCTCGTCGCAGAAGTTACCTTGCTTACTATTTGCGGATGATAGTCTTCTTTTTGTAAGACTAACTATGAAACGTGCCTTAAGCTTCGGACCATTTTAAATGAATTTTGTATTCAATCAGGATAACTTATTAACTTTCAAAAGTCAGCTCTAGTATTTTCTAAAAATGTTACGGCTGCGGACAGGAATATGGTTGCTGCAGTATTTAATATACCGCGGACAGATTCATTCGGAAAATATCTAGGGTGTTCGGTCTTCGGAGGAAGGGCAAGTTCTCACACCTTCTCGGATATTTTTCTTAAAGCTGATATGAAACTTCAAAAATGGAAAGCTAATGCTCTTTCAAAAGCAGGGAGGGTAGTTCTTATCCAGTCTAATTTGGAAGCATTACCAGCACATACAATGCAAAGTTTTAAGCTCCCGAAAAACACATCCGATTCACTTGATAAAATTAATCGGGATTTTTCCGGAAAAAACACAGGATATTAAAGGACTACCTATGGTGTCTTGGGATAAGATATGTATGCCAAAAAACTAGGAGGACTAGGTCTAAGGAAAGCGAAGCGGTGAATAAAGCTTTTTATGCAAACTTATATGGAAATATCTATTTGATGATAATAATTTTTGGGTTAAGACTATGAGATCCAAGTATCCATTAAATATGGATTTTTTCTCCAGGAAAATTAAACCTTCGACTCTTGGGCTTGGAAATGCTTGCTGAAAGAAAGGGATAATTTCAAAAAGGGATTAAGATGGAAAATTGGTAATGGAAAAAAAGTAAAATTTTGGCATGATATATGGTGTGGTAATTTAAAACTGATTGATTTTTATGATAGTAATAATTCGAATATACCATCCTTGGATGCCATCTGTTAGTCAATGTATCACTCCATTAAGGGAGTGGGATTTGGCATAGCTTAGCTCTTTCCTACCCAATGATGTATGCCAATTAATTAAGACTATACCTATTCCAACTAATGATTTGGAAGACAGTTCCTATTGGGGAATATCGAGTAGTGGTGAGTTCACTGTTAAGTCAGCCTACGTGGAATGCACACAATATCCCATCCATTTCTTCCGCATGGGACTACTCCTGGATATGGAATATGGATGTCATGCCCAAAGTGAAAATCTTTCCGTGGCAAATAGGACATAATGCTTTAGCTACACGGGACAACCTTATTAAAAGAGGTATACTTGTTGATTCTTTGTGTCCACTATGTAAGATTGATGATGAATCGATTAATCACCTTTTCTCACAAGTGCCCTATTGTGAAAGATACCTAGAATAAAGTATTTTAGCATAAATGGTTGGATATAAATCTGAGTAATGCACGGATAGTGTCTTTAAATGATATGTTTCGCAAGGCTAGAGATTTGAAAAAACCCAATCAAATGATTCGAATGGTCCATGTATTATGGAGCATATGGAAAAGTCGGAATGATATGGTCTTTAATAATAGGAACTATAGTGTTCTGCCACAATCCTGAAAGCCAAAACTGTGTGGGCCGAATGGAGAGATAGGGATAGACTGGACCATCCGTATAATCCACACTCAAGTATCCAGTCTACTTTACCATCCTCTTCATCACAGTTTCTCACCGGCATAAACCACCAGGGGATTCATCAAAATAAATTTTGATGGTTCCAAATCTTCTTCTTCAACTGCGTGTGGATTCGTAATCAAGAACTGGGACGGGAGATTTATTCAAGCTGGGACATATAATTTGGGGCCAGCATCTGTTTTGGTAGTCGAAGCTTCGCAATGCGTAATGGAGTCGGAGCAGCAGATGCAAACGAGCTTCCGATCAATTGTTTTGGAAGGAGATAACCAAGTTGTCATCAACGGTATAAAGGGTGAAATGTAGATACCTTGGGAAATACATACACTTATACAGGATACACGCCACTTTCTCAAAAGTTGCAACCGAGTCATTATCCGACATACATTCGGAGAAGGGAACAGAGCAGGTGATTGGGTGGCAAAATATGGACTTTGTATTTCTAAATCTGTGTCTTGGACATCAATTCCTTTATCTTCTTCTTTTCTCTCCATTCTAATGGAGGATAACTTGGGTAGAACCCTTGAGAGAAGGGCTACCTATTAGTTGGTTTGCTTACCTTGAAAAAAATATATATATACATATATTTAGGTAGGTATTTTATAAAAGGGAAACAAATGAACCTTATAGGTTAGAGTTAACCTTAATATTATTTAGGAGAAAACTATGTATATTGAGGTAAAATATATATAAAAATATTTATTATATTTATGTACGTATTTAAAAAGAAAGCTGCGTATATTTTTAAGGTCGCTATATGTATATATACATATATACATATATACATATATATATATACATATATACATATATATATATATATACATATATACATATATATATATATATACATATATACATATATATATATATATATATATATACATATATACATATATATATATACATATATACATATACATATATACATATATACATATACATATATACATATATACATATATATATATACATATATACATATATATATATATATATACACACACACACGTATTTAGGCATGCATTGTATAAAATAAGATAAATAAATCATATATAGATTAAGGATATCATTAGTATTCTTTAATAAAAGCTAACTTTGTTAATTTTCATTTCAAGTATCTTTGAAGTAATTTAATAAATAAATAAGAAATAAAAATTTAGTTTATTAATAAAACTTTTATATCCTTACTTAAGGTCATCAAGCGTCGGCGTCGTGCATCCATCCGGATTCCGCCTAAAAAGAAAAAGAAGGAGGAGCATCAGCTCAAGGTACGTTAATTGATCGTGCCCTTCAATGTTTTATTTACAAATCAAGGCCGGATATGACCGACATCAATAGCAACAAAGAATTATTTGCAAATAATATTTGCCATCATTAATATGGACCCGTCCATCAAGTGTCATTATTTGGTACGCCTCATTATCCAGGTTGGTAACACCGTAATCGTTAACCGCCTTCAACCGGACTATCCGATCGGTTTGGGTGTGTGCACATGCGTTTAGGGAAACCCGATGATCGTAAAGGGATCCATTCAGATAATTAATTAGCAACAGCTTTACATGGTTCACTCTCCTCATTTACAAATGAATTGAAATGTATGCGCTCAACTCAACTATTTCATAACATTTATTTTACAGACATGATAATGGACGTATTAAGTTTCGGCTCACATTTCGAAAATGTTTTCTTGTTTTGTTTTAGGTAAAGATGTTGAAGGTATGAAGCAAAGGCCCATCAAGGACTTAGAGGCTCGCAGATGGCAAGTTGGGTTATTAGTGGTCAAGTATCATTGATTTCAGTATCGGGTTTAACATGTATTTGTTGCATAAGTTATAGTTTCTTGGCAAGGTATGACCTTGGATAAAATACTTATAAAGCCTTGCCCTTTCCTCTCGGTAAGGGTGGCGGTAATGTCCCCGACCCCCTTTCACTGCGCTAATCATCGGTAAGTGGTTTATTTAGACTAAAACCGGTGATTAAGGGTTTGGGGCGTTACACATGGGGACACACAGCTCCAGTCCACCGAGGCCCGTGGTTCCTATACCCTCTCGACGAGCAACTTAGAAGAATAACGGAAGAGATGCATGATCTACAGAGTGCATCATAGGAGATTTTGACTCTATGACTTCGTGGGAGATAGAGTGGGGGTGCTCCTGTGCATAGCATGAAATGAGGGAGTTCATAAGATGCCTTTAGGACTGTGGCCTACAATAGATGAGAAGTATTGAGGTTAATTACTCCTGGAGCAATAAGCGGGTGGAATGAGACAGGGTTTACTCTAGAATTGATAGGTGCATCCACAATGTTGAATGGTTTTGTGAAAAATGTGATCTAATAGTTGATTACATGACGAGTCTCTATCATATCACTCGTCCACTAAGAATAAGATTTGGACCATCTATCAAGGTCGGACACAATTTTTAATACTTGCGAGATGTGGTCCAAACCCGAGAAGTTTACAACAATTGTGAGCATGGCTGCAAAGAAGGTGCTACCAGGTCCAACGAATGAATAAATTGCTCAACCGCTTGAGGGTCTTCGAAAACCTCTTCTCGGAGCTTAATAGCAGGAATTTTGGCAATATACATTAGATGAAAGAGATGCTAAGGATTCAACTAATTCAGGTTCAGGAGAAATCGTCGGTTATCCCAACACTTTTGACGTATTGAGTGTTATTATGTTCTTAAACACCGGCCTTATGCATGAGAATTCAAGTCGAATATTACCCATTTTAAAAATAAACAAATGTCAAATAGTTGATATTGAAAATAAAGTTCACCTAAATATGGGTAATTTCATGTTCTATCAACATTTTGGAATATGAATTAATTTTCATCACTTGTTTGATCTTACATGCTTAAATTTCTTCCCGTTGTCTTCCCTCTCCCCTCCCTCCAATCAATAACCCAAACAAAAGAGCCCATACTCTATAATATTTGATACTTTCTTTATGTTATATATTTCTCTAAAGTGATTATATACATCCACAATTTAATGACAATGTTTCTTTATAAAAGAATTAAATAAAATATTGAGCTAAAAAGAAGGGGACCAAGAAGATAAAAAAAATGGTGAGCAAAACGTAGTAAACACTATGCATGTATAGAGAATGTGTCGAGTGATAAGTAAACATACAATGTATGCACAGCTTTTTTTTGCAATCGTAAGATATCAATTGATATTGAGTAACTATTGAGCTTAAACTTAGATTTGATCTAGCTTATACAAGATTATTTAAAATTAAGGTAAACAATAAAGAGCAAAAAAATTAGAAAATAAGTGGAGAAATAGAGAAAATTATGATTTAAACAAACCGAATTAGAAAAATTTATGTATTAAAAATAAAAAATAAAAAACAAATTGTTAAGCTCATACCCATAATAAATGATAACTTAGACGAGACTCAAAACCACAACAAATAAATCAATGGCTACATAACAATTTAAATTGTCAATTAACTTCGAATCTATCTATACTCGAATAGATGTCAACAAAAGCTGCCTACAAAACTACAATAATCCTAAAATTACATCGCTCATTAAAAAGGATGGATTTGACGGGAAATATAAAAATAATAATTGATCATTGAAAAAAAGGACCCAATATAAAAATGACAAAATATTCAATGTGCTTTTGATTTATTGTTTGTGGATGCAAATATAATTTTTCAAATATACAATAAGAAATTTGTGCACGTTAAATTTCTTTTTTAAAAAAATCATGGTATTCAATTAAAATTGGGTAGAAAATCATAATAATTGGAACCGTATTTAGTATTTGATTTTTTTGAAAGAGTAAACGATACACGAAAGATGTAGGATCGATAGAGTTTATTTTTTGAGTTTATTTATTATTATTATTATTATTATTATTATTATTATTATTATTATTATTATTATTATTATTGTGCCAAATGAGACTTGAATAGTTCATAGATAAGTGAAAACCTTTTTTAAAGATAAAATTATTATTTTTGTAGTTGACTAAATTTTTAAATTTACTTTCAGAGCACCATATAATAATATTAAAAGATTTAGTATATATAATAGTATAGATTAGAGTCGACAAATAGCTAAGGTCGAATCGGGTTCGTGTTTGTGTCGAACTTAAACGATTTGAAAAAGTGTCGATGTGAGCCTAACCCGTTTATTAAATGGGTTGAAAATCATAACCTGTACCCATTTATTTTTTAAATGAGTTGATATGAAATTGATCCGTTTACTCGTTTACTTTAAATTTAGGTTACCTAAATACATATTTGTCCTTTTAATATAATCAATTATATTAATATTATTTGTATAATAAATAATCCTTGAATCTCGTTAATCATCACAAGGTCATTATGCATATTTTATAACTCTAAAAACATAAATACCTCTACCATGAATATGTAAGAAGCCTTTGATTTTTACATTTTTATTTCCCCTAATGACCCCTATCCCCTTTAATTTTCAATTCCCTCAATTTTCAAAAATTAAATGATATTTTTTATTTTGATTTTTAAAAATAAACGGATTAAACGTGTTATTGTCATGTTGAGAATATCAACCTGAACCTAATTCAATTAATTAAACGTATTTAACATGTCAACCCATGTAAGTAAATGGGTTAAAAATACTCTACCCAAATCCGTTTAATTTCATATGGGATTTATATCAAGTCAAAGTTTCCCAACTTCATTATAGGTGTTCTCAAAGACTCTATTGACTAACCCATCAAGTCATCATGTCTACACCTGTCAATCTAGTAAATCTGGCCCAAAAAGCCCATTCTCACTTTAGCTGCGTTCGTCCAGTCCAGCGGTGCTAACCCTAGTTCCTGCTTCTCTTTAAATACGTACTTCTCTTCCTCTGTCAGTCATTACTCTAAAACCCTAATGATAATCAGGTGTGTTTCTCTTAACTGTCTCCTTCTACCCCTCCCCTCCGCCTCCCTCTATTCCCTTTCAGCTGTTTCGTTAATTATGGCAGTTGTAGTTGTTGCATGTCGTGGAAATCAAGTGATGATAGTGGATTAATTTCTCACGACGGTCGTCTGAGGCACAATTTTTGTGTCTATTTTGATGTTAAAAAATCCAGTTTCTGATGATTTCTTCTCGACGTTTTTTCGGCTTTATTTTATATACTCTATATTTTGTTTCTGTAAATTTCTGGTGTGTAAATAAATTGGGTAAGCATGGTGATGATTATTTTTTGTAATCCGACTATTTTGTGAAGGAATACAAACCTCCTACTCATACTGAATGCTCATCCAATTTCTTACTTTTTGTTTTTATTCCGAATTTGATTTAATTTTTTGAGTTGATTTGGCACAATGAGGAATTAATCGACTCGTTGGATGAGATCTATTGATCGGTGAAATTTATTTTTTAATTTAAAAGTCCTTTTCATTCTGAGTGCCATTAATCTGGTTTAAGGAGTATCGAGAAGGGGAAGCTTGAATTGAGCGACTTAGTCGGAAATCTAATCGGAGAGATGTTGGTTGATTTAGGCTCTTCCCTCTTCGGTGGAACCCTTTGAGTTGATCGATGGCCTAATTCTTATAGGGATAAGAGGGCTGTTAATTTTGGCCTTTTCCTTTTTCCTAAATTCCCGTTGTGGATTCGCACATGGTAACCAACAATTTTACTAAAAATCTACTTGATGGGTTTCGTAGTTTCTGTCTTGTTTGTGTCTGAATTTGCTGGTTACTACTTTTTGGATGTTGATTACTACTTTTTGGATGTTGATCACATGGACCAAATGTGGTTTAATGTTTATTGTTTTTGTTTCCCGTTATTTCAAGCTCTTAGCCTCAACATTGAGTAAAAGTGCGAATGGCCAAGCCATTTTCATTGATACTAATGCAACAACTATGCAACTGCATTGTTGTTTGGTTAGTTATCGAGTATTTAGCTATGGTTTTATTATATTGTTTGGTTCAGGAATGTGAATTCGAAATACATCAATACAATAATTGGAGGTTTTTAATTGTATGCACGTCAACTAATTGCCATCCCTTTTTATTAGTTGTTCCTATTGCTATTTTAAATTGTACGCATGTCATACTCTGATTTCTAGTTTTCTTATCATGATCAAAGAAATGGCTTGTCAATGCGGTATTATGTGTATTTATGTATGTATACATATAATGTAATGTATGCCCAGTCTTGGCCATTCCTAAATAAGAGAGAGTGGGAGATCAGAAGGTCAGGCGAAGCACATTCGTTAAAAGTATTCAGAACTTTATATAATATATAATCGACTAGTACTGCAGAATTGTATCTAGTAAATGTTTTATTAGAAAAGAGCTTGTACCTATTCTTTCTTTTTATGTTAGAAATTTTGAAAAATACATGACTGGTCTTAGGCCATCGTTGTCAACCCAGGCAGTCAACTCTTTTTGTAACTTGGAACATTTCTCGCTGAGCACAACATCAATGCCAACAAATTATAAATTTTCCTAGTTTGGGATCTTTATACGAACTAGGTATCTAACAACTTAGTTAAAGGCTTAGAAAAGCTTGCATCTAAGCTTGGTAGAGACGTACTGGCTGCTAGCAGCGAGATCATGAACAGAGAATATCTTGTCTTGCCAACATGATCCTCCACATGATGCACAAGTTCTTGTAATAACAGTAAGGTTTGCCCCTCTAGTCGTCATGGTTACTGGACAGGTTTCGCCCAATTAGCAATACAAGCGGAGTTCATTGCAGTGGAATCGGCTTTGAAGGATCTAAGAGTCATGGGGATTTCAAGTATCATCATTAAAACAAATTCAGCGCAATTGTGAAGTAACAACGCCAATGCAATGAATTCCAGAGGAATGAAGGACTCAGAAAAACATTATTAATCTTGCTAAAAAAAATTTCGTTTACAATAATTAAAACTACTATAAGAGCACAGATAAAATAAGAGCGGCACATTGTCTAGCCTATAGGGCTAAAAGAAGAACGCTATGTAGTGTGTTTTGTACAACTCCGCCAAAAAACAGTATTCTAGCGAAGACATGCATCAAATTCACCAATCAGGCCTTTGGTGCATGTAAACGTGGAGACTCGGCTAGGGGAATTAGTTGGTCACGTGACCATTTTCGTGGTCATAGTTGGTTCCCAAGTATAAATTATAAATTTCGTTTTGGACTACTTTCGGGTTATAAACTCTGTAAATGAATTTTGAGAATGAAAATATTGTTTTTATATTATAAGTTCCAGATTGAATTCTAACTTTTGCATGTAAGAACAACGATGGGTGAAGATTGGGTTCTCGCTAAAGATGTGATGCCCTCTAGCCATTAGCGGATGAGATCTTACAAACTGCACCGTTCGATTTTGATCGGTAATTGACTTAACCTGGTTTGGGTTCTGTTGAATACAAATACTGTATTGAACCTCTCCACAAACCACTTCTACATCGTTTTATAGAATGCATTATCAATTAAAATATCAAGATGAAGTTTGAAAATGTTTTACTTATTTCATCTGAAGTTTATGGGAAGAGAGTGTATTACAACTCTGTAAATATTGATTATCTTCAATAACCCATGTTGCTCCTGCTGCAAGTGCGTCTATCTGTGACCACTGTTACTTGCATCTGTTGCTGTTGATCATTTTTCTTGCTGAAACCCAATATTGGTTGTTGTGAGGAGTCAAATCTCTTACATTGTTTTGCTGATTTCTTTCCTTCATTGATTGTTAACCACTATTTCACATGTTTCCGGGTGTTGTGAATAACCCCCTCTGGGTTGAGAATCTTCCCACTAAAAATCACCGCATTTCTTTCTCTCCAAATTTCCCATAAGGTTAGCGTTAACTACACAATCCTTGGAAATTTCCACTTACTATTATCCTTCATGAAGAAAACCAACCAGTTTTTGAGCCATTGAGAGGAATTAAGATTAATGAAATTATTTGCGCTTAATCCCTATTCACTACTTGCCCAAATTCTGCTTGCCACTACACAATCTCGAAAAAGATGATCTGCATACTCCTGGTGACAATTTTTTTTTTTTTATCAACAACGAGGAGAGGGGTGCTAGATTGATTGATTCACATAAGAATACATATCCTTCGTTGCTAGATCACGCATTTGAACCGGCACTTGCTTCCTTCCATATCCTTTCGTCAAAAGAGATAGGTTGGAAGTGACTAATAGCATGAGCAACCGAGTTGCAACCCCTATTCACAAACGACCAAGAAATAAAATTGAAAGAAGCACTCAAAGACAAAATATCGAAATAAAAAACCTAGAACCGCATCAGGACAAACTTGTTTCGAATTTTGAGAATTAAAGCCTAGCAGTCTCCTTCCACGACGAGACATTGGTAGCCTCGGGCTGCAGCTTGGTTGAGAGCAAAAAGACACGCTTGAGCTTCTTCCGGTTCAGCCCAGTGGAAAGTTTGATGCTCTGCTCCACTCCAGCAAGTACAATCTCACCAAGACTATCCCTAAGAACGAAGCCATGACCACCGTTCCTCGCATCTACTTGACTCGCATCAAAGTTAAGCTTGAAGGTGCCCGGATCTAGTAGATGCCACAGAGTGCCCGCTCGGGATTCGCGAATGGCTCCATCTTCTCCTGCATGCTTGGGGAAATTAAACACAAACATTTTAGCTCTCCAAGCCAGGTTTGAACGAGGGCCATCCTGCAAACCAAAAATAAAACGATTCCTGGAATTCCAACACTCCCACATAATAGCCAGGTAAACACCCAAACGATCGGGGAAAGTCGTTCCGAAGCCCAAAGGAAAGCCTCCATGGCGGACGGATGGTTGCCACACCACAAGTCGTCCTCAAAATCACTGCCCATCCAAATATCCACAACGAAGAGGGCACAAGAAGAGAGAGTGAATGTCGGATTCTTCCACGACCCCACGAGATAGCACAATTCATGGTAAAACCTTATATACGTCAAGCCAAGTTTTGCCGAGTTGCTAGAGCACCATTACCTATCTTCCGACCCAAACAACTTTATCCGGGGGCACCTGTAACTTCCATAACAGTTTCTAATTGTGTTTGACACTTGCTCGTGCTTGGATGAAGCTTGAGTGGTGTTGCCCTGTTGAGCGAGGTAGTAAGCGGATTTGACCGAGAAAGTTCCAGTCGGTGTAAAATGCCAAATGAGCTTGTCGTTCGACCATGTCACACATAACAAAATTTGGAGGATCGGTTCGGTGTCGCACTCAAGGAAGGTACTGCGAATAACATCCCCACGCCACCTACCAGGCATTTCTATCGATCAAATCAGCCACCATAAGACCCCGATTCACGCCATTGGGAGCACTAATCGGCTTAAACGTGTGTAAACGGGGTAACCAACGAGAAGACCAAACGAAACCGATTCTCCCTTGCCAATAATCCATCGAGTGCCTTGACTAATGAGCGCACGTGCACCCCATAGACTTCTCCAGGTGAAGCTAGGTTTTGTTCCAAGCGGCGCCTCCAACACATCACGAGTTGGGGAAGTAGCGACAATTACAAAAGGGCATTCTCTCATGGCTTGACATCCCCTTTTGTAGAGGTTATCTCCTAGAGGAAGCGTATCTTACATTGCTCTCCAAATGAACAATTTTATTTTCGGTTCCATTTTTATTGCCCAAAATCTCCTTCACCATCTATCACCCAAGAGTCTTAGAATTGACCATTCAGTCTGTATATTGAGGAATCCATAGCCTTGTTTTGATCGTAAATTCTCCATCAATAGAATTATCACATAGAATTTGATCATCAATCGAGTCGCACCTTAATGGAATCACTAGTATCTACTAAGAAGTTTCCCAAGAGAACAGTGATCTTATCTTCAACACGTCCCAGTTACTTCAACTCCATCCCGTTGAAGTACAGTTGAAACATTCTCCTCCTCGTGTTGCATTCTTACTTCATCATTTTTGAAACCGATCTTCTTTCCCTTAACCCACTTATCAAGTCCAATTCTTATTTAGTTTTCTTTTCCTACTCTCCATGCGAACCTATCTTTAAAAGTATTAATCGCTTTGCATAATCCCTTCCACCCCCAACAAAAAGTCGAAGATAAGAGGTTACCTTGAATTTTATGCGTAGGCGAAGAGGCACCGTATTTTGCTTTATAAACTCTTGCTAGAAGTAAATCTTGATTTTTGTGTAGCCTCCAAACTTGTTTCATAAGCATTGCTTAGTTGAGTTTGACCACATGTCTCATACCGTTCCTCCCATGCCTCTTGGCAAACAAATGACTTCCTTGCTTTTCCAATGAATCTTTACCCTCCCTATATTATCACCCAAAAAAAATTAGCCATAATGGAATTCAATAGCCCGGTTACCTTCTTCGGGATATTGAAGATCGATAAGTGTAACACCCCGAAACTTAATCGCATTTAATTATTTTAAATTTGTATCTTATCGTCTCAATACTCGTTTAAGAGTAGCGAGTCGCGCAAAAAATTCGAAACCAAAATAAAAGGTGCGACCAATTTAATAATTGCAAATAATAATGGATAAATCATACAAATTTACGTTTGTGCCACGAAATGTATATATGTTATACATGTTCGAATAATTTCATTCCGAATCCGAATAATTTAAAATGAAAAGCGAAAATAAAATAAAATAATATATATATATAAAAAAAAAGGGGGAAAAGGGGAGACTGGGATTTTCTAGAAGTCACCTGGCCAAAATAAATTACCGAGGAAGCTCATTTTCACGAGGGAAGCACACAAGCCCCAACTCCCTCTCACCTCTCCTCCTCCTCCATTTCCCTAACTCGCCATCACTGCTGCCACCACCGGCCGGCTGTCGCCGACACTCGCTGCCGCCAGCAAACCGCCACCGACGCCCCGGCTGCCGCCACCACCACCTCGCCGCCGCCGGTTCTCTCTCTCTTTCTTTCCCCTGTCTCGCGTCGCCAGGCGGAACAGCCCCTGTTGCTGCTCCGCCACCGCCTGCCGCCATCCCTAGCCGCCGTCCGGTGCTCGACGCCGCCCACCAACACCAGCTGCCGTTGCCTCGACACCGAACTCCACCACCGGGCCTTCCACCGCCCAATTCCACCTCGAAACCCCCTTTAAGGTATTTCTCCAATCCTGAATTTCTACTTAAATTATATCACAAATTTATGTTGTATCGGAGTAATTAGACAAGATTGAGTTTTGAATTGATTTTAGTGGAATTGGGAGGACATTAGGAGCAATTGAAGTTGAATTTAGAGCTACTCGAACCTTGATATGGAACTTGAAAGTTCATATGAGCATGCTCATACTATGAATATGTTTATGTGATGTTGTATTGAGCATGATTGAATTACTTTGTTATGTGAAGGTTGATTGAGTTGAAACTTGGTTTTGTGGTTGTAAATATACTCCGGCGTGTGACCGTTGAGTTGTGTACTCCGAGCGTATGGCTCGTTGAGTTTTATTGTGGATTTTATGTAGGTTTTTAAGGCTTTTAGCCTAATTGTTAAGTCATGTTTCAAACGAAACTCCGCCAAAATTTTTAGAAAATTGGAAAACCAAACCGACCCCTTAAATAGGAAGTTCGCTTGATTATTTGGTCATAGAACTTATCGGAAAGTATTAAGTTGTCGAGGGATTCTTTAATGAATAACTAAGGGGATAAACAGACATGAAAGTCTTTAAGAGCGACAAGGAAAACAGCTTAACTTATATAACAAAAGTTCAAAGAATACAAAGTATATAAGTAATATCAACAATTCATTAAGCAAATATAACTTATAAAAGCCTTACTCTAAACACAAACAGGTCACAAACGTGGTAATCGTAAAGCTTGTGTAAGGAGTGAAAACGCATTAAAAGGTACGTTATTGCTTGTACCTTTTCCAAAGTGTTCATCTTTAATATTGAGTTTATTGTTTTAATAATACAAATAATTTGGACCCACTTCACGATCACAGCTTCTACGAACACGATTACAGTTTATAGACACGATTACAGTTCACGATGCAGTTTACGAGACACGATTACAGCTTACGAACACGATTACAGTTCACGATGCAGTTTACGAACACGATTACAATTTACGAGGCCCTCCCCGATCGATCGGGATAAATGAATGAATTGTCTATACGATCACGATTACATATATGATTATCTCACAGAATCGCCATGGCATTCATATGTACGAATTGGGTCCTAACGTTTTCAAAGATTAACGCATAGTGACCCTACTTCGATTTACTTCGACTTTACACACAAATAGCTTTTGGAACTGGTTTCAATTATCTGCGCGCGCTCACCGACTTTTATAATGAATTTTTACAAGTACAAGGGTAGCGTATCGGGCCTATGGCTCATTCTTGTTTTTATGTTTTCTTAAATGTTTTTAGGGAAGAAAATATTGTTAATGTTGGGCAAGAAGTGACAAGAGCAAAGGAATCGGGAGGTGTTGACTCGGATCGGTGATCGGGCTTTGGTTAATCGAGAAGCGTTTTATGATTGGCTTTTGCAAGTGCGTCCTTTTTTTGGTTAAGACATCCATGTGGATTTAATTGCTTGCGGAGTTATTTCGTCGATGGTGATTTGTTAAATGTCATAATGTATCTTGGGAAGAACAAACTCATGTTTGGTGGTTTAAATTATGTATATTTATATTGGGTTTGATGTACGAGACTTTTATTGTAAGTGTTTGGGGAAATTGAAAGGATCATCATATGTCTTGTTGTAAATTTAGCCTAGTCTCTCGAGCAGAACGGCAGTAACGCCCTAATACGACGAGCTTCCTGCTTGCTTTGTTATATTATGGTTATTCAATAAGTGTGTTTTATATATTGATTATATTGGGGCGTTACAATAAGACAAATTGGTTTAATAAAGTAAGGACTACATTAATTAACACAAATCTTCGTGTCGGGAAAACGTATCCATTTTCCATGCTTGCATCTTTCGTTGCACCTTGTTTATGAGAAAGTGGAAATGAGATGTTTTTGTCTTTGGGATGAGTGGCATTGAGCCTAGATATTTATCAAATCCATCCACCACACTATAGTTGAAGACCAACAACCTTCAATCTCTTCCCTACTCATGTTCTTGGACAACATGATTGCTTGACTTAGAGCCATTCACCATTTGCCCTTATGCCTCACAAAAGACATTTAAAAGGTTGCTAAGAGTTATTATTGAATTAAATGTAGCTTTTGTAAAAAACTAAAATAAAAATAGGGTGTCGATCGTAAAAAACAAATGAGTTAACGTTGGTGCTCGTCTAGCCACTCTTATTCCTTTAATGTCCCCTCTCTGCTGACTATTAACCATCATTATTGAAAGTAAATGCATAAAATGAAAAAGATATGGTGAGAAGGGATCCCTTGTCTTAACCCCGAGGATCACTGAATAAGTCGTGCGGGTTCTCCATTGATAAGCACCCTATATTGGACCATTTTGACATATTGCATTATTAAACTCACCCAGTTTACTAGTAATCTAATCTTTCTTAAAACTCCTTCCGTAAACTCCCATTTGATAAAATCATAAGCCTTATGTCCACCTTCAGTGCTTCCATTTCCCTTCCACCTCTATTCTTGCTATTGAAGGAAAGGAGTTTATGGGCCAACAAGCAACTATTAGTGATATTTCTTCTTGGGATAGAAGCATTATGATATTGTCCTATAATTTCTTTAAAAACTTTTCTTAATCTGTTCACCAAACACTTAGATGATCTTGTAAATGACATTACATAAGTCGATTGACCGAAGTCCTCTACCTCTACTCGGATTGTCCTTTTTGGGATTAACACTATTTCCATGTGTAACACCCCGAAACTTAATCGTAATTAATTTTGCATTTTGTCGTCTTAATATTGTTTAAGAGCTTTGAGTCGCGCAACATACGAAATTGAAATAAAAGATGCGGACAAATCGATAATCGCAAATAATAAGGGGTAATTCGCATAAATTTACGTTTGTATCTGCGAAATGTATATATGTTCGAATAATTTTATTCTGAATTTGAATAAATTAAATTAATGAGTAAAAAAATAATAAAATAAATAAAATAAAATAAAACAGTATACATATATAGACAAATTATTATAGCAGAAATAAAAAAGAAAAAAGGGAGAGGAAGATGGTGGAAGGATCGGGAATATATCAGTGAGGGGTGTTTCAAAGGCAAGCTAAACACATTCATCCTCTCTCTCACCTCTCCTTCCTCTCTTCTCCCTCTGCCCTGCTTCTGCTCTGTCGCCGGCCACCGGCCAGTCATCGGCCGGGCCTGCAGCCGCCGGCGGCGCCTCTAGCCACCACCCAGCCACCTCCGTCGCTTCTCTTTTCTCTCCGCTCTGTTCTACTTCGAACAGGGCTGGGGCCGTTTCGCCCTTGCGGCTGCCACCGCCACCGGACTGGGCTGGTGCCGCTGTTCCCTGGCCGCTGCCGGTGCCAGCAAGCCGCCGCCGGAGTACCGGGCCGCTGCCCTGCTCCCGCACCCAGTCTCTCTTCTCCCTCCCCCTGTCTCGCGCCAGCAGGGCAAAACCGCCCCCTGCTGTTGCTGCACGGTCGTGCCACCCTGGCCGCCGTCCCTGGTCGCCGACCGGCGCTTGACGCCGCCGACCAGCGTGTCGTGCTGCTGCCGGAGCCACCGGATATCCACCACCCAGCCACCACTATCTGTTTTCACATTTAACTCAATTTGAGGTATATCTCCGCATCTCCAATTCTTAATTTCTAAGCAAATTTTATCACAAATTCATATTATTATTGAACAATTAGGCAAGTATATGTGAATTGTGAATTGATTACGGTGGAAGTGAAGGAATTGTGGGGGAAAAATTGAAATTAGAGTTAGGGTTTGATATGTGTAGATATGGAATTGGAAATTGATTTGAGATTATTTATAATTGTGGATGTGCTTGTTTATGTTTTATATGAATATGAATAAATTGTTTGGCGGTGGAAGAATTGGAAGAAAAATATCGAGGATGATTGAAATATGAGCATATACATAATTTTGGGAGTTAGTTTCATGAATGCGTAAAGGGGACATTGAAGATTGATGGAGGATTGAATTTATTGTTGCATGTGTGCTAAACTTGAGTAAATTAACGTAATTGAGTTTTGGCCTAATTGTGCAAGTGCGAAATTATTTGAAATGTAGAAAGTGGGTGAGGTTATAGATATAGGATCATGGGGAAAAGAAATTTAGAGAATTAAAGGAAGTTAAAAATTCAAATGAATTTGAGTAATAAGTGGGGAATTAGAGGAAGTCAAATGTGAGAAGTTTGCATAAATAGAGAGTAGCTATCGAGTTTATTAATGCATAAATCAAATTACTTCCGAAAACAGAAAATCGATGGAAATGGGCATGATCGAAGGAAATAACGAAAAACAATACTCGAAGGAAAACGATCAACAACCTCGAGTACGTTACGTTATCGTCTGCACTTTTCAAAATATTTAAACGTTAACATGTAAATATTAATGAGTTTTACTATTTTGTCTACGATCTACTAAATCGTTAACCGATTATGGGTACTACTCATAAAGATAGTAATCGTACGGGGCCATCTCCCGATAATCGGGATTTTTATGATTAAATTGCTTAACCGAAGCTTTAACTATAAATATACATGTATAAAGGTTCTTGTCTTGATTAAAAAAATCGAAAAGTTTATGGGCACAAGAAAATGAGAATATTGACGAGATCGTAACTTGGGTTATATACTCGGTTTGAAACTTAGTTTTTGTGGTTGTAAATATACTCCGGCGTGTGACCGTTGAGTTGCATACTCCGAGCGTGTGACTCGTTGAGTTTTATTGCGGATTTTATGCAGGTTTTTAAGGCTTTTAGCCTATTGATTAGGCCATGTTTCAAACGAAACTCGCCAAAATTTTTAGAAAATTGAAAAACCAAATCGGCATCTTAATTAAGAAGTATATTTGGTTACATATAAGTAGATATGTAGGCATACTAGATGAAACGATTGTTACAATTAAGGTTAAGTTACATTAAGCATCGACTAGAGGTGATAGAAGCAAAAAGGTCAAACTTGAGTTATAATAAAAGAATGGGGAATTAAACTCATCAATTGTTATATACAAATTCAAGCTATATCATCAATATCTTATTTCGGGAAATGTATGAGTATCGAGATCAAAAGGAAACAATATGGATAAGTACGCAAAAAGTAAAAGTTTAGTGATTGTAAATGCATATAAATATTGTTAAAGGACTAGTAATCTACAAAGTAGATTAGTTTTGGAAACGAAATCGAATTGAAATTGTGTTGCGTAAACAATCGAGTCATTGGAGTGTTGGCACGCCGAGGTATGTTATTACTTGTACCTTTTCCAAAGTGCTTATCTTTATTATTGAGTTGCTTTGTTTTAATAATACAAATAATTTGGACCCACTTCACGACCACAGTTCACGCTTTACAATAGATTTATTATAGTTCGCAGTTCACGGATGCGGTTTATAGTTCAATGTTACGACTTACAGTTCACGATTCACGATTATAGTTTACGGTTCACGGACACGATTACAATTCATTGCGCTTATACATAAGTTTTGCACAATTTAATTGATTTGGCCATGCAAAGGACCCGTTAACCGTTATGACGATCCATGAGTGAATGTGATCGTAATCGTAATCGTAATCGTAATCGTATGAAGATCCATGAATGAATGTGATCGTAATCGTAATCGTAATCGTGTGACGATTCATAAATGAATGTGATCGTAATCGTAATCGTAATCGTATGACGGTCCATGAATGAATGTGATCGTGATCGTAATCGTAATCGTAATCGTAATCGTAATCGTATGACGATCCATAAATGAATGTGATCGTAATCGTAATCGTATGACGATCCATGAATGAATGTGATCGTAATCGTAATCGTAATTGTAATCGTAAATGGTTGATCCGGGGACGCTCGGACAACGTTGCTCGCTAGCGAGCATTTAACCGTTAATTGTTCAATTGTGCACGTAATCGTTAATTGTTCAATTGTGCACGTAATCGTTAATTGTTCAATTGTTCACGTAATCGTTAATCGTTCAATTGTTAACCGTTTAATCGTTTAATTGTTCAATAGTTCACGACCGATCGCCTCGGGGTTCAATGACCCTAGGAGTCGGATTCCATGATTAATTGTTTCACAAGTATGGGTCCTAAGTTTGGCCAAATTGGAAAAGCAAATCGACAATTGAGAAGTTTGCAAACCGAGTATTCAAGAAAGATGATTTAAGATATGCATGATTTAATAGCATTTAAATTGCAATTTTATTTTATAACGGTAACGCATCTTGAGCTTCTAGCTCACACGTGTATTGTTTTATGTTTTAAATTTTTAGGGACTTGAGCGCATGACGGACTATTCGCAATCATATCCAAAGTTTAAAGAGGAAGAAAAGATAAAGTCGGCCAGAGAAGTGATGTTCGTACTGTTCGTCTTGACCCCATACATGTTAGTCCCTTCGTCGGTCTCATGGCTCATGATTCCTCTCCAATCGATCCTCGGCATTTTTAAAATTCATTTTCACGTAAAGAAAAAAATATTGGGTTGGATTGTTACATAAATTGCTTGCAAAATTAATTTGCTTGAAATGAACTTGCCTTGTTTTCATTCCGAAACGGCGGTAACGTCTCCCAATTTACGAGTCTTCCGTTGTTAATTACTCATTTATGTATTTACGTATTGGGGTGTTACACCATGAGATTAACATTTCTTAGAAAATTTCCCGAATTGAGAATGTATAACACTTCTTAAGTAACATTTCCCCAACGAATTGCCACATCTTTTTGATAAAAAATTGCTCGGTACCCCATCCGGCCCCGATGATTTTATGCACTTAGCTGAAAAATAGCCCATTTCACCTCATCCTCCGGAAAAGGTTTGTTTAAGCTGTTGAATCTCTTGAGCAATGATGACTTTGTCAAAATTACGTGTAGTTATATCCATACTTCTCCTAGCTCTCATATCCAACCCCTTCTCTACTAATCGATCCTCGAAACAATTCTACATAATATGTTTAATCTCATGTAAGTCTTGAGTCCAGTTTTCTCTTCCGTCTTGTAGGCCCCTAATGGTAATGAAATGCTTTGCAAGTTTGAAGCTCTTGAAAAGAATTGAGTACCCATATTTGCATTTCCCATCCATCCGAGCTTCCTTCTTTAGCTCCAATATAAACTAACATCAATCACAACTTGATCAAGGTCATTCCTCTTCACCCAAATATCTACAAGGAGATAAGATGAAGGTCCTACCCTACTAAGTTTCTCTAGAAATGGTGCCACTTCTTCTTGGCTTTTCCCAATCTTGTCACTATTCCTTCTCCTTCAAGCACCAATCTTTACACTACATTTTGATTGTCTTAGCTTTGATTTAACATTACTTATGTAAGTCCCTTGACTTGAATCTGCCCAAATTTCCCGTATCATTTCCTATAGCTCCAGGATAATGGAGGCTCCAACCCTCTACTCTGTAGATGGCTCTTTTAGTTGCCCTAGAACTCCGTTTCACTTGTAAAGTAATTGGTGCATGATCGAAAGCTATAATTGGAACATTTTGTATAGTTGACTCATCAAAAATATCCTGCTCATGCTTCATATTATTTGTCCAAGTGAAACTTTGTTCAATAAATGGTATATCAATATGATCCATCTAGGACTTCCACTATATAAATTTCTCCCACCCCTTAATACTACGATTTTCTCCTAGCTTATCTTCCAACATGTCTACTTGATTAAAATTTCCCATTAGGACTAACTTGGGACCTAAATGTTCTGTTTCTTTTTGAATCATGTCCCAAACCATAATTCTTTCTTCCACATAGGGTGCCCCCATAGACAAATCCCACGGACCATTCACAACGCATTTCATTGATAGAGCAAAGTACAAAGTTTTTATTATAGTCGAGAGTCATTACGAAATAAACTCTCTTTCTAATATTATTAAACCTCCTAAATAACCTACTTGGACTAACCTCGCCAAAAAGCTTGAAACATAAAAGCGAAGATGCCTACTAGCATATAAAAGCTCACACAAAGTTTTAAAAAGACGAGAAAATAGATAGGTTATGGTCGCAAGCTAGCCAATTGATTCTTTGGAATTATAGGGTCGCTTGCATGACCTAAACCTCTATAATTCCAAGTGTAAATCTGCATACCCTTGGTGGAGACTCTTCCGGGTGGCCTCCAAAACCCCTTTGCCAAGATCATTGTTGTTAGGTGCTACTTCCTTGTCGGACACCCTCATCTTCTTGATTTCAATCGCTCTCATTGCTTGCTTAAAAGTATTGAATTAATTTCCTCCTCTTTCCTTAACAGTTCCCATGGACCACTCCTAAACTCGAGTAGAGATAGCCTTTCTTTTTGTCCTACCTTCTACAGACTTTCTCAAATAATTCATCCTTGATACTCTGCATCATTACCGTGTCCGGACTTCTACTCTTCCCTCCGAACTTCCCTTTCCCCTCAACCAAACATGAAAAGATGTGTTTGTCTCTAATTGTGTGACTATGACTTGGTTGTGCTCCGAGTAGAAGTGAACGCCCTTCTAGTGGAACATACCTCAAGATATCCCCTAACTCTAGTTGCTCGGGCCTAGTAACTGGTAGGGGCCGGTTGTGCTCTTCTAAATTAGATGAGGAGAAATTATTAATGACCTCTCTAGGACTTGTATCTATGTCTGAATCAAGTAAGAGTAGATCCTCACTGGAATTGTCTTCTAATATTGTGTTGAGAAAAGGGATATGGCTCGTGAAATCTCAAACAAGAAAGGGGTGAGTATTGAAAGTGTGTGTTTGAGTTTGGGGATTTGCACGGGTATTTATAACATAGGTGGTCCGAAAAGTAAAATAGGAGGGCCTACCAAAATTTAAGAATTCTTCCCTCATTAATATTGTTTTCCACGTGGTAGATTGAATCCGGAGATAAAGTGTCTCTAAGGAAAAAAGGAAAAGAGTTTGTCTATCGTTTAGTGGTAGAAAGGTTGGATACTTGGATTGGTAGTGAGAAAATGTCCGAGGCTAACTAACCTATGAAGGGCGGGATAACAATTTCGGTTATCTATTGGGTAGGCCTATTATTACGGAAAAAAATCTAGATGATGTTCTTGCAAGGGTTGTTGCCCCTAGGCCCCCAAGTCCAGATCCATTGACAACCCCTCATTAATTGCATCAACTTGACTTTATACCTACTCCTAACTCCCTAAATTTATACCCAATTGAAGGGTAGTTTGAATATGTGGTCTAGAACCCAATTGGGATGATTAGGAGGGTCCCACGAGAACCGAGACAGTTGACCTTACAATCTCCTCGTTTGTAGCCTATGCTTGGATCTCGTTGTTCATGTTGTTGTTGATCTTCCTGTATCTGCTGAGTTTGATCCCATTGGATGCTCGATCTATTCCGGTACATCTTGGTAAACTCGAATCAACCGCACACCGTCCCTTACCGAATTGAAGCTTCCATCCTACTTGAGAACACATGTGAAGTCTGTCCCTTATCGTCTTAAAATCTTTTCCCTCTAGGGGCTTTTAACACTAAACCTAGGGTTAACCACAACCCTGTTTGAACTTTTTTAATTAAGAAACGACCCATAGGGGAAAGGCACAAATTTTATTGGTGTACATCCTCTCAATATCCCCGAGTAAGATAAACCCTTTATTCTCTACCCTATTGACACTTAAAAAATGTTATCCTTATCTCTTTTATTTACGTTAGCCCAATGATGAAAACCTAGCCTCGTTTGTATGCTTGGGTCAAGATCGAATTAAGCAAAGTGGCGGAAGCTAGTAGCCCACAAAAATCCAACTAGCACCAAAAATTAAAGCCGCCTCAAAATAGAAACTTTTCAAAAATAGAAACTTTCTAAAAATAAAAAGTTTCCAAAAGGGAAGTTCTTTAACCGGGCTGACCTTTTTTCTCCTTCCGGCTGGTCCAAATCAGGTTTGGGCTCCCAATTAGAATAGGACACATAAACACATTGAACTTCAAATCTTCAAATAAGACAAATATTCATTCCTATTCCGATGAAAGTGGATAGACGTCGAGCTTCAGCTGAATAGCGATCAAGGTTTAGACAACCAGTCGAGCTCTAGATGCAACAATGGTCAATGTTTAGACATCTCCGTTGAGCTTCGGGCCCAACAACAGATCAAGGTTCGGATGACCGATCGACTTCAAACCAACAACGGTCAAGATTTAGACATTCGCGTCGAGCTTCAAGCCCACCAATAATCAAGGTTTAGATAATTAGTCGAGCTTTAGACCCAACAATAGTCAAGGTTCGGATACCCTGTCGAGCTTCAAACCTAATAACCGTCAAGGTTCAACCATCCTAGTCGAGCTTCGGCCTAGCAATAATCAAGGTTCGGACACCCCAGTCGAGCTTCGGACCCAACGTATTGAAGGTTTGCTCGGGGAGAGTCCGAGTCACCCTAGAGGGGGTGAATAGGGTGATAGAAGTTTTTCGTCAAAACGTTAGCTCTTTTGTTAACGAAGAGACAGAGACGAGTTCCGAGTCAAACAGACGAGGTCGAAAAGCTTGGACTCGGAAATGTTATCACGAATAAACAAGCAAGTCAAGCAGCGATGATATGCCTGTCCGAGTCTAGAATGAACTCGGAAAGATAACACTTAGAAAATACGTGGAAACCCTCCTTGGGCAGAAAACCACGGACCGTGTCAATCTAGACACGAAGTCAAATCCACTATTTTGAGTCCATAAAATACCGTGAATCGATCGAACCCGAGTTGCTCCCTTAGACAACTCTATACAAGTTTTCCTAGACTCGAAATTCCCTTATCCGATCTAGTACTTCCTAGCTGAGATAACCCTTACAGCTAGGGACAACTAAGCTGAGTTAACCCTTACGGCTTAGTCAAGGGACCTTACAGAGAAAGTAAGAAAGTGTTTGTAATCGAGTACAAGACCTTATAACTCGTAAAGTAATGAATTACGGAATGGGAGTTGTAAGTAGAAGATTGAAAGTAAATACAATGACTTTGCTCAAGTACGTGTATTAACAATGAGTTCGGTTCGTCAATCTTCAAGTCTTGTGAAGTGGCTTCTATTTATAGATGACCGAGCAGAGTAGCCGTTATCTTCATCTCGCTGACCGTGAGTCCTCTCGTGACCGTTGATAGAAGCTTTCCGAGTCACTCGAAAGTATCCGTTGTAATGTGAACGTTGGACAACGGTTTAACTCTCTTGGAAGTCCCAAAACCATTGGCAGTGTCTTGAAGGATAAGGTGGAAACCACCTTTAAGCTTAGCGTTCCAGTTTTCAGATTTGGAAACAGACGGCTCCGACACTATCTTTTGGGGCTGGAGCGAGAGAAGGTGAAAAGCCATGTCTCGCTGGTGATTTGACGTTCGAGCCTAGGTTACTTTTGTGGTTTGAAAAAGGTGTATCCTCGATTGAATAACCTACAAAAGTAAATCAATTTTGGTTCTCAAAGTATAAAATACTTTGGTCCAAGGTTAGACACGGATAATAAAATCATTATGAAGAATAAATAACTAATTATCCGAGTCGGAAGACAAGTGGAATTTTCTGAGTCTAATAACAATGATACTCGTAATTCCATCTAACTTAGTCTAAGCGATAGATCAAGTTCCGTAAAGAATATCGAGTGAGATAACTTGATATAGACTAAGTATGAAACATACTAGAGGTACTCGACTTTAACGAAATAGAGCTTATAATCGAAGTAAGATTCCGAGTGAGAAAAGACGAAATACTAGTCTATTTAATCTGCGATAAATATGAGTGATGCTTGGACTCGGAACAAAGAACCAGTTTTCGAGTCACTTACGGATAAGCAAGAAATATAAGGAGTAAAAGCTGTATCACTTAGAAAAGATACCATTTTACTCAAAGAAGTTTCGAGATACGGAGAATGCCTTGGAATCAAAACTCTATAAGTATGAGATGGTTATACTTGATTCATTTAATGCAACTCGTAAATGCGTTAAGAAGTATCCGAGTCTTCACGTATGTTAAGGTTCGGACAACCAGTCGAGCTTTAAGTCCAACAGGTGGTCAAGGTTTTGACAACCAGCCGAGTTTCGAGCACAACAGCAATCAAGGGTCATACACCACGCTAAGACTTCAGGATCGCTTCATGGCCAAGTCAAGGTAGTATATTTGAAACATGATCCGGCTATAAATCATTTTCATGTAACACTTGAATCTATCTACATTAGATTATCGACTAACAAAGCTGTTAGCGCGAGAAAATTTTGGCCAAGCTTTAAATCAAGAAACGATCAAGTTTAGGACCCTCATCTAAGCTTCAGGACATTTGATCGAGCCAAGCTCGGGATACCCTGTTAAATGTCGGATCTAAGAAGTGGTCAAGTTCGGACACTCCGTTGGACTTCGGACTTTACTATGCGAGTCAAGTTCAAGCTCCTAGCAAACCTTCGGACTAAGTACATGGTCAAGTTTAGGCACACTAATCCCGGGCCCCTGGTGAGAGTTCGAGTAAGGAGATGACCAATTTCGGACACCTTGATTTAGTCGGCGTCTAAAGCAACAGGTAAATATCCTTTAGTGTCTACTTTGACCTTCATCTTTCGGACTCGGTCAAAGTGGGGGCTAGGTAGACACCTAAACAAGTATCATCCTTATCTCTTTTATTTATGTTAGCCCGATGAGGAAAACGCAATCTCATTTGCATGCTCGGGTCAAGATCGGACTAACGTAGAGTGGTGGAGCCGATAGCCCAATAGAATCCGCACCAAAAAGTAAAACTATCCCAAAATTAAAACTTTCCAAAAATATAAACTTTCCAAAAACGAAAAGTTCATCGACTAGTGCTGACCATTTTTTCCTTACTGGCTGGTCCAAATAAGGTTTAGGCTTCCAAGCCTAGTCCCAAATCGACGCCAGTCCTAAGCCTACTAAACGCAGTGTTTTTTTACCTCTTTTAGTGGCCAAATGCAACACACACTCCTAAACGTCCATATGACACCGTTTTGGACCGACGCCGGTCCCTAGACCTCTTTGAGCAACATCATTTTTGCCAGTTTGAATATTCGCTTTCCTTTTATCCATTTCCGGAAAATCTAGGTCCGGTTCAATCGTTTAGCCAGCACTAAAGCTCAATTTTTAGGGTCAAACCTAAAAATTCCTATAACTAAGAGGTTCCCCTCCTTCCTCATTTCATACCAATTCAGCTAGGAAAACCCTCCCATTTATGCTACATTCTCCAACTCTCCCTTCTCTCGCTCTCCCCCACCTCAACTCTCAAAAACCCTTTTCTAAACCTCTCTAAAAAACCTTTATTTGCGCTTTTCGCTCACGATCACCTTACCATCACTCTGTTTTAAGTATGGTTGTGATTCAAGCCTAGTAGGTAGGTCAGCTGAGGGCTTCGTTCCATCAACCTCGGATTTTGGTTTTTACTTTATTTAATTTCAGTTCTTTTATTGCCTTTTGTTTTGTGGATTCAAGATGTAATCATTTTACTTTCCACCTCGACCACTCTGTAATTTTCTCGCTTTTTATCGCTTTCCTTTTGTTGGTTGCTTTATCGCTTCATATCATGTTTTGGTTACTTTAATTTCCGCCTACTACATGTTGTCTATTGATTTTCTTAATGCAATTTAAACTTAGTTTTTCCATTAGTAGAGGTTGTCTTTTTGATGGGCGGAATAAAGAGTGTCCCTCTTTGTTTCGTACCTTCACTCCCGAATGCTTGGATCATTGGTTTAAGACTGATGGAGTCCTTTTTAAACCTTTTCTAATTTTGAGTTTTTGTATTGAATTTAGAAATGTGCTTTCTTTTCATTTTTTAGTTTTTATTTTCAAAACTGATCGGCCATTCCCTTTTCAATCTTCTTATTCTAAATTTGCATCTCGGTTTTCTTAAATGGAAATTGGTAAAAATTGAGAAGTAAATGACAACCTAAAGTAATCTGGCCAAGACTAACTCGACAGTCTGGACCAGATGGCCAATGCTGAAGGAAGGCATAGGTGGACCGGCCCCGACCCGGCCCCTTAGCCATTGTCCGGGAAGAGCTCTTGGCCCTGGTCCAAGTAGCTTTGCGGTGTTATTTCTGTTTTTCTTTTACGTCTAATGAAGCATCCTAAGACTTCTAATTGATTTATTAAGATCACTAATCAAACCCTTCTTAAAAACCTCTTTCAAAAACCTTATTGCTCGTTGGATAAGCACACCTCACCGAAACCGACATTCGTGAGAAAACTCGATCATAGGTTGTGGCTCCTATATAGCTCCGCCATAAGTTTGTCAAGTTCCCTTTGGACAATAGAGGATGCTCTTCCGTAGAAAGAGTTTTTATGCCCCATCACCCCACTTCTTATACAAATTTTAAAAACTTGTTCTTATCTCGAAGAACACTTACAATGCCTCTTCCTTACTATCCACCAAATAAATCTTAGGGATGAATGGTTCTTTTAAATTGACTTTGACCTTAATTATCATATTAAGATTTTCACGATCTCTTCCCCCGAAACCCTAAATCAATCACTTTGTTAAAATACTCCTCCTAACTCTAGTGCCACTTGAGAGGTCTTATAGCGAAAAGGTACCCCATCTAACCGAACCCAAAACCCTATGTTATCAAAGCTGATGTTTTGTGGACTAGCATCTAGTGGGCATGGCAGAAACACCATAAGGGATCCTTGCATGCTAACATACTCTAGTAACACTAGGTCATCCTTCTCGGGGTTAGAGAATTAAAATAAAAAGAACTCACCAAAGGGAAAGACAATGAAGTTTCCTCTATAGTCCAGTTTATATCAACTTCTTGTTGGACATCTTAAGCATTCTATTGCTTAGGGTCAAAGAACTTCCCTAGAATCACCATCTCCCACCACCTCTTAATGTCCTTCGTAGAATCCATCACTAAAATTAAGGCTGAAGTGCATGGGTGGAAAAACATTTTGGGAATTAGAAGGGTTTTGTAAGATAAATGTATCGTGGCTAGATTACTTGGAAAAGTAGTAGAAAGCGATATTGAAGCTAAGGAATGTGAGAGGAATGCTATAAAAGGGCAAACCAAAAGCATATGTTGGGTTAAAACAAGAATTCTAAAGACTTCTCCGACTATTAGTACTTGAGTGACACTAACCTTCGATGTGATACGTTTACACCCGGTTCGATAGGCTGAGCATTCAATATGGTGAGAGAACTACTACCTTGTGTGCTTTTCCAAGCAATCAATCACGAGTTATCTCTTGAAGGAATCAAATCTAGCTCACTTAAACAACACCTCAAGAACTAACCCCAAAGCATTAACTTCACCCCTGCCTCCTTAGACTTCGACTATTCGTAGCCGATATAATTTGACATTTCCGTACGAGTAGGACAAGATGGCTAGGTTGAAAAATAACTTAACTTGAAAAGCTATAGTTACCTTAAACACGAGTCCCCGATTGTTGCTTCGGCCTAAAAGCATTAGCTTCACACCAAACCTCCTCGGATCACATCTCTTCCATAGCAAATACAACCGACTTATCTCGCTCAATAGTCGAGATATATTTGTTGAATCTAACCGAGATCTTAAAAACTTGTAATTGTTTCAATCACTACTCCACGATTGATTTGATGGCCCAGTTCATCATGAACTTAATTGATATCTTAAAACTTTAAAAGAAAACATACCACTAAATTATTGAGATCACAAATTTTCCATTTTTCTTCTTCCTTGTATCATTTTTCTCTCTTTTTTTTCTTTTTTTTATTTTCCTTCAAACCTATTAACTCCCAAAGAAACCAAGAGAATCTCTCTGTACTTTCTCTCACCAGGAGAGATCTTTTTGCTAGAATACCTATTGTTTTCAGAGTTATAGATTCGGTTTCTTAACTACCTTCCCCATTTTTTTATTTTTATTTTTTGGCAAAGGAGATAGATAAAGCCCTAATAAAGTGACCTTTTTCTGGCTTTCTATGCCAAATTATGTGCCACTTTTAGAACATACTTGCCAACTTTAGTTATAGTACAAGATAAGAAGAGACTAGAAAGGTCTCTAATTCTACTTCTAATTAGGGCATTTCTTTAGATCCTCTTATTGTGTTTCTAAGTTCCATCACCCATTGTTGAGAATTTGTCTTTAACCATATGTGAGAGATCCCTTTTGTACCTGCTTTTTAAAAAAAAATTTCATAAAGGAGAACGATAAAGCTCTAATAAAGCGATCTATTTCTGGCTTTCTGTGCCGATTATGTATCGCTTTTATAACATACTTGCCAACTTTAGTCATAATAGAAGATAAGAAAAAGTTAGAAAGGTCTCTAATTCTACCTCTAATTAAGGCATCTTCTTTAGATTATGCAGTTGTGTTTCTAAGTTCCATCACCAATTGCTGAGAATCTGTCTTTAAACATATGTTAGACAACCCTTTTGTAGATGCTTATTCGAATGCTGCTTCCACTACGATGTACTCCGATTGTAGGGCGCTTTATGCAAACCCTGACCAGTGTCCTAGAGATAAATTATAATCACTGTTCACAATTGCCCAAGTTGCTCCTGCAGCTAAAGATTATCTATCCCATGCTCCATATGTGATAATAATTACCACATGGAACAACAATCATTTTCTTTTTACCCAAAGAACATTATAAATAGGAAGTATCGTTTAATGTGAGACTTGTATTTTTTCACCTCACTAGTTTCATTATACTCTCAAAATATCAAATTATGAATATAAATTCTGAAAATAGCCAACCTAATTCTTCAAATTCTCAATATTTTAATTCTCAAAATTATTACCCTCAACATGACTCTTTTTTTAGAATAATCCAAATTCTCAATATTATCATAATCCTACACTGAATATTATCACAACCCAAACTCCCAAAATTATCATAATCCCCATTTGTAAAAATTATTCTTTTACATCCTACATATTCATCTTCTCCAGGATCATTCACTTGATGGATGAGCAATATTGGTATTCATGATAACCTATAAAATGTGGGATCTCGGAGAACTCATTTTTATGTTTTTTAGGAGAAACTCCCATCAATGTAGATGAAGATGATCAAGTTGAAGTAAACAATCAAGCAGAAAATGTTGTTCCACAACAAAAAAAATAAAAATAAAAAAGGGGTCTTCTAGGATGAGTTAGAAGATGAACTCCAAACCGAGTGCCTGGTTAAATGTGAGCAAGGATCTCATCACTAGAACTCGACCAAAGGGTGACCACATTTAGGGACAAAATTTGGGAGTAGTTTTGTGAAGCTAAAAACAATATTCAAGTTATATGTGGACCAGCTAAAAAGAAAAGCTTGGTAGACTAAATTGTGTACAACTATCACATATTTCTTAGGGTACTTTGATGCTTGCAGACTCGATAGCCATTGAGTGAGCAGAGTAAGGCTGATTATCAAAAAGCTGCTCACATCCTATATGAGAGATGCATGCCCAAAATTTAGTTATGTGCATGCTTGGAGGCATTTGAGCTATGAACCGAAATGATCGAATCATGTTAGGAAGTCCAACACTACATCAAATTACCGATTGCATTACTGACCGTTTTAATTCATAAAATGGTTGGTAAAAAGTCTCGACTGTTTTTCCCACCTTTTTATTGGTGGGAAAAGCCTTAGTTGGAAATTTTTACTGATCGAATTACATAAAATGGTCGGTAACTACCGACCATTTTACCAACCACAATTAATGGTTGAAATTTCGAATGTAATATTACGGTTAGAATTCCAACTGATTTTAGAACTATTTCAAACAATTGGAAATATTTCCGGCCGTTTTACCAACCATACCACGTAGATATTTACCAATTGTTTTCTTGAAGTAGTTGATAATTTTTCCAACTCGTTTTCTATGGATGGTTGGTAATTTTACCAACCGTTTTTTATTTAGTTGGAAATTATGGAAAATAATTTTACATGAATTTTTCACCATTTTGAAAACGGTCGGTAATTTAAAGTTATTCTTTATTTTTTGTTTTGATAAAATGAAATCATAAGTTATACATGTTTAACCTAAATTAAGAATAATTTAGTATAAAACAAAATAAGATATATATAAAATTACATATTCGAAATACAATATTGTTTTGATCATACATAAATAGGGTTCATAAACAAAACTATAACATAATCTTTTGATTAAATAAGTGCAACACATTCATGTCTAAAGTAAGTACATACAATAAACAAGAATATATAAATTTATGATTAGTCCTCATCATCATTTTCAGATTTACCACCTTCAAGTAGAGCCATGTTCAACTTGTCAAAGAGAATGTCCACCTTTTACTTCAATCTCTTGTTCTTTTTTTTTTTTTTCAATCGTTCCATCTCCTTTTCCTTGTCCTCATTTGCCGTTTGGACAACCTCGAACTTAGATGTAACTTCAATAACGAGTACCTTGAAACTTTGGAGTGTCTACCGCACACACACTTTTTTGTCGAGATGTATCGGTAGATTTTTAACTGCAAGAAAAAGTCTCCTTAAAAGTATATGCTTGAAATCTGAATCCATAGATCTTGCCTTTCTTTGTGAAGTCAATAGATTCTATCCGTAGTTTCATCTCATTTATTTCTTGTTTGGGTTATTCTGCAGTTTCACTGCTTTCAGCTCCTTAAACATTTGACCCAAGCATAATTTGAAGCAACATTTCAACATGAGATAATTTTAATTCCTCCTTTTTTGAACTTCTTGTACAAGTAACATAATTAGATCACTACTGTAAGTATATGTCATTGAAGATTGGTGCATTTAGACAAACATCATCCATATCACTTATTTGTGATGTGGTGCATGATAATTGATCGAACAGATGGCATTGTTATAGTTATTAGCATTTCAATCTAAGCAATTAAAGACACCTATGATTCCACAAATGACAACGCTTCTAAAATTTTACATAATACTACTAGAAAATCGCCATATAGCGACGGAAACAGCGACGGAAAAACGTAATTTAGCGACGGAATTTCTTAATTAGCGACGGAAAAATTCGGTCGCCGATTTTCGCGTCGCTAGAAATCAGCGACGGATTTTTGTGATTCCGTTGGAATTTGATTCCGTCGCTATTCGAATCAGCGACGGAATTTCTTGTTCCGTCATTGATTGGATTAGCGACGGAATCTCAAAAATCCGTCTCGATTCATCGCCGATTTTTTAAAAAAATTAACAATTTTCTGTATTTTTGAGTTTTTAATATAAAAATCTTGAACGAAATACAAATTCAAATAATCCGGCATCATAACAACCTCAAATTCAACTTCAATTCAAACAAAAAAATCATATACAAACACAAAAATCATAAATAATCCAACTTCAATTCACCAACATCCATAAAAACTAATTGAAAAAAAAACAAGAGTATTACATTATTTACAAACACAAGTTATGTCCTTCATCTTCCTTTTCCTCTTCTTCTTCCTCTTTCTCATTATCTTCATCTTCTACCTCATTTTCATTCCAACCATGCCTATTAAAATAAATTATATCAAATCCTCTAAAATCTGAAATTTTATAATAAACAAAGTAAATTATAAACACAACCAACAAAGAGGGAGGATGGAGAAAGCATACCTACAAGATGTTAAAGGTGGTTAGTTGGCGGCGGTGGCGGTGGCGGCGGTGGCAGCGGTGGCGGTGGCGGCCTCTTTCTTCTCTCACGCTCTCACTTCTCTCTAATTCTCAATCCATCTCTCCTTAATATTTTGCCTAGTCCCGTTGAAGTCGGGTTTTTATTTGCAAAATAAGGACGGATCGAGGACGGACACGATCCGTCGCTACTTAAAAATTTAGTTAGCGACGGAATCGTCCGTCGCTAAAAAAATTTTAAAATTTCAAAATTGGAAAAATTTAATAGCTCGCCAAGCTAAAATTTTTCAAATTTTGAGTCCGTCGCTAACTAAAAATTTGAAATATTTTATATATTTGAAAAATGAAAATAGGCGGCACATTTAAATTTTGAAAATTTTAGAATTTTCCGTCGCTAATTTAAATTTGAAAATTTTTATAATTTTTTGAAATTAAAATAAGCGGTGAAATTTAAAATTTTTAAAATTTTCAATTAGCAACGAAATAATTGCGTAGTTATTTAAAAAAATTAAAAATGAGATTTAGCGACGGATCTGATTCCGTCGCTAAGTAAAAATAAAAATAAAAAATTAGATTTAGCGAGGGAATCAGCGACAGATTGATTCAGTCGCTAAATAAAAAATAAAAAATTAATTTTTCAAAAATTCGTCGCTATTTTTTCCGTTTCCGTCGTTAGGTCCGTCGCTAATAAGTAAAATAGCGACGGAATTTTTTCCGTCGCTAAGTTAAATTTATCCGATCCGTCGCTAAGTTAAATTTATATGACAAATGTTAGTTTCCGTCGCTAATTTCCGTCGCTATATAACATTATTGTGGTAGTGATTCTCTTTATACCGCTTACCTCCTAAAGAAAATTAATGGCTGTAAGTGTTAAGAAAATTAATGGTAGTGTTATGTTTTTCTTGTATGTTTATTACAGTTGAACTCACTTCTACTGTTTTTCAATGTATTTTCAACTTGCTCCTAACTATCGTCAAACTTACACTTCAAGAAACAAAAATGGGTTTTTGAAAATAGAATCTGTCATTCAAGATAAGGATGCATGTGAATCTCCAAAAAACCTACTTAAGCAGGATACACAACAATTATCTTGTTTTGATGTTGTACACTTATGTAACCCCTAAGAATCACCAGAAACCCTCTATCATGACCAAAGGGATTAAAGTTATAACATAGTACGCCAAAACCTACAACTACAGGCTATGGTTACCTAATAACTATAGCTACATGACTTGCATTCTTTTGGAAATCGAGGAACATAGGAAAGGCCAAACATCAGCACAAAGAAAATATAACATGACTAGCGTTGGCAAAAATCTGTCCGATCCGATAGTTTGAATTTGTCCGATCCGAAAAAACGGGTCCAATCACAAATTTTTTGACCAAATTTAATTTGGGCAATTGGTCATCTCCAAGTTGAAATTTGGGTCGGGTTCAGGTTTGGCAATTTGGGTCCCGGTTGTCCGAATTTCATGACTTATTCCGGTTCGGACAAATTTGGACAATCGGACAATCGGGTTCGGACATTCGGTCATTCGGGTTTAGGTATAATTTAGTGAAAAATCTACAAAATTTTCAATAAAATATTCGAATATTTGAGTTCGGACATCGAAAATTTGGGTTCGGGTTCGGTCACATACATAATTTCAGTTCAATTTTCAAAAGTTCATATTATAAATTCGGACATTCGGACATTTGGGTTTGGTTAGGGCTTCCGAATCTGTAATTCGGATAGGGTGCGGGTATGGTGTTTTTGTCCGAATGTATGAATTGTCCGAACCTAAATTGATCCAAACCCGAATTTTTGCCAGCGCTAAACATGACAGTTCATACACCATCCAATTAATGAATCAAAGAGTAGCTTCGTAGATACTTCTATAGCCCCACAAGTGATAACTAATCTGTCATCCAAAATCTCACTCAGGAAAGAGCAGCAAGGTCAAGACTAAAAGTTGATCATGTACAAGATGCCTTTGTCAACATCCTTCTTCAGGTTACAATGTTCGGGAAAGAAATTCAATCTTTGTAAATTAGGAATTAAAGGTAATGTCTTCGAACTGTAATGTGATATCTATGGTTGCAGAACTTCAAAGTATGAAGCTCCATGATATCATTTCCGACCCACAAAACACCAGCTGGCGACAACGGTCTATAATAGTTCTATTCAGTATGTCTTACCACAAAAGAAGAAATTACTCTCATTCATGCTTTCCCAAAATTAAGCTAGTAATTAGCTATAGGAATATAGGATATATCGAGAAATATGGAACTTCCATAATCCAATCGTAATAAAAGCCAATAGTAACTCTATTAAAAAATCATCGAGAGTATGCATCAAAGCAGAATGGTTCCCCATATAAGAAATAAATATACTAAATCATAACAAGAGTGAGGAAAATTACAACTTTTGTCTTAACATGTTAAGAGCGATGTAAAACATGCATGCACTTCACTAAAAAAAAAAATCCACAAACGGGTTCAACCCAACATATAGTCCTTTTCATTTCTTCAAGGGACCTACATAAACTGCATAAGTTCTCATCACAACCCGATCAAGCCCACAATTGCAACTCACGAATCAAAACTAAAACAAATCCATAAACGCAATAAATCAGCAAAGCTAAACCTCATGCTATCTACAAACAAGTGAATTTTGACCATGTAGTAACTAAAACCATACTGTCTATGGTTGGCTCATTTCAACCAACAAACCTGTAGGAGGCAAAAATTTGTTAGCCAAGTATATGTCGCCATGTGGAAATTTAATTACTTTTATTCCACCTATTGCAAATTGTCACGTGTAAAATTGGCGTTGGAAAACCTTTAAAATTAAAATCAAAAGAAATCAAATTACGGCTAATTAGAAGGTCATCACGTGTCGTTGATGATGCGAGTAAATAGTAAATATTTCTTTTTTAAGAAATAATTACTAAATTATGGGCCTGGGCCCAAAACTCAAGTCAAACCCTAATCTAATAAGGCTATAAATAGAGGTCATCGCCTCATTTCTTACACATTCGAGCATCTGCGAAATCCGGAGCTCAAACTGCAAACAACATTCAGCTACCAAGCGTCAAGGATCAAAGTCCAGTAATCGTTCGGAAATCGGAGTCAACGATTCAAATTCAAGACTCTCGAGCACATCCGGACCAAGAACCATTCAACGTTCATCATCCGCCTCAACATCAACGTTCAAGGTCAAGTTACGACGCCCTCGAATCGTTCAAGTTACAAGGAGATTGAATAAGAGGATTACAATTATTGTATCCAACACAGAGATTGTATCTATTAAACAAAAATCAATACAAATTATATTTGTTTCCTAATTTCCCGTCTTTATTTATTTTAGACTCGAAATTTGTGTTTATAAATTTTGGCACGCCCGGTGGGACCTCTCTCGCCTCTCATATCTTTCTCCAAACAAATCAACACTCTTCATCTTTGAAGAATACATGGCTCCCAAGAACGCCGTTGCTCAATCTTCAAAGAACAAAACTACTGGATCCACTTCTCGGGGATCCACTAGCGCTGGCGATACATCTAGCGAGAATGATGACTAGAAGTATGGCAAGAGCTTCGCTATTGTTATTGTGAAGGAACCGAGTGTAGCTGCACCATTTCAGCTACGAAATCTTGACTCCAACATGGTCAATGGAGTCAATCAAAGCTGGGTCACATATCGATCCGAAGGAAAGAGTTATTCTTGTTTTCAACTTAAAACAGACGATTCCTCGCGGGATGGACGAACTCCAAGCTCACACCAACCCTATCTTCATGTTGTCCGAAGAAGAAGCCGATGGTTATGCCGGCGAGGATTCCATGCCCCCGTCTCCAAAGGACTTGTCGTTCTCTCATTCTGAAACCGAATCCTCTAACACTATCATCATGCCGTAATGGTGATAGGAGCTATCAATATTGAAGAACAATTGAATGAGATGAGGGAAACACTAGAAAGACTTGCTAGAGAAAGCGCGAGAAAGGATGCGAAATCAAGCTTCAAAGCGAACAAATCGCTAGCCTGACAAAGAAATTGGAGAAGAAGTCATTTGAAGCTTCTAATAAAGGCTCGACAATGAGGGGTCCGATATGGAGTCCAACCACGATGAAAAATATGACGATGAACCAAAGGAGACTTCATCGACCTCAATGTCCGTTGAACAAATCCGAACTTAATTGCAAAGGCGGTTAAGAATCAGCTAGAAGAAGGGTCTCGTAAGTCTCACCTGTACACTAAACCCTATACTAAGAGGATCGATGCCCTAAGAATGCCGCATGGCTATCAACCACCGAAATTCCAACAGTTCGATGGTAAAGGCAATCCTAAGCAACACATTGTGCATTTCATCGAAACCTGCAGCAATGCTGGCACAGAAGGAGATAGGTTGGTAAAGCGGTTCGTTCGAACTCCGAAAGGAATTGCTTTTAACCGGTACACGGACCTAGAGCCGGAATTCATTAACAATTGGGAGCGAGATGGAACAGGGATTCCTTAACGGATTCTATAGTACCCAACGCGTTGTTAGTATGACAGAGCTGACTAATGCAAGGCAACGAAAGGAGGAACCAGTCCTTGATTACACCAATCACCTGGAGAGCCCTCACCTCGAATGTAAGGATAGATTATGCGAAGCATCTGCCGTGGAGATGTGCACTCATGGCATGGAATGGGACTTGCTTTATATTCTTCGGTGAGTAAGCCAAGAACTTTCCAAGAATTGGCCACCAAGGCTCATGACATTGAAATGACAATAACAGGTCGGCATAATAAGTCTTCTTCCTCATATGAATCAAAGAAAGATCAGGGCAAGTACAAGAAGAGTACTACGTCTTCAAAAACAAAGTTAATATATATTTCCAATGGAGAGTCGGTGTAAATTTCTGGAAAGCCCAAGTCAAAGCAAAAGAAGATCATATACTCTAAGGATGTCGCGAAGAAGCGTCCCACACTAAAAGAGCTTCAAGAGAAAAGTACCCATTCCCGGACTCGGACTTGTCGGGAATGTTAGATGACTTGTTAGAAAATAAAGTGATTGAACTTCCGAACCAAAACGGCCGGAAGAAGCGGAAAAGACTTCGATCCAAAATATTGTCGATACCATAGGGTTATTAGTCACCCTCTTGAGAAGTGTATCACACTCAAAGAGCGCATTATGCGATTGGCGGAAGATGGAAAGATCATATTAGATGTGGATGACATAGTCGAGACCAATTGCACCTCCATCCAACTAGAGAACCCTCCTACAAATGCCCCCACTTTATTTTCCCGTAAGAAGGCGATCATCATGTCTCACAAGATTAGAATCAAGATCACTTCAAAGTGGGATGATACCTATGTGGTGCGAGAAGTCTATGTGAATGGTGCCTACAAGACGATCGATACTCGAAAGGGTCCGAGTTGATCCCATAAATGGAAAATTCTTGAAGTTTTATTATTCTTGAACATTGTTGCATGTAAGCTCCTAAGCAAGAGCCTAAACTGCTCATTCTTGCAAATTGAAATTAAATGTACTACTCCTAGCCCGCAAGAGTATAAGCTGTGAACAACGAAAGAATTCAATAAAATAATTCATTCCTTTCGGTTTGAATTATGTTTGGCTTGATCCTTTAAGTGTGGGTTTACTATAATATACTCAAAACCAATGCCAACGTAACATAATATCAAAGTTCAAGACTCCTAAATCAGCAAAATGCAAGACTCTCAAGTCACATAAACTCAAGACTCTCAAGTCACACAAATTTAAGACTCTCAAGTCACACAAATTTAAGACTCTCAAGTCACGTAAACTCAAGACTCTCAAGTCACACAAATAGAAGACTCTCAAATCATGTAAACTCAAGACTCTCAAGTCACACAAATTCAAGACTCTCAAGTCACACAAATTGAAAACTCTCAAGTCACGTAAATTCAAGACTCTCAAGTCATGTAAATTCAAGATTCTCAAGTCACATAAACTCAAACTAGAGACTCTCAAGTCACTCAAATTAGAGACTCTCAAGTCACTAAAAGCACCCCAAGACATCTGAACCATCGACTATACGGTGATAGAATAAAGGTGCCTGGTTCTCGAGAAGGGATTGAAGTTGTAAAAGTGGCGAAGCAAGCTTCAAGATTTTCCGAGGTGAAGGAATCCCCTCTAGAGTATACATGTCATGAGTACAATTCACACTCCAGCACGAGTGTGTAAGGTCGTCGTCAAGCAAGGACTGTTTGGAGGAAAGCGGTGTTGGTGGATCCACCGAAACGCCACTCTTTCTTCAATAGGATCATCCTTTTTGTCTAGGATAACGACTCACTGGTTTTGAGGAATTAGATGATGATTCCGAAAAATAAACCATCATCTTCAGCAAAGGAGGAGAACGATGCTAATGTCCTTGAGTCGGATAAGTCGGATGACTCGTTCGAGACTCGAGTCGAATAAATTGCTCCGACGTCTCTCGGTCGGAAAAGTCGGATGGCTCGTCTCGAGACTCGGAGTCGAATAAATCGCTCCGACGTCCGTGGGTCGGAAAAGTCGGATGGCACATTCCGAGACTTTGAGTCGAATAAATCGCTCCGATGTCTCCGGGTCGGATAAGTCGGATGACTCGTTTTGAGACTCCGAGTCGAATAAATTGCTCCGACATCTCCGGGTTGAATAAGTCGGATGGTTCGTTTTGAGACTCGGAATCGAATAAATCGTTCTAACGTCTCTAAATCGAATAAATCAAATGGCTCGTTTTAAGACTCGGAATCGAATAAATCGTTCTAATGTCTCTAAATCGGATAAGTCGGATGGCTCGTTCGAAGCTTTGAGTCGCCTGGGTCGAATAAATTGGATGGCCCGTTTTGAGATTCGGAATCGAATAAATCGTTCCGACGTCTCCGGGTTGAATAAGTCGAATAAGTCGGATGGCTCGTTCGAAGCTCCGAGTCACTTGGGTCGAATAAATCGGATGGCCCGTTTTGAGACTCGAGAATCGAATAAATTATTTTAACGTCTCTAAATTGAATAAGTCGGATGACTCATTTTGAAACTCCGAGTTGCTCGGGTCGAATAAGTTGGATGGTTTGTTCCGATACTCAAAATCGAATAAATCGTTATGACGTCTCCGGGTTGAATAAGTAGGATGAGTTGAATGGCTCGCTTTGATGTCTCCGAATCAAGTGTTGACGTGAATGATTTACTCGAATAACATTTAAGTTCGCAAGAACGACATTAGCGATCACTAAAAAAAAAAAAATTTCACGTGAGCCTTCTTCATATATCATCAACGCAGCAATTTGTTGGAAGTTTACAACACCATTGCATTATTCAGTTAGGGACAAAGTAATTGCCACAAAAAAAAAAAACCTATTCGCTTCATCGAAGCCGGGCAAGCCACAAGCTTTACAGGTAACATTCAATATCAATTTCCGGAGATTGCACAAGCTTTATAGGCATAATTCAATATCAAGCTGAATTTTCAAAGGTAATAGAGGAATGAAGCAAGCCTCATCATACATAAAGTTTAAAAAAAAAAATTCAAAAGAATGAAGGAGAATATAAACCTGCGACCGGGCACAAATCTTCGAAAGCAAAGAGACACAGGGGGCAAGAAGAATGAACGCAGATACGAGGAGTAAGAAGAGCAAATGTAACGCGTTTATATAATCATATCTTAGTCTCGCGACTTAAATTCCCGATCGATTACAAACTCTTCAAATTTTACATTGCCGATCGGCTACAAACTCTTCAAATCCCACCGACCCTTTGCTTACCAAACGGGGAGAAACACAAAAGCCAAGTTCAAAAGCCCACGTCGGAGAAGACGAAATCCAAGGCAAAATCGAAGGGAAAGCAAACCGCCACATCTAAGTAATTTTAGAAAGGAAATGTAAGAAACATTGGAAAATCTAAAAATTGAAAAAGAGATCAATGGAGTTCTATCGGATTACAAAGTAGAACGGGAACAACAAGAAGAGTAGTCACAATAACCACAACCGAAAGCCCCCAAATTTCGGTTTCACTCATCTCAAACTCCACCACTTCGGAATTCATCCCCCTCCGCTTCCTTCAACCACTCGTTGTTCCAAAGTATGAAGGGATCCACCCACATCTAGATGAAAATCCGGCAACCCTTGAAGTTCGAAGCAAACCCATGTCGCCGGGATCTCGAAAACAAGAGGAAAGGGACACACCGAGGTTAAGAACTCGCCGGAGAAAAAAAAAAAAAAAAAAGAGGATAAGCACATAACGAGTTGGGTCGAACACGGGAAAGACGTGCATCGTGCTATTGCTTTTTCCCGCATCGAAGCCGGAAAATGGCGTCGCCGCCTTTACCCAGCTTGAAGTCGTCGATCGGTGGCGGTGGCTGGCGACAGACGACGACGTAATCGACGATTGGAAAGCTTGAAGAACGGCTGCCTCGACCGAGATCTACCATCGAAATCGCTAGCCTCGGGACCGGAAGAAGCAGACGGTGGCGGATGCGTAAGCACCGAGCGGTAAAGCGGCCGTTGACGCCGGCCGGGACCGGAAGAAGTCCGCGGCGGCAGCGTTGCTCCAGTGAAGATTACCGTCGGGATGAGGAGCAAAAAGAGTGTGGGAGAGAGAGAAAAGCCATTGGAGGTTTAGAAAGAGAGAGACCCGAATGGTTCTGAGCGAGTAAAAGAGGCAAAGTGAGGAGGGTCCGGCTTTTAGCTTGGCACCACAAAAAATTTAAAAAAACAAAAAAAAGAAAAAAAGAAAAAAAACTGAAAGTAATTAATTGTAAAGGGGAGAGGTTATACTAGCATTAAACCGATGAATAGTTGATGTTATAGATCGATAAATCATCTCTCCTACGGTTATTTTGTTGTAATTCCAAATAAATTGTGGTATTTTCACACGTCAAATTATGCAAATTAAGAGGGTTATTAAAAATTGACTCATATCAATCGTCTTTTCAATATTCGAGATTCCACCGCTCCAAGCACTCAAGAAAGTTCGTGCACGCAGCCGACTCTCGAAGGGGGCATTTGTAGGAGGCAAAAATTTGTTAGCCAACTATATGTCGCCATGTGAAAAATTAATTATTTTTATTCCACCTATTGCAAATTGTCACGTGTAAAATTGGCTTTGAAAAACCTTTAAAATTAAAATCAAAAGAAATCAAATTACGGCCAATTAGAAGTCGTCACGTGTCGTTGATGATGCAATAAATAGTAAATATTTCTTTTTAAGAAATAATTACTAAATTATGGGCATAGGCCCAAAACTCAAGTCAAACCCTAGGTCTAAAAGGCTATAAATAGAGGTCATCACCTCATTTTTGACACATTCAAGCATCTGCGAAATCCGAGCTCAAACCGTAAACGACATCTAGCTACCAAGCGTCAAGGATCAAAGTCCGCAACCGTTCGAAATCGAGTCAACGATTCAAATTCAAGACTCTTAGCACATCCAGATCAAGAACCATTCAGCGTTCATCATCTCGCCTCAACATCAACGTTCGAGATCAAGCTACGACACCCTCGAATCGTTCAAGTTACAAGGAGATTGAATCGGAGGATTACATTTATTGTATCTAATACAAAGATTGTACCCATTAAACAAAAATCAATACAAATTATATTTGTTTCCTAATTTCCGTCTTTATTTATTTTAGACTCGAAATTTGTGTTTATAAAACCAATCAAGCTTATCTCAACTAACAAAAGAATGACGCTCAAAATCAACAACAAAATAATTTTATACACAAGTACATACATATGCTTCTTCCGATATTTTGTCGACGAATTTATTACCGAATGTAACTCCTGGAGCCTTTTTGTATGTGAGTGAAGGCAAAACTCATCTATGATTGGTTCTCGTCCAATGATTTTTGCCCGACAAAAATATAAAGGAGTGAAAAAAACAATTGAAATTCAATATACAAGATAACATAGTAAATAATTAAAAAGAAAAAGCATATATAACATATTACCAAACGCCTCCATGCCTCTGTTGAAGGTTTGCTCGGGAGAGTCCGAGTCACCCTAAAGGGGGTGAACAGGGTGATGGAAGTTTTTCGTGGAAACTTTAGCTCTTCTGTTAAAAACAAGACAGAGACAGATTCCGAGTCTATCAACGAGGTCGAAAAGATTTAACTCGAAGGCTATTAAGTAGAATGAGCAAGAGTCAGTAAAGCTGCTCGAGTCTAGAATAAACTCGGAAGGATAACACTTAGAGATTACGTGGAAACCCTCCTGGGAAGAAAACCACGGACCGTGCCAATCCGGACACGAAGTCAAATTCACTATTTTGAGTCCACAAAATACCGTGAACTGATCGAACCCGAGTTGCTCCCTTAGACAACTCTATACAAGTTTTCCTAGACTCGAAATTCCCTTATCCGATCTAGTACTTCCTAGCTGAGATAACCCTTACAGCTAGGGACAACTAAGCTGAGTTAACCCTTACAGCTTAGTCAAGGGACCTTATAAAGAATGTAAGAAAGAGTTTGTAACTAAGTACAAGACCTTACAACTTAGAAAGTAATGAATTACAGAGTGGGAGTTGTAAGTTGAAGATTGGAAGTAAATACAATAACTTTGAGCAAGTATGTGTATTAACAATATGTTCGGCAATCTTCAAGTCTTGTGAGATGGCTTCTATTTATAGATGACCAGGCAGAATAGCCGTTATCTTCGTTTGCTCGACCGAGAGTCCTCTCGTGACCGTTGATAGAAGGTTTCGAATCACTCGAAAGTATCCGTTGTAATATGAACGTTGGACAACGGTTTAACTCTTCTTGGAAGTCCCAAAACCATTAGCGGTGTCTTGAAAGATAAGGTGGAAACCACCGTTAAGCTTAGCGTTCCAGCTTTTCCAGATTTGGAAACAGACCGCCCTGACACAATCTACTGGGACCGGAGCAGAGAAGGTGAAGAGCCATGTCTGCTGGTGATTTGACGTTCGAAGCTTCAGGTTACTTTTGTAGTTTGAAAAGTGTATCCTCGATTGAATAACCTACAAAAGTAAATCAATTTTGGTTCTCAAAGTATAAAATACTTTGGCCCAAGATTAGACACGGATAATAAAATAATTACGATAAATAAACCAACCGATTATCCGAGTCGAAACGGAATGGAATTTTCCGAGTCCAATATCCATGATACTCGAATTCCATCCGACTTAGTCTAAGCGAAGAATCAAGTTCAATAAAGAATATCGGAGAGGATTAACTTGATATAGACTAAGCATGAAACAAGCTAAAAATACCGACTATAACAAAATAGGACTTATAACCACAAGTCGATTCTGAGTGAGAAAAGACGAAATACTAGTCTATTCAATCTGCGATTAATCTGAGCGATGCTTGGACTCGGAACAAAGAACCAGTTTTCGAGTCACTTATAGATAAGCAAGAAATATAATAAGTAATATCTCGTATCACTCGAAAAGATACTATTTTACTCAAAGAAGTTTATGAGATACGGAGAATGCCTTGGAATCAAAACTCGTAGGTATGAGATTGTTATACCCGATTCCTTTTATACAACTCGTGAAAAGTATTGAGCGAGTGTCCGAGTCTTCATCCGTGAAATGGACAAAGCCACCCTTGTGAAGGGATGAACCGAGACCACCACAATTTGATACATGATTTTTTTTATTTCTCTCGATCTTGCTTTAAATTCAAGGGTGTCCCAATACTCGCAAAGCCCTTTCCGGACCTCCGCACTCATCCATTGTGGCTTTGTGCTCATCTCATGTGCATCGGATAGTATATCTTTTAATATTGTCATCCCTCTTTTCTCAAAATTCTTTCTAATGGCTTTGTTATGCTGAGGATGCCACCAATATCACTTCTATAAAACAAGAAAAATCGTTCAATGAAAATTTTCAATTTTAACATTAATAGTTACCATCAAATTGATCATACGAGATATTGTCATAAGTTATACCTCAAATTCATCAAACCACATATCACGAATGTTAATGGGTACTTTCTTCATCTATTGACTCTTCTTCTTCTTATTCCTCTTCAATACCCTCCATCCCACCTTCTATATTTGCTTCCTTATTTGTCACAAGAACATCTAAATCCATGTCATCAATATCTCCATATATATCTCTCACGTTTTCAAGAGGTAGATCATCATGTGCAACATTAACATCGAGGCATCATCTCATGTTGATGAGCAAGAGGTAATGTGTAAGAGTTATCCACTCTTTCTCTTGGTTTAGTTTTTACTGCAACCTACCAATCTACTTTATCCCTTATCTTTGTTGGATAAGGCACATAAAGACTTGTGTTGCCATTTGTGCAAATATGAAGGGGTCATACTTTGCATACCTTCGACTACAATGAAGGTCAACAAATCCAAACTCTCTATGCACTCTTATTCCATGTGAAGACTCAGGTATAACTTTCCATCTCTCTTGGGTTTTCATTCTAAGTCATTGTGAGCCTTATAGAAACTCATATCTAAGTTTTCATCCCGTTCGATTCGCTAAAAAACCAGTTAATTTCCATAATCACTCGAAGTGTGTTTCGACTCACTCAAACACAACTCGGAACTATTGCATGAGTAAATAATTTCTCTAACACTTTTATTTTGCGCACCGACTTTGTGTTTCAAGTGAAAATGAATTACATCATTAATTCTATGTTCTAAGTCGGTTTATTTATGGAGAATTATTTGCTTGATCAAGTTCACATATCCCGATATTTTATTCTCTCTAACTTAATCATTTTTAAGGATTGACTTAAAATCGAAGGTTTGCTCGGGGAGAGTCCGAGTCACCCTAGAGGCAAATTCTTCGCGAAAACACACTCTTTTTGACAGAAAAGAGGCAAAGACAGCTTACGAGTCTAAACACGAGTCGAAAAGATTGGACTCGAAAGCAATGAATCGGAAGAAACAAGAGCGAGTTAGGGTCATGTCCGAGTCTAGAATGAACTCGAAAGAGAACAAAGAGATTTTACGTGGAAACCCTCCCGGGGCAGAAAACCACGGCCCGTGTCAATCCGGACATGAAGTCAAATCCACTATTTTGAGTCCACAAAATACCGTGAACCGATCGAATCCGAGTTGCTCCCTTGGACAACTCTATACAAGTTTTCCTAGACTCGAAGTTACCTTATCCGATCTAGTACTTCCTAGCTGAGATAACCCTTACAGCTAGGGACAACTAAGCTGAGTTAACCTTTACAGCTTAGTCAAGGGACCTTACAAAGAATGTAAGAAGAGTTTGTAACTAAGTACAAGACCTTACAACTCGGAGAGTAATGAATTACAGAGTGGGAGTTGTAAGTTGAAGATTGAAAGTAAATACAATAACTTTGAGCAAGTATGTGTATAAACAATAAGTTCGGCAACCTTCAAGTCTTGTGAAGTGGCTTCTATTTATAGATAACCAAGCGAGTAGCCGTTATCTTCATCTGCTGACCGAGAGTCTTATGTGACCGTTGATAATGGCTTTCGAGTCACTCGGAAAGTATCCGTTGAAATATGGACGTTGGACAACGGTTTAACTCTCTTGGAAGTCCCAAAACCATCGGTTGTGTCTTGAAAAATGAGGTGGAAAACACCGTTAGGCTTGGCGTTCCAGCTTTTCCGGATATGGAAGCGAGACGGCTTCGACACAATCTTGTGGGACTAAAGCGGGGAGGTGAAAAGCCATATCTCGCTGGTGATTTGACGTTACGAGCTCGGCTACTTTTGTAGTTTAAAAAGATATCCTCGATTGAATAACCTACAAAAGTAAAACACCTTCGATTCTCAAAGTATAAAATACTTTGGTCCAAGGTTAGACACGAGATAATAAAATAATTATGATAATTACGCAATTGATTATCCGAGTCGGAAAAGAAATGGAATTTTCGAGTCTAATCTCCATGATACTCGGAATTCCATCTGACTTAGTCTTATGCGAAGAATCAAGTTCTATAATGAATATCGAGTGGGAAAAGCTTGATATAGACTAAGCATGAAATAAACTACGAATGCCGACTCTGCAAACGATAGAATAGATAACCATAAGTTAGATTACGAGTGAGCAACGGCGGAATACTTGGTATATTCAAAATGCGATTAATCCGAGTGAGAGTGAACTCATAATAAAGAACCGGTTTTCGAGTCGCTAACCGAAAAGCGATAAAAGAGATAAGTGAGGGCCGAAACACTTAGAGAAAATACTATTTTACTCAAGTAAGTTTCTAAGACACGAGAGAATGCCTTGGAATCAAAACTCTACATGTATAGAATCGTTATAGCTGATTCCTTTTGCATGACTCGAGAGGAATATTGAGCGAGTGTCCGAGTCTTCAATCTCCCCTTTTGATGAAAGGCATTCCATACTTAAACAGAAACTTTGTTAGAGGAAAATAGATTGATTCCGAGTAGTTTGCTCATGAGAAAGGCATATTGCGTAAATCGAGCAATATATAATATATGAGAGCAAGATAAAGTAAAGTATGCTTTAACATTAACTCGAAAAAATAGAGAACTCGGAAATTAATAATGAAATGCATCACTCCATTAAAAAGAAATTACAAGGGTGGAAAGACTCCCTCTAAACAAGACAACCGAGTTTCGACTACATTTCTCCCCCTTGCCTTTCAGCAAAAACAAAATAACAAAAAGAAGGGAGAAAAGTATAAGTAATACACATGAGTTGTCCGGACAAAAGAAAATTTTAAAGAAGAAAATCTGGAGACACCGAGGAATTGTGACTCGGTGCATGGCTCCAACTAGGGAGGAGGGATTTCGAGTGGAGGCGGAGGTGCGCCGGCGCGATATGATCTTGACGATGTGCTTGAGCGCGGCGAAGGGAGAACCGAAATTCTTCTCGGGGGCTCGGCTCCGAGTGGGTGACCCGGAGAGAGTGGATCGAGGGGTTCTTCCCTTGGGACCTCGAGGGCTGGAGGGGCTGCTCCGGCTGACTCACTGGAGGAGCGAGGTCTTCGACCCACTCGGACTCGCTGTCCGAGCCGAGTACTGACGATTTGAGCTTGGGGAGCAGGCTGACCCTCAGCGGTTGCCACGGCCTCTTCTTCCCTTTGCCCGGAAGGGCTCGCCTCGGCCGCGGGTTCCTCGGCAACCTCTGCTGCATCTGCAGCTTCTTCCTCTTCTTCCTCGGCTTCCTCGCTGTCCGAGGAGGTCGGGCCTGGGCTCGAAGACGCCTCGGACGCGTCTGCATCACCCCGGTCTCGAGCCGCCTTGGACCGTCGCTCTCGAGGAGCTCGGCCAGCTCCTTCTGCTCCTTAACCAGCTCTCTCATCTCAAGAACGAGAGCTGCTTGCTCTCGGATTTGGGGCTGGCCGGTCTTTTGGTTGATGGTCGGACCACGAAGAATAGACTTGAAAGCCACGAGCATGTCTCCGAGTTCGGAAGACACGGAGCCGATCTTGTCCGGGAAGGAAGGGGACAAGAGGGCGGAGAGAGTTTTGGAAGCACTTGGAGGTGGAGGCACCACCAGGTGTAGAGGGAAGAGGGAGAGGGGTTGATTTCGAGTCCGAGGTGGAGAAGGAGGCCTCGGCTACGAGTTGTGAACCCGGACACCGGGGTTAGTTTCCGGTATCCGTACCCTGGAGTTCCTTCTTGCCGACCACAATGGCCGCCTCGGACACCGCGTTAGGGTCGAGAGGGAAGAGGAACTTGAAATTGTTTGAAGACAAGGGTGAGAAGAGCACCGAAAGGAAGGGAGGTGTTCTTCTTGGTTTGAAGTTGAGCTGGCACGGCGGCCATGCGCTTCAAGGATGGAGGGGAAGAGGTCGACTTCGTATCCCTTCGAGGATATTGAAGAGGGCTTTGAGGTGCTTGGAGTTGGGGTTCTCCTTGCTAGAGTCTTTGTGAGAAGAAGGTTCTCATTAGCAGAAAACACGAAGCCTAGCTTCGACTTCAGCTGAGTCACGAAAAGTTCTTTCCGGACCTAGGGAATTCTTTAGCGTACTTTTCAAAGAAGTCGTCGGCGACTTCGGTGAAAGGAATAGGGTTGCTTGTTCAAGAAAAGAGAAGAAACTTTGAACAGTCGGTGAAGGAGGGAGGTGTTGATACGAACGGTAATGTTACGAACCCGAGAGGTTAGAACATTTTCGGAGTGGGTGAGATGAGTATAAAACTCGAAACGAGTTCGGGATAAATGAACTCGCTGAAACACAAGAAAGGGTATACTCCGGTGGTTTGGATGTTGGACAACCAGGAGAATTTGGTTGTTGGGAAGAATTTGTCGTCCGGCGCAAGGTCTTTGGGTGACAACGAGTTTAGAAGGGGTTGAGCTTTACGGCTTGTTGGTGTGGGGCTTTTTGGAAGAGGAGGAAACACGGAAGTCGGGATGGTTTCCGCGTTTAGGCATTGTGAGAGTTGGAGAGAAAAGATGAAGCTTTTTGAGTGAGAGAGAGAAGAAGGTGTAGAAGAGAAGAAAACGAAAATGGTAGAAGAAAAGAGAATAGAGCGATCGGGACTTACGAGAGAGAGAGCTTCTTCAACGCTTGCGGACGATCGGGGACACTTGTTCACGTAGAAAACTTCCGCGAGAAGATTTTCGTTTGAGAGGGAAGGAGTTTTAGAATACCGAGATGAAGATGGAGAGACGTTATTTATAGAAAATAACCGCGCCCGTCCATTATCCGTTAAGTAACTCCGTTCGACTCGGCTTGTCCATCGAGTCACCAAAGACCGGTGTGACGGTTCTTCTTCAACGGTTGAGAAACAAGCGGTTTGAAATCTACGGTTATGATCCGATCGCAGCGCTCGAGAAAGAGAGAGAAAAGATTTTGAAATTATAATCCGAAACTCTCCATTGTTCTAGAGATAGTTTCGAGAAAATTTGATGTCCAAATTTCTCTACGTGCGAGTTTGACTCGAAAGATTTCGAGTGACTCGAAACACGAAATAACTATCGGCCCGGTATCACGGAATCAAGCTGAACTAATGGTTATTAACAACGAGAGCACATAGCACGAAATATGTAATAATCGTAACACGGAACTAAGCATTTAACATACCAAGCTCATTCCGAATAAAGCAAAATTGATCTTCACCAAGAGGCTTAGTAAAGATATCGGCTAATTGAAGATTAGTAGGAATGAACTCAAGTGCAATATCACCCTTTACGAGTGATCGCGTAAGAAGTGATACGACCTCAATATGCTTTGTTTTTGAGTGATGGATAGGATTCTTAGTGATGCTGATTGCGCTTTGATTGTCACACTTGATTGGAGCCGAGTTGAGAAATAGTCCAAGATCCTTCAAGTGTTGTTTTATCCGAGAGGATACGGCGCAACAAGCTCCAGCGGCAATGTATTCGGCTTCCGCGGTTGATAGAGCTATTGAGTTTTGTTTCTTTGAGTGCCAGGATATTAAGGATTGACCTAGAAATTGGCAAGCTCCGGATGTGCTCTTTCGATCAACTTTGTATCCTGCGTGAGTCGCGTCCGAGTACCCGGTCGAGTCGGTTACGAGTTTACGGAATACCACGAGTCCTAGATTCGAGTGCCAGCAAGATATCCGAATATTCTCTTCACCGCGGTGAGATGTGATTCTTTCGGATTAGCTTGAAATCGTGCGCATAAGCAAACACTAAACACTATATCCGGCCTGCTTGAAGTAAGATATAACGGTGATCCAATCATACCTCGATAGAGTTTTGATCTCTTGCTTTACCTTTCTCATCCGAGTCGAGCTTTATCTTTGCTTGCTCATGGGGGTAGATGCGTGCTTTGCATCTTGAAGTTTATATTTCTTCAGCGGTTCCTTGGTGTATTTTGATTGATGAACAAAGATTCCATCTTTGTCTTGTTTGATTTGCAACCCAAGGAAGAAATTGAGTTCTCCCATCGTACTCATTTGGAACTCTTGACTCATCAACTCGAGAAAATTCTCGACACGAAATTCATTAGTAGCACCGAAAATAGTATCATCAACATATATTTGAACAATAAGAAAATCTTTCCCTTTGGTTTTTATGAATAGAGTCTTGTCGATCTGACCTCTTTTGAAATCATTTTGAACCAAGAAGCTGCTCGAGTCTTTCATACCAAGCACGAAGGGCTTGCTTAAGACCATAGAGAGCCTTTTGAAGTTTGAAAACATGATTTGGAAATTACGAGCTTTCAAAACCAAGAGGTCTGCTCGACATAAACTTCTTCTTCAATAAAACCATTGAGAAAGGCACACTTAATATCCATTTGATATAATTTAATATGCATGCGGGATGCAAATGCCAACGATATTCTAATAGCTTCAATTCTAGCTACTGGTGCAAGGTTTCCCCACAATCAATTCCTTCTTCTTGATTGTAACCTTGAGCTACAAGTCTAGCCTTGTTTCGACTACTACTCCACCCTCATCCAGTTTGTTCTTGAAAACCCATTTGGTTCCTATAACTAGGTGGTCGGGAGGTCGGTTGGTCGGAGTCCGAGACTTGGTTTCTTTCAAATTGATTTAGTTCTTCTTACATGGCCTCTACCCATTCAGGTTCATTAAGGGCTTCTAGTGCATTTTGGGTTCGGTTAACGAGATGAATGCGGTGAATGCACATAAATTGTGTAAAGAAGAACGAGTTCTTACCCCACTTGTTGATATCGAAATGATGTTTTCTTGGGGATGGCTGGGAGTAAATTTGAATGCTTTACCAGTTCTTTGATTCACCATGTTTGTGAGCTGAATTGCTTGATCCTCGAAGCTTGTTACGAGTGATCCTCTTCATTGACTTGTTCGTTACGAGCGACCTCTTGAGCTGTCTCATTCCGAGCTTCCTTGTTACGAGTGGTCTCAATCCGAGTCTTAGTAGGCTCATCTTCGTCATCATCCTTTACGAGCTTCGGATTCGAGTATGAAGACTCACTTGGTTTCTCCTGTTCAAGCTCATCAAACACTACGTGGATACTCTCTTCCACTTTGTTAGTTCGCTTGTTGAAGATACGATAAGCTTTGCTATGAGAGGAGTAACCTAGAAAAATACCTTCGTCGACCGAGCATCAAACTTGGTCGAGATGATCCTTACCATTGTTGTGGACAAAGCAATTACATCCGAAAGGTCCGAAATAGGAAATATTTGGCTTCTTCCCTTTGTAGAGCTCATAAGGTGTTTTCTTGAGAATGGGTCCGATGAGGCATCGATTGAGAGTGTAGTTGGCTGTGTTTCTTGCCTCTGCCCGAAGTAGTAAGGCAAGTTGTGTTCAATCATCATTGTCCTTGCTATCTCTTCAAGGGTTCCGTTCTTTCTCTCAACTACTCCATTCTGCTGAGGAGTTACGGGTCTTGAGAAGTTGTGAGAGATTCCATTCTTGTCACAAAACTCCGAGAATTCCGAGTAATCGAACTCCCTTCCATGGTCATTTCGAATCTTTTGAATCTGAGTCCGAGACTCAACTTGAATCTTTCTATAGAGCTTGCTTGAACTCCTTGAAGGCTTCATTCTTATGCTTGAGAAAACACACCCAGGTAAATCTTGAAAAATCATCGATAATAACAAGTATGTAAGATTTACCTCCGAAACTCTTTACGAGAATTTCACCACATATGTCCATATGCGGTAATTCAAGCACGTTGGATGTGGAAGCTGTCTTTAGAGATTTGAATGAAGATCGACTTGTTTCCCTACGGTGCATGCTTCACATACTTTGTCCTTCTCAAACGCACGATTAGGTAAACCTCTAACCGGACTATGAGATGCAAGCTTTTTGATAGTATGCATGCTAATATGACCTAATCTACGATGCCAAGTCCAAGAATCATCTTGAAGAGATGCTTTTAAACGAGGATAAGTTCGACTTGGGTCGGCAAGAGGGATGACGTAGGTATTACCCGATCTCTTACCGAGAGTTTTATCTCTTTGGTGGTCTCATCTGTGATGTAGCACTTGGATTGGGTGAATCTTACCTCTTGACCCTTGTCACATAGCTGGGAGATGCTAAGTAGATTGTACTTTAGCCCTTTGACAAGGTACACTGGGCTCACCAGATTGCTTCCTTTTCCAATCTTTCCAATGCCCACTATTTTACCTTTCTTTGTCATCACCAAAAGTCACCTTTCCTCCTTTATATGACTCCGGCTCGAGAAAAGAGTCCTTGGTCACCGACATGTGTCGAGAACATCCCCTATCCAGGTACCGGTGTCCTTTTGATCTGTTTTGAGTGACCTGCAAAGCAGAGAGAATCTAACCCTTCTCACTTCCTCTAACGAACCCGAGTAACATTCCTTACTTGTGGTCCTTTTACGAGGAAGAAGGTGCTTCGGAACCCAGATTTGAATGACTTTGGGTTTTGTCGATTCCGAGTCTTCCTCTCGAAGAGCCGAGTCCGTGTCTCTTTCCTTTTAAAAACCTTTCCTTTTGAAACGAGGAGAAAATGGTTTCTTTTTGTAAATAGGTGCAGGTTTAGTCCTCCTTTCATTTACGTGAATGGGACCATGCTCGGCCTTTTTGAACTTTACGAGTTCCGGAATCCTTTTGAACAATTACGAGTAAGAATTAGATTCTTCCTCTTTGTTGAAACCAAGACCTTCTTTTCGAAACGAGACACATTGTGATCCCAAGAGCATGTCAAGGTTCTTCGTCCTTGAGTAAACTTTAAAACCGAGATCTTGAGACTCGGTGAGCTTCTGTTTTAGTTCTTTCTTGAGTAACTCGGACTCGGTCTCATTAGCTTGAGCACTTGTCTTGAGTTCTCCGAGTGTGAGTCTCGGTTTTTCTAACTCGTTTTTAAAGAAGTGCTCTCGAAGTGATTGACTCAAGTTGTTCCTTGAAATGAGAAGAATCGGAATTGGACTTTTCTTCCAAAGTAAAGATATATTTAGCTAAATCAACTTTGGAGAATTTGAGGAAGTAGTTTATTACCTCTTGAGGATCGGTTTCCTCCTTGTGCGAGTCCGAGTCGACTCTCTTTCGGCTTCGAGTCGAAATTGCCATCGGACACTTCGAGTCATCCGAGTCCTCGTCGTCTTCGAGATGAATCCTCATCGCTCCATGTTGCCATCATGGCCTTTTTCTTCTTCCTGTCCCTTCTTCATTTTGGACGAGTCCTTGACTATGTGGTCTTTGCTTGCCACATTCAAAACATCCAGAATTCTTAGACAAAGATAACTTTGAGGGTGAAGACAACTTACCTTTTACTGTCTCTCTTGTCCTTTTTGTAGAATTCTTCTTTTGGTATTTTGTCCCATCTTTTATGCTTCATCATTCTCTTGAAGCCTCTTGCAATGAGTGCCACGGGATCATCTTACGAGTCGGAGGAGCTTGGACTAGCTTCTTTGGATTACGAGGCTTTAAGCGCAATGTTCCTTTTGACAATACCCTCGGCATCTTCTTCTTCCGGATGTATCTCATGAGTCGAAGCTTTCCGATGAGCTCGTCGGCTTCAAGAGTGAGAGGTTACGAGCCTCTTCTATGGCGAGTCACCTTAGGACCCCATCGTCTCTTGGGTAGGCTTACGAGAATTTTCCGGCACATTTCTTCATGGGAGATTTTCTTTCCCGAGAGATTTGAGATTGTTGGTGATCTCGGTGAAGCGAATGAACATCCGAGTAATGTTCTCTTCGGCTCCATTTTGAAAAGCTCATATTTGTGAAGATACTGGCTGATCTTCACTTGTCTCACCTGACTTGTACCTTCGTAGGTGTTGACCGAGTGTCCCGCACCTCTTTAGCGAGTCACGAGCGAGAGACTCGATTATATTCTTACGAGCTTATGGCGCACATGAGGATGTTCATGGCTTTGAAGTTCTTTACGAACTTTTACGCTTCTGCTGGCGTGAACTCGGCCTTTGTCTTGGGAAGGATTACGAATTCATCTGTCTTCGTTGGAATGTAGTTTCCTTGTTGTATGATTTCCCATACTTCTTCATCATGATCCATGAGGAAACATTCCATAAGCTTCTTCCAGTGACCAAAGTCTGAACCTTTGAATTTTGGTGGCCTGTTGGAAGATCTTCCTTCGTCGAACTCTCCGGTGTTACGAGCCATCGATCTTTAAACCTTTGGATTGTTAGATCCTTTACGAAAGGCTAGGCTCGATACCAATTGAAGGTTTGCTCGGGGAGAGTCCGAGTCACCCTAGAGGGGGTGAATAGGGTGATAGAAAATTCTTCGCGAAAACACACTCTTTTGACGGAAAAGAGGCAAAGACAGTTTACGAGTCTAAACACGGAGTCGAGAAAAGATTGGACTCGAAAGCAATGAATCGGAAGAAACAAGAGCGAGTTAGGGTCGTGCGAGTCTAGAATGAACTCGAAAAAGAACACGAGAGATTTTACGTGGAAACCCTCCTGAGGCGGAAGGCCCGTGTCAATCCGGACACGAAGTCAAATCCACTATTTTGAGTCCACAAAATACCGTGAAGCGATCGAATCCGAGTTGCTCCCTTGGACAACTCTATACAAGTTTTCCTAGACTCGAAGTTACCTTATCCGATCTAGTACTTCCTAGCTGAGATAACCCTTACAGCTAGGGACAACTAAGTTGAGTTAACCTTTACAGACTTAGTCAAGGGACCTTACAAAGAATGTAAGAAGAGTTTGTAACTAAGTACAAGACCTTATAACTCGGAGAGTAATGAATTACAGAGTGGGAGTTGTAAGTTGAAGATTGAAAGTAAATACAATAACTTTGAGCAAGTATGTGTATAAACAATAAGTTCGGCAACCTTCAATCTTGTGAAGTGGCTTCTATTTATAGATAACCAAGCGAGTAGCCGTTATCTTCATCTGCTGACTGAGAGTCTTCTGTGACCGTTGATAATGGCTTTACGAGTCACTCGAAAGTATCCGCTGAAATATGGACTTTGGACAACGGTTTAACTCTCTTGGAAGTCCCAAAACCATCGGTTGTGTCTTGAAAAATGAGGTGGAAAACACCGTTAGGCTTAGCGTTCAGTTTTCCGGATATGGAAGCAGACGACTTCGACACAATCTTGTGGGACTAAAGCGGGGAGGTGAAAAGCCATATCTGCTTGGTGATTTGACGTTACGAAGCCAGCTACTTTTGTAGTTTAAAAAGATATCCTCGATTGAATAACCTACAAAAGTAAAACACCTTCGGTTCTCAAAGTATAAAATACTTTGGTCCAAGGTTAGACACGAGATAATAAAATAATTATGATAATTACGCAATTGATTATCCGAGTCGGAAAAGAAATGGAATTTTCTGAGTCTAATCTCCATGATACTCGGAATTCCATCCGACTTAGTCTTATGCGAAGAATCAAGTTCTATAACGAATATCGAGTGGGAAAAGATTGATATAGACTAAGAATGAAATAAACTACGAATGCCGACTCTGCAAATGATAGAATAGATAACCATAAGTTAGATTACGAGTGAGCAACGGCGGAATACTTGGTATATTCAAAATGCGATTAATCCGAGTGAGAGTGAACTCATAATAAAGAACCGGTTTTACGAGTCGCTAGCTGAAAGCGATAAAAGAGATAAGTGAGGGCCGACACACTTAGAGAAAATACTATTTTACTCAAGTAAGTTTCTAAGACACGAGAGAATGCCTTGGAATCAAAACTCTACATGTATAGAATCGTTATACCTAATTCCTTTTGCATGACTCGAGAGGAATATTGAGCGAGTGTCCGAGTCTTCAAAATCGAATCGAACCTAATAGATATTAGACTCGGAAAATTCCACTCTTTTAGGTCTAAGATAATTAAGTACTTAATTACTCCGATTTAATTATTATCTGTTCCTAATCTTGGACCAAAGTACTTTTATACTTTGAGTACCACTCGTGATTTGCTTTTACAGGTTGTTGAAACAAGCCTAATATACTTTTGAAATACAAAAGCAACCGGTTTCTAACCGTTAAACACCAGCGAGATAGAGATTAATCATTACTTGGACATGGCGTAGACATCGTGTCATGGTTGTTTGTTTCCAAAACTAGAAAACTGCAACTTTGAGTCTAAAGTTTGTTTCCACCTCATATTTCAATCACCACCGGATGGTTGGACCATCTTTTGGAGCTAAGAACCATTACACAACATTCACATCTCAACAGATCTTTTTGAGTGACTCGGACTAACCATTACAACTCGCTATTGAAGTTCACCAGTCCGGAACAAGTCACAACGGTCATTATGCCCTACGAGTGTATAAATAGAATCACTCCAAGTAGAATTGAAGATTGGTGAACATATTGGTGGAATTGAACATATTCTACTCTTACTCTATCTTCTAGCGATTACAACTCATAATTTGTATTTTCTTACTTTCGAGTTATAAAGAAAGTCTTGTAATCACTTCTACTCGTTACTTTCTTTCTAGGTCTCTTGATCGAGCTGTAATGGCTAACTCAACTTAGTTGTCCCCGACTATAACGGTTAATTCAATCAGGAAGTACTAAATCGGATAAGGGAACTTATGAGTCTAGGAAAACTTGTAAAGGAATTGTCTAAGGGAGAAATTCTGGTTAGAGTCGAGTCCTTTGTAGTTGAAGATTCAATTAGCGGATTTGACTTGGTGCTTGGATTAGCACTGTCCATGGTTTTCTACCCCAAGGGGTTTCCACGTATTTATGTGTGCCTAACGTTCTAAGTCCAATCTAGATTCGGAATTTGTTTCCGTTCTGTTTTGTGCAAAAAGAATTTGATTTTTCTTAAAATCTTACACCACCCTATTCACCCCCTCTAGGGTGGCTTAGCCTCTCCAAGAGCAAACCTTCAATTGGTATAAGAGCATAGCCTTTTAAGAGGGTCTCACAATCCAAAGGTATAAAGATCAAATGGCTCAAAATAATGGAGAGTTGGATGAAGGAAGATCATCTACCGGACCACCTAAGTTCAAGGAGTCGAACTTTGCACATTGGAAGAAGATGATGGAAAGCTTTCTACTTGGATAATGATGAAGAAGTCCGGAACATCATCAGGAATCGAAACTTCATCCCAACAAAGATAGAAGGTGCAAGATCTATGCCTAAAGAGAAATAAGAGTACACCACTGAAGAAAATAAGAAGTTCGGAAAGAACTTGAAGGCCATGAACACTCTATTGTGTGCTATCATCTCGAGAAGAGTACAACGAAGTCCGCCTCGACACAACCAAAGAGGTATGGGACAAACTTATCAACACCTATGAAGGAACAAGTCAAGTGAAGCTGGTAAAGATAAGTCAATATCTTCATAAGTATGAGTTGTTCGAGAATGGAGCCAGAAGAGAACATCTCTCATATGTATGCTCTCGGTTCTCCGAGATTACTACTAATGTCAAGTCTCCGGGTAGAAATATCTCACATGAGGAAATGGTCGAAAAATTATGAGAAGTCTACCAAAGAGAAGATGGGGTCCCAAGGTGACAGCCATTGAAGAGGCTCAGAATCTCTCTCAACTGAAGCCCGACGAGCTCATTGTGAAACTACTCATACATGAGATTCACCTGGAAGAGAGGATGTTAAGGTCGGTACCAAAAAACAACGCGCTAAAGTCCTCGAAAGCAGACAACAAAGTCCGAGCTCCTCGGACTCAAAAGAGGATCCCATAGCACTCATTGCCAAAGGTTTCAAGAAGATGATGAAGTACAAGAAGTGGCAAAAGAGGCCAAAGGAAGAGTTCTACAAGAAAGGTAAACACTCATCCCCTTCAAAGTTATCTTTAACTAAGAATTATGGTTGCTTTGCGTGTAGTAGCAAAGAGCACATAGTCAAAGACTCGTCCAAAGAGAAAGAAGGACAAAAAGGAAAAAAATAGGCTATGATGGCTACCTGGAGTGATGATAAGTCATCTCGAAGAAGATGGTTCTAGTGACTCAAAGAGTCTTATGGCACCGACGGACTTTGAAGATGAATCCGAGTCGGATAGTGACAAATTAGATGCTCGAGGAGACAAGTCCTCGAGAGGTAATTAAATACTTCCTTAAGTTTTCCAAAGCTGATTTGGCTAGATATATTTATACGTTGGAAGAAAAGTCCAATTTTGACTCTTCGAATTTCAAACAACTTGGGTCTCTTACTTGTTGAGAGTAATGTTTTGAAAAATGAGTTAGAAAACGAAATCGAAAGTATTCGAGACCGAGTGCTTAAGACAATGAGACCGAGTCTAAGTCACTCGGAACGAGAGAATGAGCAACCGAAAGGGAGCTCAATAAGTCCGAAGAGCTGGTTTTAAAACTTACTCAAGGTCAGAAAAACTTGATCTTTTATTAGACTCTTAGTGTGTCTCATGCGGAAAAGAAGGTCTTGGTTACAATGTCGAAGGGAATCTAATTCCTATTCTAGTCTTTACAAAACCGATTCTAGAACTATGAAGTTCGGGAAGGTTGAGCATGGTCCCATTCACTCTCATGAAAAGAGGACTGAACCCAGGCCGGTTTACAAGAAAAAGCATTCTCCACCTGTTTACAAAAGAAAGGATTTTCAAAGAACAGATGACACAAACTCAATTCTCTAAAAATAAGACTCGAGAATCATACCGGATCTAAAATCATTCAAATATGGGTTCCCAACAGTGCTATTCCTTAGAAAAGGACCTCAGTAAAGGGAGTTATTGGGTTTGTAAGAAGAAGTGAGAAGGGTTAGTTTGTTTATGTTTTGCAGGTGACTCGAAACGGAAGGGCCACCGGTACTTAGATAGTGGTTGCTTATGCCATGTGTCCGGATATTCAAAACTCTTCTCAGAGTTAGAAGATCCGAAGGGAGGAAAAGTCACATTTGGAGATAAGCAATGGCAAGATAGTTGGGATTGGCAAGATTGGCTAAGGAAACAACTCAATTAGTCCATTCTACATTGTCAAAGGGCTTAAGTACAATCTCCTTAGCATTTCTCGGTTATGTGACAAAGGTCAACAGTAAGGTTCACTTAGACCAACTGCTATATTTCGATGTAGTACCAAAGAGACAAAGCTCTTAGGTCCGAGGTTAGGTAACACTTATACTATCCCTCTTTCAGATTCTAGTCAAAATTTATCATGCCTAAAAGCATCTTTGAATGATGATTCATGGACTTAGCATCGTAGAGTAGGTCATATTAGCATGCACACTATCAAGAAACTTGCATCTTATGGGTTGGTTAGGGGTTTACCTAACTGTGCATTTAAGAAAGATAAAATCTGTGAAGTATGCACAAAGGGGAAGCAAGTCATATCATCTTTCAAACCACTCAAAACCGTGTCTACATCCAAAGTGCTTGAGTTAGTTCATATGGATTTGTGTGGTGAAATTCCTGTGAAAAGATTAGGAGGTAAATCATATGTGCTTGTTATTGTTGATGACTATTCACGATTTACCTGGGTATGTTGTCTGAAGAACAAGAGTGAAGCCTTCAAAGATTTCACTAAGATTTGCAGGAAAATTCAAGTGGAGTCCGAGACTCGGATCCGAAGGATTTGAGCCCGACCATGGAAGGGAGTTCGACTACTTAGAATTTGCAGATTTTTGTGACAAGAATGACATCTCCCACAACTTCTCTGCACTAAGAACTCCTCAACAGAATGGAGTAGTGAAGAGAAAGAATAGAACTCTTGAAGAAATAAGAAGGACCAGGATGATTGAAAATGATCTACTACTATTTCTAGGCTGAGCCAGTCAACATAGCTAACTATACGCTCAACGAGATGCCTCATCGGACCCATTCGAAGAAGACACCCTATGAACTATACAAGGGAAAGAAACCCAACATCTCCTACTTCGGACTATTTGGATGTAAATGCTTTGTGCATAATAATGGTAAGGAACATCTAACTAAGTTTGATGGTAGATCGGATGAAGATATATTTTTGGGTTACTCATCTCATAGTAAAGCTTATCAAATTTTTAAAAAATGACTAACAAAGTGGAAGAAAGTATCCCTGTTGTCTTTGATGAAATTGATCTTGGCAGGATAAGTGATTCCATATTCTTAGAACTCAAGCTTAACAGAGATGAAGATGACATTGCTGAAGCCGAGCTCGAAAGAGTCAAAATAGAAGAACCGAGGCAACTCGTAACGAGCCAACTTAGAATGTTGGGACTCAAAATGAATAAGTTCAAGAGCCAGCTCAGAATGCTAAAGAAGAAGCCAATGTAGAAGCTCAACAAGATCAACTAACTAAAGAACAACATGTTCAACCAACCAACCTAGTAAATTAGAGGATAGGTAGAGCTTTCAATTTGAAAGAAACCAAGTCCGGACTTTGACCAAACGACATTTTGACCACCCGAGTAATAGGAACCAAATGGGTTTTCAAGAACAAACTGGATGAGGAAGGGTTGATAGTCGAAATCGGGCTAGATTGGTTGCTCAAGGGGTATAACTAAGAAGATAGAATTGATTGTAGGGAAAGCTTTGCACCTGTTGCTAGGATTGAGGCAATCAGAATTCTCTTAGCATTTACATCTAGCATGAACATCAAGCTTTATCAAATGGATGTCAAATGTGCATTTCTCAATGGTTATATTCAAGAAGAGGTTTATGTTGAGCAACCTCCTGGATTTGAAACTCAGAATTTCCAAATCATGTTTTCAAGTTGCAAAAGGCTTTATACGGTCTTAAACAAGCTCCCGGAGCTTGGTATGAAAGACTAAGCAGTTTCTTGTTGAAAATGATTTCAAAAGAGGTCAGATTGACAAACTTTTTTACAAAAACCAAGGGGAATTATTTTCTTATCATTCGATTTATGTTGATGATATCATTTTTGGAGCCACTAATGAAATTCTATGTCAAGAGTTTTCTAAGTTGATGAGACAAGAGTTCTAAATGAGTATGATGGGAGAACTCAATTTCTTTATTGGTTTGCAAATCAAACAAGGCAAGGATGACATCTATGTCCATCAATCTAAGTACACTAAGGAGCTATTGACAAAATACAAGCTACAAGATGTAAAGCATACAAGCAACACCTGTGAGTAGGAGTTTGAAACTGGACTTAAACGAGAAAGGTAAAGATGTAGATCGAAACTTTATAGAGGTATGATTGGATCCTTGCTTTATCTCACATCTAGTAGGCTAGATATCATGTTCAATTTCTGCCTGTGTGCAAGATTTCAAGCTAATCCTAAGGAATCACATCTCACTGCAAGTGAAGAGAATCTTTGGATATCTTGCAGGGACACGAGAATCTTGGTCTATGATTTTTAAAGGACTCAAAACCGACCCTCACTGGATACTCGGATGTTGACTATGCTGGATACAAGATTGATAGAAAGAGCACATCAAGAGCATGTCAATTTCTAGGTCAATCCCTCATCTCATGACACTCGAAGAAACAGAACTTAGTTGCTCTATCAACTGCTGAGGCTGAGTACATTGCAGCTGGAGCTTGTTGTGCTCAGATTCTTTTGATCAAGCAACACTTAAACAATCTTGGATTATCATTCACACCTATCCCAATCAAGTGTCACAATCAAAGTGCAATTAGCACCACTAAGAATCCAGTTTAGCATTCAAAGACAAAGCATATTGAGGTCATGTATTATTTTCTGAGAGACCATTCTAAGAAAGGTGATATTGAACTTGAGTTTATTCGTACTAAATTTCAGTTAGCTGATATATTCACTAAGCCTCTTAGTGAAGATAAGTTTTTCTTTATTAGAAATTAGCTTGGCATTATTAATGCATGATTATGTGATTTATTGCATGAATTATTCCTTCATGATTGTGTGTTTTATGCCTTGAGTAGATAAAAAATGGATCGGTTGACTCAGAATGAAACCGAGCTATGAGTTATCAATTTTCTTAGTGTTCTTAGTCACTTAGAAATCTTACTGAGTCGGACTCGGATTACGAGCAAAATAGACATCAAAATTCTAAGGTCATCTCTAGATAAATGGAGAATTTCATAAAGTTTTCAAAAACTCTTTCACTCGTCACGCGAACAGTCAGTAGAAACTAGCCATTGGAAGAAAGTTGTTGGAGAAACTAGCCGTCATCTGCGTAGACCAACTCAACGGTCCGAGAACCGTTGCTTGATATTTAGGTCGGAAAGTCGATTGGAAGCCTTCTATTGCTATAGCATCTGCTTCACTTTCTTTTCTTTACTTTACCTACTTGTTTGCTTGCACTCTCGCTCCCATTACTCTCAAACTTCTCTTGCTCATTCATGCTTACTTTCTCTATCTGATTCTCAATCTTCTCTATTCTCTACTCTCTCTCGTTTCTCTCAATCACTCTCAATTGTCTAACCATGGCTAAGAGAGGAGCTGCTCAGGAAGAAGGTTCGACCACCAAGAAGGCCAAAACTAAGTCTACTCGCACCGAGGTATCACAAGGGAAAGGGAAAGAGCCCGCCTCGGATGCACCAAAACACTTTGTCGCCCAACACTTTATTCCGGACGACAAGTTTTTCCTTTAAACCTCGTTTTCTTGGTTGAAACACATCGCCAAAACCGATGTGTACATCTATCTCTGTTTACGTGAGTACATCTATCCAGACCTTGTGTCCGAGTTCTACACTCACATGACTATCAACGAAGGAGTCATCACTTCTCTCGTTTAAGGTAAGATCGCATTAATCTTCACTTACTTCACACAATTTTTGATGTGAAGGCCCTCTTTCTCAACTCCAATCGTATTCGTTCAATGAAATCACTTATGATTTCTTTGACAAAAACGCTAAAGAGCCTCCTCGGTCTAGAAAGAATTTTTCGTGACTCGGATTAAGTCAAAAGCTAGGCTTCTTTATTTTATTCCGATGAGAACTTTCTTCTCTCATCACTCGTGTAGAGAGAACCCCAACTCCAAAGTTCTCAAGGTTCTCTACGACATTCTTTAGGGCTATGAAGTAGACCTCTTCCTTTTCATTTTAGAGCGGATGGCGGCTATGCTCGCTGATTGTAAGAAATCCGCTCCATATCCTTTTGGAGCACTTTTAACCGATGTTTTCAAACAATTCCAAGTCCCTCTTCCTTCGACCCCAATGCTTGCTTAGAACCCGCTATCTGTCTTGGCGGGACTAAGCTTATGGGTCTAGGATACCAAGAAGTTAAACCTGGTGTCTAGGTTCATGTGTCCGAGTTACCACCTTCTCCTCTTCCACCTCGGACTCGGACAACTCTAGAGGTACCACTACCACCTGCTAGACTTTACGCTTCTCGACCTAATCCTCTCGTTGAGCTACTTGAAAAATTAGCCAACAAATTTGCTTCTCTTGCTAAAGAGTTGCAATCAACTTTAAGGTTATTTAAGGGCTTCATTCTAACTCCGGTTCCGATGTAGAAACAAGCTCGAGTCTTAGCTAAGAGAAAACCAAGAACTAATTTTTGAGCTCGAGGAGATCATCAAGGACCAACGAGGTCATATCGGACGCCTCAAGAGAGACGGTCTAAGGCAACCAAGGACTCGGAATCATCTGAAACATGTGAGGAGTCCTCCAACCCTTCTAAGTCCAAATCAGCAGAAGATAAAGAAGAAGGTGAAAAAGAAGAAGAAGAAGAAGAAGAAGAAGAAGAAGAAGAAGAAGAAGAAGGAGAAGGCTGAAAGGGGAGAAGAAGGAGAAGCTAAAAGGGCGAGAAGAAGGAGAAGGCTGAAAGGGGAGAAAAAGAAGAAGAAAAAGAGGGCGAAGTTGGTCGGACCGAGGACCAGGGCAACAAAGAGCCTGAGGTGATCTCCTATGATCACACTCGAGTGCCTCGAAGAGGCTGGCAAAGATGGCAAATCCAAAGCCCCTGCCTCGGAATTGTAGCCGACCACTGTCTTTGAGGAATAAGAAGAAGAAGCGAGATGATATGCCTTTGGTTCATAGAACCAGGATCTCTCCACTTCCCGATGTACCCATTCTGCAGCCTCCTCACCCAGCTATTTCAACACAAGCTTACAAGCACAAGCGCACAACGCTCTTCTACCTCGATGCGGATCTGCTCCTCCTTCTTGATTTTTCAAATTCGGGTTTCAGCTTTTTTGTTTTTGTCCAACATCTTTTGTAATACTTGCTCTTTCCTCCCTCCTTTTGTAACTTTTTGTTGAAATGCATAGGGGAGAGAAAAAGATAGAAAATTAGATGTTCAATTTAGGGGAGTTCATCCCTTTGCTACTTTACGAGTTTATTTATTTTTCTTTGTTTTTGTACATATACTTCTAGTAATGAATGAAATCTATTTTATGAGCATTTACGTTTCGAGTTATATACTTTACTTTGCTTTAATATCTCTTATACATGACTCTTTAACATCATTGCTCCGATTAATATCAAGAAACATGTTACGAGTTATGCATTGATCCGAGCTGAATTATATAAATTTTTATGCTCCGATTGATTCTTTCTTACTCCGATCAATTCGTTATGAAAACTTAACTTTTGAACTGACAAATTTCTATATTAAGTATGGAATGCCTTTCATCAAAAAGGGGAGATTGAAGACTCATGTATCACTTTATATCTCTCTTGGGTTTTGATTCTAAGTCATTATAAGCCTTATAGAAACTCATATCTAACTTTTCATCTTGTTCGACTTGCTCGAAACCGGTTAATTTGTATAATTACTCCGGACTGTGTTTCGACTCACTCGGACACTACTCGGAACTATCGTAAGAGTAAATAATTTCTCTAACACTTTTATTCCGAGCACCGACTATGTGTTTTAAGTGGAAATGAATTACATCATTAATTCTAAGTTCTAAGTCAGTTTATTTATGGAGAACTATTTGCTTGATCAAGTTCATGTATCTTGATATGTTATTCTCTCTAACTTGATTATTTTTAAGGATTGACTCAAGATGTAATATGAACCTAATGAATATTAGACTCAGAAAATTCCACTCTTTTAGGCCTAAGATAATTAAGTGCTTAATTACTCGATTTAATTATTATATGTGCCTAATCTTGGACCAAAGTACTTTTATACTTTGAGTACCACTGTGATTTGTTTTGTAGGTTGTTGAAACAAGCCTAATCTACTTTTGAAATACAAAAGCAACCGATTTCCAGCTATTAAACACCAGCAGAAAGAGATTAACCATTTTCGGACATGGCTCGGACACGGTGTCGGGGTTGTTTATTTCCAAAACTTGAAAACTACAACTTTGAGTATAACGGTTTTTTCCATCTCAAATTTCAATCATCACCAGATGATTGGACCATCTTTGGAGCCAAAAACCGTTACACAATGTTCACATCTCAACGAATCTTTTCGAGTTACTTAGACTAATCGTTACAACTGCTATTAAAGCTCACCAGTCCAGAACAAGTCACAATGGTCATTGTGCCCTGTTGTGTATAAATAGAAGTCACTCCACAAGACTTGAAGATTGCTGAACATATTGATGGAACCGAACACATTCTACTCTTACTCTATCTTATAGCGTTTACAACTCCTAATCTATATTTTCTTACTTTCCGAGTTGTAAAGAAAGTCGTGTAATTACTTCTAATCTTTACTTTCTTTCTAAGTCCCTTGACTGAGTTGTAAGGGCTAACTCAACTCAGCTTGTCCCTTACTCGTAAGGGTTAACTCAATCAGGAAGTACTAGATCGGATAAGTGAACTTCTAAGTCTAGGAAAACTTGTAAAGGAATTGTCTAAGGCAGCAATTCTGGTTAGAGTCGATCCGTTATAATTGAGGATTCAATTAGCGAATTTAATTTGGTACTTGGATTAGCATTGTCCGTGGTTTTCCGCCCCAGGAGGGTTTCCACATATTTCGTGTGTCTAACTTTCTAAGTCCAATCAAGATTCGGAATCATGTTTCGTTTTGCTCTGTGAAAAAGAGTTTGATTTTTCTTAAAATCTTCCATCACCCTATTCACCCCCTTTCTAGGGTGACTTAGCCTCTCCAAGAGCAAATCTTCACCATGATTTATAGTTGGATCAAACCAATCACAACTAAACAACCTAATCTACTTTTGAAATACAAAAGCGATCGATTTTTAGCCACTAAACACCAGCAGACAGAGATTAACCATTTTTGGACATGGCTCGGACACCGTGTCGGGGTTGTGTATTTCCAAAACTTGAAAACTACAACTTTGAGTATAACGGTTTTTCCATCTCAAATTTCAATCATCACCAGATGATTGGACCATCTTTGGAGCCAAAAACCATTACACAACGTTCACATCTCGACGAATCTTTTCGAGTTACTTAGACTAATCGTTACAACCGCTATTAAAGCTCACTGAGTCCAGAACAAGTCACAATGGTCATTGTGCCCTGTTGTGTATAAATAGAAGTCACTCCACAAGACTTGAAGATTGCTGAACATATTGATGGAACCGAACACATTCTACTCTTACTCTATCTTATAGCGTTTACAACTCCTAATCTATATTTTCTTACTTTCCGAGTTGTAAAGAAAGTCTTGTAATTACTTCTAATCTTTACTTTCTTTCTAAGTCCCTTGACTGAGTTATAAGGGCTAACTCAACTCAGCTTGTCCCTCACTGTAAGGGTTAACTCAATCAGGAAGTACTAGATCGGATAAGTGAACTTCTAACTCTAGGAAAACTTGTAAAGGAATTGTCTAAGGGAGCAATTCTGGTTAGAGTCGATCCGTTATAATTGAGGATTCAATTAGCGAATTTAATTTGGTACTTGGATTAGCATTGTTCGTGGTTTTCCGCCCGGGAGGGTTTCCACATATTTCGTGTGTCTAACTTTCTAAGTCCAATCAAGATTCGGAATCTGTTTCTGTTTTGCTCTGTGAAAAAATAGTTTGATTTTTCTTAAAATCTTCCATCACCCTATTCACCCCTTTCTAGGGTGACTTAGCCTCTCCAAGAGCAAATCTTCACCATGATTTATAGCTGGATCAAACCAATCGCAACTAGACAATGCATATTTCTTAGTTGGTTCCCCCGAATATTTCAACTCAACCACATCCTTAAGAATACAATAATAACCATCTACAATGTTGCCTTCCCGAGTCCTAACAACACATACTCCACTATCATAAGTTTTCATTTCATTAATCCTCTCCTCCGTGTGAAATTTATACCCATTGACACAATATATAGATCAAGTTGTGACGAGATTGAGTGGACCTCATGATATTTGACAAAGATACTTGTGGTGATCTGCATCCACAAGTTGATATTTATACACCTATTTCATCGATATGTTATTAGATAAGGAGTACCATAATTACTCGTAAATAATTAATATCTAACACATACTCGCTTACATTATGTGTAAACCATGAGGAAAACTTTAATTCAATCATGATGTCCGCATCTTCATTGAAGACTCGGACACCTTGCTCAACGCATTTACGAGTTGCATTAAATGAATCCGGTATAACCATCTCATACTTATAGAGTTTTGATTCCAAGGCATTCTTTGTATCTTAGAAACGTCTCCGAGTGAAATGGTATCTTCTCTAAGTGATACAGACTTTTACTTCATATATTTCTTGCTTATCCTTAAGTGACTCGAAAAGCTGGTTCTTTGTTCCGAGTCCAGGCATCACTCAGATTTATCGCAGATTGAGTGGACTAGTGTTTCACCTTCTCTCACTCGAATCGGCTTCGATTATAAGCTCTATTTCATTAGAGTCGGTACCTCTAGTCTGTTTCATACTTAGTCTATATCAAGTTATCTCACTCGATATTCTTTACTTATCTTGATCTATCGCTTAGACTAAGTCGAAGGAATTTTGAGTTATATAGTTATTAGACTCGGAAAATTCCACTTCTCTTCGACTCGGATAATTAGTTGATTAATTATCATAATTATTTTATTATATGTGTCTAATCTTGGACCAAAGTATTTCATACTTTGAGAACCAAAATTGCTTTACTTTTGTAGGTTATTCAATCGAAGATACACTTTTCAAACTACAAAAGTAACCGGCTTCGAACGTCAAATCACCAGTAGACATGGCTTTTCACCTTCTCTGCTCCGAGTCCCGGAAGATTGTGTCATGGCTGTCTGTTTCCAAATCTGGAAAACTGGAACGCTAAGCTTAACGGTGGTTTCCACCTTATCTTTCAAGACACCGCTAGTGGTTTTGGGACTTCCAAGAGAGTTAAACCGTTGTCCAACGTTCACATTACAACGGATACTTTCGAGTGACTCGGAAAGCTTCATCAACGGTCACGAGAGGACTCTCGGTCAGCGAGATGAAGATAACGGCTACTCTGCCCGGTCATCTATAAATAGAAGCCACTTCACAAGACTTGAAGATTGCCGAACTTATTGTTAATATACGTACTTGTGCAAAGTCTTTGTATTCATTCTCAATCTTCTACTTAAAACTCCTATTCTGTAATTCATTACCTTTTGAGTTGTAAGGTCTTGTACTCGATTACAAACTCTTTCTTACATTCTTTGTAAGGTCCCTTAACTAAGTCTGTAAGGGTTAACTCAGCTTAGTTGTCCCTAGCTGTAAGGGTTATCTCGGCTAGGAAGTACTAGATTAGATAAGGGAATTTCGAGTCTAGGAAAACTTGTATAGAGTTGTCTAAGGGAGCAACTCGGGTTCGATCAGTTCACGGTATTTTGTGGACTCAAAATAGTGGATTTGACTTCGTGTCCGGATTGACACGATCCGTGGTTTTCTGCCCTGGGAGGGTTTCCACGTAATTTCTAAGTGTTATCTTTCCGAGTTCATTCTAGACTCGAGACAGTCATATTACTCTTGCTTGACTTGCTTGTTTATTCGTGATAGCATTTACGAGTCCAAGCTTTTCGACCTTGCTCGTTTGACTCGTAACCTCGTCTCTGTCCCTTCATTAACAAAAGAGCTAACGTTTCCACGAAAAACATCTATCACCCTATTCACCCCCTCTAGGGTGACTCGGACTCTCCCGAGCAAACCTTCAATTGGTATCGAGCCTAGCCTTTCGGAAAGGATTTAACAATCCAAAGGTCTAAAGATCATATGGCTCAACACAATGGAGAGTTCGATGAAGGAAGATCTTCCAACAGGCCACCAAAATTCAAAGGATCAAACTTTGGGCACTTGGAAGAAACTTATGGAATGTTTCCTTATGGATCATGATGAAGAGGTATGGGAAATCATACAACAAGGAAACTACATTCCAATGAAGACAGATGAATTCGGAATCATTTCCAAGACAAAAGCCGAATTCACTCCAGGAGAAGCAGAGAAGTTCAGGAAAAACTTCAAGGCAATGAACATTCCGATGTGCGCCATTAGCTCGGAAGAATATAATCGAGTCTCTGCCTGTGACTCGCCAAAGAGGTATGGGATACTTTAGTCAACACCTACGAATGTACAAGTCGGGTAAGACAAGCGAAGATCGGTCAGTATCTTCATAAATATGAGCTTTTCAAAATGGAGTCAGAGGAGAACATTACTCGGATGTTCATTCGCTTCACTGAGATTACCAATAATCTCAAATCTCCGGGAAAGAAAATTTCCCATGAAGAAATGTGCCTGGAAAATTCTCGTAAGCTACCCAAGAGACGATGGGGTCCAAAAGTAACCGCCATAGAGGAGGCTCGGAATCTTGCACAGCTGAAACCGGACGAGCTGATAGGAAAACTTCTTACTCACGAAATCCACCTAGAAGAGGAGGATACTGAGGCAAGCACAAAAAGAAATATCGCTCCGAAGGTCTCGGAAACCCAAAATGAAATTCTGAGTTCCTCCGACTCGGAAGAAGATCCCATGGCGCTGATTGCAAGAGGCTTCAACAGAATAATGAAGCACAAAAGATGGGATAAGAAGTCTAAGGAAGACTACTACAAACGAGACAAGAAGGACCGGAAAGGTAAGTATTCTTCCCCTTCTAAGCTATCTTTGACTAGGAATTCTGGTTGTTTCGAATGTGGCAGCAAAGACCACATAGTCAAAGACTGTCCAAAGAGAAAAGTGGACAGAAAAAGGAAGAAAGCTATTTTGGCCACATGGAGTGATGAGGACTCATCGGAAGATGACGAGGACTCGGACGACTCGAAGTGTTTAATGGCAATGTCCGATTTAAACCAATAGTCCAACCAAAGGGTGCGCATTGTTGATGATGATTTCATTCAACATAATTGATTTCCACCATTATTGGTGTTCAAGTGAGGAGGGAGGAGATGTGATGAGTGCAGACCGAAGAGCACGAAGAGAAGAGGAGAATACTAAACGAAAGGAAATTATCTTCTTTTGATTTCCACCCAAATTTTTTTGGTTGGTAAAAGGGTTGTAAAATAATAAAATTAATCATAGAAAAGAAACATACCCACTGTTATAAATTTAATTTGAAAAATGGTTAGTAATTTTTACAAAAGCAAGCGTTTTCTACGATTGCTAAAACGGTTGGAAATATTAAAATATCAAAATGATTGGAAAAATGATCGGATTTTCCAACCGTGTATAAATGGTTGGAAAAAAGTAGTCGGTGAACTGAGCCTTTCTTGTAGTGCAACAAAGCATATGGAGATTAGTCGTCAAAGAGAACAAAGAATATAAGAGCAGGAGATTACAATTCCTCATAAAAATCCTAATGAGGGGGAAGATACTCGAGGCACCTATAGAAGAGTTTCCTCAACCAATTATCGATCAACCTATTGGAAGGGATGTCGCTAAAATTCTTAGGAAGGGTAAATCAAAGTAGCTTCCAAGCCAATTAATGTCTCCAATGTTGAAGTTCTAGAGGAATTGGCAAGTATCAAAGAGGCAAAAATGAGAAAAACAGAGACACTTCATAGACTTGTTGATATGAAGGCACAAGAATTGGAGTGTAGGACAATGGACTTTCAAATTATCCAAAGGGAAGATGCAACTAAAGAGAGGGATGCTAAAAGAGCGATCGGGGACACATAATTGAAAGAGAGAGAATATGAAAAGGTGATTGTGTCAATGAATCGACATATATGGTTGATGAAGAGAAAGAATGATATTATACTCAGTGGAATGAGGGCATTCGAAGTGGAAGAATCGTTAGCAATAAATTAGTGTAATTGCATGAGTAAGTTTAAATTTTACCTGTTTAGTTTAATATTCTTATCAATGTAATAGTTAATGAATTGGCTTTTTAATTGTTATGCACTTCCTTTTATTTGTATTACATTTGTTATCAATGTAGATTGAGAAATTATTGATTGAATATTATTGTCCTTAAACTATTTTCAGTAGAATCAGAAATTATTTAATTAATTATATTAATAAAAAATTATAAAAAACACAACTTATTACTAGAGTTCTGTTCTGTTTTTTGTTGTAATATTTTTATTTTAAATAATATTTTCATAATTTTCTAACTCCAAATCACAATTAAATCAAGTAAATTCAATGAAAATTTTAATGTTTAATTATTTTGCATAGTTAGGATACAAATTACAACAAATTTAAATTGTTATGCACTTATTTTTTTATTTGTATTAACATTTGTTATCAATGTAGATTAGAAAATTATTTAATTGAATATTTTATTTTGATTGAATATTATTTTTCTTCAACTATTTTGAATGGATTGGAAAATTATTCAACTTAATATGTTTATAAAAAATTATTAACAAAAAAACTTATTACTATGGTTCTTTGGGAGAATTCTAGTAAAAGGCTTGGTTTTAAATTATTTTACTATGGTTCTCCCAGAGAACCCTAGTAATAAGTTCTGTTTTTGAATTTTTTTATATTTTCATAATTTTCTAACTCCAAAATCTAGAACTCATTATTTCAGTAGTAGGCAAAGTACAATAATGCAAATTACTATAGAAATTAACCATGATATCCTCGTGCACGCAGTAGGCAAAGTACAATAATATAAACATTAACAGTAACAACATTGATATATGAAGGCTTGCTTAATTCAAAAGAATTACACACATCTACGCTAAACAACACTTCAAATACAAACACCTCAAGAACAATATCAAGCCCATCTCGTGAAGATCAAGATTTTAATCTTGATGTTGCTATGCATAAAGCAATTGAGGAAAAAGTTACTTCAAACTCTACATATCAAAGGGCTGAAATGCTAGTGCAAATGTATATATCTAACTCACAAGGTAATACAAGTTCCACACCTAGTGGACAATGAACAATTTCGATGAAGGTTGAGAATGATTAGACACATTAGTCGTGATCGTGTAGAAGGTCATAATCGTTTATATACGGATTACTTCTCTTAAAATCTTTTGTATATTAACGAACAATTTTAACAAAGGTTTAGAATGCGTAGACACTTATTCCTAAGCATAGTGAACACATTGAAAGACCGCTGTGAGTTCTTCACTTAGAGAAGAGATGCTATTGGTAAACTCGGGGCATCACTCAGGCACTTGTTGCTATGCGTACATTAGCTTATGGTGTTGCTATGGATGCCTTAAATGAGTACGAGTCACATAGGAGAGTCAACCATTAGCTAATGCGTAGAGAATTTACTTATGACGTATTTGAATATTTTAGCCCCTCTTACATGCAAAAGCCAACCCAAGAAGAACTACATCGACTACTCTACATAGCAGAACAACGAGGCTTCCCAGGAATGTTGGACAATGTTGATTGTATGCACCGACAACGGGAGATATGCCCCATAGCTTTAGAAAGGTATGTATCAAGGAGAACACAACGGGATAACAACTATGGTGCTCGAAGTCTGTTGCTTCATTTGATATATAAATATGACATGCATTCTTTGAGTACTGCAGGTTTAAACAACTACATAACTTGTCCTTCATATATCACCGTTATTTGACGATTTACTAGAAGGATGAGCTCCTGAAGTACAATTCAATGTTGATGGGAAACATTTCAATATGGGATATTATCTCTTAGATGGTATATATACACAGTGAACTTCACTTGTTAAATCCATCTCCCATTCACAACTCGCCCAAATATAAGTTGTTTGCGATTCATCAAGAATCGGCTAGGAAGGATGTCGAATAAGCATTTGGAATCACGATTTGCTATAGTTCACAACCTAGCTCTTTTTGGGAGGTTGCAACACAAGAATAAAATGAACAAAGAAATGCAAACAAAGACATGAGCACTACAAAAGGCAAGCTGTTCTCCCCCTCCATCTCTTATGCTTAATCTTAAGTGAATAATAAAATGATGTTTGCCCACTGAAGGTTTCCTCTTGGAGAGGCTAAGTCACCCTAGAGGGGGTGAATTCAAACTCTTTTTGCACAGAACATATCGAAACACATTCTAAGTCCATATTGGACTTAGAAAGACAGTACACTCGAATATGTTGAAACCCTCCTGGGGTACAAAACCACGGACAGTGCTAATCCAAGCACCAAGTCAAATCCACTAATTGAATCCTCACTTACAAAGGACTGACTCTAACCAAAATTGCTCCATTAGACAATTCCTTTACAAATTTTTCCTAGACTCATAAGTTGTCTTATCCGATCTAATACTTCCGAACTAAGTTAACCCTTACGATCGGGGACAACTAAGTCGAGTTAACCCTTACAACTCAGTCAAGGGACTTACAAAGAAAGTAAGAAAAATGTAAGTGATTACAAGACTTTCTTTACAACGCAGAACATAAGAGATTACAAATTATGAGTTGTAAGTCGAAGATTTAGTAAGAGTGCACTAAGCAAGTGTATAGTAATATGTTCGGCAGCAATCTTCAAGTCTTGTGGAAAGGCTTCTATTTATAAACATACAGGCGAGAATGACCGCCGATACTTGTTCCGGACTGGTGATCTTCACTAGCCATTATAACGGCTATTTTGAGTCACTCGAAAAGATCCGTTGTGATGTGAACGTTGTATAACGGTTCTTGGCTCCAAAAGATAGTCCAATCATTTGGTGGTGATTGAAAGCTGTGGAAACAACCGTTAGACTCCGAGTTGCGGTTTTCAGTTTTGGAAACAAACAACCACGACACGGTGTATGAGCCACGTCTAGAAATAGTTGTTTTACGTCTCGCTGGTGTTTAACGGATAGAAACCGGTTGCTTTTGCTTTTCAACATCAGATTAGGCTTGTTTAAACAACCTACAAAAGAAAATCAAAGTGGTACTCAAAGTATAAAAATACTTTGGTCTAAGATTAGGGACGAGATAATAATTAAATTAGAGTAATTAAGCATTTAATTATCTTTAGCCTAAAGAAGTGGAATTTTACGAGGTTCGGATTCCATCTTGAGTTAATCCTTAAAGATGATCAAGTTATAATGAATAAAGTATCAGGACACATAAACTTGATCAAACAAATAATTCTCCATAAATAAATTGACTTAGAAATTAGAATTAATGTCGTAATTCATTTTAACTCGAAACATGAAGTCGGTGCTCAAAATAAACGTGGTAGAGAAATTATTTACTCATGTGATGGTTCTGAGTGATATCCGAGTGGGTCAAAAACACGGTTCGAGTGTTACGCTAAAAGACTGATTTCTAAGTGGGTCGGACCAGGATAAAAACTTAGATATGAGTTTCTATAAGGCCTAAAATGACTTAAAATCAAATCCTAATAGAGGTAGAGAGTTATACACGAGTCTTCAATCTCCGCCTTTTTATAAAAGGCATTCCATACTAAGATAGAAACTTGTCGGTTTAAATAGTTAAGTTTTCATAACGAATTGATGAGAGCAAAAGAAAATTTCATTCGGAACATAAGATATTTATAGGTGCGGCTAATTTCAAATTATAACTCGGAACATCTTTCTCGTTGTAATTAGAGCGAGATATGTTAAAGAGTCAAGTATCGGAAGCGAGACAAAAATATAACTCGAAGTAGATGTGCTTAGAAATAGATATTTCATTAAGTGCAAGAAACATATATACAAAAGCAAGAAAAATAAATAAAAGGAAAGGAACTCGGAAAAGGAAAGGAAACTCCCCTAAACCAAACATCTAATATTCTATCTTTCTTTCCCCTATGCATTTCAAGCAAAAAGAACAAATGGAGGGAGGAAAGAGCAAGTACAAAAGATGTTGGAAAAAAGATAAAATCCGAGTTAAAAACAATTAAGAGGGAGGAGCGGTGCTGTCTTGAAGAGGCCTACACCTATAAGCTTGTGTTGACATAGGCGAGCGATGTTGCTTGCAGAATTGGTACATCAAGAAGTGGAGAGATCCTGGTTTTATGAACCAAAGGCATATCTTCCTCTTCTTCTTCGGCTCTTCTTCAAAGACAGGTATTGGCGAGAGGTTTCGAGCGGGGGCTCTAGATTGACTAGCTTCGCCGGCCTCTTCGAGGCACTTTGAGTGTGATATGAGGAGATTACCTTAGGTTCTTTGTTGGCCTGGTCCTCAGGCTGACCAGCTTCTTCCTCTTGTGTTGCTTCTTCTTCTCTTCCTTTAGCATTTCCTTGTTACGCTTCTTTGCTTGTTGCTTCGACTTCCTCTTCGACTCTGGCGATTTGGATTTGGAAGGACTGGAGGACTCCTCGAAGTTTTAGAGGATTCTAAGTCATCATCTGCCTTAGACCTACGCTCTTGGAGGTGACTTATCTGTTCTCGTTGTTCCTTGATGACCTCCTTGAGCTTAGAAATCAGCTCTTAGTTCTCTCCGAGCTGAGAGCGTGCTTGTTTCTACATCGAAATAGTATTGGAATAAAGCCCTTGCAAGACTTCGAGTTGATTGTAACTCTTCGACCAGAGAGGCAAATTTGTTGGCTATTTTAGAAAGTAGCTCAATAGAAGGAATGGGCTGAGAAGCGAAGGTCCAACAGGTAAAGTAGTCCGAGTCCGAGAGGTGGAAGAGGTAGAGGAGGTAACTCGGACGCATGAACCCGGACACCGGGTTTAACTTCCTAGTATCCTAGACCCATAAGCTCGCATCTGCCAAGACAGGACAATAGGTTCCAAGCAAGCATTGGGGTTAGAGGAAAGAGGGATCTAAAACTACTTGGAAACAGAGGTCGAAGTGCCCAGAAAGGATATGGAGCGGACTTCTTAGAGCTAGCTGGCACGATTGCCATCTGCTCTAGAATAAAAGGAAAGAGGTCTACTTGTAGCCCTCAAGAATATCGTATAGAACCTTGAGAACTTTGGAGTTGGGGTTCTCTTTACAAGATTGATGAGAGAAGAAAGTTCTCATCGAGAATAAAACACTGAAGCCTAGCTTCGACTTCATCTGAGTCACAAAAAATTCTTTTCGGACTCGGGAACCTCTTTGGCGTATTTCATTGAACGGAGTTGAGCTTACGTCGGCGACTTCATTGAATGGAACGAGATTAGAATTAAGAAAGAGGGCCTTCACATCAAAAAGTGTGACGTAAGCGAAGATTGATGCGAACGGTCTTACCTTGGACCGGAGAGATAATGACGCCTTCCGAGGCGGTCATGTGAGCATAGAACTTAGACACTAGATGCTGGGTAAATGTACTCATAGAAACAAAGATATGAATACACTCCTCTTTTGAGGATGTGTTTCAGACAAGAAAAAGAAGTTTTAGGGAAAAACTTATCGTCCGGGATATAGTGTTGGGCGACAAAGTGCTTTGGTGGATTTGAAGCAAGCTCTTTGCCTTTGCCTTGTGAAACCTCATATTGAGTAGACTTAGTTATGGCCTTCGTGGTGGCCGAACCTCCTTCTTGAGCGGTTCCTCTCTTAGGCATGTTCACAAAGAGATTAGAGAGAGAATAGAGAACAAAGAGACTTGAGAATCGGAAAGAGAACACAAGTGAATGAGAAAGAGTTTATGAGCGAAAAGAGCAAGGGTGCTAGCAATAAGGGCGTGTTCGAATTAGCGTTTATAAAAGCTAACCGCTCATAAACACTCATAATCGCTCATAACCGCTATAACAACTCATAACAACTAGTTATAACCGCTATAACGACTAATCATAAACTCATATTATTATTATTATTATTATTATTATTATTATTATTATTATTATTATTATTATTATTATTATTATTATTATTATAACAGCTATAACCGTTAATTATAACAACTCATAGCAGACTTATAACAACTCATAACGACTCATAACGACTCATAAACATTATAAACGCTATAACCGCTAGTTTTAACAGGTGAAACGAACATACCCGAAGTTGGTATATTGAAGAAAAGGAAGTGAAGTGGTGCTATTTATAATAGAAAGAGGCTTCCAACCGACTTTCGACTCGAATACCAAGCAACGATTCTCGGATCGTTGAGTCGCTCTGTGCGATAGCTCGCTAGTTTCTCCAACGGCTTTCTTCCAACGGCTAGTTTCTATTGACTGTCCGCGTGACAAAGAGAGAGAAGAAAGAGTTTTCAAAAACATTTCGAGATTCTCCATTTATCTAAAGATGACCTCATAATTTTGATGTCCATTTTGCTCATAATCTGAGTCCGACTTAGAAAGGCGTCTAAGTGACTCCGAACACTCGAAAAACTATAATGCATAGCTTAGTCTCATTCCGAGTCAACTTATCTATTTGTTATCAACTCAAGGAATATATCACTCAATCATAAAAATGTAACTCAAGCAATAAACCACATAATCATGTATTAATCATCCTAAGTTCATTCCTAATAAAGCAAAGCTGATCCTCACTAAGAGGCTTAGTGAAAATATCAACTAAATGAAATTTAGTAGGAATAAATTCAAGTTCAATATCACCTTTCTCATAATGGTCTCTAAAAAATGATACCGAACCTCAATATGCTTTGTCTTTTAGTGCTTGAACTGGATTCTTAGTGATACTGATTACTCTTTGATTGTCACACTTGATTGGGATATATATGAATGATAATCCAAAATCCTTCAAGTGATGCATGATCCGGAGAATGCGAGCACGGCAAGCTCCAGCTGCAATGTACTCAAACTCATTAATTGATTGAGCAACTGAGTTATACTTCTTTGAGTGCCAGGAGATTAGGGATTGACCCATAAATTAGCATGCTCCTGATATGCTCTCTTTATCAACCTTGTATCCAGCATAGTCGGCATCCGAGTATCCAATGAGAGTCAATTCGAGTCCTTTGAAAACCATAGACCAAGATTTTGAGTCCCTGCAAGATATCTAAAAACTCTCTTCATCACGAGTAAGATGTAATTCTTTGAGATTAGCTTGAAATCTTGCACAAAGGCGGACATTGAACGTTACATCCGGCCTACTAGATGTGAGATAAAGCAAGGATACAATCATACCTAGGGTTGGCAACAGGGCGGGTGACTTTCGGGGTGACTTTCACCCCGCCCACGCCACGCGGGCCCTAATTCCCGAAATATTTACATGGGCCAACGAAGCCCAAACTATTTACTGAGCCCATAAAAGTAAAACTTAAATTGTGATTAAATTTAAAGACCCTAAACGAGTAAAGCCCAAACTATTTTTTCACACATTCATCCAATATCCATGCAAAGTTTAAACTAAAGGAAGATCAAAATAGCAATACAAAAAACAAAACAAGCAAGTCCTCATAGTTTAAACATAAATACAACCATCATAATAAAACATAAACGTTCTCATAGAATCCAACATCATTTATCCATCAAACTTCAAACTCGTCATCAACTTCCGCATCATGATCTTGATCAATAGTACTATGGCGATAAGAGACAACTTCATCATCATCTACAACATGAAAAATATAAAATTGAATTATTACTTGATATATTAATATAACATTTAAATATAAGAAATTCTTACTATGCACATGCTAAAGTTCATTAAAGAATAAAAACATATACCTTCCAGGTCGGATTTGTATGTAGCCAAAAGCTAATCTCTAGCACACATTAAAGCTTCTAAAGTCTTGGGATGCAAGCGATTGCGATGTGGGGTAATGGACCTTCCACCCGTGCTAAATACGGACTACGATGCTATAGTGGAGACAGGTATGGCATAGATATCTCTAGCCATCATAGCTAAAATCGGAAACCTTGTGGCTACTTTCCAATGAACCAATATATCAAAATTATCAGCCCTTGGGGTAACCGCCTCTTCTAAGTAAATATCCAACTCAGATTTTGGTGCAGGCATGGGATCCATTGAAATCAATGCATCAAACTTATCATAAATATCCTTCCCAATAGGCAAACCCCCACACTAGAATCCGTAGTAACGGAAGATGAATCATAAGAAACACTACAAGAAGAAGCCTTCAAATGTTTGTACTTCTCTTCATATTCATTGAACAAATCATAGCAAACATTCTTGATCATATCAACCTTATCAAATACATCAAAATCAAGAATAGTAATATAACAAGCTTGCACCATTTTCAACTTGTACCTAGGATCCAAAACACATGCAACTCCTAATATTCCATTCATGACATTCTAATATTTCAAAAATTTATCAAGCATCTTCTGAGCCATAGTCCTAATAACCACATCCCTATCTAGAAGCCAACCATTCAAAGCTATTCAAATTTCAAATACCTTAGGAAAATAAATATTTGCAGTAGGAAAACTAGTGCTTGGGAGAACAAGCGAGTCACATCATAAAATACTTGCAACCTACACAAATATCTTTTGCCTTCTCCCATTCCTCATCGGAAGGAACACATTTATAACTGCTTGCTCTCCTTGCCAACTTAGGAAAAACTTCCTTATACAACAAAGTTGTTTCAAGCATTAAGAATGTTGAATTCCACCTCGTTTTATAATTTAATTTCAACTTCTTCAAGTAAGGCACACTCAAACTATCACAAACTTCTCTAAAAGTTTCCTCTCTTTTAGGTGTTGCTTTCCAATATGCTACACTATCACGAACCTTTTCAATCGAACTCTCAATCACCTCTAACCCATCCTTAACAATGATATTAAGAATATGTGCACAAAGCCGCATATGGAAATGCTTACCAATCAATGGAAGTATCCTTAGATCCAAACAATCTATAAGAATGCCAATTATTGCATCAATGCAAGAACAATCGTCCACTGTGAGGCTTGATAGCTTTCTAGTAATATTCCACTCGAAAAACACTTTAAGAGCTCTTCGAATATGCTTTCCGCGGTATGAGGACAAGGAATATATGAAAACTTAGCGAGAAAATGCAAACGTCAAAAAACATAATGCAATTAAAGTGCGAAACAAAAACGAAATAGGAAAAAATCGGGCGAAGCGAAAACGAAACGAGGAAAAAACGGGCGAAACTAAAAACGAAATAGGGAAAAAAAAGGCGAAACGGAAAACGAAACAGTCGGCAGAAAACGAAACAAGAAAAGAAAACCGGGCGAGAAAATGAAAACAGAAACAGGAAAAAAAAAGTAGAAACGGAAAATAGAAACAGATCGGCAAAAACGAGGCAAAAATTGAAAATATAAATTGAAAAAGAAACTGAAGCGAAACTAAAAACATAAAAGTCGCACAAATAATAAACATACCTCAAAATGCGCTTTTGCATTTTCCACGAGTTATCAATCCAATGGGTCGTTATGGCTATAAAACCACACTTTTGATTTTGAGCGGTCCACATGTCCGTGGTAATAGCCACTTTGCTTAGAGCACTTCCTAACAACTTTATTGTTTTTGCCTTTTCAAAATCAAACACTTTGAAAATATCTTTTCTAAGTGTATTCCTTGATATCATGTTGAACGCGAGGTTGGAGAGCCTTTGAATATTTTCTAAACCCCTCATGCTCCACAATAGTAAGAGGATACTCATCAACTATTACCATATGTGCAAGTTCCTTCCTTACAAGCTCTTCATCAAAACCATTAACAAACAACACTTGCCCTTGTTTGTCACTGGAAGACTCTATCTTCAACTTTTTTGGGTAAAGTCATATGCAATATCTCTATGTCTTTTCATAGGGAGAATTTTATGATGGTTCCGCAAATGCTTCGTACCATTTTTTGAATTACCACTGAGTTTTTCCCGCAATAATTACAAATAGCTTTCGCTACGCCATTGATAACTTGATACCCAAAATGTTGCCAAACATCCGAAATAAACTTTCTTTTCTTTCCAAATGTTAATGTATCCACCTCATCCTTGGTACGATCCGGTGTTCCGGACAAATCATAGTTTGATGGAGGAGTTGGAGTTGGATTTGGATTTGTTTCCCCCTCTCCCGGGTCTTTATTTGTAGAACATGGAGATGGTTCACTGGCACTCACCATGATCCGTAATTATCATCAACAATCAAATTTAACTCAAGTGACAAATAACAAATTAATGCTCCCACGGACATACAAAGAAAGCATGCAAGTTGATCAAACATGGAGATGGTTTGGGCTGAAGGAAGGAGGAGGAAATAACAACGACCATATGGCTGAAAACCTAAGCTCAATGTACAACTTAATCGAAAAGTTATATATTCTTCTAGAGTACGACTAAAGGAATTTTTCAACCATGAAATGAAGTATCTTATATAGACGCACAAAAGGAGACAAGATACGACTTTCGGAATTCGAGAAAATATTGTTTTGTATAATATGATGTCAAGGTGGTGATTAATTTAATTGGAGTATAAGCACAAATGGCAACACAGCCATGAAGAACGTAAACTCCTTCAATAAATCATTTTTCATAATCATATTATTGCAATTGGTTATCAATTAATAATCATCACTGTCTCAATCTTAATTTCTATGTGCATTTTGACTTTTTTTAATTAATTATTTTGGTAATTTTGATTTTAATTTCTATAATTCACTATTAACCTGTGTTTGACTTGGCATGATCCGGAGATTAGATAAATCATATTAATTATATGATGAAGTTAGTGATGTGCTTTTGTGGCAAATCTCGGTTAATTTTAGTAGATGAAAATCTAGTTCTATTTTTGTAAATTATTAATAATAAATTAGTATTGTATTATTCTCACCGAAAATGATTTATTAGGATTCATCAAACATCATTGATTTATCCTCTTTCTTTTCTATCTAAATCATTAGGCAAAAATTTAGTTGGCTATATGTATTCATCATAAATAGATACTAATATTTCTTTATGCAAAAAGCCACGTAAAAGTTTGAGAGGAGAGCTTACCACAAGTCAACGAGCCACGGTTTGTGTCCGGGTGGTGAGAGTCGAGATTGAGAGAGTTAGGAGGGAGGAGAGGCAAGGGCGACTAGATGCAGAGCATCTATGTCTTCTCGCGGCGGAGTGATGACAGGCTCGGTCGAGCAAGAGGGAAGGAGGCCGGCCAGGCGAGAGCGGTGGTGGAGTGACGACAACGACGAGAGGATGAGAGAGTAGGCACGACGGTGACGGAGTGACGACGAGGCGAGAGGGAAGGAGGTCGGCACCGGCCAAGTGAGAGCGGTGGAGGTGGTGGAGAAGACAAGAGGAGAGGAGAAGAGAATAGAGACAGACGAAGCACGGAGGCATCAGCTGCTAGGGTTGGCAAATGAGCAAGGCATCGAAAACCTAGGGTATGTATTCTTAATTATTGAAATTACCTTTCTACCCACGAATTATATGCACAACGAATAATTTAAATTGAGGGTATATATGTAATTTAAAATTCGAGGAAACGGGGACGGGTCGGGGATTTTTCCCCATTCGGGTAACGGGGACGAGGACGAGGACGGGGAGGAATTTTCCCCCGTCCCCGTCCCCGCCCGAGGCACAAAACCCTCCCCCGACCCCGGCCCCGACGGGTCCGGGAAAACCCGCCCGATGGCATCCCTAATCATACCTTCGTAGAGTTTCGATCTACATCTTTACCTTTCTCGTTTGAGTCAAGTTCAAACTACTACTTATAGGTGTTGCTACATGCTTCACATCTTGTAGCTTGTATTTCTTCAATAGCTCCTTGGTGTACTTAGATTGATGGACATAGATACCATCCTTGTCTTGTTTGATTTGCAAACCAAGAAAGAAATTGAGTTCTCCCATCATACTCATTTGGAACTCCTGTCTCATCAACTCATAAAACTCTTAACATAGAGTTTCATTAGTAGCTCCAAAAAGGATATCATTAAAATAAATTTGAATGATAAGAAAATCATTCCCCTTGGTTTCTATGAAAAGAGTTTTGTCAATCTAACCTCTTTTGAAATCATTTTCAACCAAGAAACTGCTTAGTCTTTCATACCAAGCTCGGAGAGCTTGTTTAAGTCCATATAAAGCCTTTTGCAACTTGAAAACATGATTTGGAAATTCTGAGTTTTCAAATCCAAGGGGTTGCTTAACATAAACCTCTTCATGAATATAACCATTGAGAAATGCACATTTGATGTTCATACTAGATGTAAATGCTAAGAGAATTCTGATAGCCTCAATCCTAGCAACAGTGCAAAAGGTTTCCCTACAATCAATTCCCTCCTTTTGCTTATACTCTGAGCAACCAGTTTAGCTTTATTTCGACTACCAACCCTTCCTCATCCGTTTGTTCTTGAAAACCCATTTGGTTCCTATTACTGGGTGGTCGAAGGTCGTTTGGTCGGAGTCCATATTTGATTTCTTTCGAATTGATTAAGTTCTTCTTGTATGGCCTCTACCCATTCAGGTTTATTTAGGGCCTCTAATGCATTTTTAGGTTACGTTAATGATATAAATGCAGAAAATGCACACAGATTATGCAAAGAAGATCGAGTTCTTCCCCGATTGTTGATATCGAAAGTATGTTCTCGTGTGGGTGACTAGATGCATATTTGAAAGTCTGTACTCGTACTCCGATTCACCAAGTTTGTTGGTTGAATAGTTGATCTTCGGTTGGTTGTTCTTGCTGAACCTATGCATTGGCTTGTTCTTCAACATCCTGAGCTGGCTCTTGAGCTTGTTCATTCTAAGTCACAACATTTTGAGTTGGCTCGTTACGAGTTGCTCTGTAGTTCTTCCGTTCGACTCTTTCTAAGCTCGGCTTCGGTAGGGTCATCTTCATCTTTGTTAAGCTTGAGGTCTAAAAATATAGATTCACTTATCATGCCAAGATCAATCTTATCAAAGACAATGTGGATACTTTCTTCCACTCTGTTAGTCCGTTTGTTAAAAATTCGATAAGCTTTACTATGAGATGAGTAACCCGAAATATACCTTCATCCGATCTAGCATCAACTTAATCGGATGTTCCTTACCATTGTTATGCACAAAGCATTTACATCCGAATGGTCTGAAGTAGGAAATGGTGGGTTTCTTTCCCTTGTATAGCTCATAGGGTGTCTTCTTCAAGCTGAGTCTAATGAGGCATATGTTGAGTGTATACTTTGCTCTGTGTTGACTACCTCAGCCCAAAAATAGTAAGGTAGATCATTTTCAATCATCATGGTCCTTCCTATTTCTTCAAGAGTTCTGTTCTTTCTCTCTACTACTCCATTCTAGTTCTTGGTGCAAAGAAGTTATGGGAGATGCCATTCTTGTCACATAAATCTGCAAATTCCGAGTAGTCGAACTCCCTTCCATAGTTAGTTCAAATCCTTCGATTTGAGTCTCGGACTCCATTTGAATTTTTCCCGAGATCTTAGTGAACTCTTTGAAGGCTTCACTCTTATTCTTCAGAAAACACACCTAGGTAAATCGTGAATAATCAACAACAATAACAAGTACATATGATTTACCTCCTAGGCTTTTCACAGGAATTTCACCACACAAATCCATATGAACTAACTCAAGCACTTTGGATGAAGACACGGTTTTAAGTGGTTTGAAAGACGATCCGACTTGCTTCCCTTTCGTGCATGCTTCACGATTTTATCTTTCTTAAATGCATAGTTAGGTCAACCCCTAACCAATCCATGAGATGCAAGTTTCATGATAGTATGCATGCTAATATGACCTAGTCTACGATGCCAAGTCCATGAATCATCATTCAAAGATGCTTTTAAGCATGATAAATTCGACTAGAATCCGAAAGAGAGATAAAATAAGTTTCACCCGATCTTAGACCCGAGAGCATAGTCTCTTTGGTGATTGCATAAAAAATATAGCGAGTTGGCCTGAGTGAATCTTACCTCTTTACCTTTGTCACATAACCGAGAAATGCTAAGAAGATTGTACTTAAGCCCTTTGACAAGGTAGATTGGGCTGACCGAGTTGTTTCCTTGACCAATCTTACCAATCCCAACTACTTGCCTTTGCTGTTGTCTCCAAATGTGACTTTTCCTCCCTTTAGATCTTTTCATGTCCGAGAAGAGTTTTAAATCTCTAGACATAAGGCATGAGCAACCACTATATAAGTACCAGTGACCCTTTCGTTTCTAAGTCACCTTTAAAACAGAAACAAACTAACCCTCCTCACTTCCTCTTACAAACCCAGTAACTCCTTTTACAGGTGGTCCTTTTCTAAGGAAGAGCACTTTTGGGAACCCAGATTTGACTCGATTTTGGATTTGGTCCGATTCCGAGTCTTCTTTCTAGAAAGCTGAGTCCGTGTCTCTTTTCTTTGAAAATCCTTTCTTTTATAAACAGGTGGAGAAGGTCTTTTCTTGTAAACTAGTCCGGGCTCAATCCTCTTTTCATGAGAGTAAATGGGACCGTGCTCGGCCTTCCCGAACTTCACTGTTCGGAATCGGTTTTAAAAATACTAGAATAGGAATTAGATTCCTCTTCGACATTGTAACCAAGAACTTCTTTTCGAATGAGACACACTGAGATCCTAGTAAAAGATTAAGGTTTTTTGACCTTAAGTGAGTTTTAAGACTAGCTCTTGAGACCCATTGAACTTACTTTTCGGTTGCTTATTCTCCGTTATGAGTGACTCGGATTCGGTCTCATTGTCTTGAGCACCTGGTCTCAAGTGCCTTCAGATTTTGTCTCTAGTTCTCCAACTCATTTTTCAAAACATTACTCTCAACAGTGAGAGACTCAAGTTGTTCTTTGAAATCCTAAGAGTTAGAATTGGACTTTTCTTCCAAAGTAAAAATATATCTATTTAAATCAACTTTAGAGAACTTAAGGAAGTATTCAATTACCTTCGGAGAACTTGTCTCCTCAATATTTGAGTTGTCATTATTTGACTTAGATTTAGCTTCTAATACTGTCGGTGCCATAAGACACTTCGAGTCATCAAAATCATTTTCTTCGAGATGAGTCATTATTACTCCAAGTAGCCATCATAGCCTTTTTCTTCTTTCTGTCCTTCTTTCTCTTTAGACGAGTCCTTGACTATGTGCTCCTTATTGCCACATTCAAGCAACCAGAGTTCTTAGTTAAAGATAACTTTGAAAGGGATGAGTATTTAACTTTCCTGTCCTTCTTATCTTTCTTGTAGAACTCTTCCTTTGGCCTCTTTTGCCATTTCTTGTACTTCATCATCTTTTTGAAGCCATGGACAATGAGTGCCATTGGATCTTCTTCGATTCCGAGGAGCTTAGACTTTGACGTCCGCTTTCTAAGGCCTTCAACGAAATGTTTTTTTATGCTGACCTTAGCATCCTCTTCTTCTAGGTGAATCTCATGAGTAACTAACTTTCCAATGAGCTCGTCTAGCTTCGGTCGAAAGAGATTCCGAGCCTCTTCAATGGTTGTCATTTTGGGACCCCATTTTCTCTTTGGTAGACTTCTTAGAATTTTTCGACCTTTTCCTCGTGTGAGATCTTTTTACCCGGAGACTTGAGATTATTAGTAATCTCGGTGAATCGAGCATACATCCGAGAGATGTTTTCTTCGGCTCCATTCCGAACAGACTCATACTTATGAGGATATTGACTTATCTTCGTCTCGCTTTATTTGACTTGTTCCTTCATAGGTGTTCACAAGTGTGTCCCACACCTCTTTGGTTGTGTCACATGCAAATACTTTGTTGTATTATTCTAAGTTGATGGCACACATCGGTGCGTTCATAACTTTGAAGTTTTTTCGAACTTCTCAATCTCTTCGAGTGGTGTACTCGGATTTTTCTTTAGGCATAGATCTTACACCTTCCGTCTTCATTGGGATGAAGTTCCTGTCCTTGATGATGTTCCGGACTTCTTCATCGGTATCCATCAAAAACCATTCCATCGTCTTCTTCCAATAAGCAATGTTTAACCCCTTGAACTTAGGTAGTCTGTTAGATTATCTTCCTTCACCGAACTCTCCATTGTTTTGAGCTATTCTATCTTTAGACCTTTGGATTATGAGATCCTCTTGAAAGGTTAGGCTCGATACTAATTGAAGGTTTGCTCTTGAAAAGGCTAAATCACCCTAGAGGGGGCTGAATAAGGTGATGGAAGATTTTAAATAAAAATCAAACTCTTTTTGCACATAACAGATTATAAACAGATTCTAAGTCTAGATTGGACTCGGAAAACGAGGCACTTAGGAATACGTGGAAACCCTCCCGGGGCCGAAAATCACTGGACAATGCTAATTCAAGAACCAAGTCAAATCCACTAATTGAATCCTCAATTACAAAGGATCGACTCTAACCAGAATTGCTCCCTTAGACAATTCCTTTACAAGTTTTCCTAGACTCAAAAGTTGCCTTATCTCGATCTAGTACTTCTTGACTGAGTTAACCCTTACGATCGGGGACAACTTAGCTGTGTTAACCCTTACAACTCAGTCAAGGGACTTAAAAAGAAAGTAAGAAAAGAAAGTAAGTGATTACAAGACTTTCTTTAAAACTCGGAAAATAAGAGATTACAAATTAGGAGTTGTAAGTCGAAGATTGAATAAGAGTGCACTAAGCAAGTGTATAACAATATGTTTAGCGAGTAATCTTCAAGTCTTGTGGAAAGGCTTCTATTTATAAACAACCAGGCGGAATGACCGCTGATGCTTTCACTAGCCATGTGATCTTCACTAGCCATTGTAATAGCTATTATGAGTCACTCGAGAAAAATTTGTTGAGATGTGAAAGTTGTACAACGGTTCTTGGCTCCAAAAGATGGTCCAATCGTCCGGTGGTGATTGAAAACCGAGGTGGGAACAACCATTAGACTCAAAGTTGTAGTTTTCCAGCTTTGGAAACAAACAACCCCGACACGGTGTCCGAGTCAGGTCTAGAAATAACTCGTTTTCTATCTACTGGTGTTTAACGGTCAAAAATTGGTTGCTTTTGCTTTTCAACTTCAGATTAGGCTTGTTTAAAAAACCTACAAAAGCAAATCAAAGTGGTACTCAAAGTGTGGGTGAATAGTAAAGTGTTATCCTTGACTTTTACCCTCTGTTTGGATTGGGGGAAGAGGGGGAGTATATGCTATTGAAGTCCCTTGTTTGGGAGAAAACACTCGGGGTGAGATTGGGAGAAACGTTCCCCCTCTCCCCTTAATTGATGAAGTTTTATTCCCCTCCAAATTGAGGGGGAAAGGAGGGGAGGGAATAAGATAATGAATACAAAATTATTTTAATTATATTTTATTTTATCTTATTATCCTTTTTTTTACTTCCCTCTAATTTTTTTATTTTCCCTCCAAAGTAGTTATATATATATATATATATATATATATATATATATATATATATATATATATATATATATATATATATATATATCAACATTAGGGTTAAACTCTTATTATATTTTATAGATTGTCATTCAAGTTAGTACTTTTTCAGCTTTTTGTTTTTTCTTCTCCTTTTAGTTAAGTAACTAATCTAATTCATATCTATCAATAATAGGGTTATATTGCTACTCTAATTCGAAGTTATTGCTTGCACTTCCCAGAGTTAGTACCCTCTAACTCTTTATTAACATGATATTTGTCTTTTTCATAGATCGTTCATAATTTTATAGAATTAACCATTAACTATGATATATAATAAATGATAAAAACATAAACTTTTGAAAAATTAACAATAGTTGTAACAGTTTATAACAACTCGTAATAATTAATAACTAATTTTTAACGACTAAACCGAGCAAACCCTAAAAAAATTTTTAAATCCATAACGTTTACAACCTAGTTTTTAAATCATAACTTGTATAACCTAAAAATATTGGATGAGTTCAATTTGATAAGCAAAGGAGAGTCTTATAATAATAATAATAATAATAATAATAATAATAATAATAATAATAATAATAGTATAATTACATAACATCATCCTTTAACGTGCTTTTATGAAGTATTAGAACAAAGTATAATCAAAATACACACAAGTAAATAAAAGAAAATAAGAAAGGGGACAAAATGCAGGGAGGGAATAAGCCAGTCAGATTAGCATAAATTTTAAACAAAAATGTTTACCAGAATATATGATGTGGTGTCTCGGTTGTGTTGGTTACTGTAATTAATTAAATGCTAAATATAATTACTGTAATATTTACGATTTTCTAGGTACATTAAAGCATAAGATTTGCACTAATTATTTAGCAGTCAGATCTTAATCCATTTTAAACTTTTGAAAAATTAACAATAATCGTAACAGTTTATAACAACTCATAATAATTAATAACTAATTTTTAACGACTAAACCGAGCAAACCCTAAAAAAAACTTTTAAGTCCATAACGTTTACAACCTAGTTTTTAAATCATAACGTATACAACCTAAAAATATTGGTTGAGTTTAATTTGATAAGTAAAGGAGAGTCCTATAATAATAATTATAATAATAGTATAATTACATCACAATATATATATATATATATATATATATATATATATATATATATATATATATATTCATTTTCCAGGATTGGAGTAATATAGAGTTTTGCCATATGATTAGATTTTAGCAGCATTTTAAAATCAAATTTGCATAAATGTTAAGATTTTGACCATGTCTTGATATCAGAGTTCGGTAAACTTGTTTTGAAACTAATTTTTTAATTAGTTTAATCGGTCTAATTAATTAGCATACTATTTTTGATAAGCTCATAAAGTTGTCTTTTAGCATATTAATATTAACTTTCCTTTTTTTTTTTTTTTGCTTCAAATACCCTTAATTGATTTATTGCTAGCTAGTATATCTTCTATCTAGCTATTACAAGAATTAGTATCAATTATATGAACTACCGTATATATATGTATATTGGTTGAAATGCTACTTGTTTCACTCTATTAAAGAGAAAAATACAAGTTTAAATCTCCAACGTCACACTTGTTGAGAAGGTTTTCTCTTAAATATCGACGACCCAAAGGGATTACTCCCTTAATATATATACACACGGCTTTTTGCTATGAGCCTTGGTCTATGTATTATATAACTAAGAAGATAAAATATATGTGCACAATTTCATAAGAATATTCTTAATTTTTGGGAGTTCTATGGCCAATATAAACCCCTTGACATAATATATTGCGTATCACATACTAATTTTTTTAACATAATTGCATAGATGGATGGAGAAAAAATAGAAGAAAAGTTTTATTAAAGGCACAAACTTTACTTTGCACAACCGCAAGCACAAGTTGTTAGTTTAGTAGCTCATTGGTGGATGTTGAGACGACAATTGAAGTTTAGATCCCTTGTCCCTCGAGAAATTACGTAAGAGAGAAACCAAGCATGAGCAACAAATAAGAGAGATATTCTCCTTAATTTTAGATGTCGTGAACTCTTACGAATGGGCGCACCCGCTTTCATGAATTTATGTAATATATTACAAAGAGAAGGCGGGTTGTAACCAACAAGGCGAGTAAGTGTAGAAGAGCAAGTTACTAAATTCCTCTATATAGTGGGACAAAATGGAAGAAATCATACTACCAAAGTTTATTTCCAACGATCCGGAGAAACCGTGAGTCGTCATTTCCGTAGTGTGCTAAAGGCTATTATACAACTTGAAAAGAAATATATGACACAACCCGATGGCCAACAAACTCCATCGGATATCCTTAATTCCAGTAGATTTTACCCTTACTTTAAGGTAATAATTAATTATTTTGTGATAAATATATTTCAAAGTGTTCTTTTAGAAATAATATTAAGTAATATATTGAATGTCGGGATTGTGTAGAAGCTATTGATGGGACACATATACGAGCAAAGGTTTCTCCTACAGATGCCCCTAGATATCGTGGTAGAAAAGAGTATCCTACACAAAATGTATTGGTTGCATGTATTTTTGATTTAAAATTCACCTATGTCTTACCCGGTTAGGAAGGTTCGACATCGATTCCAGAATTCTAAAAGATGCATTAAGACGACGATATCCATTAAAAATTCCAAAAGGTAAACTATATATATATATATATATATATATATATATATATATATATATATATATATATATATAACTCCAAATACGATATTATTATTGATAATAATAATTTTCATTTTATAGGAAAATTCTACGTAGTTGATGCTTGGTTTCGTGACTAAGAGCGCATTAATTACACCTTATATAGGCGTACACTATCACTTAAAGGAGTACTCAAGAAACTCACCATGAAATTCTCGAGAATTGTTCAATCTTTGACATGTCTCACTACGCAATGCAATTGAAAAATGTTTTGGAATTTTGAATAAGTGTTTTGCTATATTAGAAAGTGGAGGTGAACCTAGATTTAAACGTTCAAGTACAAAAACAAATCATAATAGCTTGTTGTATTATACACAATTATTTAATGGGTGTGGATCCAGATTCGGATCTTATCGAGGAAGTAGACAATGAGCTTGAAAACCAAGACGATCACATAGTTGAGTACCACGAAGATATGGAAAATAATGAAGAAACAAGAAATGGTGAATGGACAAGAAATTGCATTTCAGCAGCAATGTGGAGGGATTACACTAGTTCGTCTTAGGTTATGAGTTGCTACGGTTGTTTTTATTTTATATTTTGATCTTGTGTTTTAACATATTTGTGTGAACTTATTCATTTCATTGTCCATTTATGAATGTTTCTATCTTATGTAGTACTTTTAAAATTTCACCTTGATATTAACTTATTTTTTTCTTTGTGATATAAAGCATGGCAAAAAGAAAGAATGCAACACTTACACCGCTCAGTCGATTCTAGTGTTGCTATGAAGTTTGATTGTATGCTAACATGGTCAACTCGCTATGAATGATGCCCTTATAGACGCCTTGTCATGTGAACAACAAATGGGAAATAGGGTTAATGAAAATTTTACATCCGATGCTTATAAGAATATTGTCATGGGAATGAGAGAAATGTCCCCTGGAAAAGTGTTCAACAAAGAGAAAATTAAAAATCGATGAAGCACATTAAAAATACATTTAGACCTATTTATGATATTTTCGAGGGTCGATTGAGCGGTTTTGCTTTTAACTCTCAAACTTTAACCCGGGAAGCTAAGAATGAAGTTTGGGAAGAGTTAATTAAGTTACATTCCTTATTTATTTGATTTTGAATTTTTTTTCATCCGATTGACGGGAGATGCTAATTACTCATATGTATATTTTTTTTTCTATTATTTTAGGATAAGCCTTCGCTGCCGATTTACGAGGAAATGCAATCCGTAATTATTACAAGTTGGTTACACTTTATGGGTAAGGAAGAGCAATCGGAGATTGGAGCTGAAGCAATTGCTTGAAATGAGAGAGAGGTTTGATACTTGAGACAAATATGTATACAATTGATGAGATTGACCATCTTATACCTCAAGATGACATTATACTTGGAGAATATGGATAACTTTAACAAGTGGACATGGTGGAGGGACTAACTCATCTCATGAAAAATATACGAAGGTGAACCTTCATATAAAAGGATGAAAGGAAAAGGGAAAATTATCTAGAGAAGATGAGGTTATAATGATGAAGGAAGGGTTAGACAATGTTGCTTGATGCAATTAAGGTGTGTCGTTGCGGAGATAGGAAAAATGAATCGAAGTCAATATTAGAATATGGGATTTGGAATATGTTGGGTGAATTGGATATTCGAGGCGAAGCAATGGATACAACATATCTTTTCGTCGTGAAGAATCCGAGATATGCTACAAGCTTTGCTTGGATGCCCACTTGAGAATCACAAGGATCTTTTATATCATATGTTGCCTTCTTGTTTTTGGTCCAAATTATTAGCTTATTTTTTTGAATTCGTAGTTATGATAAATAAATTAGATGATATATATGTGGACATTAATATATTTGTCATTCTCCTACTTTTTATTATTATTTTTCTTATATTTTGGGTGCTTATATTATTTGATTTGTTTATTTTATTTTACTTTGGGTAATAACTTATAAATAGAAAAAATAATTATTAAAAAAATAACTTTTTGGGTGGAACGTTGTTAGGGAAAATAAGTTCCTCATACTTTTAATTTAAAGTGATAGTGATAATAATAATAATAATAATAATAATAATAATAATAATAATAATAATATATGTTCCTTCCCCTCCCTTCCTCTTCTGTTTTTTAATCTAAACAAGCAAATATTAGTAAACTTCATTCCCCTCCATTTTAAATCCAAACAAAAAGAATGTATCTCCTCTCACCCTCATCCTCACCCTCTTATATCCAAACTAAAGTTGGAAGATATGTCCCCAAGAAAAAAAAAAAAAAAAAGGTACCATACTCCTTAAAGAAAAAGAGGAAATAAAAACAGAACCGTTTGACCAACTCTGCTTGGCCCATTTATTTCTGGACTCACTAAGATAGCCCAAGATCTCTCTCTCTCTCGTGAATCTTCACATTGGTCTCGCAGTTGCTCCTGAAATTCTCTCCCCTCCGGCAAAGCAGAGGGCCAGCGTTTGATCTAGTGAGCTGAAAATGCCTGCAGTTGCTCAACGATCTGGGGATGCGATCTTCGCTAGTGCTGAGCGTGTGGTAAGCAATTCCTTTCTTTTTTGTTTGAATTTCCCATTCATCTTGTCGCTCATTGATGAACTGATTGCTTCTGGCCCTCTTTCTGATCTTGCGTTTGATTTACTCTGTATAGAACGCAGAATTGTTCACGCTTACTTATGGAGCAATTGTGCGTCAACTACTTACGGATTTGGAAGAGGTGGATGAAGTGAATAAGCAGCTTGATCAAATGTGATGCTTCTCTTCTCTCACCTTTTCCCATTTTATTTTCAAATTTGATTTTAACATCTGATTTTGAGCAATTCTGTTGGTGTTCCACTTTGTGATGTATGTAATATTTGATTTCAAATTTGATTGTTGATTTTTTATCTGTTGGGCTCTTTCAGCGTAAGGTTTATCTGGCAATTATAAAGACCATGTTTTCGTGATATTCGTTTCATCTCCATATCTGATTAATGGTGGAAGACTGATTGAATACTCGGGGTTCGGTGTGGCTTAGGTCAGAGAAGGAAGTTCAAAGCATTCTTATTGTGAAAATTGTATAACGGAGTTGTGGAGCTTGAATGATTGGTTTTTGTATGGTGAAATTGTTGATGATGGACCTGGAAGAGGGGCTTTTCTGCCTTTCCTTTGTTCTATTAGCTGCTTGGGCTCAAGTTTTACAATCCTTTCCTGGTGAGAATTATGTCTAGAAGTGTACGTTTTGATTTAAGAAAGGAAATAAGTGCCATGTTTGAGATGTCATGGAGCAGCTTTTGCTTTCTTTCTTGAGCACTTGGTAAAAGTCTATCGACTTTGATGAGAACATGTGCTACCAGTCACCAGATGTTTGTGAGTAGAACGGTGCAAAAATAGGCTGTGGGAAGGTTTCAATGATGGCAGTCTAAAGTAGTAGTGTGATGAATTGTTTGCAGCAATTATTGAAGGAAAGCATATAGTGTTTCTGTATTTTTCTTTTCTCTCCATTGGTTTTGGAAAGGTATTAAATAGACCTCCTTGCTGTATGGTGATTTGCAACTTCCAATCCTGTTGGTTTGATGTCCTTAATCTTGACATAAACGTGGAATCCTGTCTATTTAAGGTGTTATATCCACTAGAATCAGATTTGTGCCTGGGACTTTGAACACAACTTGGGTCAACATGCTTTAAGTCTGCTTGTTGTGAACTTCAGACTTGAAACCAAGTGATAGTTCAAAGTGCTGAATTTAGGGAACCTTATATTTTTAGGCTGATTGATTACTCTACGTGCATGTAGTGGTGGAGCCGGGATTGAAACCAACCGCAGTCAAGGATAAATATGCATATAGTTTGAAAATTTAACACTAGCCATCCTAGAAGCTAATGAATAAACTTGCAATCAACAAAAAAGCTGAAATTAGTCACAATATCGCTAAAGCACTGAGCAATTGAAGGCTTAAAGATGAACAAACCAAATCTAATCCTAATTTTAAGCAAAAAGGTGAACTAGCCATTTTAACAATAAATAACTAAAATTAACATATTAACCATGTGCCCAACCCACTAAATGGAGGATGTCCTAGTTCACTAAAGAGTTACAAAGAATGACAAACACTCATATTCAATTACAAATCACATACACCCTCATCTGAATTGTCTAGTACCTCCTCTTAAAGTTCTGATCCCTTGTTGATACCTGTTATCTTTGTCCATCAACGCAATGGCCTGTGCTTTGGAAGTTCCTTACTTCACTGTGGCTCTTGTATGGCTCGTATATGTGGTGACTGGTGACTCCACCTTCATTCATGTCATGGTGTCTCTTCTCTGTCAATGCTACCTGGACATTGCGGAATGGGATACTTGGAATGATTATGCTCATCCTAGTTAGGTGTTCGCACTCTCTCTTTAATTAGGAATGTTTACACTACTAAGGCGCCTTTTTGATCAAGAGTTTCTTCTTCTTTTCGTGCTCATGTCACCCTTCACACAACTTGGAATTTGATTCAACATTGCTTTCTTTCTGTTTCTCTGAGTACACTTGAAAAAGCAAGATACATACGCAAACTTTAAATTCCTCAATGTGTAGAGAGTAGATACAAGATATCTTTATACTCTAAACAATGGATCCAAACAGGAACCTAATAAACCTAATCAGATTCCCTTAGGCTTTGAACAATGAATAGCAGCCAAGAACTAGTCATGGCATGGTCAAAATTGCATGGACCTTCAATCTCCCAAAGTTCTCTCTTTTTGTCTCTGTCATGATAATCATTTAACAGCATTGAATGCATGTTTAGGCTTCAGACCTATCAGAAAACAAAAGGTTTATGGAGCATATACACTCTCCACTGATGAGACCCTTTAAATTTATCCTTCATTTTGTGGTGGTGGTCTGACAAGTGCGCGCTAATGTGATGACTGCTAAGAAATTCAACCATGGTTTTGGAGATATGTATGTTCGTCACCTTTGTATATCGCCTTTGTTATCATGGGGCAAATGATTAATCATCTTTATTGAAGATTATGATTCAATATAAATCGATAGAATTAAAAAATGATATAATGTATGTTTACTAGATATATTATGTAGTTGAATCTTTTTCCCTTAATTGCTAAGTTGTTTTGAAACTTGAAAATGATGCCTTCAACATCCAAGGGCTAGAGTAAATTTTTGTAGGTGATCCACACGTGGATCCGAGGAAATTTTATAAATTTGTATCATTACCAATATCGCCAAACTAGTACAATGTGCACCATGAAATCCTACCAATCAAACCGGTTAATAGCGGGTGTACCGGACAAAATCAATGTATCACCGGTATTCTCTTGCTTTGAATATTTGCAAAACTATAGCTATGAGGTTTTATTCCTCCTACCAATCACGAGCTGGGTCATGTGCTTGGACAATCTCTGTTGAGGATGAAAGAGATGAAGCAAAGGATTGATTTGGGTCGATGACGACAGATGCAGCTGAAGAGGTGGAGTAGGGGAAGATTGGAAGGATTGAAGAGGCAAGATTGGAGGAGGGAGTAAGATGGGGGAAGAGTACAAGTGAGAGATTTTTTTTTTTTGGGGGGGTGATTTCAGGGTTTTGCAGGTAGGTGTTATGAATTGGGCTTGCTTTCTCTTTATTTTATAAAAACAAATTAATTACATTTTGGTGTATTTGCATCATTATTTTTCATTTTTCATTTTTAAGGTCCAATACGAAAAATTTGATACTGATATGAGACGTACCATTTTAGTAAGAAACCTATACCGGATCTGGTGTGGTAATTTTTATCCAAAGCTCAATTTTTTTTTTTTTTTTCTGCTGGTAATTCATGTGATGCACATTGATTTCAGTGGTCTGCTTTGGTGTGATAGTTTATATTTCAGAATTTATTTCTCATTGAGAATGAAATGGGGAATGGGATTTGTTAATTCTTTATTGCTTATTGCATGTAATGTAGAAAAGATTGATTTGTAGAAGCCTATCGTAAACTTATTGCTGCTTGCCATTCCGTCTAACTAACTGATTTACCTGGGGATTCTGTTGTGCCACCTAAGATTACTGACAAGAATGCTCTGTTCATGTTTGTGCATGTGGGTGTAGGAATGTATCTTACATCCTGGGTCTTCGCATCCTTTTTGTTACGTTCTTTCGTCCTCTGAATTTGATACTACCATGACCATGCTACATGCCTTGATAGCTAATTTTCAGGTTGCGTGTGTGTGGACCTTTTTGAACCCTTTTTTCATTGATATGGGTCACATAGGATTGTGATGTCAATATATCTGTTATTTGCATCTCTTGTCTGGTATCTTTGCAGCAAAGCATCTGACCATCTATTGGCTGTTTTATGTTCTTATAGGGGTTATAACATTGGTGTGCGTCTTATTGATGAATTTCTCGCTAAATCCAATGTCTCTAGATGTGTGGACTTCAAGGAGACCGCTGAAGTAATTGCTAAGGTTTGATCCTCATGTTAGTGTACCATCTGTCTATGTGTTGTTATAATAGGAATTTTGTTTATTGTATAATTTTATTGTTCAATTGATTAGAATGGCTGGCCTATGCTGTTGTTACCTGGAAATTGGCTCTGAATAACTTGCTGCAGCAGTTTAACCAACCATTAATGGATTCTCATCCTTCCCTGTTTTTGATTGTCATCATCTAGTTTCTTTGGTATTCAACAGCGAGCTGTCTGGTCACAGCCTTACAGGCATTGTTGAAGTTACTTTTATTCTGCATAGTGTTTTTACGATGTCATAATGTGATATATACTTTATATAGTTGCTCTTCCGCAGATCACAAGGACGGTTTGTTCATTTTTTTGACTTGTATAAACAGATTGGTTTCAAAATGTTTTTGGGGGTGACCGCTACAGTAACCAATTGGGATGCTGAGGGAACAACCTGCAGTCTTGTATTGGAGGACAATCCATTGGTAGATTTTGTAGAGCTTCCTGACACATGCCAAGGACTCCATTACTGCAACATCTTAAGTGGTGTTATTAGAGGAGCACTGGAGATGGTGAGAACCACGCCAGACCTCTCATTAATTTCAATACTTACTGTAACTTGGTCCTGGTGTGCGTACCAATTGCACAGAGAATATGCAATTCAGATCTATGGTTCAATGAGCATATAACTGTTGCGACAAAATTACTTTTCGGGGACTTTGCATCCATCTAGTCAGCAGACAGGCATGGAAGGTGGAAAGAGAGGTGGTTGATCATTCACATGAATATGACCCTCCCCCCAAGGCCCGGAACCTTGTGTATCCTAATGTATGCCTTGTAGGAGAGGTTCTGATAATGATGATTGAGCCAGCGTGTTTGATGATACATAGAACCCTTCATTCCCAACGAAGAGTGGAAGATCTGTGAAGTTTTTTTTTTTTGGGGGGGTGGATGGGAGCATTTTCATTTCTTGGTTTTGCTTGGATCAAGCATTTAAATTTCTGTTCATTCCAAGTTTCCCCGGAGAAATTTGCTCACTTATCCCCTTTCTTGTGTTCAAATTGTTTTAGGTATCTATGAAGACTGAGATTACATGGATCCGTGATATGTTGCACGGGGATGATGCCTACGAGTTACAAGTCAAACTTCTGAAGCAAGTTCCAGAGGAATATCCGTACAAGGACGATGACTAACACCCAACTTGATATTGTTATGTATACCAAACTATTTGGCTTCTGATGTCACAACCGTTCAATGCATCCTAATATTTGTTAGATTTACGTGCTTTGTAAGAAAGCTTGAAACTTGAACCAGTTAATTTTTGAACTAGACTAAAAACTGGACAAACCTCTCTAGAATTTGGACTCATCTTTCCTCTTTCCTAGTTCAATTTCGAGTCCACAGTCAATTTCTCATAGTTTAAGGCATAAAGTTTGGTGAATCATGTCCTTACTGGGAGTTTTGTGGAATTTCTGCCATGTCAGTGCAGAACAAAGGAATGCAATGTTTATACTATAGATCTTGGACTACAGTTGTGGGCCTCCTTGTGGTTAGGCTGGGCTTTTTAGAGTTTGTTTGTCTCACCTGTTAAAACCCGATGTTATGAGTTGTTATAGTCGTTATTAGTTGTTATAACCGTTATGATTAATTGTTATGAGTTATTACAAGCGATTATGAAATTTTTAAGATATTGTCAATGATATTATTCATTTTATATTTGATTTAAACAACATATATTGTGGTCAATAATGAATATTTAAATAATTTTTTTGAAATAACCGATTAATTTCTATTCCCTTAGAAATTCATATGTTTTGTTAGTAATTGTAATTTATTTTTATATGAATGTTTTTTTGGGGGAAAAATAGCTCCCATTAATACCTATTGCAAGAAATGGAAAAAATGCAATTACAATGCATATCATGATAGTCGTGGCCCACTTGATAAAAATATTTGCACACCTTTCATACCAAAATACAATTACAGTAATGATAACAATAACTACTGCGACGATGAAAATAATAATAATAATAATAATAATAATAATAATAATAATAATAATAATAATAATAAGTACACTTAGAGATGAAATAGCTAATATGATTAATTATGTAGTAGGAGATGTTCGACAATAGCTTATGTGATATTGATAAGTCATTTAACTATAAATTAATACGTTACTAATTTTAATATTTTAAAGTAGAGTGATGTGTATATTGTAGAGAAACGTTATCTAAAAAACTATTTACCTAAAAATTTCATATCATCATAGTATTAGGCCATTTGATATAAACTTATCAAGAATTTTTTTCATATTAATATACAATTGTTGCAACAAATATGATAACAATGATGATGACAACTATTATAATAATAACTGAAGAAGACGATGATAATGATGACAACAATAACAATTGCAACAATAATATTAATAAAATTTTAAAATATAAAAAAATCATGTAATATATATTGTAGAGAGATGAGAGTCGAAGGTTTGCTCGGGGAGAGGCTAAGTCACCCTAGAGGGGGTGAATAGGGTGATGATGAAATTTGCTTGAAATTTAAAATAGATATGAATCGATGTGAGCGAGAGTCCGAGATGAGCTCGTAAAAGCACTAACTCGAAATCGGTGAAGAGCGAAGAAACAGATTAAACGAAATTTTAAACCCGTCCGAGTCTAGAATGCACTCGGAAAATTAATAACTCAAAAAGTACGTGGAAACCTTCTTGGGGTAGAAAACCACGGACCGTGCTAATCCAAGCACGAAGTCAAATCCACTATTTTGAGTCCACAAAATACAGTAGACCGACTTGACCCAAGTTGCTCCCTTAAATAGCTCCTTACAAGATTTTCCTATACTCGAAATTCCCTTATCCGATCTAGTACTTCCTAACCGAGATACCCCTTACAATTAGGGACAACCGAGCTGAGGTTAACCCTTACGACTCAGTCAAGGGACCTTACTTAGAGAGTAAGAAAGAAAGTGTTTGTAATCGAGTACAAGACCTTACAACTCGGAAAGTTATGAAATACCGAGTTGGAGTTGTAAGTAGAAGATTGAGAATGAATACAATGACTTTTGATCAAGTATGTATATTAACAATAGATTCGACAATCTTCAAGTCTTGAAAGTTGGCTTCTATTTATAGATGACCAAGCGGTTTAGCCGTTGTGTCCATCTTCCGACCGAAAGTCCTTTGTGACCGTTATAAGGGATTTTCCGAGTCCCTCGGAAAATATCCGTTGAGATATGAACGTTGAGCAACGGTTCTTGACTCCTTTGGAAGTCCCAAAACCACCGATGGTGTCTTGAAAAATAAGGTGGAAACCACCGTTGAGCTTGGTGTTGCATATTTCCAGTTTTGGAAACAGACAACCCCGATACAGATGTCCGGGGCTACGTCGAGGTGGAAAAAGCCTTGTCTCGCTGGTGATTTGACGTTTTGAAGCTCGGTTACTTTTGTAATTCAAATTTAGGATAGCCTCGTTTGAATAACCTACAAAAGCAAATCAATTTGGTTCTCAAAGTATAAAATACTTTGGTCTAAGATTAAACACAGATAATATTATAATTAAAATAATTAAGTGACTAATTATCCGAGTCGAAAAGAGAAGGAATTTTCCGAGTCTAATATCCATGAAACTCAAATTCCATCTTAGTCGATCTAGAAGGCAATCAAGTCGGATAAAGACTATCGAGTAAACAGACTTGATCTAGACTAAACAAAATTGAAACTAAATAAGCCGACTTGGAACAATCTAATTGCTCGAATCATGAAGTCGGACTCGAGTTTGAGCACGGAAAAGATAGTGTTTGAATCATGCGATATATCCGAGTGTTGGGTGACTCGGAACCGAGTGAGAAGTAGCATATACAATTATACTTTCCGAGTCAATCGAGTCGGCGAGAACAAAGCATAATAGATACTATAACACTCGGAAGAAATGTTATATCACTCGTAAAAGTTTCTAAGATGCATGGAATATCTTGAAGTCAAAACCCTATAAGAGATGAAGTCTTATACCCGATTCCTTGATGGAACTCGAAACGAGTAAGTAAGAGTTTGACTCTTCAAGAGCGAAACACTAGAGTGAGAAGTTTTCTCCTTCAATGGCAAAGAAGAAAAAGCAACTCAACCCTAGATCCTCTCGCTCGTCTCCATGACAAGAATCCTTACTTCGACAACTACTCCAAAGGTGACCCGGATCGCTCCTCCGGGAAGAGATGAAGAATTGACTTAACCTTCAATGACAACCAAAGGAATAGTCAATGGAGGTAGAAATACTCTACTACGTAAATGACTTTTTATTACGGGCCTTTTATAACGGTTAAAAACAAAAATTGTAGTAGAAAATGAGGTGGTGACATTTTTGTAAATACTCGTTCTTTAATTTCACCTTTTAGTATAGTTCTTTTGTTGAACTCGTATTAAAAAGTCTATCAAAAAAAAAAACACGAACGACAGATCTGCTCGCCTACCAGTTCACTCTCGCTTTCTTTTCTCGCTCTCCACTCTTGCTCTCGTCTCATTGCCCTCCACTTGCTGCTCTCGGTCTCCTCACCGTCGTCGATGCCCTCCACACGCTATTCTCGCTCTCCTTGCCGTCATTGCTGCCTTCCACTCGCTGTCGTTGTCGCTCTCTTCTCCTCTTGCTCACTCTCGCCATTGTCACTGCTGTCGGTATTCAACTTCTCTCTCCCTCTCTTATTTTTTGCTTTTAGTTATTTACAAAATTCGTTAGTTGAATGTTGAAAGTACATATTGGGTTATTTGAGTTTGATATTTTTAAAATGTTTGAGACACTACTAGAAAATCACCATATAGCGACGGAAACAGGGACAGAAAAATGTCAATTAGCGATGGAATTTCACAATTAGCGACGGATTTTGCGACTGAAAAATTTCATTGCTATTTTTTGCGTCGCTAAATATTAGCGATGGAATTACGTGATTTCGTCGCGATTAGCGACGAAATTTTATTCCCTAGCTAACAAAATCAGCGACAAAATAGTCGGTTCCACCGGCTGATGTTAGTGACGGAATAGGAAATTCCGTCGCTGAAATTAGTAACGGAACCGACAATTCTATCGTTGGTTTAGCAACGGAACAGTCAATTCGTCGCTAATTTTAGCGACGGAATTTCCTATTCCGTAGCTAAATTAGCGCCAATTTTAAAAAAAATAAACCATTTTGCGTGTTTTCGAGTGCTTAATAAAAAAATTTTGAACGAAATACAAATCTAAATAATCCAGCAGACGATAATAAAATCAATTTCAACTTTAATTCAAACACAAAAATCATATACAAAAACGAAGTCATAAATAATCCAACTTCAATTCACCAAACATCGTAAAAACTAATTGGAAAAACAAAAGTATATTGTTTGCAAACACAAGTTATGCGCATCATCAATTAGGGATCCACTTCCTCTTCATTTTCCTTTTCCTCTTTTTCTTCCTCTTCCTCATTATCTTCACCTTTTACTTCATTTTCATTCCAACCATAGCTATCAAAATAAATTACATCAAATTCTCTAGAATATCAAATTTTATGGTAAACAAAGTAAACTCTATATACAATTAACAATGAGGGAGGATGGATAGAAAGCAAACCCACAAGAGGTCAAAGGTGGTGAGTTGGTGGTATGCACGGCGATGGCGGTGGCGCCGGTGGACGGTTGCGAAAGGGGGAAAGGTCTTCGACCTCTTGCCCTCTCACACTCTCACTTCTCTCTAATTCTCAATCTCTCTTGCCTTATGGTTTGCGAGTCCTCACTTAAGTCGGGGTTTTATTTCCATCATAGCGACAGAATCGGCGACGGACGTAGTCTGTCTCTATTTAAAAAATGTACGTAGCGACGGAATTAAATTTGAAAATGTTCAAAACTGAAAAAATTTAATAGCCCACTAACTTAAAATTTTTCAAATTTTAAATTAGCGACGGAATGATTTCGTCGCTAACAAAAATTTCAAAAATTTTGTATATCTGAAAAATTAAAGTAGGCGGCAAATTTAAATTTTGAAAATTTTGAATTAGCGATGGAATTAGAGACAGACAAATTCTCGTAGCTAATTTAAATTTGAAAATTTTTGTATTTTTTCAAATTAAAATAGGCGGTAAATTTAAAATTTTTAAAATTTTTGATTATCGACGGACTAATTCTCGTTGCTAATAAAAAAATTTATAAAAAATTTAAAAATTACAATTAGCGACAGATTGATTCCATCACTAAATAAAAAAAATTTGTAAAAAATTTTAAAAATTTATTTAAGAAATCCATTGCTAATTGTTCCATTTCCGTCGCCGGGTTCGTCGCTAATGAGTAAAATAGCGATGAATTTTTTTCCTCGTTAATTCGAGTCACTAGCTGAGTTTTATCTAACAAATGTTAGTTTTCGTCGCTGACTAGCGACGGACTTGTATTCCGTCACTAGGTTCCGTCGTTATATAATGTTTTTGTAGTAGTGAGAATGTGGGTGAATGTTGAATGTATTTGTTTAGTTTGTAAACTTGGGAATTTTTGAAATGTTTGAAATTTTCACAAATGGGTTTAGGATTTAGGTTTAGGGTTTAGTACTTATCAATATCGAATGATATGTTTAGGGTTTAGGGTTTACGTAAACGAAAAGATTTATGGTTAAAGGGTTTAGAAAAATGGGAAGATTTATGGTTTAGGGTTTAGGAAAATGAAAAGATTTATGGTTTACGGTTTAGGGATGAAATGGAAGAAAATTTATAGATAGAAATTGCTATTGGAAAGACTTTTAGATATAGGGTTATATTCACTTTACTAATAGGATTGTAGAAAACAAACTATAAGCAACATAAGTAATATACTTAAGAAAAAAGATTTACTAAAATATATGTATGTAATATACTATAACTACTTAAGAAAAAGAGAAATTTATTAATAAAATTATTTTTACTTTTGTCTATTGTAATTAATAAGAAAGTTTTTTATTGGAAAATATAGATAATTGAAAGCCTTTTAAGAAGTTCACTTCATTTTAAAAATATGATTTTGTTAAATTTATTTTTACGATGTAAAATATTATCCTTTATTTTTGATGACCCGAGAATACCATAAATAGATAATTTAGCAAAACCGGATGTTCGTCTGTCCAAAACGACACTGTTTGCAAAGTCTTGAAAACCGACACCGACTATACGATGTCGTATAGATGCTTAGGGTGCATGCCTCGCTTGGCCGCTGAAGTAGAACAAAACGCTCCTATTTTGCTCGAGGCTTAAGAATAACGGTGCCGATTTGGATTCCTTGTTGGGAATTCGATCCTTGCTTAGTTCGGCCGAAGAAAATGGTTTGTAGGCCGGCCTTAGCAGAAAAGCCTGTTTTGTGGTGCTAATGGGTTTTTGTGGTTTATCGGCTTCCGTTACGCTAATTTCAATTCGATAATGATCCGAGTTCACAAACAGGATTGAGATTTCATCACTATACCGGAAAAATAAATAACTCAAATTGTAACACCCCAAAATCTACCCTAGGATTATAACATCGCTGAGTCTCAAAAGGAACTCCTAAGGCTCATTAAGGTGGTTTCTCATTAGGTTCTGAAATTTTCTAAAAATTTTGGCGAGTTGTGTTTGAAATATGGCCCAACCCATAGGCTAAAAGCCTTAAAACCCGCATAAAAATCATAATAAAACTCAACGAGCCACACGCTCTGTAATACCCGGAAATTTAAAGAAAAGTAGCTGGAAAGCATAGAATTATTGAGTATTACTCCCGCATGACTAGAGGGGTTTGAGTGATCGATTTAATTTACAGACCGGACTTATTACTCTAAAGTCTCCTTCGGAAGCTACTCGTTGAATAAACTAAATCGAGGAAATCGCCTCCCTTTTTCCAGCTGAGCTAAAATGTTGGGTGATTAGGAATTTTCGGGCCGGCGTATTAAAAGAAGTTAGGATGCAGCAGCGTAAGAGGATGGAAGGGAGGAGATATGGACTTGTCGTATGTAGGCCGGAGATTACTTAGTTGAATCATGAAGAGATGGGATAGAAACTAATTAGGGGTCCAATAAGGATCATTAACCAACCAAATTAGGCGATGGAAGAGAGGGAAGCAAAGAAGGCTCGGTGGAGCCCGAGCAGCGAAGTAGAGCGAGCGAACGGGGAGGGGAGAGGACCACCGAACGGAAGAGAGAGAGAGAGAGAGAGAAGGGCGAGCGCGCGGTGAAGGAGACCGAAGGGAGGACCGGCGACCACCGCAGGACCGAGGCGGCGGCCGGCGACGCGAGTGGGCGCGAGCGAAGGAAGAGAGCGAAGGATTGAGGTCGAGCGAGGGAATCGAGTGAGAGACCGAGAGGGCGAGCGAGAGCGAAGACGAGGAATAGAGGCCGGAGGCCGGCGAGCTCCACGACGAACGGGGTGAAGCGGTCGACGAGCGCGGAGAACGGCCGAGCCCCGAGGAAGGCGAAACCAAGGCCAAGATAAAGGAAGCGAACGCGAGGGTCGAGAGAGGCAGCCGGTGAGCGCGGGACCGCGACCGGCGACGGTGTCGAGCGCAGAGGAGGGCGGCGAAACCGAGGCTAGCAGCAGGGGAAAAGGAGCAAAAGAAGGAACTTAACCGGGGAGCTCGAACCTCAAGCAAACTACAAACCTCCAATCCCTGAATCGAGGTGGGTAGTCTTATACTCTAAACTATTAATAATTTCGAAACCCAAATGGATTTGTTGTGAATGTTGAATTTGTTATGTGATTATTGAATTTGCGCTGAGCGTTGAGTGTCCGTATTGAGTATCACGTATTGCGGAACGGACCTAATCGTCGTAAGATTGAATAAGAGCTTAGAATGTATTTGAGGAATTGAGAGGACTGAATCATGAAATGAAAGGAGTACTCGGGTTAAATAGCGAGAATTAAATTGGGAACTTCAAAGAGATTTAATAGTTATTTAAGGTCGAATTAGAACTCGCTCACTCGAAGAGGTTAGATTGCATAGGTCAATTAAGTAGCATTGAAGTTTCGATTAACCATTAAGGATGAAGAGTTGGGACATGGACATGAATTATGAGCTAATTAAGTCTTAGAGATTCTTGAACCTGTGGTATTAAGAGCTAACTACGAACATTAGGGAATGGTAGGTCGAAGTATAAAGAGGAGTATGAGTTCGTATTGAGTGATGCACAATTGGTACAAGTAAGTGAGATATGGGTGATTGTGAGATTAATTGATTTCGAAAAGTAATTAAATCCTCGAGGTTAAGCTGAGCGTGAAAATAAGCAAAGCCAATGAAAATTGAATAATGAAAAGTGATTAAGAGTTTTATATCTAAGGATGGACGAATAAGAGTCGAGTAATAAGATAGAGACATAAAATGGGAATTTGGGAATTTGAGGCGAACTAGGAATGTTAAGGTTAACTTGAGTTGAAATCTATGTAAGCCTTGAGCTGAAATTAAGTTGGAAGACAAGCTTAGAATCAAGGAATTTAAGTGATAAAGTGAGATTAGGAGTTATATGGCTGAATATGAGCAAAGGAAGTTGACTTATAAAGTAGAGATGTAGAATGAAGGGTTGAAGCAAAAATAGAGAATGGTGAGAAAGTGAGAACGTTGAATTAAGTAATATCTACTTGTGGTTATTGTGACTCGAAATTGGAATCAATCGTATTAAACCGATGAATTAAGAAAGGCATAGTTGGAAAAGAGTTGGGAATGATTGCTTACATTGAATGGTGATTATTCGTGCTATGTGCTTGCTTTACGTGATGCTCAAAAATAGTTTCGAAAGGAGTTTTGTATTTTACGTGAATGATTCTTGAATGCAACTTCTTGAGAACTGCCTTTCGAACGTGATTATGTTTTAAAGAAGTAAATCAGATTTGAAAAAGTGAATTTATAAGGGTGACACCTGGTGTCACGCCTTCCTTGATGTGAAATCAATTTGAGAAAGTCTGTAAGTGAATGTGATGAATGAGTATGTGCAAAGAGTTTTGAATCGACAGAGCTACGGATTGTTTAGCATACCGAAGGGGTCGAACTGGGAACGCCCAGCTAGAACCTTTGAGGGAAGGATTCTAACAGGGGTCCTGCAGAGGCGGGATGCCCGCTCCGAGACTTCCCGAAGATAGGTCTCGGGAGCCTTTTGTCGGGGTCGCGCCCGAGATGAAAGAAGTGCTAGTTCGAATCCTCGAAGGCCCGGAAAAGTTGATTCAACCCCAAAAGTATGTTCATGAATGTGAAACTGTGTTTTAAGTGATTGAAGAGTCTTAATCTTTTTCATTGCAAGAGATTTCAGTGAAAAGTATATAGATTTCTATTACACTATTATGCTTTCGCAGATTTCATTATTATGAGTATTATGTATAAAGAATTTCCATTTTAAGGGTGTAAGACTCCGGTGAGCCCGTGGATTATTGCTCACCCCCACAAATTGCCCCGTCCCCACCCAGTGTTGCAGGTACACATTCGAAGTATAATCTACACTTAGCACTCTTCGGACTCCTGCCGATTGTTGACGGTTGAAGCGACCCAAGTGGTTGTCATGCATTGTTTTGTTTCTAAATGATTGTACTTGTAATTTAGTGCATATAATTGTACCAAATGTATAGTAACCCGTATAGATTGTTTCAAGTTTTACCGCATGATTGGTTGAACTCCGGCGTGTGGCCGTTGAGTTGTATACTCCGAGCGTGTGGCTCGTCGAGTTTTATTATGCTTTTATGCAGGATTTTAAGGCTTTAAGCCTATGGGTTAGTCCATGTTACAAACGGAACTCGCCGAAAGTTTCGAGAGAATCTCGGATTCTTTTGGGAAAACCACCGGTATTACTTTTAAGTTGAGTTTAGACAGCCAAACCAACACCAGAAAGAGCCTTGGGAGTTCCTTTAAGGAACTCGGCGATGTAATACTCCCAAGGGGTGTTTTGGGGTGTTACACGCTCGAAGTACATAGTTCAACGGCCACACGCCGGAGTATATTCACAACCACCAAACTAAAATTCCGAACTAGTTTACAATCCAAGTTACTAACTAAGATAAAAACTAGATTACAACCGCTAAGAGCAAAATTGCCAGTGAAAGGAAATTCTCGGCTTGTCGAGCTACTAGTTCGGGTCTCCATGCATACATTCAACTTATTATACATTATTGTATATTTACATAAGTAATTGAATATATACAATACGCTAAACATGAAACACATAAACTCGACTTTCGCCATGATCGCCAGCAAAGACAAGCACTCTAGTCAACCATCTCGGAGGGTACTTGCAACTGGGAGGGGAAAAGGGGAAATTTGTGGAGGCTGAGCAAACCACGGGAAAGTCTTACACCCTTAAAATGGAAATTCTTTACACATACTACTCATAATAATGAAATCAGTGAAAACATATTAACATAATACAAATCTAAATACTTTTCACTGAAATCTCTTGAAATCGCTTGTAACGTAAAGATCATAACACTTTAATCATTTAAAAGCACGATTTCACAATCACTAACAATTCTTTTAGAACTCAATCAACTTTCCGGGCTTTCATGGATTCGAACTAGCACTTCATAATTTCTAGGGCGTGACCCCGAACAAAGACTCCCGGACCTATCTTCTAGGATGAAGACTCGGACACTTCTCAATGCATTTCGAGTTGCATTAAATAAATCAGGTATAACCATCTCATATTTATAGAGTTTTGATTCCAAGGCATTCTTTGTATCTCGAAACTTCTTTGAGTAAAATGGTATCTTCTCTAAGTGATACAGACTTTTACTTCGTATATTTCTTGCTTATCTCGTAAGTGACTTAGAAAACCGGTTCTCTGTTCGAGTCCCTCATCACTCAGATTTATCGCAGATTGAATAGACTAGTATTTCGTCTTCTCTCACTCGGAATCTAACTTCGGTTAGAAGTTCTATTTTATTATAGTCGGTATTTCCAGTCTGTTTCATGCTTAGTCTATATCAAGTTACTTCACTCGATATTCTTTACTCGAACTTGATTCTCCGCTTAGACTAAGTCCGATGGAATTCCGAGTATCATGGATATTGGACTCGGAAAATTCCATTTCGTTTTTGACTCGGATAATCGGTTGTTTAATTATCTTAATAATTTTATTATCCGTGTCTAGTCTTGGACCAAAGTATTTTATACTTGGAGAACCAAAATTGATTTACTTTTGTAGGTTATTCAAACGAGGATACACCTTTTTCAAACCACAAAAGTAACCGGCTTCGAACGTCAAATCACCAGCGAGACATGGCTTTTCACCTTCTCTCGCTCCGAGTCCCGGAAGATTGTGTCGAGCTGCTCTGTTTCCAAATCTAAAAAGCTGGAATGCCAAGCTTAACGGTGGTTTCCACCTTACCTTTTAAGACACCGCCAATGGTTTTGGGACTTCCAAGAGAGTTAAACCGTTGTCCAACGTTCATATCACAACGGATACTTTCCGAGTGACTCGGAAAGCTTTTGTCAACGGTCACAAAGAACTCTCGGTCAGCAGATGAAGATAACGGCTACTCTGCCTGGTCATCTATAAATAGAATCCACTTCACAAGACTTGAAGATGGACGAGCCGAAATTATTGTTAATACATGAAGGTTTGCTCGGGAGAGTCTCGAGTCACCCTAGAGGGGGTGAATAGGGTGATAGAAAATTCTTCGCGAAAACACACTCTTTTGACGTAAAAGAGGCAAAGACAGCTTACGAGTCTAAACACAGGGTTAGAAAAGATTGGACTCGAAAGCAATGAATCGAAGAAACAAGAGCGAGTTAGACTGTCCGAGTCTAGAATGAACTCGGAAAGAGAACACGAGAGATTTTACGTGGAAACCCTCCCGGGGCAGAAAACCACGGCCCGTGTCAATCCGGACACGAAGTCAAATCCACTATTTTGAGTCCACAAAATACCGTGAATTGATCGAATCCGAGTTGCTCCCTTGGACAACTCTATACAAGTTTTCCTAGACTCGAAGTTACCTTATGTGATCTAGTACTTCCTAGCTGAGATAACCCTTACAGCTAGGGACAACTAAGCTAGTTAACCTTTACAGACTTAGTCAAGGGAGCTTACAAAGAATGTAAGAAGAGTTTGTAACTAAGTACAAGACCTTACAACTCGAGAGTAGTGAATTACAGAGTGGGAGTTGTAAGTTGAAGATTGAAAGTAAATACAATAACTTTGAGCAAGTATGTGTATAAACAATAAGTTCGGCAACCTTCGATGTTCATTCGATTTACTGAGATTACCAACAATCTCAAATCACTGGGTAAGAAGATTTCCCACGAGGAAATGTGCGGAAAGATACTCGAAGTCTACCCAAGAAAAGATGGGGTCCCAAAGTGACCGCCATAGAGGAGGCTCGGAACCTCTCACTCTTAAAGCCGGACGAGCTCATCGGAAAGCTTCTAACTCACGAAATCCATCTAGAAGAAGAGGATGCTGAGGGCAGTACCAAAAGAAACATAGCACCGAAAGCCTCGGAATCCAAAGAAGCAAATCTAAGCTCTTCGACTCGGAAGACGATCCCATGGCACTCATTGCAAGAGGCTTCAAGAGAATGATGAAGCACAAAAGATGGGACAAAAGGCCAAAAGAAGAATTCTACAAGAAAGATAAGAGAAACAGAAAAGGTAAGTTTTCTTCCCCTTCTAAATTTTCTTTGACTAAGAATTCTCGGTTGTTTCGAATATGGCAAGCAAAGACCACATAGTCAAGGACTGTCCGAAAAGGAAAAGGGATAGAAAGAAGAAAAATCCATGATGGCAACATGGAGCAATGAGGATTCATCGGAAAATGATGAGGACTCGGACGACTTGAAATGTCCGATGGCAATTTCGACTCGGAAGCTGAACAGAGTCGACCTCGGACTCGAACAATGAGGAAACAAATCCTCGGGAGGTAATCGAATACTTTCTTAAGTTCTCCAAAGTTGATTTAACTAAGTATATTTTTACTTTGGAAGAAAAGTCCAATTCCGATTCTTCTTAATTCAAAGAACAACTTGAGTTAATTACTTCGAGAGCACTTCTTTGAAAAATGAATTAGAAAAACCGAGACTCTCATTCGAGAGAACTCAAGACTAGTGCTCAATCTAATGAGACCGAGTCCGAGTTGCTCAGAAAGAAAATGAGCAACTAAAAAGGAAGCTCACTGAGTCTCAAGATCTGGTTTTAAAGTTTACTCAAGGTCGAAGAACCTTGACATGCTCTTAGGATCACAATGTGTCTCTTTTCGAAAGGAAGGTCTTGGTTTTAACAGAGAAGAGGAATCCAATTCCTACTCGGAACTCGTTTAAAAATGATTCCGTAACCGTGAAGTTCAGGAAAGCCGAGCACGGTCCCATTCACGTAAATGAAAGAAGGACTAAGCCCGAACTTTTTACAAAAAGAAACCATTCTCTCATGTTTCAAAAAGAAAAGTTTTCAAAAAGAAAGAGACACAGATTCAGCTTCTCCGAGAGGAAGACTCGGAATCATACAAAACCCAAAGTCGTTCAAATCTGGGTTCCGAAACACCTCCTTCCTCGAAAAGGACCATAGTAAGGAATGTTACTCGGGTTCGTTAGAGGAAGTGAGAAGGGTTAGATTTTCTCTGTTTTGCAGGTTACTCAAAAAAGAACAAAAGGACATTGGTACCTGGACAGCGGATGTTCATGACACATGTCAGGTGACCAAGGACTCTTTTCGAGCTAGAATCACTCAAAGGAGGAAAAGTGACTTGTGAAGATGACAAGCAAAGGCAAGATAGTGGGTATTGGCAAGATTGGAAATGGAAGCAATCTAGTGAGCCCGATCTACCTTGTCAAAGGGCTAAAATACAATCCGCTTAGCATCTCCCAGCTATGCGACAAAGGTCGGGAGGTAAGATTTACTCAATCTAAGTGCTACATCTCGGATGAAAGCACCAAAGAGGTAAAGCTCTCGGTAAGAGATCCGGTAACACTTATATCATTCCTCTTTCGACCCAAGCCGTAACTTGTCTTGCCTGAAAGCATCTCTCATTGATGAGTCTTGGCAATGGCATCGTAGATTAGGTCATATAAGCGTGCATACTATTAAAAAGTTATCGGATCATGGCCTAGTCGGGGATTGCCAAGTTGTGCTTTCACTAAAGACAAAGTTTGTGAAGCATGTACAAGGGGAAACAGGTCGGATCCTCATTCAAGTCTCTCAAGACTGTTTCGACATCAAAGGTGCTTGAACCGCTACATATGGATCTATGTGGTGAAATTCCAGTGAAGAGCCTCGGAGATAAATCCTACATTCTTGTCATTATTGATGACTTTTCAAGATTTATCTGGGTGTGTTTTCTCAAGCATAAAAATGAAGCATTCAAGGAGTTCAAGCAAACTCGTAGAAAGATTCAAGTTGAGTCTCGGACTCAGATTCAAAGGATTCAAACCGACCATGGAAGGGAGTTCGACTACTCGGAATTCTCGGAGTTCCGCGATCGAATGGAATCTCTCACAACTTCTCAGCACCAAGAACTCCTCAACAGAACGGAGTTGTAGAGAGAAAGAACATAACCCTTGAAGAGATAGCTAGGACTATGATGATTGAACATGATCTTCCCTACTATTTCTGGGCCGAGGCAATCAACACCGCAAACTATACACTCGAATAGATGCCTCATCGGACCAATTCTGAAGAAAACACCCTACGAGCTCTACAAAGGGAAGAAGCCAAACATCTCATACTTTAAGCCCTTTGGTTGTAAGTGTTTTATTCACAATAATGGTAAGGATCACCTGACCAAGTTTGATGCTAGGTCAGATGAAGGTATTTTTCTCAGGTTACTCTTCACATAGTAAAGCTTATCATGTCTTTAACAAAAGAACTAACAAAGTGGAAGAGAGCATCCACGTTATTTTTGATGAACTTGAACAGGAAAAGCCCAGTGAGTCTTCATACTCGGATCCGAAGCTCGAAGAGAAGAAGATGAAACCGAGCTCGGAAAGACTCAAACTCAGCTGACTCGAATGATGTCACTCGGAATGAAGTGACTCGGAATGAGATAGCTCAGAATCAACTCAGAATGATGAAGGTGAAACCGAGCATGAAGTTGACTCGTAACAAACAGATCAGCCAATTCAACCTACAAATCTCGTGAATCGAGAACCGGTAAAGCATTCAAATTTACTTCCAGCCATCCCCAAGAAAACATAATTTCGGATATCAACAATGGGGTAAGAACTCGTTCCTCTCTACATAATCTATGTGCATTCACCGCATTCATTTCATTAAACGAACCTAAAAATGCACTAGAGGCCCTAAATGAACCTCGAATGGGTAGAGGCCATGCAAGAAGAGCTGAATCAATTCGAAAGAAACCAAGTCCGGACTCGACCAAACGACCATCTAACCACCCAATCATAGGAACCAAATGGGTTTTCAAAAACAAACTGGATGAAGGTGGGGTAGTAGTCAGGAATAAGGCTAGACTTGTGGCTCAAGGTTACAATCAAGAAGAAGGAATCGATTGTGGGGAAACCTTTGCACCTGTTGCCCGAATTGAAGCCATTAGAATACTCGTTGGCATTTGCATCCAAGCATGCATATTAAATTATATCAAATGGATGTTAAGTGTGCATTTCTCAATGGTTTTATTGAAGAAGAAGTCTATGTCGAGCAGCCCCTGGTTTTGAAAACTCGAATTTCCAAATCATATTTTCAAACTTCAAAAGGCTCTCTATGGTCTTAAACAAGCACCTCGAGCTTGGTATGAAAGACTCGAGTAGCTTCTTGGTTCAAAATGATTTTAAAAGAGGTCGATCGACAAGACTCTCTTCATAAAGACCAAGGGGAAAGATTTCCTTATTGTTCAAATCTATGTTGATGATATTATCTTCGGTGCTACTAATGAATTTCTCGTGCCGAGAATTTTCTCGGTTGATGAGTCAAGAGTTCCAAATGAGTATGATGGGAGAACTCAACTTCTTCCTTGGGTTACAAATCAAACAAGATAAAGATGGAATTTATGTCCATCAATCAAAGTACACCAAGGAACTAATGAAGAAATACAAACTCCAAGATGCAAAACATGCATCTAATCCCATGAGCAAGCAGTATAAAGTTTGACTCGCACGAGAAAGGTAAAGCAAGAGATCAAAAACTTTATCGAGGTATGATTGAATCTTTACTATATCTTACTTCCAGCAAGCCGGATATAATGTTCGGTGTTTGTCTATGCGCAAGATTTCAAGCTAACCCAAAAGAATCACATCTCACTGCGATGAATAGAATATTTAGATATCTTGTAGGCACTCGAATTTAGGTCTATGGTATTCCGTAGACTCATAACCGACTCTTACCGTATACTCGGACGTAGACTACGCAGGATACAAAGTTGATCGAAAGAGCACATCCGGAGCTTGCCAATTTCTGGGTCAATCCCTAATATCTTGGCACTCAAAGAAGTAGAACTCAGTAGCTCTATCAACTCGCCGAAGCTGAATATATTGCAGCTGGAGCCTATTGCGCTCGGATTCTATGGATAAAGCAACACTTGAAAGATCTTGGATTATCATTCAAATCAGTACCAATCAAGTGTGACAACTAAAGCGCAATTAGCATCACCAAGAACCCCGTCCAAGCACTTGAAAACAAAGCATATCGAGGTCGATATCACTTCCTACGCGATCACTCGAAAAAGGTGATATTGAACTTGAGTTCATTCCTACTAATCTTCAATTAGCTGATATCTTTACTAAGCCTCTTGGTGAAGATCGGTTTTGTTTTATTCGGAATGAGCTTGGTATGTTAAATGCTTAATTATGTGCTATTCTTACTCATTGCATAATTCCGTGTTATGTGTTTTCACTTTTAATAACCACTAGCTCGCTTGATTTAGTGATACTCGGGCTGGTAGTTATTTCGTGTTTCGAGTCACTCGAAAACCAATCTGAGTCAAACTCGGACGTAGAGAAATTTGGACTTCAAATTTTCTGAAACTATCTCTAGAACAGTGGAGAGTTTCGGATTATATTTTCAAAATCTTTCTCTCTCTCGAGCGCCGTGATCGCTATTAGCCGTGGATTTCTAATCGCTGAAATCTTAACCGTTGAAGAAAACCGTCACACCGGTCTTCGATGATCGATGGATAAGCCGAGTCGAACGGAGTTATACTTAACGGATAGTTGACGGGCTTCTATTTTTATAAATAGCGCATATTCATCTTCGTCTCGGTATTCTACATTCCATCTCTCTCAAACGAAACCTTTCGCGGAAGATTTCTACGTGAACAGTCATCCTTGAACTTCGCAAGCATCGAAGAAGCCATCTCTCGTAAGTTTCGACCGCTCTCATCTTTTTCTTCTACATCTTTTTCGTTTCTTCTCTTCTACCTCTCTTTCTCTTTCCTACTCGAAAGTTTCATCTTTCCTTCCTTCTCTCATAATGCCTAAAAGAGGTAACCATCCCGACTTCCGGGTCTCCTCCTCTTCCAAAAACCTCGCACCAAAACGCCGTAAAGCTCAACCCCTCCAAACCCATTGTCACCCAAGCACCTTGCGCTGGACGACAAGTTCTTTCCTACAACCAAATTTTCTTGGTTGGCTCACATTCAAACCACCGGAGCATATAACTTCATGTGCTTCAGCGAGTTCATCTATCCCGAACTCGTTTATGAGTTCTACACTCACCTTACCCACTCGGAAAATGTTCTAACCTCCGGGGTTCGTAACATAACCGTTCGAATAAACACCTCTCTCCTCCACCGCTTGTTCAAGGTCTCCTCTCTTTTCTTGAACAGCAACCCTATTCCTTTCACTCGAAGTCGCCGACGACTTCTTTGAAAAATACGCCAAAGAGTTCCCCGAGTCCCGAAAAACTTTTCGTGACTCGCTTGAAGTCGAAGCTCGCCTTCGTGCTTTCTGCCGATGAGAACCTCTCACAGCATTCCAAGCAAGGAGAACCCCAACTCCAAGCACCTCAAAGCTCTCTTTAACATTCTTGAGGGCTACGAAGTAGACCTCTTCCCCTCCATCATTGAGCAAATGGTCGCCGTGCCAGCTCAACTTCAATCTAAGAAGAACACCTCCCTTCCTTTCGGTGCTCTTCTCGACCCTTGTCTTCAAACAATTCCAAGTTCCTCTCCCCTCGGACCCAAACGCCGTGTGCCGAGGCCGCCGTTGTTGTCGGCAAAAGGAACTGCAGGGGTACGGATACCGAGAAACCGACCCCGGTGTCCGGGTTCATAACTCGAACCGAGGCCTCCTCGTCCGCCTCAGATTTGAAATCAACCCCTCTCTCTCTTCCCTCTCCACCTTGTGGTGCCTCTACCTCCGGTGCCTCCAAAACTCTCTCTCGCTCTCTTGTCCCCGTTTTTATGGACAAGATTAGCTCTGTGTCCTCTCGATTTCGTAGACATGCTCCTGTCTTTCAAACTTGTTCTCCAAAATCCGACCATCAACCAAAAGACCTGGTCAATCCCAAATCCGAGAGCAAGCAGTCTCTAGTTCTTGAGATGAGGGAACCGGTAAAGGAGCAGAAGGAGCTGGTCGAGTTCCTCGAGAGAGAAGGTCCAAGGCGGCTCAGGACCATGATGACTCATACGCGTTTGAAGCGTCTTCGAGCCTGAGTCCGACCTCCTCGGACAGCGGGGATGAAGAAGAAGAAGCTGCAGACGCCGAGGAACCTGCGGGCCGAGGCGAGTCCTTCCGGGCAAGGGGAGGAACACCAAGAAGAAGCAGTGGGCACCGCTGAGGGTCGGCTCGCTCCGCAAGCTCAAATAGCCGTACTCGGCTCGCATGACAGCCTCGAGTGGGTCGAGGACCTAGTTACATCGGCGGGTCGGACAGAGCAGCCCCTCCAGCCTACCGAGGTTCCAAGGGCGGAACCCTTGATCCACTCACTCCGGGTCGGACACTTAGAGCCGAGCCCCCGACAATCATACCGGTTCTCCCTCCGCCGCGCTCAAGCACATCGTCAAGATCATATCGGCGCGGCGAACCTCCGCTCCCTCCGCCTCCACTCGAAATCTCCCTCTCCCTCGTAGGCGCCATACACTAAGTCACAATTCCTCGGTCCGCGATTCTTCTTTCGAGAGATTTCTATTTCTTTTGTGCGGACATCTAAGTTGCACTATTTGTTCTTTTCATTCCTTCTTTTTGTTGTTTTTGCTAAAAGGCAAGGGGGAGAAATAGAGTCGAAAACTTATTGTCGTGTTTAGGGGAGTTTTCCCTTTCAATCCTTGTAATTTCGTTGAGTTCAATGAATTAATGCTTTCTCTTACATGATTTCTATGTTTACAATCTTTCCGAGTTTGTATTATTTCATTGCTAAGCATTTTTACTTTATGCTCGACTATATACCTCTTGCTCCGATACACTCGAGAATTATTTACTCAACTTTCATCATGAGCAACTACTCGAAGTCGATTTTTTTTACTAACAAAGTTTCTGTCTAAGAATGGAATGCCTTTCATCAAAAAGGGGAGATTGAAGACTCGGACACTTCTCAACGCATTTCGAGTTGCATTAAATGAATCGAGTATAACCATCTCATACTTATAGAGTTTTGATTCCAAGGCATTCTTTGTATCTCGAAACTTCTTTGAGTAAAATGGTATCTTCTCTAAGTGATATAGCTTTTACTTCGTATATTTCTTGCTTATCCGTAAGTGACTTAGAAAACTGGTTCTCTCGTTCCGAGTCCCTCATCACTCGATTTATCACAGATTGAATAGACTAGTATTTCATCTTCTCTCACTCGAATCCGACTTCCGGTTAGAAGTTCTATTTTATTCTAGTCAGTATTTCTAGTCTGTTTCATGCTTAGTCTATATCAAGTTACTTCACTCGATATTCTTTACTCGAACTTGATTCTTCGCTTAGACTAAGTCGATGGAATTCCGAGTATCATGGATATTGGACTCGTAAAATTCCATTTCGTTTCGACTCGGATAATCGGTTGTTTAATTATCTTAATAATTTTATTATCTCGTGTCTAATCTTGGACCAAAGTATTTTATACTTTGAGAACCAAAATTGATTTACTTTTGTAGGTTATTCAAACGAGGATACACCTTTTTCAAACCACAAAAGTAACCGGCTTCGTAACGTCAAATCACCAGCAGACATGGCTTTTCACCTTCTCTCGCTCCAGTCCCGTAAGATTGTGTCGAGCTGTCTGTTTCCAAATCTGGAAAACTGGAACGCCAAGCTTAATGGTGGTTTCCACCTTACCTTTCAAGACACCGCCAGTGGTTTTGGGACTTCCAAGAGAGTTAAACCGTTGTCCAACGTTCATATCACAACGGATACTTTCCGAGTGACTCGAAAGCTTTTGTCAACGGTCACAAAGAACTCTCGGTCAGGATATGATGATAACGGCTACTCGCCTGGTGATCTATAAATAGAAGCCACTTCACAAGACTTGAAGATGGACGAGCCGAAATTATTGTTAATACACGTACTTGAGCAAAGTCATTGTATTTACATTCTCAATCTTCTACTTACAACTCCTACTCGTAATTTATTACCTTCGAGTTGTAAGGTCTTGTACTCGATTACAAACTCTTTCTTACATTCTTTGTAAGGTCCCTTGACTAAGCTCGTAAGGGTTAACTCAGCTTAGTTGTCCCTAGCTGTAAGGGTTATCTCAGCTAGGAAGTACTAGATCGGATAAGGGAATTTCGAGTCTAGGAAAACTTGTATAGAGTTGTCTAAGGGAGCAACTCGGGTTCGGTTAGTTCACGGTATTTTGTGGACTCAAAATAGTGGATTTGACTTCGTGCTTGGACTAGCACGGTCCGTGGTTTTCTGCCCTAGGAGGGTTTCCACGTAATCTCTAAGTGTTATCTTTCCGAGTTCATTCTAGACTCGGACAGCTTTACAACTCTTGCTTATTTTGCTTATCCATTCGTAATAGCATTTCGAGTCCAAACTTTTCTGACCCTGTTGATAGACTCGGAACTCTGTCTCTGTCTTGTTTTTGACGGAAGAGCTAAAGTTTCCACGAAAAACTTCCATCACCCTATTTACCCCCTAGGGTGACTCGGACTCTCCCAGAGCAAACCTTCATAGGAAGTCTCGGGTTGGGCATCCCGATACCGCAGGACCCCTGTTAGAACCCTTCCCTCGAAGTTTCTAGCCATTCATCCTCATGAATGAGGACCCTGGTTCGAACCCTTCGGTATGCTAAACGATCATAGCCAAGTCGATTCAAAATAATTTGCACATAATCACTCATCACATCCGCTTCAAAAGTTTTCTCAAATTGATTTAACACAATAGAAGGCATAACACCACTTGCCATCCCTCCAAATTTAGTTTCTCAATTAGATTTGATTCTTTTAAAACATAATCACGTTTGAAAGGCGGTTATCAAGAAGTTGCATTCAAGGATCATTCGTGTAAAATATAGAACTTCTTTTAAAACTACTTTTGAACATCGTATAATGTAATCACTTAACACGAATAGTCACAATTCAATGCAGACAGTCATCCTCGGCTCCTTTCCGAGTATGCCTTCATCAATTCACTAATTTAGTAAGATTAATTCCTTTTCCGAGCCACAATAACCACAAGTAGATCCCACCTAATTCAAGCGTCTCAACTTCTCACAATTCCCTGTCTTTACCTCAATTCCTCATTCTATGTCTCTACTTTATAAATCAACCTCTTTTGCCCATACTCAACCATAAAACTCTTAATATCACTTTATCACTTAAGTTCCTCTCGCTATGCTTATCTTCAAACGTAATTTAATCTCAAGGACTTAGATACATTCTAAACTCAACTTAAACTTATAATTCCCAACTCACCATTTCCCTACCTCAAGTGTGTACTAATCAAGATGAACTCACACCCATCCTTTACACTCAAATCGTTGTTTCCCAATACGCATCGTTACCTTCCAAGCACAAAGAACTTAGGAATCTCTAAGGGTTTAACTGAAGCATCGATTAACGATTTATCCCCAAATCACCACTTCCTCATTCCTAAGTGCTATTTGAGATCTCCACATTACTCTTTATACCTATGCAACCTAATTCCCTTTAAACTTCCAAGCATCCTAATTCAGCCCTAAACAACTACTAAACTCCTTCAAGTTTCTAATTTAGAACAGTTCAATTTGATTTTCTCATATTCTATTCCAGCCATAACTACTTCCTAACTTCATTCTACAGACATAAACATTTAATATTCACAACAAAACTCATTTGGGTTTTGAAATTACTATAAATTTAGAGTATAGGACTACCCACCTCGAATTAGGGATTGAAGATTTGTTGAGGTTCAAATTAGCCTGGTCGGTTCCTCCTTTCCTTCCTCTTTCCCTGCTGCCGGCCTCGGTTTCACCGCCTTCCTCCGCGCTCGACGCCGTCGTCGGCCACGGTTCTCGTGCTTACCGGCTGCCTCTCTCGGCCTTCGCATTCGCTTCCCTTCCCTAGTCTCGATTTCGCCCTCCTTCGGGCCTTGGCTATCCCACCGCCCCGCGCTCGCTGACCGCCTCTCCTCCGCTCGTCGTGCAACATGCCGGCCTCCGGCCGCTTTCCTTGCTCTCGCACTCGCTCGCTCTCTCACTCTCGCTTTGTCTCCCTCGCCCGATCTCTTTCCCGTTTCCCTACTGCCTAACACTAATCCTTTCCTAATTTTTTTATATATTTTTTTACTAAGATTATCTTCAACAAAATAGGAATAGTTCATTATAAGTTCATCCTGGGCTTGTTTATCTTGTAATGAAAGAGCAATCACATTGATTAATTAAACTATATAAGCACATAAGCACATAATAATTGCATAAAATAAATTACATATAAATAATTAGTTTAATTTAACTATATAATTAATCTATTCAAAATTTTGGGTCTCACACAAATAAACAAATAAGGACGACATGTTTTAAGTGTCTACACATTCACGAGAGATTACTATTGACGAGGGACGAGTAACGGGTCAAAGGAAGAAAGAGGAAAGATGACACCATCATCACACAAAAACCGAATCTGTTTTTTAGCAACTTGTGAATGTCATTAATAAGTAATTATGTTCATGCACTTAATGGTTAGTACGAAATATCTAATGATAATATCTTTCCTTGTTACAGGAGTGGTTGTCACAACAATCGAGTTCGAAGTCAACAACACCAAGAGGAAAGATAAGCTAGCTTTGGCACTAGAAAGAAATGAGCATCCCGGTCGGGTTCAAGTCGTCGATGACTACGTGGGTATTATTCAGCACTTTAGGGCTAGAAAGAAGTGTAGCACCAACTCTACCTCGGTCGACGTCTAGGCCCTCTTATCCGAATGGAGATACCAAATGGCGACCGACTTTAAATGACAGGTAGTGTACTAGGTGACGACAAGCTGTTATGGAGCACTACTCCATCATGGGCATGCAGCCATCTAATTGTGAAGCCTTACATAAGGGTGAACCCATAGCACATACATGGGTGAGTAGGAAAGCAAGCTCACCCGATCGAAGGTTTGCTCTTGGAGAGGCTAAGTCACCCTAGAGGGGGGTGAATAGGGTGATGATGAAATTTGCTTGAAATTTAAAATAGATATGAATCCGAGGTGAGCGAGAGTCAAGGATGAACTCGGAAAAGCACTAACTCGGAGTTCGGTGAAGAATGAAGAAGCAGATTAAACAAAACTTTGAAACTGTCCGAGTCTAGAATGCACTCGGAAAAGTAATAACTCGAAAGTACGTGGAAAACCTCCCGGGACAGAAAACCACGGACCGTGCTAATCCAAGCACGAAGTCAAATCCACTATTTTGAGTCCACAAAATACAGTAGACTGCCTCAACCCTAGTTGCTCCCTTAGACAACTACTTACAAGTTTTTCCTAGACTCGGAAATTCCCTTATCCGATCTAGTACATCCTAACCGAGATAACCCTTACAGTTAGGGACAACCGAGCTGAGATAACCCTTACAGCTCGGTTAAGGGATCTTACTTAGAAAGTAAGAAAGTGAGTTTATAATCGAGTACAAGACCTCACAACTCAAAGAAATATTAAATATAGAATTAGAGTTGTAAGTAGAAGATTGAGAATGAATACAATGACTTTTGCTCAAGTATGTGTATTAACAATTTGGTTCAGCAATCTCCTTGTCTTGAAGGATGGCTTCTATTTATAGATGACCAAGCAGCTTAGCCGTTGTGTCCATCTTCCGACTGGAAGTCCCTTGTGACCGTTGTAATGGATTTTCCGAGTCACTCGGAAAATATCCGTTGAGATATGAACGTTGGGCAACGGCTCTTGACTCCTTTGGAAGTCCCAAAACCACCGATGGTGTCTTGAAAAATAAGGTGGAAACCACTCGTTGAGCTTAGTGTTGTAGATTTCCAGCTTTGGAAACAGACAACCCCGGCACAGATGTCCGGGGCTAGGTCGGAGGTGGAAAAAGCCTTGTCTACTGGTGATTTGACATTTTGAAGTTGGTTACTTTTGCAATTCAAAAATAGGATAGCCTCGTTTGAATAACCTACAAAAGTAAATCAATTTGATTCTCAAAGTATAAAATAATTTGGTCAAAGATTAGACACGAGATAATAACATAATTAAGATAATTAAGTGACTAATTATCCGAGTCGAAAAAAGAATGGAATTTTCTGAGTCTAATATCTATGATACTTAAATTCCATCTTAGTCGAGTCTAGATGATAATCAAGTCATAAGGAGAAGATCAGAGTAGACAAACTTGATCTAGACTAAACAAAGTTCAAACAAAATATACTCGACTTAGAATAGTAAATTAACAATGTAATTCCCGGAACAGGAAGTAAGACTCGAGTTTACGCGCGTGAAACAAAGTGTTTGAACATGCGATATATCTGAATGTTGAGTGACTCGGAACCGAGTGTGAAGTGGCACGTAGAAGTATGCTTTACGAGTCGGTCGAGTCAAGCGTAAACATATATAATAGTTTCTATAACACTCGGAGAAAATGTTATATCACTCGAGAAAAGTTTCTAAGGCACATGGAATGTCTTGAAATCAAAACACTATAAGAGATGAAGTCTTATACCTGATTCCTCGATGGAACTCGAGAAAAGTGTAAGTATAATGTCCGAGTCTTCACCGACGACATTTTCGAAATGGAGAAGGTATGATTTGTTATCTAATGCATGTTTTTCAACTAGATTTAACATACATTGTATGCTTGATTTGGAAATACGGCTTGTGGCCATTGAGTCAAGAGTGTATATAATTTGGATATGTGCTCGAGGTATGGTTTAATGTGTATTTTGCGTTATTATGAAACTCGAGCGTGTGATCATTGAGTGACAGTATAATACTTGTGTGTCTTTTTTCGGATGAGGGTTGTTATCCCGGGAAAATGTTGACATTTTAGGGAAACTCTGTCCATTTTTCTACTGAATTCTTTGTAGAGGAATGGCCATTGTGTTGATGTTATTTGTTTTTGTTGTTTCGAGTAACACATGTCATACACATTTGTAATTGTTATGCCAATTCTTATGCAGCCAATCCACTGCATCGTAGTTTCTCATCACCCTCCACTTGATCACATTATGGCTAAGATTGTTATTCAACCTCGCCAACCAGGTGCCCTTATTCATGGGGCAGTGCTCTTGGATGATCAAGTTTAGGTGACGGTGAAAAAAGTAATGGAAGGGAAAGGTGATTGTTCGTTGCCGATCCCTTCGACCTATTCGCATACTATTATAGAAGTGATTGACAGTTTTGTTTCTTAGTGCAAGGGTTTGGTTATCTTTGGAGATTCCATAGTATAATTTCAAATTTAAAACTAATAAATTCAATTAACCATTGTAAAATTTATTGTAATGACCTGTAAAGTATAATTCATATCGTCCCATGTGAATTAGGAACTCGAAAGAGCTGATCGTCCAAAGAAGACTGCAAAGTCAACTTTGAGTCCGAAGTCTGCAATGTCGGCTTCTAGGCCTACAAAATCAGCTCCTAATCGAAGCGTGCGAAGTCGGTTCATAGTTAGAAGACAGAGCAATCAAGCTGTCCAACCCGAAGTTCTCCAACCTACCGATGAATGGAATGCACGTCTCAAAGATTTGGTCATTGGATGGGATTTCGATGCGGTTTTCGACATCAAAACACTAGCCTAAGTGTTGGGGTATGAAGGAGAAAGAGAGACGAACTTCTTACTTTTTACATGAGGACATCTTACCATTGTGAAACATGGAGGAGCTTGGTATAGCTGCTATTATGACCAACATTAAATGAGTTACTATATATTCCCTGAATTTACGACAATTTTATTTTTAATTACTTACATAAAATTTAATATATACCAGGTGGCTGCATGACATGACTCGTAGCATGGGCAACAAGTCGGTCGATTTTTGTTGCCCCAAAGCAATCCAATCTGTAGGTCGGACAGTGAGACGGGGATCAAGTTTCATATCCGACCTAATGATATGCACGAGGAAGCCATGTTATTTGGCACCATTTATCGAGAATTAAGTGTTCAAACCTAATTTATTAAACTACAAATTCATCATTACATTTTCTTATTTTTTGATGTTGTTTATGTCGCTAAAGTCGTCACTAGATGCTCGCTGCCATTTTCACTAGGCATGGCATAACTTATTGGGTCAATCCTCTAGGTAAACCTATAAGTACTCAAGAAGAAACTATGCGCATTCTCAAGAGGTGAGTTCCCTAGATTTTCGATTAAGTACACTTTCATTTTGTTGTATGCCTTCGTGGATAATATTTCTAATAAATGATAATTTCATTTTTTGCCCATATATAGTGCTCTTCGAGTTTACAATTGCAAAGGAGGGCCGAGAAATGCAAGAGATTACAAAGAACCATATGTTGTTAATGTTAGAGTGAGGTTTTCTTGCTTAGCTTCGAAGAATAGTTTTTCTCGGCTAAATTATTTATTATGTACCTACTAATGTATGCGTTATTTTTGTAGTTCCACAAGTGATCGGACAACATGGAGTATGACTTTTACATAGTACCATACATGAAAGAAATCGTGACGTAGTTGGATTTGGACGATTCCAAGTCCAATCCAAGATTGGTAGTTTTGACAACTCTTATTTACAATTTTTACCAAATTTGAATTTTCGATGACCGGGATATTTTTTTCATCACTTGGACTTGAGGTAAAGATATTAATTTTATAGTATTGGTCATAGTTTATTCCTGAAAAGAAGCCTCCTCCCTCCTCCCCCACCTTATCCAATAAGCACATTGGATGAGCTCCGAGAAGATGGGCGAATTTTGTATACGAACTTCTATAAAAGAAACTCAATCCATAGTTAGCTAGGCTGTATACATTTATGTTTTATTTTTAGTTACTTTTAAGCATTTTGATGTTTATATTTGTGAACTTTTAGTTAAAAAAAATGAAATGATATTTGATGATACTTTTAGTTTGTTGTTGCTTCAATAAACATCTAATATATATATATATATATATATATATATATATATATATATATATATATATATATATATATATATATATATATCCTAGTGGCTGAAAAAAAAATCATCCAACAACGATTATGACAATGGTTCTCTTGTACAACTGTTGTTATAGGCCAAGTTTTCACAATAGTTATCAATAAAAATTGTTGTCATAGTCCTCACTTATGATAACGATTCACGAGAAAATCATAGTTATAGGCTAAGTTTTGACAATGGATATCATAAAAATCATTGTAATTAGTTCTTATATATGACAACGGTTTAGAGGAAAACCATCGTTATAAGTATCTTTAACTACGGTCGAAGGAGAACCGTTGTTACTAGACCTGGTTTGGTCATGGCTTTTAACAACAGTTATTATAAAAATCGTTGTTATATATCTCATCTTGGACAATGGTTGTTGTTAAGGAACCATTGTTATAAGCTATCTTTTCACAATGATTGTATAACCGTTGTCAAATGGTATTGATTTGTAACAATGTTCGCCTAAATAATGGTGGTTGACCATTGTTAAAAGTAATTTATAACCATTGTTAAAGACCATTCTTGTAGTAGTGTTAAAGGGAAATGAATGCATTTTTTTGCTAAGTATACAAAAATAGACCAACTGTAAGACCCGAGATTTTAAGTAGGTTAATTATATAGTTAAATTAAATTAGGTGATATTGTGCAATTATCAATGTAATATAATAATAATACTAATACTAATACTAATAATAATAATAATAATAATAATAATAATAATAATAATCTATGTAATATACAATAGTAATATTTTCAAATTGGTCAAATATTGGAACGGGAGTTGAAGACTCGGACTTTACATGTACATCATTCTAAGTTCTATCAAAGAATCGGGCATATGGCTTCAGCTCTCATAAGGTTTTGATTTCAAGTCATTCTATGTGCCTTAGAAACTTTTCTCGAGTGATATAGCTTTTTTCCGAGTGTTACGGAATCTATTGTATTCGTTTTCATCCGCTTCGAATGACTCAAAAGCATATTCTTACATGCCTTTCTACATACTATTCCGAGTCACTCGGACAACACTCGAATATATTGCATGTTCAAACACTTGTTCTATTTTGTATAAACTCAAGATCTTACTTCGTGTTCCCGAATTACCTTGATAATTCATTCTTCTAAGTCAGCATATTTTGTTTGAATTTTTCTTTATTTAAATCAAGTCCTGTCTACTTTGTCATTCTTTATTTGACTTGATTCTCTTTTAGACTAACTCGAATGGATTTTGAGTCTCATGGATATTAGACTCGGAAAATTCCATTCCTTTTCCGACTCAGATAATTATGCACTTAATTATCTTAATTAATTTATCATTTGTGTCTAATCTTGGACCAAAGTATTCTATACTTGGAGAACCAAATTGATTTACTTTTGTAGGTTATTCAAATGAGCTATCCTATTTTTGAATTACAAAAGTAACCGGTTTCAAAACGTCAAATCATTAGCACACAAGGCTTTTTCCACTTCGACCAAGGCCCGAGACACTTTGTCGGGGTTGTCTATTTCCAAAACCGGAAATCGCAACGCTAAGCTTAACGGTGGTTTCCACCTTACTTTTCAAGACACCACCGAGTGAATTGGGACTTCCAAAGGAGTCAAGAGCCGTTGCCCAATGGTACACTTCAACGAATATTTTCCGAGTGACTCGGAAAATCCATTACAACGGTCACAAAAGACTTCCAATCAGAAGATGATACAGCGGCTAATCTGCTTGATCATCTATAAATAGAAGCCAACTCTCAAGACTTGAAGATTACTGAACCAACTGTTAATACACGTACTTAAGCAAAAGTCTTTGTATTCATACTCAATTTTCTACTTACAACTCCAACTCGTATTTAATATTCTCCGAGTTGTAAGGTCTTGTAATCTGTTACAAACACTTATTCTTACTTTCGAGTAAGGTCCCTTGATTGAGCTGTAAGGGTTAACTCAGCTCAATTGTCCCTAGCTGTAAAGGTTATCTCGGTTAGGAAGTATTAGATCGGATAAGGGAATATCTCGAGTCTAGGAAAAACTTGTAAGGAGTTGTCTAAGGGAGCAACTCTGATTGAGTCATTCTACTGTATTTTGTGGATTCAAAATAGTGGATTTGACTTCGTGCTTGGATTAGCACGATCCGTGGTTTTCGGCCCCAGGAGGGTTTCCACGTAACTTCGACTTGATACTTTTCTGAGTCCAATCTAGACTCAAACAGATTTAAAGTTTTGTCCAATCTGTATCTTCATCTTTCACTTAATTCCGAGTTAGTGTTTTTCCGAGTTCATTCTTAACTCACACTCTCCTCGGAGTCATACTTAGTATTTAACTCAAGCGAATTTCCTCATCACCCTATTCATCGCCCCTCTAGGGTGACTTAGCTTCTCCGAGAGCAAACCTTCAATAGGTATCGAGCCTAGCCTTTCGGAAAGGATCTAACCATTCAAAGGTCTAAAGATCAAATGGCTCGGAACAACGGAGAGTTCGATGAAGGAAGATCTTCCAGCAGACTACCAAAGTCCAAAGGATCTAACTTCATGCACCTGGACGAAGCTCATAGAATGTTTCTGCTAGATCATGATGAGGATGTCCGGAACATCATACAAGTAGGAAACTACATTCCTATGAAGATGGAAGAAATAAGACTCGTGCCCAAAACAAAGGTTGAGTTCACTGCTTGAAGAAACAGAAAAGTTCGAAAGAACTTTAAGGCGATGAACATTATGATGTGCGCCATCAGCTCGGAAGAGTACAACCGAGTGTCGTCCCGTGACACAGCCAAAGAAGTATGGGACACACTGGTCAATACTTATGAAGGCACAAGCCAGGTCGGACAAGCGAAGATAAGCCAATATCTTCACAAGTATGAGTCTGTTAAAGATGGAGCCGAAGAAAACATCACTCGGATGTTCATCCGCTTCACTAAGATTACCAATAATCTCAAATCTCGGGTAAAAAGATTTCCCACGAGGAAATGTGCGAGAAAAACACTCGAAGCCTACTCAAGAGAAGATGGGGTCCCAAGTGAAGGTTTGCTCGGGAGAGTCTGCGTCACCCTAGAGGGGGTGAATAGGGTGATGGAAGATTTTCGTTGAAAATCAAACTCTTTTGCCAAAGTAGGAACGCAAATAGATTCCGAGTCAAAAGCGGGGTCGAAAATTATGAACTCGAATTGTAGTAAAGAGTAATGAAGCAGATTAAGCGAAGCTTTGAGACCTGTCCGAGTCTAGAATGAACTCGGAAAGTAAATACACGAGAATTACGTGGAAACCCTCCTGGGGCGGAAAACCACGGACCGTGCTAGTCCAAGCACGAAGTCAAATCCACTATTTTCGAGTCCACAAAATACAGTAGACTGACCGAACCCAAGTTGCTCCCTTAAATAACTCTTTACAAGTTTTCCTAGACTCATAAATTCCCTTATCTCGATCTAGTACTTCCTAGCTGAGATAACCCTTACAGCTAGGGACAACTAAGCTGAGTTAACCTTTACAGCTTAGTCAAGGGACCTTACTCGAAAGTAAGAAAGTGTTTGTAACTAAGTACAAGACCTTACAACTCGAAAGTAATGAATTACAGAGTGGGAGTTGTAAGTAGAAGATTGAGAATGAATACAATGACTTTGCTCGAGTACGTGTATTAACAATAGGTTCGGCAATCTTCAAGTCTTGAGAGTTGGCTTCTATTTATAGATGACCAAGCAGCATAGTCGTTATCTCCATCTTCCGACAAGAAATCCTTTGTGACCGTTGATAAAGGCTTTCTAAGTCACTCGTAAAGTATCCGTTGTGATATGAACGTTGGGCAACGGTTCTTAACTCTCTTGGAAGTCCCAAAACCACTGGCGGTGTTTTGAAGGATAAGGTGGAAACCACCATTAAGCTTGGCGTTTTAGTCTTCCAGATTTGGAAACAGATGCACTACGACACAATCTTCTGGGACTGGGATAGAGAAGAGGAAAAGCCATGTCTGCTGGTGATTTGACGTTTTGAAGCCGGTTACTTTTGTATTTCAAAAAGTGTATCCTCGTTTGAATAACCTACAAAAGTAAATCAAATTTTGGTTCTCAAAGTATAAAATACTTTGGTCCACGATTAGACACAGATAATAATATAATTAAGATAATTAAGTTAGTAATTATCGAGTCGAAAAGGAATGGAATTTTCCGAGTCTAATATCCATGAAACTCAAAATTCCATATGAGTTAGTCTAAGCAAGAATCAAGTTATACAATGAATATCGAGTGAGACAAACTTGATCTAGACTAAGCATGATTCATACTAGAAGCCCCGACTCCAACATAATAGAACTTATAATATGAAGTCGGACTCGAGTGCGGTAAAGCGAAATACTAGTCAATTCAGCATGCGATATATCTAAGTGATGAGGGACTCGAACCGAGTGAGACAAGCAAAGCTATTTTCCGAGTCACTAAGAAACAAGCAGGAATACGTGAAGTAAATGCTATCACTTAGAAAATATACTATATCACTCGTAAAAGTTTCTAAAGTGCTTGAGAATGCCTTGGAATCAAAACTCTATACTTAAGAGATTCTTATACCCGATTCCTTCGATACAACTCGAAATGTGTTGAGCGAGTGTCCGATTCTTCAATCTCCCCTTTTTGATGAAAGGCATTCCATACTTAGACAGAAACTTTGTTAGTGAAAACGATCTGTTTTTGTGAGCATTGCGCAGACAGTAGAACGAATAAAACATTCTTAATATAATAAATACACAATAATTGTCAATAAAATGTATAAAGACTCGGAAAAACGTGCTTAAGACAATGAACTCGGAAAAATGAGAGAGAATGCATTAGTTCATTGAAGATAACGAAAGTACACAGATGAAGAAACTCCCCTAAACAAGACAACAAGTTTTCTATCTATATCCTCTCCCTTGCCTTTCAGCAAAAACAACAACAATAAGGAAAGAATACAACAGTTAGGACAAATTTGATGTCCGGACAAAGGAAATAAGTAGAAATCTCTCGAAAGAAGAAGAATCGCGGACTTTGGAATTGTGACTCAGTGCATGGTGCCTACGAGGGAGAGGGGGATGCCCGAGTAGAAGCGGAGGGATGAGAGGTACACCGGCGCTGGTAGGATCTTGACGATGTGCTTGAGCGCGGCGGAGGGAGAACCGGGATCGCCGTTAAGGGCTCAGCTCCGAGTGGCCGACCCATAACAAGAGGATTTAGGGGTTCTTCCCTGTGGACCTCGGTAGCTGGAGGGGCTGCTCTGCTCGACCCGTTGCATGTTGTCGTAGCACAGCTCGGGCCTTCGACCCACTCGGACGACCGTCCGAGCCGAGTACCGCCACTGGAGCTTGAGGAGCGATTCGACCCTTAGCAGTTCCTACTACTTCTTCTTTGTGATCCACCCCTTGCCCGGATGGAGCTACCTCAGCCGCGAGCTCCTCGTTGTCCGCTTCTTCGTTGTCTGCAGCTTCTTTCTCCCCGCTGTCCGAGGAGGTTAGACTCGGGCTCGAAGACGCTTCGAAGCGTCCGAGTTGCCACGGTCCCGACCCGCCTTAGACCTTCTCTCTCGAGACGCTCGACCAGCTCCTTCGCTCCTTCACCAACTCCCTCATCTCAAGAACCATAGTTTGCTGCTCTCGGATTTGGGATTGGGCGGTTTTTGGTGGAGGAACAAAGAGTGATATACGGACTTGAATGAGCCGAGCGGGTCCTTGAATTCGAGAGGACACGGAGCTGATTTTGTCCATGAAAACGGGGGACAAAATAGCGGAGAGAGATTTTGAGGCACCTGAGGTGGAAGCACCAACAGGTGGGGCAGGAGAGAGAGAGGGGTTGCTTTCGAGTCCGAGGCGGAGAAGGAGGCCTCAGCTTTGAGTTGTGCACCCGGACACCAGGTTGTGTTTCCTGGTATCCGTACCCCTAGAGTTCCTTCTTGCCGACAACAACGGCAGCCTCGGACACAGCATTGGGGTCCGAGGGGAGAGGAACCTTGAATTGTTTAAAAACAAGGGTGAGAAGAGCACCGAAGGGAAGAGGGGTGTTCTTCTTATTTTGGAGTTGACTCGGCACGACTGCCATCCGCTCAATTATTGAGGGGAAGAGGTCTACTTCGTAGCCCTCAAGAATGTCAAAAAGAGCTTTTAGGTGCTTAGAGTTGGGGTTCTCCTTGCTGGAATGCTGAGAGAAAAAGGTTCTCATCGGCAGGAAGCACGAAGGCGTGCTTCGAGTTCAACCGAGTCACCGAAAAATTTTTCCGTGACTTAGGGAATTCTTTAGCGAACTTTTCAAAGAAGTCGTGAGCGACTTCGATAAAAGGAATGGGGTTGCTTGTTCAAGAAAAGAGAGAAACCTTGAACAGGCGGTGGAGGAGAGAGGTGTTTATTCGGACAGGTTACATTCCGAACTCTGGAGGTTAGGACACCTTCAGAGTGAGTGAGGTGAGTGTAAAACTCGAAACGAGTTCGGGGTAAATGAACTCGCTGAAACACGAAAATTATACACTCCAGGTGGTTTGAATGTGAGCCAACCAAGAGAGAGCACTATAGACGTAGAAAGCTTCGCGAGAAGTTTTACGTACAAAGAGAGAGAGAATGGAATGTGAAGTAACGAGACGAAGATGAATAGGCACTATATATAGAAAGAAGAACGTCGGTTAACTTTCCGTTCGACTCGGCTTGTCCATCGATCATCTTTGACCGGTGTGATGGTTCTCTTCTTCGACGGTTAGGATTCAGCGCAGTTTGAAATCCATCGGCTAGCATTTTATCACGGATCGCGAGAGAGCGGTAGAGAGAAAAAGAAATTGAAAAAATAATATTCTGAAATTCTCCACTCATCTAGAGATAACTCCGGAAAATTTGAAGTCCAATTTTTCTCGACGTCCGAGTCTGACTCAGATTGGTTTCTGAGTGACTTGGAAACTAGAAATAATTAACAACTACTAACCCAAGTATCATGGGATCAACCGAGCTAGTGGTTATTACTAGTTTGAAAACACATAACACATAATCATGCAATGAGATTTTCACAAAGATAGCACATAATTATGCATTCAACATACCTAGCTCATTTCGAATAAAACAAAACCGATCTTCACCAAGAGGCTTAGTAAAGATATCAGCTAATTGAAGATTAGTAGGAATGAATTCAAGCTCAATATCACCTTTCTCGGAATGGCCTCGTAAGAAATGATATCTCGACCTCAATATGCTTTGTCTTTGAGTGCTTGGACTGGATTCTTGGTGATGCTGATTGCACTCGATTGTCACACTTGATTGGAACCGATTTGAAAGATAGTCCGAGATCCCTCAAGTGTTGCTTTATCCATAGAATCCGAGCGCAACACGCTCCAGTCTGCAATATACTCGGCTTCAGCAGTTGATAGAGCCACCGAGTTCTGCTTCTTTTAGTGCCAAGATATTAGGGATTAACCCGGAAATTGACAAGCTCCGAAGTGCTCTTTCGATCAACTTTGTATCCAGTGTAGTCCGCATCCGAGTATCCAAGTGAGGGTCGGTTCCGAGTCTCTTGAGTACCATAGACCTAAGTTCCGAGTTCCTGCAAGATATCCGAATATTCTCTTCACCGTAGTGAGATGTAATTCTTTTGGATTAGCTTGGAATCTTACGCATAGACAAACACCGAACATTATATGTAGCCGGCTGGAAGTAAGATATAGCAAAGATCCAATCATACCTTGATAGAGTTTCTAATCTATTGCTTTACCTTTCTCGTCCGAGTCAAGCTTTATACTCGTTGCTCATGGGTGTAGATGTGTGCTTTGCATCTTGAAGTTTGTATTTCTTCAGCAGCTCCTTGGTATACTTGGATTGATGGACGTAGATCCCATCTTTGTCTTGTTTGATTTATAAACCAAGGAAGAAATTGAGTTCTCCCATCATACTCATTTGGAATTCCCGACTCATCAACTCGGAAAATTCTCGAACGGATATTCATTAGTAGCTCCGAAGATAATATCATCAACATAGATTTGAACAATAAGGAAATCTTTCCCCTTGGTTTTTATAAAGAGAGTCTTGTCGATTTGACCTCTTTTAAAATCATTTTGAACCAAGAAACTGCTCAGTCTTTCATACCAAGCTCGGGGAGCTTGTTTAAGTCCATAGAGAGCCTTTTGAAGTTTGAAAACATGATCCGGAAATTCCGAGTTTTCAAAACCAGGAGGTCTGCTCGACATAGACTTCCTCTTCAATAAAACCATTGAGAAATGCAAACTTAACATCCATTTGATATAATTTAATATGCATGCGGGATGTAAATGCCAACAATATTCTAATAGCTTCGATTCTGGCAACAGGTGCAAAGGTTTCCCCACAATCAATTACTTCTTCTTGATTGTAACCTTGAGCCACAAGTCTAGCCTTGTTTCGACTACCACCCCTCCTTCATCCAGTTTGTTCTTGAAAACCCATTTGGTTCCTATGACTGGGTGGTCGGAAGGTCGGTTGGTCGGAGTCCGGACTTGGTTTCTTTCGAATTGATTAAGTTCCTCTTGCATGGCCTCTACACATACGAGGTTCATTTAGGGCCTTTAGTGCATTTTTGGGTTCGATTAATGAAATGAATGCAGTAAATGCACATAGATTTTGAAGAGAGGAACGAGTTCTTACCCCACTTGTTGATATCGGATATTATGTTTTCTAGTGGGTGACTAGAAGTGAACTTGAATGCTCTACCTATTCTCCGATTCACAAGATTTGTGGGCTGAGCTACCCGATCTTGAGAAGCTTGTTACGAGTGATCTTCTTCATTAACTTGTTCGTTACGAGTGGGCTCTTGAGTTGTCTCATTCCGAATCACTTTGTTCGAGTGACTTCATTACGAGCCGGTTGTGAAGGTTTGCTCGGTGAGAGTCCGAGTCACCCTAGAGGGGGTGAATAGGGTGATAAAAAATTCTTCGCGAAAACACACTCTTTTTCTCGAAAAGAGATAAAGACAGTTTCGAGTCTAAAAGTAGGGTCGAGAAAGATTGGACTCGAAAGCGATGAATCGGAAGAAACAAGAAGCGATGAAAGCGATGCGAGTCTAGAATGAACTCGGAAGGATAACACTTTAGATTTTACGTGGAAACCCTCCCGGGGCAGAAAACCACGGCCCGTGTCAATCCGGACACGAAGTCAAATCCAGTATTTTGAGTCCACAAAATACCGTAAGCTGACCGAACCCGAGTTGCTCCCTTGGACAACTTTATACAAGTTTTCCTAGACTCGAAGTTACCTTATCCGATCTAGTACTTCCTAAGCTGAGATAACCCTTACAGCTAGGGACAACTAAGCTGAGTTAACCTTTACGGCTTAGTCAAGGGACCTTACAAAGAATATAATAAGAGTTTGTAACTAAGTACAAGACCTTACAACTCGGAAAGTAATGAGTTACGAGAATGGGAGTTGTAAGTAGAAGATTGAAAGTAAATACAATGACTTTTCTCAAGTATGTGTATTAACAATAGATTCGGCAATCTTCAAGTCTTGTGAAGTGGCTTCTATTTATAGATGACCAGGCAGAGTAGCCGTTATCTTCATCTGCTGACCGAGAGTCCTCTGTGACCGTTGATAAGGGCTTTCGAGTCACTCGAAAGTATCTGTTGAAATATGGACGTTGGACAACGGTTTAACTCCCTTGGAAGTCCCAAAACCATCGGTTGTGTCTTGAAAGATGAGGTGGAAACCACCGTTAAGCTTAGCGTTCCAGTTTTCCGGATATGAAAGCGGACGGCTTCGACACAATCTTTTGGGACCAAAGCGAGGGAAGGTGAAAAGCCATATCTCGCTGGTGATTTGACGTTCTAAAGCCAGCTACTTTTGTAGTTTGAAAAAGGTGTATCCTCGAATGAATAACCTATAAAAGTAAATCAATTCTGGTTTTCAAAGTATAAAATACTTTGGTCCAAAGTTAGACACGAGATAATAAAATAATTATGATAATTAACCAACAGATTATACGAGTTCGAAAAGAAATGGAATTTTACGAGTCTAATATCCATGATACTCGGAATTCCATCTGACTTAGTCTAAGCGAAGAATCAAGTGCGATAAGGAATATCGGAGGGGATTAACTTGATATAGACTAAGTATGAAATGAACTACGAATGCTGACTATGCAAACAATAGAACGAGATAACCACAAGTCGGATTCCGAGTAAGAAACAGCGGAATACTTGGTATATTCAAAATGCGATTAATGCGAGTGAGGATGGACTCGGAATACAGAACCAATTTTACGAGTCGCTTATTGAAAGCGATAAATGAGATAAGTGAAGACCGAATTACTTAGAGAAAATACTATTTCACTCAAAGGAGTTTCTAAGACACGAGAGAATGCCTTGGAATCAAAACACTATATGTATGATATCGTTATACCTGATTCCTTTTGCATAACTCGAGAAAAGTATTGAGCGAGTGTCCGAGTCTTCAATCTCCCCTTTTTGATGAAAGGCATTCGATACTTAAACGAAACTTTGTTAGAGAAAAATAGATTGATTACGAGTAGTTTGCGCATGAGTAAGGCATATTGAATAGATCGAGCAATATATAATATATCGAGCAAAATAAAATAAAGTATGCTTTAACATTGACTCGGAAGATAAAGAACTCGAAATTAATAATGAAATGCATCAATTCATTAGAAATTCAAAAAAAATTACAGAGGCGGAAAAACTCCCCTAAACAAGACAACCAGTTTTTGACTACATTTCTCCCCCTTGCCTTTCAGCAAAAATAAAATAACAAAAAGAAGGGAGAAAAGAACAAGAAATACACATAAGTTGTCCGGACAAAAAAAATTTTGAAAGAAGAAAATCCGGAGACACCGAGGAATTGTGACTTAGTGCATGGCTCCTACGACGCAGGAGGGGATTTCGAGTGGAGGCGGAGGTGCGCCGGCGCTGATACGATCTTGACGATGTGCTTGAGCGCGACGAAGGGAGAACCGGGATTGTCCTCGGGGGCTCGACTACGAGTGGGCGACCGGAGAGAGTGGATCGAGGGTTCTTCCCTTGGGACCTCGGAGTCTTGGAGGGGCTGTTACGGGCGACTCGGCTGGAGGAGCGAGGTCTTCGACCCACTCGGGCTGCTGTCCGAGTTGAGTACTGACGATTTGAGCTTGGGGAGCGGCTGACCCTCGGTAGTTGCCACGGCCTCTTCTTCCCTTTGCCGGAAAGGCTGCCTCGGCCGCGGGTTCCTCGGCATCTTCTGCTGCATCTGCGGCTTCTTCTTCTTCTTCCTCATCCCCGCTGTCCGAGGAGGTCGGACACGGGCTCGAAGACGCTTCGAGACGCGTCCGAGTCATCCCGGTCTCGAGCCGCCTTGGACCGTCTCTCTCTAAGGAGCTCGACCGGCTCATACGCTCCTGGACCAGCTCCCTCATCTCAAGAAAGAGAGCTGCTTGCTCTCGGATTTTGGGTCGACCAGTCTTTTGGTTGATGGTCGAGACCTTGGAGGACAGAACTTGAAAGCCACGAGCATGTCTCCGAGTTCGGAAGACACGGAGCTGATCTTGTCCATGAAGCGAGGGACAAGAGGGCGAGAGAGAGATTTGGAGGGACTCGAGGTGGAGGCACCACCAGGTGCACGAGGGAAGAGGGAGAGGGGTTGATTTCTAAGTGCGAGGAGGAGAAGGGGGCCTCAGTTCGAGTTGTGAACCCGGACACCGGGGTTAGTTTCCTGGTATCCGTACCCTGGAGTTCCTTCTTGCCGACCACAATGGCCGCCTCGGACACGCGTTAGGGTCGGAGGGAAGAGGAACTTGAAATTGTTTGAAAACGAGGGTGAGAAGAGCACCGAAAGGAAGGGAGGTGTTCTTTTTGGTTTGGAGTTGAGCTGGCACAGCGGCCATCCGCTCAATGATGGAGGGGAAGAGGTCGACTTCGTATCCCTCCGAGGATATCGAAGAGGGCTTTAAGGTGCTTGGAGTTGGGGTTCTCCTTGCTAGAATGCTTTGTGAGAAGAAGGTTCTCATCGGCAGAAAGCACTGAAGCCTAGCTTCTTACTTCAGCGAGTCACGGAAAAGTTCTTTACGGACCCGAGGAATTCTTTTGCGTACTTTTCAAAGAAGTCGTCGGCGACTTCGAGTGAAAGGGATAGGATTGCTGTTCAAGAAAAGAGAAGAAACTTTGAACGAAGGTGAAGGAGGGAGGTGTTGATACGAATAGTAATGTTACGAACCCGAGAGGTTAGAACATTTTCGAGTGGGAGAGATGAGTATAAAACTCGAAACGAGTTCGGGATAGATGAACTCGTTGAAACATAAGAAATGGTAGACTCAGGTGGTTTGGATGTTGGACAACTAGGAGAATTTGGTTGTTAGGAAGAATTTGTCGTCCAGCGCAAGGTGCTTTGGGTGTCAACGGGTTTAGAGGGGTTGAGCTTTACGGCTTGTTGGTGCGAGGCTTTTTGGAGGAGGGAGAAACCTAGAAGTCGGGATGGTTTCGCGTTTAGGCATTTTGAAGAGAGAGAGAAAAGATGAAGCTTTTCGAATGAAAGAGAGAAGGAGGTGTAGAAGAGAAGAAAATAGAAAATGAAGAAGAGAAAGATGAGAGCGGTCGAAACTTACGAGAGAGTGAGAGAGAGCTTCTTCGATGCTTGCGAGACGATCAAGAGCGACTGTTCACGTAGTAATCTTCCGCGAGAAGTTTCTTTTGAGAGAGATGGAGTTTTAGAATACCGAGATGAAAATGGATAGTCGTTATTTATAGGAAATAAGTGCGCCCGTCCACTATCCGTTAAGTAACTCCGTTCTAACTCGGCTTGTCCATCGGTCACCAAAGACCGGTGTGACGGTTCTCTTTCAACGGTTGAGAAACAAGCGGTTTGAAATCTACGGTTACGATCCGATCGCGGCGCTCGAGAAAGAGAGAGAAAAGATTTTGAAAATATAATCCGAAACTCTCCACTTGTTCTAGAGATAGCTTGAGAGAATTTGATGTCCAAATTTCTCTACGTCCGAGTTTGACTCGGAAAGGTTTCGAGTGACTCGAAACATGAAATAACTATCAGCCCAGTATCATCGAATCAAGCTGAACTAATTGTTATCAACACAGAAAGCACATAGCACGAGAATTATGCCATAAAAGTAACACATAATTAAGCATTTAACATACCAAGCTCATTACGGATAAAACAAAATTGATCTTCACCAAGAGGCTTAGTAAAGATATCAGCTAATTGAAGATTAGTAGGAATGAACTCAAGCTCAATATCACCCTTTTACGAGTGATCGCGTAAGAAGTGATACCTGACCTCAATATGCTTTGTTTTTGAATGTTGGACAGGATTCTTAGTGATGCTGATTGCGCTTTGGTTGTCACACTTGATTGGGATTGAGTTGAGGAATAGTCCAAGATTCTTCAAGTGTTGTTTTATCCAAAGAATACGAGCGCAACAAGCTCCAGCGGCAATGTATTCAGCTTCCGCAGTTGATAGAGCTACGAGTTTTGTTTCTTTGAGTGCCAAGATATTAGTGATTGACCCAGAAATTGGCAAGCTCCGGATGTGCTCTTTCGATCAACTTTGTATCCTGCGTAGTACTGCGTCGAGTACCCGGTCGAGTCGGTTACGAGTCTCCGGAATACTACGGACCTAGATTCCGAGTACCTGCAAGATATCTAAAAATTCTCTTCACCGCAGTGAGATGTGATTCTTTTGGATTAGCTTGAAATCTTGCACATAAACAAACACCGAACATTATATCCGGCTTGCTTGAAGTAAGATATAGCAAAGATCCAATCATACCTCGATAGAGTTTCGATCTATTGCTTTACCTTTCTCGCTTCGAGTCAAGCTTTATCGTTGCTTGCTCATAGGTGTAGATGCGTGCTTTGCATCTTGAAGTTTATATTTCTTCAGCGGTTCCTTGGTGTATTTTGATTGATGAACAAAGATTCCATCTTTGTCTTATTTGATTGCAACCCAAGGAAGAAATTGAGTTCTCCCATCATACTCATTTGGAATTCTTGACTCATCAACTCGAGAAAATTCTCGGCAAAGAAATTCATTAGTAGCACCGAAAATAATATCATCAACATAGATTTGAACAATAAGAAAATCTTTCTCTTTGGTCTTTATGAATAGAGTCTTGTCGATCTAACCTCTTTTGAAATCATTTTGAACCAAGAAGCTACTCGAGTCTTTCATACCAAGCTCAAGGGGCTTGCTTAAGACCATAGAGAGCCTTTTGAAGTTTGAAAACGTAATTTGGAAATTCGGGTTTTCGAAACCGGGAGGCTGCTCGACATAAACTTCTTCTTCAATAAAACCATTGAGAAAGGCACACTTAACATCCATTTGATATAATTTAATATGCATGCTTTGGATGCAAATGCCAACGGAATTCTAATGGCTTCGATTACAGCTACAGGTGCAAAGGTTTCCCCATAATCAATTCCTTCTTGATTATATCCACTGAGCCACAAGTCTAGCCTTGTTTCGACTACCACTCCACCCTCATCCAGTTTGTTCTTGAAAACCCATTTGGTTCCTATAGCTGGGTGGTCGGAAGGTCGGTTGGTCAAAGTCCGGACTTGGTTTCTCTCGAATTGATTAAGTTCCTCTTGCATGGCCTCTACCCATTTAGGTTCGTTAAGGGCCTCTAGTGCATTTTTGGTTCGAGTTAATGAAATGAATGCAGTGAATGCACATAGATTATGAAGAGAGGAACGAGTTCTTACCCCACTTGTTGATATCGAAATGATGTTTTCTTGAGGATGACTGGAAGTGAATTTGAAGACTTTACCAGTTCTTTGATTCACCAGGTTTGTGGGTTGAGCGACTTGATCTTCGAAGCTTGTTTTGAGTGATCTCCTTCATTGACTTTTTCGTTACGAGCCGGTTCTTAAGCTGTCTCATTATGAGTTTCCTCGTTACGAGCGACTTCATTCGAGCATGTTGGGTCCGAGTCTTTGTAGGCTCAACTTCGTCATCATCCTTTACGAGCTTCGGTTCGAGTATGAAGACTCACTTGGCTTCTCCTGTTCAAGCTCATCAAATACTACGTGGATGCTTTCTTCCACTTTGTTAGTACGATTATTGTAAATGCGATAAGCTTTGCTATGAGATGAGTAACCTAGAAAAATACCTTCGTCGACCGAGCATCGAACTTGGTCGAGATAATCCTTACCATTGTTGTGAACAAAGCACTTACATCCGAAAGGTTTGAAATATAAAATCTTTGGCTTCTTCCCTTTGTAGAGTTCATAGGGTGTTTTCTTGAGAATGGGTCCGATGAGGCATCTATTGAGAGTGTAGTTGGCTGTGTTGGCTGCCTCCGCCGAGAAATAGTAAGGCAAGTTGTGTTCAATCATCATCGTCCTTGCTATTTCTTCAAGGGTTCTGTTCTTTCTCTCTACTACTCCATTACGTTGAGGAGTTACGGGTGCTTGAGAAGTTGTGAGAGATTCCATTTTTGTCACAAAACTACGAGAATTCGAGTAATCGAACTCCCTTCCATGGTCGGTTCGAATCTTTTGAATCCGAGTCCGAGACTCAACTTGAATCTTTCTACGGAGCTTGCTGAACTCCTTGAAGGCTTCATTTTTATGCTTGAGAAAACATACCCACGTAAATCTTGAAAAATCATCAATAATCACAAGTATGTAAGATTTACCTTCGAGACTCTTCACGGGGATTTCACTGCATAAATTCATATGCGATAGTTCAAGTACTTTGGATATGGAAACTGTCTTCAGAGATTTGAATGAAGATTTGACTTGTTTCCCTCGAGTGCATGCTTCACATACTTTGTCTTTCTCAAAAACACAGTTAGGTAAGCCCCTAACTAAACCATTAGATGCTAATTTCTTTATAGTATGCATGCTGATATGGCCTAATCTACGATGCCAAGTCCAAGAATCATCATGGAGAGATGCTTTTAGACAAGATAGGTTCGACTTGGGTCGAAAGAGGAATGATGTAAGTATTACCCGATCTCTTACCCGAGAGCTTTATCTCTTTGGTGGTCTCATCCGAGATGTAGCACTTAGATTGAGTGAATCTTACCTCTTGACCTTTGTCGCATAGTTGGGAGATGCTAAGTAGATTGTATTTTAGCCCTTTGACAAGGTAGGCTGGGCTCACCAGATTGCTTCCATTTCCAACCTTGCCAATGCCCACTATCTTACCCTTGCTTGTCATCTCCAAAAGTGACTTTTCCTCCTTTATATGATTCTAGCTCGGAAAAGAGTCGTTGGTCACTCGACATGTGTCGAGAACATCCGCTATCCAGGTACCGGTGTCCTTTTGATCTTTTCGAATTACTCGCAAAGCAGAGAGAATCTAACCCTCCTCACTTCCTCTAACGAACCCGAGTAACATTTTCTACTGTTGTCCTTTTCTCTTGAGGATCGGTTTCCTCGTTGTGCGAGTCCGAGTCCGACTCTCTTTCGGCTTCGAGTCGAGATTGCCATCGGACACTTTGAGTCATCCGAGTCCTCGTAGTCTTCGATGAGTCCTCATCGCTCCATGTTGCCATCATGGCCTTTTTCTTCTTCCTGTCCCTTTTTCTTTTTGGACAGTCTTTGACTATGTGGTCTTTGCTGCCTCATTCAAAACATCCAGAATTCTTAGACAAAGATAACTTTGAAGGAGAAGAAAACTTACCTTTTCTATCTCTCTTGTCTTTCTTGTAGAATTCTTCTTTTGGTCTTTTGTCCCATCTTTTATGCTTCATCATTCTCTTGAAGCCTCTTGCAATGAGTGCCATGGGATCATCTTCGACTCGGAGGAGCTCGGACTTGCTTCTTTGGATTCCGAGGCTTTAAGCGCAATGTTCCTTTTGGAAGTGCCCTCAGCATCTTCTTCTTCCGGATGTATCTCATGAGTCGAAGCTTTCCGATGAGCTCGTCCGGCTTCAAGAGTGAAAGATTCTGAGCCTCTTCTATGGCAGTCACCTTAGGACCCCATCGTCTCTTGGGTAGGCTTCGAGAATTTTCCGGCACATCTCTTCATGGGAAATTTTCTTTCCGAGAGATTTGAGATTGTTGGTGATCTCGAGTGAAGTGAATGAACATCCGAGTAATATTCTCCTCTCCCTCCATTTTGAAAAGCTCATATTTGTGAAGATACTTGGCCGATCTTCGCTTGTCTCACCCGACTTGTGCCTTCGTAGGTGTTGACCAAGGTATCCCACACCTCTTTAGCAGAGTCACAGGCGGAGACTCGATTGTACTCTTCCGAGCTTATGGCACACATGAGGATGTTCATGGCTTTGAAGTTCTTTCGAACTTCTCTGCTTCTGTCGGTGTGAACTCGGCCTTTGTCTTGGGAAGGATTCTAAATTCATCTGTCTTTGTTGGAATGTAGTTTCCTTGTTGTATGATTTCCCATACTTCTTCATCATGATCCATGAGGAAACATTCCATAAGCTTCTTCCGAGTGCCCAAAGTTTGAACCTTTGAATTTTGGTGGCCTTGTTGGAAGATCTTCCTTCGTCGAACTCTCCGGTGTTACGAGCCATCCGATCTTTAAACCTTTGGATTGTTAAATCCTTTTTAAAAGGCTAGGCTCGATACCAATTGAAGGTTTGCTCGGGGAGAGTCTGAGTGACCTTAGAGGGGGTGAATAGGGTGATAAAAAATTCTTCACGAAAACACACTCTTTTTCTCGGAAAAGAGACAAAGACAGTTTCTAAGTCTAAAAACAAGGTCGGAAAAGATTGGACTCGAAAGCGGTGAATCGGAAGAAACAAGAGCGATAAAGCGATCCGAGTCTAGAATGAACTCGGAAGGATAACACTTTAGATTTTACGTGGAAACCCTCCCGGGGCAGAAAACCACGGCCCGTGTCAATCCGGACACGAAGTCAAATCCAGTATTTTGAGTCCACAAAATACCGTGAGCTGACCGAACCCGAGTTGCTCCCTTGGACAACTCTATACAAGTTTTCCTAGACTCGAAGTTACCTTATCTTATCTAGTACTTCCTAGCTGAGATAACCCTTACAGCTAGGGACAACTAAGCTGAGTTAACCTTTACGAGCTTAGTCAAAGGACCTTACAAAGAATGTAAGAAGAGTTTGTAACTAAGTACAAGACCTTACAACTCGGAAAGTAATGAGTTACGGAATGGGAGTTGTAAGTAGAAGATTGAAAGCAAATACAATGACTTTTCTCAAGTATGTGTATTAACAATAGATTCGGCAATCTTCAAGTCTTGTGAAGTGGCTTCTATTTATAGATGACCAGGCAGAGTAGCCGTTATCTTCATCTGCTGACCGATAGTCCTCTCGTGACCGTTGATAAGAGCTTTCGAGTCACTCGGAAAGTATCCGTTGAAATATGGACGTTGGATAACGGTTTAACTCTCTTGGAAGTCCCAAAACCATCGGTTGTGTCTTGAAAGATGAGGTGGAAACCACCGTTAAGCTTGGCGTTCCAGTTTTCCGGATATGAAAGCGGACACCTTCCGACACAATCTTTTGGGACCAAAGCGAGGAAGGTGAAAAGCCATATCTCGCTGGTGATTTGACGTTACGAAGCCGGCTACTTTTGTAGTTTGAAAAAGGTGTATCCTCGAATGAATAACCTATAAAAGTAAATCAATTCTGGTTTTCAAAGTATAAAATACTTTGGTCTAAAGTTAGACACGAGATAATAAAATAATTATGATAATTAACCAACAAATTATCTCGAGTTCGAAAAGAAATGGAATTTTCCGAGTCTAATATCCATGATACTCGGAATTCCATCCGACTTAGTCTAAGCGAAGAATCAAGTGCGATAAGGAATATCGAGAGGATTAACTTGATATAGACTAAGTATGAAATGAACTACGAATGCTGACTATGCAAACAATAGAACAGGATAACCACAAGTCGGATTCCGAGTAAGAAACAGCGGAATACTTGGTATATTCAAAATGCGATTAATCCGAGTGAGGATGGACTCGGAATAAAGAACCAGCTTTTCGAGTCGCTATCGAAAAGCGATAAATGAGATAAGTGAAGACCGAATCATTTAGAGAAAATACTATTTTACTCAAAGGAGTTTCTAAGACACAGAGAATGCCTTGGAATCAAAACTCTATATGTATGATATCGTTATACCTAATTCCTTTTGCATAACTCAAAAAAGTATTGAGTAGTGTCCGAGTCTTCAGGTTGAGCTTGAGTCTTTGTAGACTCGGCTTTATCATCTTCTCTGCTGAGCTTCAAGTCCGAGTATGAAGACTCACTTGGTTTTTCCTATTCAAGCTCATAAAAAACAATGTGGATGCTTTCTTCCACTTTGTTAGTTTTCTTATTGAAAATGCGATAAGCTTTGCTTGTGAGAAGAATAACCTAGAAAAATACCTTCATCTGACCGAGCATCAAACTTGGTCAGGTGATCCTTACCATTGTTGTGAACGAAACACTTACATCCAAATGGTCTAAAATAGGAAATATTTGGTTTCTTCCCTTTGTAGAGCTTATAAGGTGTTTTCTTCAGAATGGGTCCGATGAGGCATCTATTCGGAGTATAGTTGGTTGTGTTGATTGCCTCAGCCCGGAAATAGTAAGGTAAGTTGTGCTCAATCATCATCGTCCTTGCTATTTCTTCAAGGGTTCTGTTCTTTCTCTCCACTACTCCATTTTGTTGAGGAGTTCTTGGTGCTGAGAAGTTGTGAGAGATGCCATTTTTGTCGCAAAACTCCGAGAATTCCGAGTAGTCGAACTCCCTTCCATGATCGGTTCGAATTCTCTAGATCCGAGTCCGAGATTCAACTTGGATTTTTCTACAGAGCTTGCTGAACTCCTTGAATGCTTCATTTTTGTGCTTAAGAAAACACACCCAAGTAAATCATGAATAATCATCAATAATAACAAATATATATGATTTATCTCCGAGGCTCTTAACAGGGATTTCACCACATAAGTCCGTATGCAGTAGCTCAAGCACTTTGGATGTGGAAACTGTCTTCAGAGATTTGAATGAGGATCCGACCTGTTTCCCTCTTGTGCATGCTTCACAAACTTTATCTTTCTCAAAAGCACAGTTAGGTAAACCCCTAACCGGACTAAGAGATGCCAACTTTTTAATAGTATGCATGCCAATATGGCCTAATCTACGATGCCACGACCATGAGTCATCGTGAAGAGATGCTTTTAAGCAAGATAAATTCCGACTTGGGTCGAAAGAGGAATAATGTAAGTGTTACCCGATCTTTTACCCGAAAGTTTGATCTCCTTGGTGGTAACATCGGAGATGTAACAATTGGTCCGAGTGAATCTTACCTCTTGACCTTTATCGCACGATTGAGAGATGCTGAGCGGGTTGTACTTTAATCCTTTAACAAGATAAACTGGACTGACCAGATTGCATCCTTTCCCAATCTTGCCTATCCCAACTATCTTGCCTTTGCTGTCATCTCCGAAAGTGACCTTTCCTCCTTTATGTTTTTCTAACTCAAAAAGAGTCCTGCGTCTCCTAACATGTGACGTGAACATCCACCGTCAAGGTACCAGTGTCCTTTTGATCTTTTCTGAGTGACCTCTTGAGAATTTGTTTCCTCATTGTCCGAGTCCGAATCGACTCTTTTTCAGCTTCCGAGTCGAGATTGCCATCGAAATTTTGAATCATCCGACTCCTCATCATCTTCGATGAGTCCTCATCGCTCCATGTTGCCATCATAGCCTTTTTCTTCTTTCTGTCCCTTTTTCTCTTTGGACAGTCTTTGACTATGTGGACTTTGCTGCCACACTCAAAACATCTAGAATTCTTAGTTAAAGATAACTTTTGAAGGAGAAGAATACTTACCTTTTCTGTCCCCGTTATCTTTCTTGTAGAATTCTTCTTTTGGCCGTTTATCCCATCTTTTGTGCTTCATCATTCTCTTGAAGCCTCTAGTAATGAATGCCATGGGATCCTCTTCCGAGTCGGAGGAACTCAGATTTGCTTCTCGGGTTTCGAGGCTTTCAGCGATATGTTTCTTTTGTGCTGCCCTCGGCATCCTCCTCTTCCAGGTGGATTTCATGGGTGAGAAGCTTCCCGATGAGCTCGTCCGGCTTAAGAAGTGACAGATTCTCGAGCCTCCTCTATGGCAGTCACCTTGGGACCCCATCTTCTCTTTGGTAGGCTTCTAAGTATCTTTTAGCACATTTCCTCGTGGGTCATCTTCTTGCCCGGAGATTTGAGATTATTGGTAATCTCAAGTAAATTGAATGAACATCCGAGTAATGTTCTCTTCTAGCTCCATCTTGAATAGCTCATACTTATGAAGATATTGACTAATCTTCGCTTGTCCGACCTGGCTTGTGCCTTCATAAGTGTTGACCAGTGTCTCCCACACTTCTTTGGCTGAATCACGAGCGGATACTCGATTATATTCCTCCGAGCCGATGGCGCACATCGGAATGTTCATTGCCTTGAAGTTCTTTCGAACTTCTCTGCTTCGCCTGGAATAAACTCGACCTTTGTCTTGGGAATGATTCTGAATTCTTCTGTCTTCATTGGAATGTAGTTTCCTTGTTGTATGATTTCCCATACATCTTCATCATGTTCCAAGAGGAAACATTGCATGAGCTTCTTCTAGTGCACAAAATTTGATCCTTTGAATTTTGGCGGTCTGCTGGAAGATCTTCCTTCATCGAACTCTCCGTTGTTCCGAGCCATTTGATCTTTAGACCTTTGGATGGTTAGATCCTTTCTGAAAGGCTAGGCTCTCATACCAATTGAAGGTTTGCTTGGGAGAGTCCGAGTCACCCTAGAGGGGGTGAATAGGGTGATGGAAGATTTTCGTTGAAAATCAAACTCTTTTGCCAAAGTGGGAACGCAAATAGATTCCGAGTCAAAAGCGGGGTCGAAAATTATGAACTCGGAATTGTAGTAAAAAGTATTGAAGCAGATTAAGTAGAAGCTTTGAGACTGTCCGAGTCTAGAATGAACTCGGAAAGTAAATACACAGGAATTACGTGGAAACCCTCCTGGGGCAGAAAACCACCGACCGTGCTAGTCCAAGCACGAAGTCAAATCCACTATTTTGAGTCCACAAAATACAGTAGACTGACTGAACCCAAGTTGCTCCCTTAAACAACTCTTTACAAGTTTTCCTAGACTCATAAATTCCCTTATCCGATCTAGTACTTCCTAACCGAGATAACCCTTACAGCTAGGGACAACTAAGCTGAGTTAACCTTTACAGACTTAGTCAAGGGACCTTACTCAGAAAGTAAGAAAGTGTTTGTAACTAAGTACAAGACCTTACAACTCGAAAGTAATGAATTACGAGTGGGAGTTGTAAGTAGAAGATTGAGAATGAATACAATGACTTTGCTCAAGTACGTGTATTAACAATAGGTTCGGCAATCTTCAAGTCTTGAGAGTTGGCTTCTATTTATAGATGACCAAGCAAGCATAGCCATTATCTCCATCTTCCGACGAGAAGTCCTTTGTGACCGTTGATAAAGGCTTTCTAAGTCATTCGTAAAGTATCCGTTGTGATATGAACGTTGGGCAACGGTTCTTAATTCTCTTGGAAGTCCCAAAACCACTGGCGGTGTCTTGAAGGATAAGGTGGAAACCACCATTAAGCTTGGCGTTTCAGTTTTCCAGATTTGGAAACAGACAGCCCTGACACAATCTTCCGGGACTGGGACAGAGAAGAGGAAAAGCCATGTCTGCTGGTGATTTGATGTTTTGAAGCCGGTTACTTTTGTATTTCAAAAAGTGTATCCACGTTTGAATAACCTACAAAAGTAAATCAAATTTTGGTTCTCAAAGTATAAAATACTTTGGTCCACGATTAGACACAGATAATAATATAATTAAGATAATTAAGTCGGTAATTATCGTAGTCGGAAAAGGAATGGAATTTTCCGAGTCTAATATCCATGAAACTCAAAATTCCATCCGAGTTAGTCTAAGCAAGAATCAAGTTATACAACGAATATCGAGTGAGACAAACTTGATCTAGACTAAGCATGATTGATACTAGAAGCGCCGACTCCAACACAATAGAACTTATAACATGAAGTCGACACTGAGTGCGGTAAAGCGAAATACTAGTCAATTCAAGCATGCGATATATCTAAGTGATGAGGGACTCGGAACCGAGTGAGACAAGCAAAGTCTGTTTTCCGAGTCACTAAGAAACAAGCGGGAATACGTGAAGTAAATGCTATATCACTTAGAAAATATACTATATCACTCGGAAAAGTTTCTAAAGTGCTCGAGAATGTCTTGGAATCAAAACTCTATACTTAAGAGGTTCTTATACCTAATTCCTTCGATACAACTCGGAAATGTGTTGAGCGAGTGTCCGAGTCTTCACCAAGGTAACAACTATCAAAGAGGCTCACAACCTATCTCTACTAAAGCCAGGCGAACTCATTGGGAAGCTTCTCACCCATGAGATCCACCTGGAAGAGGAGGATGCAGAGGTCAGCACCAAAAAGAACATTCGCTGAAAGCCTCGAAACCAGAGAAGCAAATCCGAGTTGTTCCGACTCGAAGAGGATCCCATAACACTTATTGCTAAAGGCTTCAAGAGAATAATGAAGCACAAGAGATTGGATAAGAAGCCAAGAGAAGAGTTCTATAAGAAAGACAAGAAGGATAGAAAAGGTAAACACTATTCCCCTTCAAAGTTATCTTTGACTAAGAACTCGGTCTGTTTTGAATGTGGCAGTAAGGAACACATAGTCAAGGACTGTCCCAAGAGAAAGAGGGACAGAAGAAAGAAAGAGGCTATGACGACCACATGGAGTGATGAAGACTCATCGAAGACGATGAAGACTCGGATGACTCAAAATGTCTTATGGCACTATCTAACTCGTAAGCCGAAACAGATTTAGATTCGGATCACTCGAAAATGAGGAAACATATCCTCAGGAGGTAATTAAATACTTTCTCAAGTTTTCCAAAGTTGATTTAGCTAAGTATATTTTCACTTTGGAAGAAAAGTCCAATTCGACTCTTCTCTTTTTAAAGAACAACTTGAGTCAATCAATTCCGAGAGCATCTCTTTAAAAAATAAATTGGAAAAACCGAGACTTACTCTAAGAGAACTTAAGACTAGTGCTCAATCCAATGAGACCGAGTCCGAGTTACTCGTAAGGGAAAATAAGCAACTAAAGCAAAAGCTCAACGAGTCCCAAGATCTTGTTTTAAAGTTTACTTAAGGTCGAAAAACCTTGATATGCTCTTAGGGTCCCAACGTGTCTCCTTCAAAAAGAAGGTCTTGGTTTTAACAAAGAGGAGGAATCCAATTCCTACTTAGAACTTTTCAAAAAGGATTCTAGAACTATGAAATTCAGGAAGGTTGAGCACTGTCCCATTCATAAGAATGAAAGGAGGACTCGAGCCTGCACTCAGCTTACAGGAGAAAGCCTTCTCCACCGGTTTATAAAAGAAAAGTTTCTTAAAAGAAAGAGACACAGACTCAGTTCTCTAAACGGAAGACTCGGAATCATACCAAACCCAAAGTCATTCAAATCTGGGTGCCGAAAAGTCTTCTTCCTTAGAAAAGGACCACAATAAAGGGTGTTACTGGGTTCGTTAGAGGAAGTGAGAAGGGTTAGTTTGTTTCGACTTGCAGTGACTCGTAAAAGAACAAAAGGGCATTGGTACCTAGACAGTGGATGCTCATGCCACATGTCAGGAGATTCAAGACTCTTTTCTGAGTTAGAGGACTACAAAGGAGGAAAAGTCACGTTTGGGGATGACAAAGAAAGGCAAGATAATTGGGATTGACAAGATTCGCAAAGGCAAGCAATCTGGTTAGCCCAAGATACCTTGTCAAAGGGTTAAGGTACAACTTGCTAAGCATCTCTCAACTTTGTGATAAAGGTCAAGAGGTATGATTCACTCGGACCAATTGCTATATTTCGATGATGCTACCAAAGAGATAAAACTCTCGTGTAAGAGATCGGTAACACTTACACTATTCCTCTTTCGATCCAAGTCGAACTTATCATGTTTGAAAGCATCTCTTTATGATGATTCATGGGCATGGCATCGTAGACTAGGTCATGTTAGCATGCATATCATTATGAAACTTGCATCCCATGGTTTAGTAAGAAGATTGCCTAATTGTGCATTTAAGAAAGATAAAATTTGTGAAGCATGCACAAAAGGGAAACAAGTCAGATCATCTTTCAAATCTCTGAAAACTATTTCCACATCAAAAGTGCTTGAAATGTTGCATATGGATTTATGTGGTGAAATCCCTGTCAAGAGTCTCGGAGGTAAATCATATGTGCTTGTTATTGTCGATGATTACTCACGATTTACCTAGGTGTGTTTTCTTAAGCATAAAAATGAAGCCATCAAAGAGTTCAAGCAAGCTCTACAGTAAATCCAAGTTGAGTCTCAAACTCGGATCCATAGAATTCGAACCGACCATGGAAGGGAGTTTTACTAATTAGAGTTTGCAGAGTTTTATGATAAGAATGGCATCTCTCGACAACTTCTCAGCACCAAGAACTCCTCAACAAAATGGAGTGGTGGAGAGAAAGAACAGAACTCTTGAAGAAATAGCAAGGACTAATGATGATTGAACACAATCTACCCTACTATTTCTGGGCCGAGGCAATCAACACAGACTAACCACACTTTGAACAGATGCCTCATTAGACCCATCCCGAAGAAAACACCATACGAGCTCTACAAAGGGAAGAAACCCAATATTTCATACTTCGGACCCTTTGGATGTAAGTGCTTTGTTCATAACAATGGTAAGGATCACCCGACCAAGTTTGATGCTCGACCAGATGAAGGTATTTTTCTTGGTTATTCATCTCATAGCAAAGCTTATCGCATTTTCAATAAAAGAACTAACAAAGTGGAAGAAAGCATCTACGTTGTGTTTGATGAGATTGAACAGGAAAAACCAAGTGAGTCATCATTCTCGGACCTAAAGCTCGCAGAGATGATGATCGTGATAAAAATGAGCTCATCAAGAATCAAATCCATGACACTCATAATGAAGTGACTCGAACGAAATGATTCAGAATGAAACAACTCAAGAACAAGCTCGGAATGTTGAAGGACAATCTGATGAACAAGCTCACTCGCAACAGTACTTCGCAGATCAACCAATTCAACCTACACATCCGGTGAACCAAAGAACAGGTAGAGCTTTCAAGTATGCTTCTAGCCACATACTAGAAAACTTCATATCTAACATCAATAGTGGGGTAAGAACTCGTTCCTCTCTTCAAAATCTATGTGCATTCACTGCATTCGTATCATTAATCGAACCCGTAAATGCTCTAGAGGCCCTTAACGACCTTCCGACCACCCAGTCATATGAACCAAATGGGTTTTCGAAAACAAACTGGATGAAGGTGGGTTGGTAGTCAGAAATAAGGCTAGACTTGTGGCTCAAGGTTACAATCAAGAAGAAGGGATTGATTGTGGGGAAACCTTGCACTCGTAGCCGAATTGAAGCCATTAGAATTTTATTGGCATTTGCATGTAGCATGAATATCAAATTGTATCAAATGGATGTGAAATGTGCATTTCTTAATGGTTTTATTGAAGAGGAAGTCTATGTTGAGCAACCCCCTGGATTTGAAAACTTAAAATTTGGAATTCATGTTTTCAAACCGCAAAAAGCTCTCTATGGTCTTAAACAAGCTCCCAGAGCTTGGTATTAAAGACTCGAGCAATTTCTTGGTTCAAAATGATTTTAGGAGAGGTCATATTAACAAGACTTTCTTTATAAAAACCAAGGGGAAAGACTTTCCGATTGCTCAAATATATGTTGATGACATAATTTTTGGAGTTACTAATGAAATTTCGTGTCGAATGAGTATGATGGGAGAACTCAATTTCTTCCTTGGCCTACAAATCAAGCAAGATAGAAATGGAATCTATGTCCATCAATCAAAGTACACCAAGGAGCAGCTAAAGAAGTACAAACATCAAGAGGCAAAGCATGCAAGCAACCCCCGTGAGTAGCGAAGCATAAAACCGGACTCGGATAAAAAGGTAAAGCAATAGATCGAAACTCTATCGAGGTATGATTGGATCTTTGCTATATCTTACTTTCAGCAGGCCGGACATAATGTTTAGTGTCTGCCTGTGTGCAAGATTTCAAGCTAATCCTAAACAATCACATCTCATTGCGGTGAAGAGAATATTTAGATATCTTGCAGGGACTCGTAATTTAGGTCTATAGTACTCCGGAGACTCGGAACCGACTCTCACTGGATACTCGGATGCTGATTATGCTGGGTACAAAGTTGATAGGAAGAGCACCTCAAGAGCCTCGCCACTTTCGGGTCAATCCCCGATATCTTGGCACTCAAAGAAGCAAAACTCAGTAGCTCTATCAACCGCCGAAGCCGAGTATATCGCAGTCTGGAGCATGCCGTGCTCGGATCTTATAGATAAAGCAACACTTGAGAGATCTTGGACTTACATTTAAATCAATTTCGATCAAGTGTGATAATCGGAGTGCAATCAGCATCACCAAGGATCCGAGTTCAAGCACTCAAAGACAAAACATATTGAGGTCGGTATCATTTCTTAAGAGACCATTATGAGAAAGGTGATATTGAACTGGAATTCATTCCTACCAATCTTCAATTAGCTGATATTTTTACTAAGCCACTTAGTGAGGATGAGTTTTGCTTTATTAGGAATGAGCTTGGTATGTTAAACGCATAATTATGTGCTTTTCGTGTGAAAATTCTCTGCATGATTATATGTTGTGTGCTTACTTTGTTTAATAAGTTATTAGTTCAGTTTTTTTGTCCGGACATCAAATCTGTATCTACTTGATACATTCTTCCTCTTTTTGTTTTTGCTTGAAAGGCAAGGGGGAGAATAGTTGAAAATTTTGTTGTCTTATTTTGGGGAGTTTCTCTCGAATAGTTGAAAAATTTGTTGTCTTGTTTAGGGGAGTTTCTCTCACCCTCCCTTATGTACTTATGTGCTCTTTAATGAAGTAATACATTTCATTAATGATTTCTGAGTTTCATGCTTAAAGCAATTGCTTCGAGTTTATTATTTCGAGTTTCCATTTCTTGCTCAGCATTTCAACTATATCTCGTCATTGCTCGATACTCGGTTATTTTCTTTTCTTTAATGAATAAATGCATTTCATTATTAATCTTGCTATCAGCATCCAATCATTTATGTGTTTTTCAGTATTTTCTTTCTTGCTCGATCTCAACTTAGTTGCTCTAATAGATAAATGTGCTCGATAGAACTTCATTTTATCACATCTTACTGACTTATTTTCCGAGCAAGATTGAAAAACCATATCTATATCACTAACAAAGTTTTGTCTAAGTATGGAATGCCTTTCATCAAAAGGGGAGATTGAAGACTCAAACTTTACATGTACATCATTCTGAGTTCTATCAAAGAATCGGGCATATGGCTTCAGCTCTCATAAGGTTTTGATTTCAAATCATTTTATGTTCTTTAGAAACTTTTCTGAGTGATATAGCATCTTTTGTGAGTGTTACAGAATCTATTGTATTTGTTTTCATCCGCTTCGAATGACTCGTAAAGCATATTCTTACATGCCTTTCTACACACTTGTTCGAGTCACTCGGACAACACTCAGATATATCGCATGTTCAAACACTTGTTCTATTTTAAGATCTCGACTTCGTGTTCCAAGAATTACCTTGATAATTCATTCTTCTAAGTCAGCATATTTTGTTTGAATTTTGCTTTGTTTAAATCAAGTCTGTCTACTCTGTCATTCTTTATTTGACTTGATTCTCTTTTAGATCGACTCGAATGGATTTTGAGTCTCATGGATATTAGACTCGGAAAATTCCATTCCTTTTCCGACCTAGATAATTATGCACTTAATTATCTTAATTAATTTATCATCTGTGTCTAATCTTGGACCAAAGTATTTTATACTTTGAGAACCAAATTGATTTGCTTTTGTAGGTTATTCAAACGAGGCTATCCTATTTTTGAATTACAAAAGTAACCGGCTTCAAAACGTCAAATCACTAGCGAGACAAGGCTTTCCACTTCGACCAAGGCCCGGACACTATGTCGGGGTTGTCTATTTCCAAAACTAGAAATCTGCAACGCTAAGCTTAATGGTGGTTTCCACCTTACTTTTCAAGACACCACCAGTGAATTGGGACTTCCAAAGGAGTCAAGAGCCATTGCCCAACGATCACACTTCAACGGATATTCTCTCGAGTGACTCGGAAAATCCATTACGACGGTCACAAAAGACTTTCGGTCGGAAGATGATCACAACGGCTAATCTGCTTGGTCATCTATAAATAGAAGCCAACTCTCAAGACTTGAAGATTGCTTAACTAACTGTCAATACACGTACTTAAGCAAAAGTCTTTGTATTCAACTCAATCTTCTACTTACAACTCCAACTCTATATTTAATATTCTTTGAGTTGTAAGGTCTTGTAATCTGTTACAAACACTTATTCTTACTTTCCGAGTAAGGTCCCTTGACTGAGCTGTAAGGGTTAACTCAACTCAATTGTCTCTAACCTGTAAAGGTTATCTCGGTTAGGAAATACTAGATCGAGATAAGGAAATTTCTGAGTCTAGGAAAAACTTGTAAGGAGTTGTCTAAGGGAGCAACTTTGGTTGAGTCATTCTACCGTATTTTGTGGATTCAAAATAGTGGATTTGACTTCATGCTTGGATTAGCACAGTCCTTGGTTTTCTCGCCCCAGGAGGGTTTCCACGTAACTTCGACTTGATACTTTTCCGAGTCCAATCTAGACTTAGACAGATTTAAAGTTCTGTCCAATTTGTATCTTCATCTTCCACTTAATTCCGAGTCGGTGTTTTTCTAAGTTCATTCTTGATTCACACTCTCCTCGGAGTCATATCTAGTATTTAACTTGAGCGAATTTGCTCATCACCCTATTCACCCCCTCTAGGGTGACTTAGCTTCTCCGAGAACAAACCTTCAGGAGTGATTGTAGAAGTTTAGGGTAATCTTAAACATAAAAATTATTTGTCCATTAAATATGAGTCGTTCATGTAAATAATTAAATAAATAAACATTATACTTTATCCAAATGAAAAAAAAATTCTTTTCATAACTGGACTCTTCTCTTCCTTCTTTTTTTTTTTTTTATGTGATAATATATTCTTATTAGTATTTTTTTTCTCCTAGTTATATTGAAACAAATGTTGAATAATGCAATTGGCTTATGTGGAGTTGATATTTCACCTTTCATTTTTTTTACAGTTTTAAGATTTAATTTAGGTTATTTTAATTTTAGTTGTTTGCGATATAAATAGAATAGATTAGGATAAGCAAAATTTAGGAATAAGAAAATGACATATTTGTTGTGATGAAAAGAGAAAGGGGTTTCAAAAATACTGGAGAACGGATCGAAGGTCTATGACTTTGAGTTATAGATGCCTAATTCTAACAAGTTTGGTTGCTTTGGCGGTTTAACTTTGGTATTCGGGCATTTCTTGATTTGAACCTTAATCGAATAATATTGTGTACTTTAAATTGGGGAGGAGAAGTTTAATATGGTATCTCGATTGATTAATGATGAATCCTTGCACTTAATTTTATCTACATTTTCTTTACAAATATAGGGTCAAAGAATAGAAATTACATAATTAAGGTAGTCATATAATGCTTAAAACAAATTAAAGGCATTTCAATAGCTTACTTCAAATATATGAGATATCTTCATTATATACTTTTTGCCTAACTTGTTAAATTGCACCAACCAACAAAATTGTCTTAAATTACCCGTCTCTAGGATTTGTATATATTCTCCCGTAGAAACCGTTTTCTTAGTTTACTGCCTACTCATTAGTATAATTTATGAAGCCTAATTTGGTAATTATTAAGTTGAATTTTATATGTTTCACTTGCTAATTTATGCAAAAGTGAAATTGTCATTCTTTCTTACCACATTTCTATATCTTAAATGATTTTAATGTCTATATGATTTTTAGTTAAGCTTGCAAAATGAATTTTCTCTCACCATACTTTTATCATTGTGTGTGAATGTTTACAACAAGTAAATTTATTATTTAATGAATTTTCTCATTCCCTTTTAGATGACTAGGATGTTATAACTTTTAAAGAGCGAGATATAACTGCAATTCAATTTCGAAAGTGCAAGAAGTGAAGCTAAAATATGTGAATCTATTTTATAAAATGAGTTGGATGTTGGGCAAATGATTGGAAAATACAACTAATTTAAGGATGCAAATGTAAGAAGATAAGGAGTGGAGTCTCGCCATGAAGTTATTTATTATTAACAGGTGGAATCTCAGCTTGAAGTTATTCATAATTAACTTCTATTGTCTATAAACTCTTGAGGATGATTGAATAGTGTAGGACAAAAAGGATTGTCTTTGTGTGCAGAGGTAGCATCCATATTCACCCTATAATTTTAAAAAATTGAGATCCAATTATGGGCATATGTGTACTTTTTAAAGGTTCGTGTAATATTCGAGTCAATGATATTTTTTATTAGGTTGCATGTAAATATTTATCTAGACGACGATTAAATTAAATTAGTATTGACTTTGTAAAGAGTTATGAGTTATAAGTTTGATATTATTTTATTGATTTGATGTACTTTGTATTGTAATAGTAATTTGTGACATAATGATATTTATTGTCATCTATGGGTCATCTAATTTAATATCTACCAATCATATATTATTCCTTTTCCTACTAATATTTGCCTTTTGATATCCAAATATATTGTCACACTATTCCTATAACTGTATAAGTGAGGTTTATTTAAATTGTTTAATTCTTAGAGGGGCTTGGCTTCTTAATGTTCTAAATCACGAGTGTAATTTTAAAATCTTATTTTTAAAATTATTTTTTATTTATTATTTTAGATTCTTTATTTATTTTTTAGATATTTAGAATGATTGAAAGATGAATATGTGTTGGGTTCTAATGATTTTGATGTGTTGGGTTCGATAAATTTGATGAGTCACGAAAGCATTTTGCTATGAGCGAATAACATGTACAAGAATGTTGTTGAATGTGAAATCATTCAATAAAATGAAACGGTCGAGAAAAAGAAACTCACAAGTACAACATCGCTCCATGATTCAATAATTTCTTCAGGTATATATATTGTACAATATTATTCCGTGCATAACACAAGTATAGACTAGTAATAAGAATAATAATAATAATAATAATAACAACAACAACAACAACAATAATAATAATAATAATAATCATAATAATAATAATAATAATAATAAAACAAATTTTTTAATATTAGGCTAATTTTTCTTTTTTAATAATCATAAACTGATTCTTGGGAGATAGAGAATTGATCCCTCCTATTTGGAGGGATTCAAATTCCCTTGTTTTGAGGGAAATTAAAACCTGTAAATTTCAAGTTTCACATTCAAAATATCTCAACCAAATAATTAAAAAGGAACTTAAAACCAAAGAATTCAAATTTCATTCCAGTTTTGCCAAACCAAACAAGGCCTAAATACTTTAAGTTACTAAATTACTCATTTTATTTAATTGTAGTTGAGAAAGTATATTTGTGGTGTAGCATGTAGCATACAAAAATGAATGGATTCATTTGAATGATTTATTTTAATTTTTTAAGAATATGATTATACATCATCCAGTTGAGACCTCCGTACAGTAAGCTATCATCTACATAATAATTTCTTTTCTTAATTTTGTATAGTATCGAGTCAATATATCTACGTTACTATGTACAATATTTCATTTTAATTTTTTAAAGCCTACCCTTTATTTCCATAGTCTCTTTTTCTAAATAAGATTAGATTTCATTCCCTAATTATGTTATATAATTGAATCTATAAATTCGGATACATGGTACAAGTATTCCCAATTTTTAAGGGGTCGTACAATTCGAGACAAATATAAATTTGGGTTAAAATCGGATACGAACAATAGAAATATGAAAATTTTATGTCCGAATTTTAAATTGTGATAAAAAGATCATACTTAGATTCAATTTTTTTAGATTTGATGAATTCGGTTAATCGGGTCGGATGAAATTGTATAAGCGCTAATAAAAATTATCTAAAAAAGGTATACTAATGGATGTAATAGTTTTAAAAAATAGTATCGGATTCCATAAAAAGTATACATAAAATAGTATTAGAAGAAATTTCAGTAGCCTGAGACAGGATTGAAGCAAGAGGTATTCCAAACGAGAGTTTTATTCGCAACAACTTTTATGGAGTTTACGAAGTCAAGGCCGCCATTCTGTATGATATGACTGCATGCAATCAAAATTATTATGAACATTTTAGCCACAAAAAATTGAGAATATTAAGTTATAATAATCAAATGTTTTATCTTTTTAATTTATCATAAATAATTTATTATTAATTTATATTTATTAATTTAATATTAATTAAGGCTCATAAGTGCTAATTGGTGTTAAATAAATAAGAAATTATAATAAGAAAATGTGACCGGTGTTAATGGATAGTGATCAATCCTAATTCGGGCTTATCATTAATGCGAGTTCTGAAAATAATATGCCTCTAAATTTTTTGTCAAAGGTGAGAAATAGTGAAGTACCCCACCCAAGTAGCGAAGCTTGGAGCATTTTTCTAAAGGGGCCAAATTTATATACTATATAAAATTCTCAATTTATTTATACTACTAATCAGATTACTGTACGAGTTATATAAGATGGAGGAAGTATTTCACAATATATTATTTCAATCATTAATTAAAGATGGATTTTTCTTTCACATAGACATTTCTAAACCGATTGTTTATGTCCTATAAATCATCTAGAAATATGCAATCATAAGAGCACTTAGACCATCATACTCATAGTCAAAGTTCTATGTTGAAACTAAATAGAAGTAAATTTTTAATCCAATTTTACAATAAAATGGAAGAGAATTTTAATTTCAATTATAACTAACTAGTCCGGACCCGTGCTATCCACGGAGTAATATTGTACAATGTATAACTTTAGAAATTATTGAAGTATAGAGCGATGTTGTACTTGTAAATTGCTTTTTCTCGATCATTTGATTTTATTGAATGATTTCACTTTCAACATCATTTTTCTGCATGTTATCCCCTCATAGCGAAAACACTTTCGTTACTCATCAAAGTTATCAAAACTCAATCCATCTTTCAATCATTCTAAATTTTAAAAGAATAAATAAATAATCTAAAATAATATGAAGGTTTGCTCTTAGAGAAGTTAAGTCACCCTAGAGAGGGGGTGAATAGGGTGATGGAAGATTTTTGAAAAAATCAAACTCTTTCGCACTGAGAATAGAGACAGAAATAGATTCCGAGTCTAGATTTGACTCGGAAAAGGATGAACTCGCATTTACGTGGAAACCCTCCCGAGGCGAGAAAACCACGGACAGTGTCAATCCGGACACCAAGTCAAATCCACTAATTGAATCCTCAATTACAATGAATATGACTACCCAGATTTGTTCCCAAACAAATCTATTATAATTTTCCCAAGCTCAAAATTTACCTTATCTAACCGACCTAGTACTTCCGAGTTGAAATTACCTTATCAACTTGGGATCCTCCAATTTTTCCCGGGGTTAGAAGTTTCCTTATCTAACCTGGTACTTCCAAACTGAGGTAACCTTTACAGTTTGGGACAACCGAGTTGAGGTAACCTTTACAACTCGGTTAGAGAGAAAGAGTGGAAGAGTAGTAGGAATTGCAATACAATCGACTCGAAAAATACAACTCGGAATATTAGAATTACGGTTTGGGAGTTGTATGCTAGAGAAGATGTTCAATATGGTCTCTCTTTTTCTTCCCTTCGTCGGTTGAAATCTTGTGCTAAGGCTTCTATAAATAGCTCTGCCTTGAAGAGATAGCCGTTGATCGGCCTCCAACGTCTTTCTGTTGAAATTGTCCGAGTCAACTAGCCGTGTAACGGATAGTTTGAGTCACTCGATTTTGGTCCACCTAGAAATAGCCGTTGGGCCTTGGTCCTAGCTTCCAACAACTCTTTTTCCACCTTTTGTAAACTGAAAAAGCGAACGAAAAGACCGTTAGACTCGGAAATAAAATATTACCCAAAACGAGTATGGACAAGGTCATCGGTAAGTTACGAGCTTTTCTAGAAATTCCAGACTTTTTGTCCGGCGAGTGCTTTAACGGTCGAAGCCTTTTCTTTTGCTTTTTCTTCAGATAATTGACATTAGAAAAACCTGCAAAAACATTAAGTACAATGGTTCTCAAAGTATAAATATACTTTGGTCCATAATTAGAGAAAGATTAGTCTAAATAAAGCATTTAATGACTAATTACCTTAATCTATTAATTTGGAATATTTCAAGTCTAATATTCAATATACTGAGATTCCACATATGCTAAAACTCATAAATAAATCATTCAATCTTAATGGGCACAAGAGTTATAGACATTTTACAATTACGCATGATTAAATAAATAATAGCGTAGGCAACCTAAATGTCCGAGTCCGACTTAGTGGGTCGGAATCCGAGTTCCGAGTGGGTCGGATCCGAGTCCGAGTTCCGAGTGGGTCGGATCCGAGTGGGTCGGACTTACTCGGTCCGTCATAACTAACTCGGATTCTAATTTCTAAGTCTCGAGTCGACTTAGTGGGTCGGACTTAGTTAGATAATCTTAATATGCTTAAGTCCGAGTTCAATCAAGAATAAGTCATATTGAAATGATGAATTATAAAGCATATGACTTAGTTAAATGAATTTCTTTTAGGATGCTTCTTGCTTTATCCTAAATTTAGATGAATGCATGAAATCAAAACACATTCAAGGGGTTAGCCAGTCATACCGAGTCTTCAATCTCCCCTTTTTGATGAAAGGCATTCAACTAAATAATGACTCAAAGAAATTCATCATAATTATCAAACATAATTAAAATGACACGAGGAGCATTTTAAATTTGAAAAACATTTCAAAATTCGCTTCCCTAAATCATTGAACTCCCTAAGCGAGATGAATCTACAAAGTTCATTATTCTCTCCCCTAATGCATTTCATCAAAAATAAACAAGGAGAGAACGAGATTTTGAACAGAAGAAATATAGATACCAATTGAATGTAATGATAAGTAAGGTCAATCGTACCTTAGTTGATGTTTGGAATGATATTATCAAGGACATGACTAGACTTTTACCTGAGTGCTTTTCCAAATCTCTGACTTACCAAGTTAAAGTCCTTAGCAGTCTCTAAGGGTCGACACTGAGTCTTCCTTTGCTTTGTAGTGTACCTGCAAAAAGAAAACAAACTAACCCTTCTTGCTTCCTTTAACGAGTCCCAGTAACTATTCTTACTGAGGTTAGTTTTGGAGGAAGGGCACTTTTGGAACCCAAATTTGAATAATTTTTGGAAGGGTCCGATTACGAGTCTTCCTTTTTGAAAATTGAGTTTCGGGTTTGTTAAAATCTTTTCTTTTGTAAAAATTCTGAGCGAGACTTCTCTTGATAAACCTTTCGAGCTCGGTTCTCTTTCTCACTATGTGAGTTGAACTAGACTCAGAATTTTTGAAAAGATTTTTCGAGAATCCCTCTTGAAAGGAACTTTATAGCGGTTATCCTCTTTTTTAGAATTAAAACCCAAACCTTCTTTTCGAAAAGAAACACACCGAGAACCAAGAAGGAGATCAAGGTTTTTCCGACCTTGGGTGAGTTCTAGAATCAACTTCGAGACTCATCCAGCTTTTTCTTTAAAAGCTCATTCTCGGATCTAAGGCACTCAAACTCAGTCTCATTATCATGTGAGCTAGTCTCAAGTACCTTTAAATTGAGTCTCGGTTTTTCTAGATCATTTTTCAGAAAATTGTTCTCGGTTTTAAGAGACTCAAGTTTTTCTTGAAAAAGGGAAGAATCGAGTTAGACTTTTCCTCTAAAGAAAATATATACTTTGTAAGATCTATGTTAGAAAATGTAAGATAGTAATTGATAACCTCTTGAGGATCATTTTCCTCAACATCGGATAAGTATTGTTCCGATTCGGTTTACGTGTCCGAATCGGTCATTGCTATTAGACACTTGGACTCATCCTCTATGTCCGAGTCGGATGAGTCTCCTTCTTCTTCCGACTCATCCTTACTATATGTAATGGTCTTCTTCTTTTGTAATCTCTTTTCTTTTCTGGGCAATATTTGATGGTTTGTTCCTTGGTACCATACTTAAAACACCCGGAATAATTAGTAGAAAAAGAATTGAGAGGATGAGAGAGTTTACCTTTTCTTTCTCATCCGAGGACCTCGGATTTAGGCTTCTTTTTCAATATCCGATGCTTCATCATCTTCTTGAAGCCTTTTGCAGTTTGCTCTATTGGGTCCTCTTCGAGTCGTAACTACTTGAACTTAGTTCAGCTTCTTACGAGGCTTTTAGTGCAATGTTCCTTCTTGGGCTGTCATCAGAATCCTCTTCTTGGAGATGTAGCTCATGGGTTAGAAATTTTCTTATGAGCTCATCTAACTTCGGTTTGTTGAGGTCCTGTGCTTCTTCTATTGCAGTCACATTTGGACCCCATTTCTTCTTTGGTAGGCTCCTTAGAAGTTTTCTAACAACTTCTTCATTAGGCATCTTCTTACCGAGAGATTTGAGATTATTAACAATCTCTGTGAATCGGATATACATCTCGGTGATGCTCTTAGCTTCTTCCATTTTGAATAGCTCATACCTGTGGAGGTATTGGCTGATCTTAGTTTGTCTCACTTGGCTTGTTACTTCATATGTTGTCACCAATGTGTCCCACACCTCCTTAGCTGTGTCACAAGCCGAGACTCTATTGTACTCAGAAGCATCTATGGCACGCATAGAAGGATGTTCATAGGGTGTATTCGACTTTAGTTCTCCCACTGTTTGGTCACCTTCTTGCTTTGTGGGAATATAGTTTCCCTCGGTGATGACCTTCCACACTTGTTCATCAAGATCTTGGATGAAGCATTGCATCGGCTTCTTCCAAAGTGCAAAGTTTGAGCCTTTGAACTTGGGTGGCCTCAAAAGAGATCTTCCTTCTTCAAATTCTCCTGTACGATGAGGCATGATCTTTAAACCTTTAGATGGTGAGATCCTCTTGGAAGGCTAGGCTCGATACCAATTGAAGGTTTGCTCTTGGAGAAATTAAGTCACCCTAGAGGGGGTGAATAGGGTGATGGAAGATTTTTGAGAAAATCAAACTCTTTCGCACTGAGAATAGAGACAGAAATAGATTATGAGTCTAGATTGGACTCGGAAAAAATATGAACTCATATTTATGTGGAAACCCTCCTAGGGTAGAAAACCACGGACAATGTCAATCCAGGACACCAAGTCAAATCCACTAATTGAATCCTCAATTACAATGAATATGACTACCCGATTTGTTGCCAAACAAATCTATTACAATTTTCCAGAGCTCGAATTTACCTTATCTAACTCGACCTAGTACTTCCAAGTTGAAATTACCTTATCAACTTGGGATCCTCCAATTTTTCCCGGGGTTAGAAGTTCCCTTATCTAACTCGGTACTTCCAAACTGAGGTAACCTTTACAGTTTGGGACAAGCGAGTTGAGGTAACCTTTACAACTCGGTCGGAGAGAAAGAGTGGAAGAGTAGTAGAAATTGCAATACAATCGACTTAGAAAAATACAACTCAAAATATTAGAATTACAGGTTTGGGAGTTGTATGCTAGAGAAGATGTTCAATATGGTCTCTCTTTTTCTTCCCTTCGTCGGTTGAAATCTTGTGCTAAGGCTTCTATAAATAGCCTGCCTTGAAGAGATAGCCGTTGAGCCTCCAACGTCTTTCTATTGAAGGCTGTCCGAGTCAACTAGCTGTTGTAATAAATAGTCCGAGTCACTCAGATTTTGGTCCACCTAGAAATAGCCGTTGGGCCTTGGTCCTAGCTTCCAACAACTCTGTTTCCAACTTTCGTAAACTGAAAAAGCAGAATGAAAAGACCGTTAGAATCGAAATAAAATATTACCCAAAAAGTAACAGACAAGGTCGTCGGTAAGTTACGAGCTTTTCTAGAAATTCCGACTTTTTGTCCGGCGAGTGCTTTAACGGTCGAAGCCTTTTCTTTTTGCTTTTTCTTCGGATAATTAACATTAGAAAAACCTGCAAAAACATTAAGCACAAATGGTTCTCAAAGTATAAATATACTTTGGTCCATAATTAGAGAAGGATCAGTCTAAATAAAGCATTTAATGACTAATTACCTTAATCTATTAATTTGGAATATTTCAAGTCTAATATTCAATATACTGAGATTCCACATATGCTAAAACTCATAAATAAATCATTCAATCTTAATGGGCACAAGAGTTATATAGATATTTTACAATTACGCGTGATTAAACAAATAATAACGTAGGCAACCTAAATGTCCGAGTCCGACTTAGTGGGTCGGAATCCGAGTTACGAGTGGGTCGGATCCGAGTCCGAGTTCCGAGTGGGTCGGATCCGAGTCCGAGTTCCGAGTGGGTCGGATCCGAGTCCGAGTTCCGAGTGGGTCGGATCCGAGTGGGTCGGACTTACTCGATCTGTCATAACTAACTCGGATTCTACTTTCTAAGTCTTAGTCGACTTAGTGGCTCGGACTTAGTCGGATAATCTTAATATGCTTAAGTCCGAGTTCGGTCAAGAATAAGTCATATTGAAATGATGAATTATAAAGCATATGACTTAGTTAAATGAATTTCTTTTAGGATGTTTCTTGCTTTATCCTAAATTTAGATGAATGCATGAAATCAAAACACATTCAAGGGGTTAGCCAGTCATACCTGAGTCTTCATAATAAATAAAAAAGAATGTTAAAAAATATTATCAAGATTTTAAGATTACACTTGTGATTTGGAATATTATGAAGTCAAGCCCCTCTAAGAATCAAACAATTTAAATAATCATAACTCTTACAATCATAGAAATAGGTGACAATATGTTTGGGTATCAAAAGGTAAATATTAGTAGGAAAAGGAATAATATATGATTGGTAGATATTGAGTTAGATGACCTATAGATGACAACAAATATCATTATGTCCCAAATTAATATTATAACACAAAGTACATCAAATCAATAAAAGAATATCAAACTTATAACCCATAACTCTCTACAAAGTCAATACTAATTTAACTTAATTGACGCCTAGATAAATATTTATATGCAACCAACCTACTAAAACATCATTGACTTAAATATTACACGAACTCTTAAAATGTATACATATACCCATAATGGGATCTCATTTTTTAAAATTATAAGGTGAATATAATGATTTGTCCATTCTTACCTACCTCTGCACACAAAGATAATTAAACATATAATAACTACTTATATTGAGATTAATAATGAAAAATATTATAATGATAGAAGTGATCCAAATATATTTAATGATAATAGGTAATTTGTATCATAGTAAAGGGCATGATAGGTTAATTCGCGGCGTAGGGTAATAAAATCATATGTGTTTTGTACTTATATTGAAAATTGATCGCGATTTTAGTAGTGAATCAATGGGGCAAAAATATTGATACAATTGAGATTGTATAAATACATGTTTTACTCGATTAACAACCAATTGCTTCCCTCAAGACACAATTCTTCCTCTCAATTAATTAACATAATAAGAGTAACATGAAATTCTATTTCAAGATTGTGGGGAGGTTTGATGGCAAATACTCATCTTTTAATAATTTAGAAAACTTACAACGAGTAAAAGATATGATTTAAATACGTTTCTCAATAATAAGTCACACATAAACATGTTAGGAAGAAACTAAAATAAACCGTATTTGTAACAAAAAAAAAGATCTGTATGTTGTGCAAAAATTTTGAGACAGATGAATTTATTCGAAATCCTATGGGCTTAATAAAAGTTGGCATATTAAGTTTGCAATCCTTTAAACATAACACAAATTATGAACTTAAAGTTCACAAATTACGAATTGAAGCAATATAATTCCTAACTTTTTATTCATTACGTTTTATTCCACAACATATTTGAATCATAACTTTTTATCTTGTAGGCATTTTTAATTATTAATATCAAGTATATATGTAGTTGTTATATTTTTATTATATTAATTTATGATTTCTTAAGGTTTATTAAATCATTTTGTACATAAGATGAATGTAATAACCAAATTGCTTCTTCGAGATAGTTAAATATTTAAATATTATTTTTATAACATGTTCCTGTTGATTTTAATTTTAAAAATTCTTATAATAAAAAAAATATATTTTAAACTAATACAATTTTATGACACCAAGTCAAAAAGCACCATCAACAATGAAAAATTGATAATGTTAGACAAAATTATTATATTTTAGGCTCAAAATAATATTACATATCAATGTACATAAAAACAAATGAGAGCTAATATACAATCCAAACCTTAAATAAATAAATACATAACTATATATATTTATTTTATTTTATGTCTTAATATATTTTAATTTTCAGATTACTTTTCTGTTCGTTTTTGTTATTTTTTAGTCGAGTTTGTTAGAAGTTAGAATAAAATTAGTCTTTTTTGGTTAATTTTATTTTTCTATTATTATAGGGTTTAGTTAGAGTCTTTAATCTATTAGTATTAATTTTCTTAGTTCTTATAACTGATTTGATAATTTTTAGATTTTTTTCTAATTTAGGTTAAAGGAGGTCTTTAATTTAATAAATTTATAAATTTAGTTTTTTATTTTGATTTTTGGTGTTTAGGATATATTCAGGTCCAAAAAATAATTTAATTATTCTGGTAATTTAATTATTTATTTTCTCATTTATTTAGTGCAGTTTATTATTTGTTTTACTTTCTGTTTAAGATTATATTTTTATTTTATTATTTTTAATTCTGTTTAATTTTTCTGGAAAACTATAAAAAAAATATTTTTGGGTTTTAGGTTACTTTTATATTTTTAGATTTTTGATTTAATTTATTATATAATTTTGTAAATTTGTTAATTATTAACAAATATGTCATTTTTTTGTTCCTAAATTTTGCTGATCCTAAATGATAACTCTATTATGTTTTTATTACAAACAATTCAAACTAAAATAAACTAAATTAAGATTTTAAAACTGTAAAAAAGAAACGTGAAAGGTGAAATATTAACTCCACGTAAGCTAATTACCATTATTCAACCTTTGTTTCAACATATGAAGGAGAAAAAAAAATACTAATAAGACTATATTATCATACACACAAAAAAAAAAAGGAGAGGAGAGTCCACTTATAAAAGGAATTTTTTTATTTCGGTAAATTATATTTTTATTTATGTAATTATTTACATCAACGACTCATATTTAATGGACAAATAATTCTTATGGTTAAGATTGCCTTAAACTTCTACAATCACTCCCTTCGGAATATTTGACCGGTTTAAAAGTACTACTATTATATATTGTATGGATTATTATTATTATTATTATTATTATTATTATTATTATTATTATTATTATTATTATTATTATTTATTTATTTTATTTTATTTTTTGCAAGGACTAAAAGAGAGTCCATATATAAGTGAAAACTTTTTTTTTTCGAGAATAAATTATCATTGTTTTTATTGGACGAAACTCTTAAATTCACTCTCAGTGCTGCCATGTCATACTTTTGAAAAGATTGCTATTATATAGTATATATAGATTTAGTAAAACTGTTAAAGTGAAAATTAATTTAATAAAAAAATAAGTAATGTATCAGTTAAATCTGATAATTTGAGTAAGAGAAGATGCTTTCTCCTACTTGAATTTTATAATGTAGAACTAAAAAAACTGTAAATCAAAGAGTTACTATAGAGATAAATTGTTACAATATAGAGAACCTCACGTGGAATTATGGAAAAAGAATAAAAGATGAAAGAACTTAACGATCATTATAACAAGTAAATAATGTTTAATATGTCAAGTGACAGGTTTGACTGCCGATTAGATTGAGGAGGAAATCAAAAGAAAACGGGCCAATAAAATTTAGCATATTTTTAGGCTAAAATCTAGCCTTCCATTCCAATGAACATTCGTCACTGAAAACCCTTGAACTTTGAAAATAGAGTAAATACCCTATACCAAACAAAAACCTTTAATATTTCTCTTTTTAATGACCATTATGAAGACTCATCATATATCAACTTATCTCTCTTTATGATGTTGAATTCAATTAATCCCTCTAAAACTGAGATATTCATCAGTTAACTTAGAAATATTATGAGTTTTAATGAATATAATCTTGAATGAATCTTTAGACACCTAAACATTATCATCCTTATATCTTTTATTTATTTTTGTTGGCTCGGTGATGAAATCACGAGTCCTGTTTGCGAACTCGAATTATGATCGAAGTTTGATTAGCATGACGAAGCCACTAAATCACAAAAAAAAAAAAAAAAATCGCAAAAGCACCACAAAAATCAACTTTTTGCTTAGGTCGGCCAACAAATCCATTTTCTTTTGGCCAAACCAAGCCGAGTTCGAGCTCCCAACCAGAAAATTCAAATCGGCGCCGCATTCAATACCAAAAATCATCAAATTTCCCACGGTAATTTCATCTGAAAAATCATAGTGAAAAATTTTTCACTGTTTTTGCACTACTTGATTTTTTCACTGATTTCCCACCATTATATTTTCAATGAAAAAATCTCACTAAATTCCCTCCGATTTTCCACCACCAAATATTTTCACAATTTTAATTTTTATTTAAAATTTATTTCCTACTAATTTCCCACTAACATTTATTTATTTGAATTTCCACATTTTTTAAAAATTTTGATAGCGACTATTTCTCCCCAAAATATTTCACTAGTAAATTCAATTTTTCAATTGCCACCAAATAAAAATTTTGGTGAAAGTGTGTCTTAAAAAATTTTTAAAATAAATTGTAACCAAAGTGAGAGTCGGAATACCAGGCGTGTATTATGCTAGGTGGCAAATAATTAACCCAAATGTGTACTCTCCTCTCACACCCTCTCTCACGCTGCTCCGTCCTGCGCACCCACAGGGCCGAACCTTAGCTTATGCCGGGATCTAAGCCTCGACCTCTCCATGACCCCGCCACCGTCTCCAGGGAACTCATCGTCGCCGTCGCTCCGGTGGGCGACGATCGACGGCTCTCGGGTGTCTCGAGGAAGACTCGGAGACTTACACTCGCCGCTTTTAGAAGTTCGGTGTTTTGATTACGGGTTTTGGGTTCCACCATCTCCACAACCCACTCATCGCCGCCGTCACTCCGGTGGCAGACGATCGGCGGCTCTCGGGTCTCTCCGAGGAAGACTCGGAGACTTACGGTCGCCGCTTTTACAAGTGTTTCGATTACGGGTTTTGGGTTCCACCGTCTCCGCAACCCCACCGCCGTCTCCGGGAACTCATCGTCACGGTCACTCCGGTGGCCTTTTTACGGCTCTCGGGTGTCTCAGAGGTTTTTGAAGCTTTTGCTTTTGGTAAGTTTTGGTATTTCAACCCCTTGTTTCAATTATTTTTTCGAAATTTGTTTCTTTGGACTTATGGTTCGAAGCTGGAACATTTTTGGTGTTCGATTTCTATTTTGAGGATTTTTAAAATTTTTTGATAGCATTATCTTGGAGCCTTCATTCTTCTCGGCGAAGTTGAAAGTCCGTGAAATGCCTCTAGCGAATTCCCGTAACTCTCTCTCTTTCTCTCTGATTGTCCTTACGAAATAAAGTTTTGTAGATCGATTGTTTCGATCTAATTGTTTAGCTGATTTATTCGAGTGATTGCAAGACTGATTTATGATTGCTTGGATTTATGATTCAAAGCTGGAACATTTTTCTTTGTGAAATTAGTTGGTTGTTTAGGTGATGAACAAGTGAAAATTTTTCCATCTGTTTAACAGAATACCCCTGGAAATTCATCGAGTAAGTAAGCGGACAAACAAGTGAAAGACAATTCTCGGGGTGAAGAGGCTCCTAAACAAAATTACATTCATGTAAGAGAGGCTCCTAAACAAATTTACATTCATGTAAGAGCTCGACGTGGTCGGGCCACAAATAACCATAGCCTCGCGGAAAAGGTACCCTTTTTTGGACTTCTTATCTTGTGCTATTAAATGAAAAATACAGTTTTTTATTGTATGTGTTGAATTGTTACATATATTCCATGGCATTGGCAGGTGAGGAGGGAGAAGATTAGTGAGAGAATGAGACTACTTCAAGAACTTGTTCCCGGTTGTAATAAGGTAAGCGACCTGTTTCACCCTGTCACTTGTGTGCTTAATTTGTCGTGAAACTAGTAATTTCGAAAGACGTATGACCATGATTTGTGTTTGCTATTTGAAGATTACTTGGAAAAGCTGTGATGTTAGACAAGATAATCAACTATGTTCGAGTCACTCCAACAACGAGTCGAGGTTAGTAATTTCTCCTCTTTAAGCTTGGTTTTTGTGATAAAGTCATTTGCAATCTGTGTTCTATTATCAAAATAAATTACGTTACTTGGAAGTAATTTCACAATATGAATCCCACTTGGTTATGGAGTGCGGAAAAGTTGAGTTCAGCAATCTCCGATTTTGGAATTGATGAGAAAGTTTCCAAATATTGGAACTCTATATCAAGCATGTAGTATTAATGAATATGTAGTTGTCTTTGTGACTTGAACTTTGAAGAGTCTTGTGATTATGACCTTGATGTCTATACGAGTACATAAAATTCCCTTGAAGACACTTGTCTGCTATGTAAACCTGTACATAAGTTAGGGTACACTTGGAAACCTATGTAGATGTGCGTATTCTAAATTTTGTAAGCAATCAAAATGAAGCGGAGTACCTTAGCTAGTTGAACTTTCAAGAGGCCCTACTACTGCGGGATCCACATTAGATTTTGTTGTTGTCGTTTTAGTTGTTTCTCTTTTTTAAAACTTTTAAAATGATCAATGACTCATTTCTTCCACTTCTGCAGTTTCTTTCAATGAAACTTGGCACTGTGAATCCTGAACTAAACCTTGATATTGACCGATTGCTATCCAAAGATGTAAGTGGGATATCCTCTGAAACCACTTGATCATATTGAATCAAATTCCACCATTTTAGGTCAAGATCTTACATTGGCCTTATTTTCTTCTTTCATAGATTCTTCATTCCCGAGTACGTGGTGCTCCTGTTCTCGGGTTTGACCAAGGAATGAACCCCACTCATGGCTTTACTCACGGATTTCATCGGGGAAGTTTTGGCACAGTGAATCCTGAACTAAACCTTGATATTGACCGATTGCTATCCAAAGATGTAAGTGGGATATCCTCTCGAAACCTCTTGATCATATTGAATCAAATTCCACCATTTTAGGTCAAGATCTTACATTGGCCTTATTTTCTTCTTTCATAGATTCTTCATTCCCGAGTACGTGGTGCTCCTGTTCTCGGGTTTGACCAAGGAATGAACCCCACTCATGGCTTTACTCACGGATTTCATCGGGAAGTTTAGCCACTTTGCCAAATGCCGTTCCACAATAGTAGTGCATGTCTCACGTAAGCAAAGGTCTTTTTGAAGTCATCTTACTGCTTTTTGTAGTTCAAAATGTCGAATTGAGTCTTGTTTTTATGGCATAGTCTTCATGGGACGACGACTGCAAAATCTTCTTCATATGGGTTTCGACTCTAACCCATCTATTGGCAACCTCGAACCAAATGGTATGAGCTATATATTTGTTCTTCCATATTTTCTCAACAAAATTCTTGTGATTTTAAGTTTCTGCTGATATATCGCATATTTCGAACTACGGCGGGTAACTCAAAGCCCGAGTTATATGATTGTAATGGGAAAATACGAGTTCGATCCTTTCTAACAGCAACTTCGGTATTTAGTTGATTGTGAGTTTGACTTGGCTAGTGAAAGAAAAATATTTTTGCAGGTTAAATGGGTAATTAATTGATTATAAGGCATAGTTTGGGGTTTTGTATAGGTGCTTAGCTCTGACTTTTCTTCGAGTTTTAGAGAAAGTTACTCGCAAGTTTTTGTAAATTATGGAATCTATCCGTAAGACTCTGTGTTTGATGAACATGGATTACATTTTACTTCGCTTTTGTAGATTTATAAATTACAAGTGTAGCTTTGAAACCAGGTCTTGTGATATTTTAATTTATTGTGTTCTAGGAAGTCTTTTGTAAAGTAGATCGTGTCAAAAATGATAAATGAATTTTGTGGTTGGTTTTTGCATTATATTTGAAGAAGCATTTTCTGCTAGGTGTTTCGTTTTTATAATGTAACTACAAAGTTGCTTGTGTCCAAATAAAGTTTTTCACTTGTTTTAACATTGAATCTATAGTGGATATTTTCCCATCTGTATGTAACACGATGGAAAATTTTCCACTAAAACTCTTCGAGTGGAAAATTTTCCATCGAAAATCTTCGATGGAAACTTTCGCACTTGTATTCAAAGCAATAGGAACTTTTGCCTTGTAATAAGTTTAGTGGAAAATTGTCCACTATATTATATCCCGTGGAAAAATTTCGTGGGAAGAGAAATAGTGGATAAATAGTGCAAAAATTTCCTCTCGAGAATGAAAACAGTGGGAAATTGCAATTACCCCTTTACTTTTACCCATTGTCATTCTTCTTGGAAAAACAGTGGGAAATATCATTTTCCCACTTGAATATTTCATTTTTCCCACTTGGATTTACTGAGTGGAAAATTTGATGATTTTTGGTAGTGATTTCACTAAGGTCTACACACCAAACACATTGTTTTATTCCCGGATCCCAAGCGAGGCACGGAACACAAAACCGAGTGCCATGTTTTCCGACAAATTATAAAAACCGCAGCGTTTTGTTCTCAATAGTTAACCGAAGCATGTAACTCAAGATGACCATACGACGTCGTATGCGACAGGCACCGCGGTTCTTGGCCCTCAAGGTAGGATCCTATGGTTCAGCGAGAATATCTGGTTCATTTCCATCATCCTTGTCGGTAAATCCGAGCTCGGTTCGATTGATTCGATGGCTGAAGTGATGATTAAGTTAAGTTTTTGTGACCTAAAAATCTCTATAAATAGAGAGTTTCCCCCTTATTTTGAGACACCATTTTCAGCTATCTAACGCCCCTAAGCTGAAAATACTTCCTATCACCTCTTGTCCACTCTTTACTTTCTCCATTTCATCATATTATCACTCATTTTCCCATTTCTTAAACTCCACAAATAACCTTCTTTTCCCTCCGTTTGAGCTCGTCACCACTGCCATTACGCTATCGGATTTTGTTGGTGATCCAGGTTCAACAGGTGGGACAACCTGAGGCGCCGGCTCCGCTTTCAAACTCTCATTATACTTTTATTTATTTATTCCATTTACTTGCTTTATGTATTATGGATTAACAATTTAATCACTTTTAATTCCTCCCCTTCTTTGTAACTTTTAATTTCTTTATGCTTTCTTCATTTGCTTTCCTATTTGCTTGTTTATTGCTTTCCTAGCATGTTTTGTTTGCTTTAATTTTCAGTATGTCGCATGTTGTGCGCTTGATTGTTAAACACAATTTTTTAACTCACGATTTTAATTAGTAAAGGTTATCTCTAGACGGGCGGAATGAAGAGCACCCCTCTTCGTTTCATACCTTCACCCCCAAATCTTGGATTCTCGGTTTAAGACCGATGGAGTCTCTTTCAAAACCTCATTCAAGCTTAGTTTTTCCATACTAAGATTGACGAGTACTTTGTTTATTTTTGTTAGTTTTTACTTCCTAAAACTAACTGGTGACTCTTTTAGTTTGCTTTTTATTTCTCTCTTTTGTTTCTCGGTATTTTAGGTCTAAAATGGATGGATTTAAGTTATTTTTGATAGCTAGAGTGTAACACCCCTAGACCCACCCTATGAGTATTACATGCCGGGGTTCCCGAGAGGAACCCCTAAGGCTACTTATGATCTCAACTTGGGGTTAATAACCTTTTCTTAGATTGGGGAAGCCTGTTTCTAGGTTTTCAAAGGTTTTTCGAAAATTTCGGCGAGTTTCCTCTATAATATAGCTAATCCCATAGGCTTATGCCTTAACCCTACACGAAACACCTTCACAAACTCAATGAGCCACACGCTCGGAGAATACACAACACAAACTCAACGAGCCACACGCTCGGAGTAAACACAACACAACTCAACGAATCACACGCTTGGAGTATTCCTATAGGGCTTTTATATTCATAGTCAAAACTTAAGTTAGCAACCGATCTTTACAAGCATGAAAAACATAAAGTGCATAATAAGTCCGGAGATGTCGTATCTGTTGGTTCGCTTCTTCTAAAAGCCAAAACCAACTACAGGGAGTCTTAACCACGTACCTGAAATTTTGGTGAGGTCATGAGCTCCACTAGCCCGAGTGAATAACCCAAAACCAACCCTGGTTTCACTTTGCACATTAATTCATTAACAAACACACGTCGGTTCACTATTCATTCATAACATGCGATTCGGATCGTACATGGTTAAGACATATGAGATATTAAACTTGCCAACTTGATAAGAAGCACAATGACATCAATTACTCATAAATTCAATCAAACAAACTTCATTCATCTTTCTACGCAAGTAAGTCATAGAATCATTCATCATGTAAAGCATTCATCACGTAAATCATATCTTACTTCTTATCATATTAGTTTCTTATGAAATCAGGATTCATTCTTCTTTTCATTCTTGTTCTTGAGTTCAATTATGCATTTCATAAATCATTGCTTCTTTCTTTCTTGTTCATGATCCATAATCATTCGTTTCTTCATATCATAATTCTTAAGTATTCTTAGTTTCAAATGGAAAGAAAATTTATGTTATGCTCTAAAGACCCAATTCTTGGAGCCAAAACAATTCGTGGGCTCGGTTCTCGGAGGCATAACAATTCGTGGCCTTGAGGCAAAACAATTCGTGGCCTCGAGGCAAGCCTCAAACTACGAAGGACGCATACTGTCGAGGAATTCGTGGAAGAAATTTAATTCGTGGCTTCAATTTGACACACTTCTATGGCCATAGCTTCGAGAGGGTTCTTTAATTCATGGGGTCCTAGATCAATAACACAATCCTTTCTCCCTTCTGTAGTTCTTTATGTTTCTTATTTTCTCATTATCTTCTTATTACTTATTAAAGAGATGCACTTAATTCATATAATTCATGCTCAACACGTTCATACGTAACTTCTTCAAAACAAGCAATTCACATAAGCAAATTCCAGCTCAAGTACAATCAATCCACCTCATATAGGCATGCTTATTTCACTTATAATCCATGTACTTTAAGATAAACACATCCTCACATAAACATATCAATTACGATTTCTAATCAACGAACTTATTGTTTTCATGATCGAATAACATCGTGCATAGGTGGTTTATGATTCTATAACTTTCCATAATTGTTATGTATCTCTTAATCTAGCCATGTAGCTTCTTAAATTTTAGTTCTTAACTCAATTACTCAATTAGGTCCGATTTGGCCCAAAACAACACATTTTCACTCAAAAATCCATATCTTCCAATCTACTCATCCAATGCATACCAAAATTTTATAGGAAACTCTCATAAATTATCAGGAAGTTAAAATAAAAGTTTAAGGAATTTCGGGCTACACATGTATTTGTAATAATTCGGACAACGAGGTAAATTCATGAAAAATCACGTACTTAAATCATGAAATTAAATTTTCTGATTTTCTCACTAAACCTATTCAAGCTATTTTCATCAAATTCTCAATATAAAGCTCAATAATCATGATCAACAATGCTCAATCATCATTAAATTCATGAACTAGGCATAAATCGCAACATGCTTTTCAATTCGTGAGTTGCTTAGTTTTGTGAATTTAGGCCTCTAACTTCTTCAATTAACTTAGGGTTTCCAATTTCATACTTCAAATTCAAGTTCAATCCACCTAAATTATTTTATCTTTAGAGGATGAATTCAGATTACTCACCTTGGATTCTTAGTGGTTCTAGGAATTTCGGTTTGAAGATTTTCAAATTGGTTTTACTTTGCTTTACTTTCTTCTTCCTTTCGATTTCCCCTTTTCTTGCTCAAACGCTCGCCATCTCTCTGTCTCGCTTCTGTCATGGTTCTCACTCCTTCGCTCTTCTCACTCTTAGCCTCGGTTCTGTCCGGGTTCCGCCCGGTTTTGTTGCCTATCCTCTTCAAGCTGGCCGGCCGTGCGCCGCGGTTTCCGTGCCCCTTCTTCCTCTTGGTTCCCCTTCGATCCCTCTTTCGTTCTCGCTTTCGGCTCTCTCACTTTTGGGTCGAGTCCTCTCACTCTTCCGCTCAATCTCTCGTTCTCAATCTTTGCTTGTAGTTCCCTCAATCCCTCACCCTCTTTGCTCTATCTCTCCTCTCGCTTGCCTCTGCTTCTACTTCTTTCATTCCCTGTTTCTTCATTCCCTCATTCCCTTTTACTGCTCTTCGTGTTTCTGCTCCTTTTCGGTTTTGCGGTTTCTTTTTCTTTCCCTATTTATTTGTTTCTTAATTATATCTTCAATTTCCTCTTTCCTTCCTTTAATCAACACCTTAGTAATTTTGCTTGTTAAAACCCCATTAGACCCCTTTCTCTCTCTTACTTATTTACTGCCAACTCCTCCTCCTCAAAATGCCAGCCAATTCATCCATCCTGCCCATTTCCTTTTTGTTTTAAATTTTATATCTTGGGCTTTTATGTGATATTAGGCCCATATCGATGTCACAAATCTATTTTAGCTAGCCCATGCTTGGGTTTCGACTCTCGGGTTTTAATTTCGACTCGGAAAAATTCTAATTTTCTTAATTTAATAATTTTGAATTTTTAGCTTCACTTTTAATAACTTAATTCGTTATTAAGTAAACACCTGAAATTTTCAGGCCTTACATAGAGCTATAGGGCCGAGACCGATTTCTTAGTCACAACCCTATAGCCGGTGCCCGTTATCGATTAGTGCTTGGCTCCCACCGGTCAGCTAATAACTGGGCAAAGCTCTCGACCCAAATAGGTTTTCACTTTTTGGCCTGGAAGCTTTACGGTAAAAAATAATATTTTATTTTTCTGTTTTCCTATCCATGAAATAAATCTCGAGATTTCTCTAAAATTAATTTCTAAAATAAATGATTAATAAAAATTACCAATCACCCATTCACTTAGATCGTTTTAAAAATTGGATTATGAAAATAAATGATCTTAATAAGAGGCGCACCCCTCTTCAAAAATCATCTTAAATAATAAAATACGTGCACCGACACTTCGTGGGAAACCCTGGTTTGATTTGCATCTCTATGACAAAGGGGATATTGGTTCCTACGAGTGGCGACTCCACTTGGGGACATCACTTATGAAGAGGGTGAGATTTGAAAATTAAAATTGTGAGTTTTCTTATTGTGTTTTACATTAGGCATATTGCATTTAAGCGACCTTGCACTTTAGTTGCTTTTAATTTCGACCTTTAGGCTATACTCTTAAGTGAACATCTTCGAAGAGGTTGAACCATTGACTCGGTGGCCCACTTAGGCTTGACACACTAGAAAGACGGTTACTTTTAACTCATAGCACGCTTTTTCTCAGTTTCGATCGAGAGACACCGATTATTCAAGCCCCGCTATGCACCTCTAAGGGGACGAAATTTTCAGATTATGAGTCACCATGTATCCAACCTAGACTTATCCCTCTTTTGACGTAGAACTTTGGTAGTTGTACCCTTTTTCATTTGCATGATTAAAATGAATGTGGTTGCTTTTGTCATTTAATCATCTTCCTTGAATCTTTATTAGTTTAGTAAGGTTCACTAAATAATTCTTACATGGGTGCAAAAATAATAAAAAATAATGAGCATTCTTGAGTCGATATATTTTTGAGCCTTTTTTAGCCAAAAGTCCAAATTGCCTTTCCCATTTAGGTCGGTCCATTTATCACATTTTCTGAGTCGGTGTAAATATCTTCGGTCCCGAGTCTAGACAGGTCCCCAGCTCACTGGACATAGTCGGTCGCTGGTTTCCGTTCGTCCATCCATTGAGGTCAAATTCATCTCTAATTAGGGAGTCTTTTATTTAAATTCATCTCAAATTAAGTGATTGTTTGCATTTAGCCAAATTAAATTCATTTCAAAATAGTTGAGTCTTTATTTGCATTTAGCCAAATCAAATTAATCTCAAATTAAGTGAGCCTTTGTTTGTATTTAGCCAAATCAAAAATTCATTCTAATCTAAGGGACTCTACTGACATCATTTCATTTCATTTTGGTTAATCTGTATTCTTTATGTGTATCCAAATAAAAGAGCATATCGTTTTCTTTTGTTAGGGGTCAGCCGTTTCTCGGTTCAAGCACTTAAGCCCCTCCCTAAAATTTTCCACGAGCCAATCCTAAACACCTACTCTTTTGGAATACAGGATAGAGAATCCTACTCAAATCGGGAATCCTACCACAAAGCGGTTAGGAAATAAGAAGTCTACTTCAACATTGGCACATTTAACACCGATACATACCACATCAATACGTCCAACACCTTTATTGATAACACATGGTACATTGCCCACGGACAAAGCACAACCTTCCTCTAGAAATTCGCGACGAACCAAAGCAAACCCCATCATGACTTTGTTCAAAGAGTATGCTTGCAAAAATTGAAGCTAAGATTGAGGCCCATGACAAAAAGATTGAGTCAATATCCGAAACCCTTGATCTTATACTCCAAACCCTCAATAAGAATGCTAACGAGGCAAGCAAAGATGATGAGGAAATAAACCCTTAACCTCAGCCTCATCTCAACCCTCGATCCGATACATGAATAGATCGAATAGAGAAGTTGTTGCGTGAGTCTTCGATGTTCGGTGACTACTACTTAGCCCAGGGATTCACTTCAATTCCTAAAGGGAAATTGCGCCCAAAATTCAGCGTGCTCGATATCAAGTACCACGAAGCCGAAAACCCTCAACATCATGTGAGAAGCTTTATAGGGAAATGACTCTAAAGAATGTACCGGATGGCACATACCATGTCATCTTTCCATGGATGTTTGACAAAGACGTCATGAAGTGGTAAATAATGTTGTCAACCTACACAAGGTCACAAGCTGGCAAGATCTTTGTAGGGAGTTCTTATACCAATACTCCTACAATACTGATTTACCAGTCACTCTTCGAGACCTTGAGCTAATCAAGAAAGGAGACAAGGAGAGCTTCACCGACTTCCTCACTCACTTTGGAGGGCAAAGGCTGCCTACATGGCGGATCGACCCTCCGAAAAGGATTATGTTAGACTTATCATCAAAAACCTAAAGGCTGAATATCATCAATACTTAAAGTTTTTGCCTTTCATGGACTTCAAAACACTCCGAGATGCTTTGGCATGCTTATAGAAGAGGAACATGCACCCACAAAAGCCATAACCAGCTAGAAAATCATCCAATAAGCCCATCACTCATCAAGGATGCTAATAAAATGCACATTTCCCTATTTCGTATGCTTTCTATGTCTATTTCCTTTTCCTTTTTTCCAAAATAATACACGAAATCAATATTCTTTTTTGAACTACAAAGCCGCTATACCGGATACATAGGAAAACCATTAGGTCCGACCCCAATCCTAATCTTGTTAATAATTCCCATGTCCAAAGCCACTTTTTGCCATATCCAAAAGAGCATAAATCAATCGGGAATCATCTAGCACCAAATTGTCACGTTTATGGTTCACCACCAGCAGCAGTACATTACGGTTCAAGTGGCCCATTTTTCGTTAGGGTATACTTTGGGGAGTGGGGGCTAAGTGTAATTTCGTCCATGTCTTTTTGAATTTTTCACATCATCTTAATAAAAGAATGCATTTGTTTTTAGAATAGAGTCTTGCATTCATCTCCTTTGCATTAGTAAAAATTATAAAAATACCAAAAATTAATAACAAAGCACCCTATAAAAGATTATTCAATCAAGCATCATCCATCAAGTTAGCATCATGAAGGTCACCGAGCATCACTACCTTCGAGGGAATTTTCTATCAAAGCTAGTCAACTCTTCAACAATCAAGAAGTGTTAGACACTAGCACCTAAGAAGAAATGGGGGCTCATTATCGGAAGGGTCATACAACAACTCATTTTTGACACACCATTTTCAGCTATCTAATACCACCTAAGCGGAAATTACTTCATATTATTCTCTCACTCTCTACTCTCTCTATTTCATCATATAATCACTCATTTTCCCATTTCTTAAACTCCACAAATAGCCTTCTTTGTCCTCCTTTTGAACTTGGCACCTTGTCACCGTGTCGTCGGATTTATTCGTGTTCCAAGTTCAAAACGTGGGACAACCTGAAGAACGCCGGATCCGCTTTTAAACTCTCTTAACGGTTTTATTTATTTATGCCATTTACTACTTTATATATTGTGGATTAACAATGTAATCACTTTTAATTCCTCCCCGCTCGCTATAACTTTTAACTTCTTTTTCCTTTCTTTACTTTTTTCCTATTTGCCTATTTATCGCTTTCTTGGCATGTTTTGTTTGCTTTAATTTTGAATATGTCGCATGTTGTGTGCTTGATTGTTAAACACAATTTTTAAACTCACGATTTTAATAGTTAAAGGTCATTTGTTGATTGGCGGAATGGAGAGCATCCCTCTTCATTTCGTAGCTTCACCCCGAATATTGAATTATCGATTTAAGAATGATGGAGTCTCTTTCAAAACCTCTTTCAAGCTTAGTTTTTCCATACTAATATTGGAAGAGTGCTTTCTTTATTTTTGTTAGTTTTTACTTCAAACTTGCTTACGACTCTTTCATTTTGCTTTTATTTCTCTCATTTGCTTCTCGGCATTTCACGTCGAAAATGGATGAATTGAAGTCATTTTTGATTGATAGAATATAGGACCGAGATTGATTTCTCAGTCACAGCCCTATAGCCGGCGCTAGTTATCGGTTAGTGCTGGCTCTCGTCGATGCTCGGCTAATAACTAGGCAAACCTCTCGATCCAAATAGTTTTTCACTTTTTGGCTCGTCAAGTTTTGCAGACAAAAAATAATCTTTTATTTTTCTATTTTCTTAACCACTAAATAATATCCTAAGATTTTTCTAAAATTAATTTCTAAATAAATGATTAATAAAAATTGCCAATCACCCTTTCACTTAGACCGTTTAAAAATTAGATTCTAAAAATAAATAATCTTAATAAGTGGTTCACTCCACTTTGAAAAATCATCTCAAAAAATAAAAATACGAGAGTTGATGCTTAGTAAGGAATCTTTGGTCCCACTTGTTCCTACGGGGACGGGCTGCTTGGTTCCTATAGAATCCCTTAACACTTTGATACATGCTTTGTTCTTGATGAGGTATAAGATCACATAAGACTAAGCTTCTAATTAAACAAATTTCTTAGTTTGAGAAATTAATTGATGCTTATGTTTAACCAACTCGGAAGAATTTATGAGAACTAAAATAACAACTCGGTTTCGAGTGTCCGACCTATTAATACGAGACTTAGACATAAAGTTTACCCAAATAATGTCATACACTTAACTTATCTTTTCAACAAGCTAGTTTCATAATTCAAAACAGTAGTGTTAATTCTAATATTGCTAGATTTATTTATTTCAAATTACATTAAATTGGCAAACATTGAAATGTCTCGTATAATTCTTAAGCACAATTATTATTTAAATATACACATAAATCGAATTGGAATATATTGAATATTGGATTTGAAAATTTTCATTTTATTAGATTAGGGATTTTCGGTCATTAACTAATCTATTTAATTAAAATCCTTATCTAATCTTGGATAAAAATATTTTTATACTTTGAGTACCAACTATATTTTTGTTTTTATAGGTAGATTAAAGCTGATTAATCTCGGTTTAAAAGTAAAAATAACCGGCTTCTTCTTGTTTTCTCACAGCAAACGAAAAGCACTTTTTCGCACTTTTTCGGGATGACTCGGATATCGTGTCGGGGTTGTTTATTTCCATTTATGATAAACTTCAGTCTTTGTGTCTAATTGTTGTTTTACTCTGGTTTTCGGACACAACAAGTAGGTAGGATTGCTTTTGAGCCTAGAATCGATGCTCAACGGGTACAACTACAATGGCTCACTTTATAAGGACTCGGATCGTGCGTTGTAACGACTAGCTGATCTTGAAGCTCAAGCCCGAGGCACAATGACACTCTACTCTACTACTTATAAATAGAAGCATTTCTATAAGACTTACAAAATTGCTAGAATTATATTTGTAACTCCCATACTTATACTTCTAGCATTAAGCTGTTATACTTAATACTTCAACTTTCTAAGTTGAACAAAAAAATCATTGTAATCATTTTTACTTACTCTCAAACATTTTTCTTCCGCATTCCTTTGACTGAGCTATAAGGGTGAACTCATGTCGGTTGTCCCTAACTCGTAAGGGTTACCTCCGTTAGGAAATACTGAAATAAATAAGGTAACTTTTGTGCTTAGAAAAAATTTATATTTGAATTGTCTAAGGGAACAATTTTGTGAGTCGAGTCCTTGTATTTTGTGGATTCAAAATAGTGGATTTAACTTGGTTCCGGATTGACATTGACCGTGGTTTTCTGCCTCAGAAGGTTTCTACGTAAAATCGTCTATGAATTACTTTCTGAATCCAATCTAGATTTAACCTAGTTTTTGAGTTATGACCTTCACAAAAGTTTTTTAAATTCCGCATAATTTCCTCATCACACTATTCATCCCTCACCCCCTCTAGCGTGATTTAGACTCTCAAATCTAAACCTTTAATTGGTATCAAAGACTAACCTTTCACAAAAGGATATAACCATCCAAAGTTATAAAGATCAGATGACTCTTAACTATGGAGTGTTTGATGAAGAAAGGTTATTTACCGGGCCACCCAAGTTCAAAGGGTCCAACTTCGTACACTTGAAAAAGCGTATGGACCGCTTTATTCAAGACTAAGATGAAGAGGTATAGGAAATCATGCCCGACGAAACTATGTACCCACCAAGTATGTTAGAAATCAGAAAGTGGCCAAAGTGAAGTTAGAATTCACTATCGAAGAAAATGAAAGGCACGAAAGAACTTTAAAGCTATGAATATCATGATGTGTCTCGTAGATCCCTTAAAATTCAATCGAATATCAGCTTGTGATACTGCTAAGGAGGTATGTGATACTCTTGCCACCACCTACGAAGGCACAAGTCGAGTGAGACAAGCGAAGATAAGTCGGTGTCTCCACGAGTATGAAATGTTCAAGATAGAAGGCGACGAGAACGTAACTCAAATGTACATTCACTTCACCGAGATTGTCAACAATCTCAATCACTTGGAAAGAAGATGTCTAATGAAGAAGTGTTCATAAAGCTTATGAGGAGTCTTCCGAGGAAAAGATGGGGTCCCAAAGTGATAGAAATCAAGAAGGCTCCGGACCTTACCAAGGCTGAAACCGGATGAACTCATAGGGAAGCTTCTCACCCATGAATTACATCTTAAGGAGGAAGAATTTGAGGTTAGCACCAAGAATAACATTGCACTTAAGGCCAACCTGGACCCAATGTGAGCTCCTCGGACTCGGAAGAAGATCCCATGACACTTCGGCTCGAGGCTTCAAACAAATGATGAAGTATAAGAAGTGGCGAAGAAGCCCAAAAGTGAGATCTTCAAAAGGGATAAGAAATGTAAATTCTCATCCCCTTTAAATTCTTATTTAACTAAAAACTCTAGTTGCTTTAAGTGTGGAAGCAAGAAACACTTTGTCGAAGATTATCCAAATAGAAGGAAAGATCTCGAAGAAAAGGTAGGTAATAATGGAAACACGGAGTTATGAGGAGACAGATGAAGATAATGATGACATTGAAGATGAAACAAAGTGTCTCATGGCCTTAACGGACGTAGAAGTTGAATCCGAGTCGAAGTTGAAGCATCCGACACCGAGGAAACCGACCCTCGGGAGGCACCTCGGACAAAGAAGAAAGATCACTGGTATCTCGACAATGGTTGCTTAAGGCATATGTCTTGAAAATCAAGACTCTTTTTGAGTTAGAAAAGATGAAAGGAGGAAAGGTCACATTTGTAGATAATAGAAAGGCAAGGATTATAGGCATTGGAAGAGTTGGTCAAGGAGACAATTTAGTCAGCCCCTAGTTTATCTTGTCAAGGGGCTCAAGTACAATCTTTTGAGTATCTCCCAATTGTGTGATGAAGAACAAGAGATAAAGTTCACTCGGACCAATTGATTCATAAGTGATGCAACATTAAACGAGACAAAGCTTTCCGGACTAAGGTGAGGCAACACCTTTATTATTCTTCTCTCGACTCTGTCATATCTTGTCATGTTTAAAAGCTTCTATTAATGATGAATCATGGACATGGCATCATAGGTTAGGTCATATTAGCATGTATACTATTAAGAAACTTGTTTCGAAGGATTAGTTTGAGGACTCCCTAAATGAAATTTTAAGAAAGATAAACTCTGTGATACATGTATAAAAGGGAAACAAGTCGATTTTCATTCAAACCACTTAAAATTATTTCCACCACAAAAGTGCTTGAATTGATACATATGGATTTATGTGGTACGAGTCCTCGTTAAAAGCCTAAGAGATAAATCATATGTTATTGTTATTGTTGATGATTTTTCACAATTTACCTAGGTTTGTTTTCTAAGAAACAAGAATTAAGCCTTTAACTAGTTCACCAAGGTTTGCATGAAAATTCAAGTAGATCTATAAGACTCGGATGAAAAGAATAAGAACCGACTATGGAAGGGAGTTTGACTATTCGGAATTTGCTGATTTACGTGACAAGAATGGTATCTCCCACACTTCTCTACACCTAGAATGCCTCAACATAATGGAGTGGTGGACAGAAAGAACATAACCTTTGAAGAAATAGAAAGTACAATGATGATTGAAAACGATCTTCCTTACTACTTCGAGCTGAGGTAGTGAACACGGAAAATTATACACACAACAAATGCCTCATTGATCCTTTTTGAAGAAAACACCCTAGGGTCTGTACAAAGGAAAGAAGCCCAATATTATTTCAAATCTTTCGGGTGTAAGTGCTTTGTATATAATAATGGTAATCATCATTTGACTAAGTTTGATGCTTGGTCAGATGAAGGGATATTTCTAGGTTATTCTTTACACGACAAAGCTTACCATATTTTCAACAAGAGGACTAACAAAGAGGAGGAAAACATCTACGTTATTTTTGATGAAGTTGAAAATGGTAGGTTAAATGAATCAAGCTTCTCAGATTTCAAGCTAAACAGAAATGATGATAACATAGTTAAAGCCGAGCTCAAAATGATGGAAAACAAGACAACTCAACCAACTCAAGTTGACTCGGTTCAAGAACCAACTTAGACCACTGAAGCATAAGAAGAAGCTGAGACACAACCAGCTAAGACAGCTAAAGAAACAAGTGCTTAACCTTCTAATCTGGTAAACCAAAGGTTAGGTAAAGCTTTCAAGTATGTAGTCATCAACGTGAAAATATCATTTCGACATCAACTCGGAGGTAAGAACTCAATCTTCTTTGCACAATTTATGTGCATTTTTGCCATTCATATAATTAATTCAACCTAGAAATGTAATAGAAGCCTTACTTAAACTTGAATGGGTAGAGCCCATGCAAGAAGAGCTCTTACAATTCAAAAGAAACCAAGTTTAGACCTTGACCAAATGACCTTCGGACCACCCGAGTAATAGGGAACCAAATGGATTTTTAAGAATAAAGCTGGATGAGGAGGGATTAATAGTTAGAAACAAGGACAAACTTGTAGCCCAAGGGTATAACCAAGAAGAAGGAATAGATTGTTGGGAAACCTTTGCACCTATTACTAGGATTAAAGCAATCAGAATTCTTTTAGCATTTTCATCTAGCATGAACATTAAGTTATATCAAATGGAGGTCAAATGTGAATTTTTGAATGCTTATATTCAAGAGGAAGTTTATGTGGAGCAACCCCTGGATTTGAAAACTTTCATTTTCCAAATCATGTTTTCAAATTACAAAAGGCTTTATATGGTTCAAAACGAGCTCCAAGAGCTTCGTATGAAAGATTAAGTAGATTTTTTATTAAAAATTGATTTAAAAGAAGTTTGATTGACAAAACCTTATTTATAAAAACCAAGGAAAAATATTTTCTTATTATACGGATCTATGTTGCTGATATAATCTTTGGTGCTACTAATAAAATTCTAAACTAAGAATTTTCCGAGCTCATGAGGCAAGAATTCTCAATGAGCATGATGAAAGAATTGAATTTCTTCCTTGGAATGCAAATCAAGCAAGACAAAAATGGAATCTATGTCCACCAGTCCATGTATGTAAAGGAGTTACTCAAAAAGCACAAACTTCAAGATGCTAAGGCAGCAGCGACTCCTATGGGCAACAATACCAACCTGGACTCGGACAAGAAGGGTAACTTAGTAGATCGAAACTCTACCGATGTATGATGAGATCTCTATTGTACCTTACTTCTTGTAGGCTAGATATAATGTCCAACGTCTGTCTATGTGCAAGATTTCAAGTTAATTCAAAAGTATCACATCTTACTTGTGGTGAAGAAGATCTTTAGATATCTTGTAGGGACTTAGACACTTGGTCTCTGGAACTCAAAGAACTCAAGTCCGATTGTTAGTGGCTACCCATATGCTGATTATGTTGGGTACAAGGCTGATAGGAAGAGTACTTCAGGAGCATGCCAATTTCTAGGTCAATCACTTATCTCCTGGCACTTAAAGAAGCGGAACTCGGTCGCCCTATCAACGGATGAGGTTGAGTACATAATAGTCGGAGTTTGTTGTGCTTAGTTACTATAGATCAAGCAACATCTCAAGGATTTGGGACTGAACTTCTCATTCATTCTTATCAAGTGTGACAATCAAAGTACTATCAGCAAAACCAAGAACCCGGTTCAACATTGAAAGACTAAGCACACTGAGGTCACTTTCGAGAGATTATTCTGAAAAAGTGATATAGAACTTGAATTTATCCCTACTAAACTCCAATTAGCTGATATTTTCACTAAACCATTAGGTGAAGATTAATTTTGCTTAATCAGCTTGGTATGTTAAATGCATGATTACATGTTTTATTGTATGATTTATTATGTGCTTATATCATCTAAACATATTCATGGGGTATAGTCTAAATGACTAGTAGATCAATGGAGATTTCATGAAATTGAGCTCTAATTGTTGATGAATTGAGTTGCTTCGAGCACCCGGACAAATATCCGAGTCAAGCTTAGTTAAGAGAAAATTAACATTAAAATTTCTGAGGTAATCTCTAATTAATAGAGAATCTTAAATAATTTTTTATAAAATTTCTCTCTCTCTATACCACGCAATCTGATTGAAGAACTAGCCATTGGAAGTCGCTTTAAGAAAAGCGCTAGAATTGTAACCGTTGTAACTAGTCGTTGCACTATTCTAGGGGTCGATTCATGATTTTCTATCCGTTGAGAGCCTTTGTTTATAAATAGCCCTCACTTACTATCATTTCTACACTTTGTTATTTTCGCTCTCACTCATTTCAAACTCACTACTCATAATCCTTGGCGCTCTCACTCGGATTCTTTCATTTCACTCAACTTAGACTAAGGTTTTCACTCTTGCTCTTTCTCTCTCTTTTCTACTCTCTTAGTTCACTTCTACTTCTACCTCTACTTCTCTCATTTTCTCTCTTTCTTTCTCAAACATGCTTGTAAGAGGATCAATTGTTAAGGGAGGTTATGCCACTAAGAGGGTCGAACTTCGTCGAGAAGCGTTACCTCAACTTTCCTGCCTGAGGACCCTTAGAAAAAGACCTCAAAAGGCAAAGTTGTTTCTTTTATAAATCTGGAAGAATGAAAATCTTCTATTGGCACCCAACACTACTTCCTGGATGACAAATTCTTTCTATCTACCAAACTCTCTTGTGTCGAAAAACTCAAGAAAATTCGTTTTCTTGATTTACGTGCTACTATGACTACATCTATTAGGTCATATAATTCTACCAAAACTTGTCCGACTCGGACAACATTCTTCTCTCTTCTATTCAAGGCAAGAAAATTATCATTAATCTTTCCCTCCTTCACAACCTTTTCAATATTGAAAGTCTGTTTTATAATACAAACACTCGGTCTTTTAATGAAGTCACTTCAAGACTTCTTTTCTAGATATGCTCGAGTCAAGCCTAAGGCTCGAAAGAACTTCTCTATAACTCAACTAAAGTATGAAGCCAAATTTCTTTAGTTCTTTCTCATGAGAACCGTGTTCTCATTCTATCCCTCCAAGGAGAACACAAACAATAAGGTTCTCAAAGTTCTCGATGATATTCTACAAGGGTATGAGGTTGACCTCTTCCCTTTCATTCTTGAACAAATCACTTCGTCCTTTAAGATTAGAAGAATCCACCTTTTCCCTTTGGATCCATTCTCTTTAAGGTGTTTTCTCACTTCTAGCTTGACCTCCCCAAGGATATAGATAAATTTCTAGCTCTAGCCATTTCTATCGGCAAGGAGAAGCTTCGAGTCTTGGATAAATTCCTTCTACTCACCACTTTGAGCAACTTGCTTCTCAATTTGTTGCTCCGGCAAAAGAGTTACAATCAACTCGACTACCTTTCAAACCTTCATCCTACTTCTAACCCAAATGCGGTTTAACGACTTAGAGGAAATTGATTAGAGTAAGACTCGATTAATGAACTTCAGGATGCTATCAAAAGGCAAGAGGCTCAAATAAAGTGAAGACTCGGACTTTGCAGGTGTATCATTCTAAGCACCATCAATGAATCAGGTACAAACTTCATCTCTTGTAAGTTCCGATTACAAGTCATTCTAAGTTGTTTAGAAACTTTTCCGAGTGATTTAGAATCTTTTACGAGTATTATAGAAACCGTTGCATATGTTCTCACTCGACTCGACTGATTCGAAAGCATACTCTTGCTTATCGGTTCACACACAGTTCTCGATCACTCGGACAACACTCGGACTTACTGCATGTTCAAACATTTGCTCTAACGTACATAAACTCGGTTCGACTTCATGTTCTAAGCTTGATTGAATTACAGTGTTAATTCCTCTTTAAGTCGGCATGCTTTGTTTGAACCTTTCCTGTCTAAGTTCAAGTATTACTACTCCGATATTCCTCATCTAACTCGTAATTCTAATATTCCGAGTTGTATTTTTCTAAGTCGGTTGTATTGCAATTCTTACTACTCTTCTACTCTTTCTCTCCGACTGAGTTGTAAAGGTTACCTCAACTCGGTTGTCCCAAACTCGTAAAGGTTACCTCGGTTTGGAAGTACCAGGTTAGATAAGGGAACTTCTAACCGTGGAAAAATTGGAGGATCCCAAGTTGATAAGGTGACTTCAACTTGGAAGTACGAGGTCGATCGGATAAGGTAAATTCTGAGCACTGGGAAAATTATAATAGATTTGTTCCCGAACAAATCCGGGTAGTCATATTCATTGTAATTGAGGATTCAATTAGTGCATTTGACTTGGTGTCCGGATTAACACTGTCTGTGATTTTCTGCCCTGGGAGGGTTTCATACTTTTCCGAGTCCAATCTAGACTCGGAATGCATTTCTGTCTCTATTCTAATCAAAAGAGCTTGATTTTCTCAAAAATCTTCCACCACCCTATTTATCGCCCTCTAGGGTGACTTAACTTCTCCAAGAGCAAACCTTCACTTAGGATGTCCTAATCCACTTGGTGGTGTCCGAAAAATAGAGTGGAAACCACCATTGAGCTTAGCGTTGAAGATTTCCAGCTTTAGAAACAGACAACCCCGACACAGTTTTGGGCCTTGGTCGAAGTAGAAAAAGCCTTGTCTTCTAGTGATTTGATATCTTGAAGCTCGGTTACTTTTGTAATTTAGAAGTAGGATAACCTTGTTTAACTAACCTACAAAAGAAAATCAATTTTGTTCTCAAAGTATAAAATACTTAAAGACTCGGACTTTATAGTTACACTTTTCCGAGTTCCATCGAAGAATCGGGTATAAGACTTCATCTCATATAGGGTTTTGATTTCAAGTCATTCCATGTGCCTTAGAAGCTTTTCCGAGTGATATAACATTTTCTCCGAGTGTTATAGAAACTATTATATATGTCTACGCTTGACTCGATCGACTCGTAAAGCATACTTCTACATGTCACTTCACACTCGGTTCTGCGTCACTCAACGCTCGGAAATATCGCATGTTCAAACACTTTATTTCACGCGCATAAACTCGGGTCCGACTTAGTGTTCCAAGAATTACCATGTTAATTCATTCTTCTAAGTCGAGCATATCTTGTTTGAACTTGTTTCGTCTAGATCAAGTTTGTTTACTCCGATATTCTTTATCTAACTTGATTCTCTTTTAGATCGACTCGAGTGGAATTTGAGTCTCATGGATATTAGACTCGAAATTTTCATTCCTTTTCTAACTCGGATAATTAGTCACTTAATTATATTAATTACGTTATTATCTCGTGTCTAATCTTGGACCAAAGTCTTTTATACTTTAAGAACCAAATTGATTTACTTTTGTAGGTTATTCAAACGAGGCTATCCTATTTTTGAATTGTAAAAGTACCCGGCTTCAAAACGTCAAATCACCAGCAGACAAGGCTTTTTCCACCTCCGACCTAGCACCGGACAATCGTGTCGTGGCTGTCATTTCCAAAGCTGGAAAACCGTAACACTAAACTCTACGAGTGGTTTCCACCTTACTTTCAAAGACACCACCAGTGGTTTTGGGACTTCCAAAGGAGTCAAGAGCCATTGCCCAACGTTCATATCTCAACGGATATTTTCCGAGTGACTCAAAAATCCATTACAACGGTCACAAGGGACTTCTAGTCGAAGATGGACACAACGGCTAAGCTGCTTGGTCATCACCTCCGGAGTTTGCAACACCTGTGGTACTCAAATCTCTCTCTCCTCCATCGTCTTTTCAAAGTCTCCTCTAGCTTTCTCAATTGCAATCTCATCCCTTTCAACGAGATTGCGAATGAGTTATTTGAAAAATATGCCAAGGAAGTCCCTAAGTCACGCAAGAATTTTTCCGTGACTCGGATAAAACCGAGGCCGGACTTACGTGCTTCCTCCCGATGAGAACTTTCTTCTCTCATCATTCCAAGCAAAGATAATCCTAACTCAAAGATTCTCAAAGCTTTATTCGATATCCTTGAGGGCTACGATGTAGACCTCTTTCCGACCATAATCGAGCATAAGGCCATCTGTGCTAGCTCGGACAAAGAAATCCAACCCGAGGCTACCATTGTCGTTGGCGGAAAGGAGCTTCTTTAATACGGGTACCAGGAAACCCAGCCTAGTGTCCGGGTCCACGAGTCGAATTGAGGCTCCCTTTCCCTCCGCCTCGGACTCATACTCAAACTTAGATTCACCTCTCACTCCCTCCTCCACATGGCGGTGCTTCCACCTCGGGTCCTCCTCTTGAAGCCATAGCTGCCTTGTCTAAAGCTCGATAGACAAGCTCACTTCGTGTCCGCAAAATTTCGGGACACTCTCCGCTCCTTAGAAACTGTTCTTCGGAACATGACCATCAACCGAAAACGGCCCAATCTCAAATTCGAGAGCAACAAGATGTGCTCCTCGAAATGAAAAATCTGGTTAAGGAGCAAAAGGAGCAGCTTGAGCTCCTTCGAGAAAGGCGCACGAAGGTTGCTCGGGACCCGGACGACTCGAAACGTCTAAGGAGTCCTCGAGCCCTGCCAAGTCTCCCTTCGAAGAGGCGACGAAGAAGAAGTGGAAGTTGCGGCTGAAGCGGCTCTTTTTGAGGAGAAGGAGGAAGAGAATGAGGAAGAGAAGGAAGAGGAGAAGCGGGAAGAAGGAGAGAAGCGAGGAAGAAGTCGAGGGACAAGGTGCTGCCATTCCTCAACCTCGAACCGATTAGCTCGGACAGCGAGTCCGAGTAAGTCGAAGACCCTACGGACATTGGACGAGTCCACGAGGTCAAGCCGGAAGAAGCACCCCCTCTACGGCTTTCCAAGAGGATGAGCCTCTAGACGACTTAGTTCCGGGTCGGCCACTCGGAGCTGAGCCACTACCAAAGATTCTAGTGCCGCCGCCGCCCAACTCTTCCATGTCCTCCCGAGCTTATCGGCGCCGCCGCACCGCCCGCTCATCCGCCTCAACACGGACCGCCCCTGCTCCACCATCTTAATTTTTTTTATTATTTTATTTTCTCTTTTGTCAAGACATCAATTGTATCAACTTGATACGTTCTTCCCTTTTTTTTTTTTTTTTGCCGAAAGCCAAGGGGAGAATACTAGAAAAATTGTTGTCTTGTTTAGGGGAGTTTTCTCACCATCTTTTCTTGTATTTTCTTTGTTTTGTGTATATATGAATGAAGTTTTTCTTTTAGAGCATAATTATTTACGAGTTCACTCTTTCCGAGTCTGAATATCTTATTATTTATGTTTGCTCCGATATATATGTTCACACATTTTTTTCTCGCTCCGACATAATTGTTCATATTGTTAGCTATGTGAGATATCTGCAGAAATGCTCTAAGTACGAATCACTTCACTCACTACTTCGTATTCTGATATATTTTACTAAGTAAGAATGAAAACTCATGATTATCTTACTAAAAAGTTTCTATCCGACAATGGAATGCCTTTCATTAAAAAAGGGGAAATTGAAGACTCGGACTCGAATCCGGATCATTCCAAGTACTACCCAAAGACTCAGGTACAAACCTCATCCCTCTTAAGTTTTGATTACAAGTCATTCCGAGTGTTATAGAAACTCCTGTATAAGTTTTCATTCGATTCGGACTAACACACGTTCTTGTCTATCTTCTCACATTGATGTTTCGAGTCACTCGGACATCACTCAGATTTATCGAGGCTCTAATCGCATATTTTGAAGTAAAGTGAATTACGGTGTTAATTCATCTTTCTAAGTCGATTTGTTTGTTTGAGAATTATTTGTCCGGATATAGTTCTTATACTCCGATGTTTTCACTCTTATAACTTAATCTTTCTTAGGATCGACTCGATGGAATTTGAGGATGATAAATATTAGACTCGGAAAATTTCACTCTTCTAGGCTCGAGATAATTATGCACTTAATTATCTTAATTAAATTATTATCTCGTGCACAATCTTGGACCAAAGTATTTTATACTTTGAGAACCAAAATTGTTTACTTTTGTAGGTTATCAAAATGAGGTTATCTCATTTTTGAAATACAAAAGTAACCGGCTTCAATCTGTCAATCACCAACGAAACAAGGCTTTTCTACTTCGAACAAGGCCCGGAAGGCCGTGTCGGGTACAAGGCCCGGAAGCCGTGTCGGGGTTGTCTGTTTCCAAAGCTGGAAAATTTCAACGCTAAGCTCAACGATGGTTTCCACCTTACTTTTTAGACATCACCAGCTGACTGGAGCACCTTTAGGAGCCAAGAGCCGTTGCACAACGTTCACATCCCAACGGATCTTTTTGAGCGACTCGGAAGAACCGTTATAACAGCACAGAAGGATTTCTGTTTAGAAATTAGTCACAACGGCTAATCTGCTTGGTCATCTATAAATAGAAGCCACCTCTCAAGACTTGAAGTTTGCTAGAATTATTGTTGAAACACATTACTTAAAGCAAAAGTCATTGTATTCATATACAATCTTCTATTTACAACTCCCAACTTGTAATTCATACTTTCGAGTTGTAAAGTCTTGTAATCAGTTACATACTCTTCTTACTTTCTGAGTAAGGTCCCTTGACTGAGTTATAAGGGTTAACTCAGCTCAGTTGTCCCTAGATGTAAAGGTTACCTCGGGTAGGAAGTACTAAATCATATAAAGGAATTTCGAGTCTAGGAAAACTTTGTAAGGAATTGTTTAAGGGAGCAATTCTGGTTGAGTCGATCTGCTGTATTTTGTAGATTCAAAATAGTGGATTTGACTTGGTACTTGGACTAGCACTGTCCGTGGTTTTCTGCCCCAAGAGGGTTTCCACGTATCTCTTAGTTTACACTTTTTGAGTCCACTCTAGACTCGGATTATCTTGTTCATTCCTTTCAAGCTTAAATTCTCTAAGTTTGTTAAAATTTCCTCATCACCCTATTCACCCCCTCCTCTAGGGTGACTAAGACTCTCCAAGAGCAAACCTTCACTCTTGGGTAGACTCCTTAGAATTTTTCTCACAACTCGCTTCACGAGTCATCTTCTTTGCAAGAGACTTGAGATTATTGACAATCTCAATGAAGCAAATATACGTCCGAGTGTTATTCTCATCGAGGCTCCATTTTGAACATCTCATACTTGTGGAGGAACTTACTTATCTTTGCTTGCTTCACTTGGCTGGTTCCTTCATAGGTATTGACCAATGTATTCTATACTTCTTTCGCTATGTCACAAGCGGATACTCCGTTGTATTCTTCCGAATTGATTGCGCACATTAGAGTGTTCATGGCCCCGAAGTTCTTCCTGTACTTCTCGTTTTCTTCGATTGTGAACACAGACTTCACCTTCGGCACGAGTTGTGCTCCTTCCATCTTCATGGGAATGTAGTTGCCACTCGCAGATAATGTGCCAAACCTCCTCATCATAGTCTTGGATGAAGCACTCCATTATCTTCTTCTAGTGTGAAAAGTTTGAACCCTTGAACTTGGGTGGTCGCAGTGAAAGATCTTCCTTCATCGAACTTTCCATAGTTTCGAGCCATCTAATCTTTAGACTTTGGATTTGTTAGATCCTTTGATAAAGCTAGGCTCGATACCAATTGAAGGTTTTCTCTTGGAGAGGTTAAGTCACCCTGGAGGGGGTGAATAGGGTGATGGAAGATTTTTGCGTATTAAGAAAGTTTTCTGCAAAGTAAAAACTTACAAAAAATTCTTAAGTCTAGATTGGACTCAAAAAATACAAGAGACAGAAATTACATAGAAACTCTCCTAGGGCGGAAAACCACGGACAATGCAAATCCAAATACTAAGTCAAATCCACTATTTTGAATCCACAAAATACAAAGATCGACCCCTTACATAATTGCTCCCTTAGACAATTCGAGTTACAAGTTTTCTCTAAACACGAAATTCCCTTATTTGTTCTAGTACTTCCTAACTTAGATAACCTTTACATCTAGGGGACAACCGAGCTGAGTTAACCCTTATAACTTAGTCAAGGGACTTTACAAAGAATTGACTTATGAGTGGAGTTGTAAAAGCTAGAAGATTGAGTGATAGTAGACTTCGTTCGGTTCCAACAATCTTTAAGTCTTGTAAGAATGCTTCTATTTATACTCGGCAGGGCGAGTAGCCGTTGAGACCGAGTCCGGGCTTGAGAGGTTCACTAGTCGTTGTAACAGCTTAGTCCGAGCCACTCGGAAAAGGAGTCGTTGCAATATGAACGTTGTGCTTAGGTCCTTGGCTCGAAAAGTAGTCCATCCCACCGGTTGTGACTGAATTCTAGGGTGGAAATAACCGTTAGACTCAAAGTTGAAGTTGATCGGATTTGGTAACAAACAACCCTAACACGATGATCCGAGCCTTGTCCGGAAAAGGTGTTTTTCTATCTACTTGTGTGTAACGGTTAAAAGTCGTTTGCTTTTGCTTTTAAAAATATGATTAAAAATACTTTAAATCAACTTGCAAAAGCAAATCAAAGTGGTACTTAAAATATAAAAATACTTTGGTCTAAGATTAAGTAAGGATAATAATTAAATCATCATAATTAATAACTTAACTATCCTTAGCCTCGAAAGAATGAAATTTTCCGAGTCTAATATTCAATAGGTTCAAATTCCATCTTGAGTCAATCCTTTAAATGATCAAGTTATTAAGATTGAATACGCAAAATGTATAAACTTGATCAAGTAAATAATTTCATTCAATAAATTGACTTAGAATAAAAAAATTAACGTAGTAATTCATTTCGATTAGATTATTAAGTCGGTGCTCAAAATATGAAGTGTTTGTGAAATTATTTACTCATATCAAGTGTCCGAGTGGGTCGAAACCCAATGAAATGTGTTCTACACAAGCGATGGTTTCGAATAAATCAAATAGTATCGAAAAGTTAAAGATGAGTTTCTTAAAAACTTAGAATGATTTGAAATAAAAACCATACAGATATAGAGAATTATACCTAACTATTAGTATCTATAAGGAGTTTTGATAACTTCTAAGAAGTTATAAGAAAGAGTGATAACCTGTAGAGTTAAAATTTAACAATATGTAAAATTGAAAAAATCAAGGCTTTGTATTTGTAGCCAAAATTTATATTTGTAAAAATTTTTGATTGGGTGAAAGTACATTAATTTCTTTTTAGTTAATTTTTTCTTTTAAGTATCCGTTGCTTTTTGTTTTTTAATTACCACATCATATTAGTATCAACAATCAAATTGTTGAAAGTTGCCTATATGTAGGAGCGGTTAAAATTGAAATAAGCGAGTTGTTATTAGGTAAGCCAAGAATTATTATTATTTTTGAATGTTGGGATGGATAGAAATAGAACGATTTTTGAGGTTTTAGGAAAAAGAAAAAAGAAAATGTATGTGTTTTTATTAGGTATGCCAAGAATTATAGTATAATTTACGAAATAAGCTCATACTTGTCTTTTTCAATTTTTCGTATGCCTTTTTCTTTCACCCTTCAAAAGTCTTAGGACATCCAAAGTCTAACAACCATTCCCTCGATAATCAACCCATTCAATTCAACATCGTCAGCGAAGCAAAGCAAAAGAGTACGACCGAGACAGTGCACAACAAACCCGTCTCCACACACGCACAATTCTCTCTCTTTCTCTCTCTCTCACATGCTGTTTCTTCATTCAAACCACGCGTCTTACCATTTGATCAAGCTTCCTATATCTCCCCTTTATCCTCTCTGACTGAATTAGCTGAGATTTTTTATTCGTAGTTCCAACAAATCAAATCGATTTTAGCTTGACAAGTCACAATGGGAGGAGCGTGTTCGGTTGGGGTGATGAGTAGGAATAGTTCGGAAATGGAATTGAAGCAGAAGAAGAAGAAGAAGAAGAAGTTGAATACTGTCAAGAGCTTCAGCGGATTGAATAAGAACAAGAAGAAGACGAAGACGAAAAACTCTAATGACCCACATTCTTCATCGACGATCAGGTTCAATTCCGGTGAACTAGGTTCCTCTGTTTCTAGGAATTTCACTTCTTCTGCCTCCCTGGCTCTAGTCATGACAAGGTAACACTTTCTCTCCCTCCCCCTACCCCCACGGCATAGGGGCAATTAGTTTAAAAAAATAAAAGGAAAACACAACAAAGTCAAGAGTTATGCAGCGATGATGATGCTGGTTATGTTCATTTCATTTAATTTGCTCTGTGCTTCTGGTTTGTTGAAACTTTGCTTTTTGAGATTTTTAAGGTCACTATCAGTTTGGTTTGCTGTATGCTTACTGAGCAAATACAATGGAACTTCTAACTAGTGATTCTATGAACGAAACTGTCACGTCCACTTACCTCATTTTGTAATTTTTTTGTGCAGGTGTCGAAAGGTTCAATTCTAGGGAGAGCCAGTTTTGCAGGTATAGAAAAGGCTGTGGATGTCTTCGATGCACTTGGAACGGGAATGACGAATCTGAGTTCTGGTGGGTTTTTGACCGGAAAGGTGGCCAAACGGAATAAAGTTTCAATATTGGCATTTGAAGTGGCAAATACCATCGCCCGAGGGGCTAACCTGATGCATTCTATGTCCGAGGACAATGTCAGGTTTATAAAGGAAGACATTATTCCTTCCAAAGCAGTGCAGCATCTAGTTTCTGCAGATTCCAAGGTGTTGCTAGGTTTAGCAGCTTTGGACAAGAGGTTGTTACTTGAATTGAATCAAATGAACTTCTGTTGGCATCTCAGTTTATCGATTTTTTGTTTGGCATTACCTAAAATTGAATGCTATTCTGTTGGTTTTGTAGGTTGGAATTAGATATCTTTCGTAAGGAAGTAATAAGATTTGGTCGTCTTTGTAAGGACCTACAATGGCACAATTTGGATCGGTTTTTGCAAGGTAATCTGAGTGTCACATTCAGTTATCAATTATGGTGCCGTTAGGTTTGCTGCCTCTTAACTAGAAGCATTTCGTGGTAATAATTGTACTATTTCAGAGTGGATTCAGAAAACTCGGTATGCAGACAACAAAGGGAACAGGCAGAAGTAAAAATGCAAGCGCTGCTGACGTTAGCTCAGTATACTTCAGTAAGTTTTGCCAGCTCATTCTCCCCCAACCTCCCAAAAGAAATTTAAAAAGGTTTCCTCTTCCGTTTAGTTTGTAAGAGGCAAAGAGGATTCAGGATCATATAATTATAAAATTTGGTTCTTCTAGAATTCAATTCAGCAGCAATGTTCAGCACCAATTCCAATTTGGTGCGAAGGGTGCCATATATGCTGCATATGAGATACACGTTAAATTATCAGTAAATGATCTAGAGTTCGTTTCTAGAAATTTTGGGCTAACTTCTTATTTGGATACAAGTTGTATTAAGATTGAAAATTAATCTTGCGTAGGCATTATACCATGAGTTGAATGCTTTTGACAGACTCGAACAAGACTACCGACAAAAGGTTGATGAAATGAAGTCCTTAGATCTGCCTGTCAAAGGTTTGTATTTATTTAAATTGCTATAATAGTGACTAACAATGTGAACTCTCATCTTCTCTCTGCATGTTACTGTCTATGAGGATGTTACTGAGGAGAATTAACTATCATGTCGGTAAATTTAGAATCAGCGGTAGCTACATAGAATTGAATACTGGGTCACAGTTGCATTTTGGCATCTTGACATTGTTCGATCAATATATGTAAATGAGAAGAATGTACAATATATATATATTTTTTATATCTATTTGTTGCAGCTTTGGTATATTATACTAATGATAGGATTTTAATACACTTTTCAAAACAACTGCCTGGTGAATCTTTTGGACAACATCTTGCGACAAGAACGTGCTATATCTGTTACACAATAGCCATATTAACACATTTTCATGATAATGCTGCTGTTGGGACCAAGACAGCATTTTGAATCAGGACGATAGGATAACTAATAACTATTAACTCAGAAATAAAGCATACATGATTGAGTGACATAGATCTATCCACATAAAACAAACAAATCCTTCAGTCTCGCTTTTCTATGCATTCGGCATTTAGACGCCTTGCAAATGAGCTTTAAATGAGCTTTTCACCGGATGTCATTTGATAATTTAACCATCAAGAGGATTCCGAGGTTAGACTACTAGGACGAATTGTTTGACATCAAATTATTTATTTGAGACGTGCCTGAGACATTTTTATGCGAGCAGATCCTGAATAAAGGAACTATAAGATTAGAAGGCAGATCACTAGGTTTGAACGATTTTTTTCCTTCTTAATTGTAGTAGAGCAGTCCATGACGTTACATGCTCAGCTAAGACAACAAAAGAAGATTGTGTTGGACTTGAAAAAGAAATCTCTTTGGTCAAAAACGCTTGAGGAGGTATATAACAACTTACTACCTCTTACCGCCTCGCATATATTAGATTTTGAGTGCCTAATTTAGCATCTACTGAAGTACTTGAATTACCCGTGGTTAATCTAATGAAATGTTAGTTTAACTCGTTCATAGCCAAGTACCGACACCTTAATAAATAGTGTATTGGATCTCTACACTGCGCAGCAAACTGCATTGACTTCAGAAACATGATGGGATCGACATCCTTTACTATGAATATGATAATCTGTTATTGTTTGACCATTTTATAAAGCAGCTTCTGTTAACAGTTGGTTCTGAATTCTATCACGAGCCAAATTTGAACGTCATCGTATGCAGATGAAATACTTAATATCAGAGTTTTTTATTATAATCTTCCTCTTTTTAAACTTGCAGGTCATTGAGAAGCTTGTGGGTATTGTTAGATTCATACACCAAGAGATCACGGAAGCATTTGGAACAGGTACAGACACAGCTTCTGCCTTGTATGTTGGACTTTGGATCATGGATTGCATCTTTCAATCAATTTTGTCTGGAATGTGAAGAAAGAGAGTGGATTAATTAAGGTTAATGTACCTTCAACATTTGGATATGCTTATATCTCATTAATTCTAAGTAAATATGTATTTGAAATTTCTAGTACTTACAGACATAAAATTCTTGTTTTGAACCTGTCCTTTGCTCATGGTCATGTACACTAAACTGAAGAAAATTGTTGCTTTGATTAAGTACAGAAAACAGAACTCACTTCTTTTGATAGCTTTGTTTTGCTGTTAACCTCTCTCTCATTCCTCTTTCAAGACTACTTCTCTAGTTTTACCTTACTTAAAGATGATATAGTTTTTTAGGACATCAGGAAGGGTAAAGAAACTCCTGGAGATGACACACCAATAGTCCAATTTGTCAAGGATTGCTAATGATGACTGTGAAATGACAGGTGGAGGATTAGCAATTGATAAGGCTGATATAAGTTCTCAGAGATTAGGTGCTGCTGGTCTCGCTATACATTATGCAAATATTATTAATCAGATAGACAACATGGTAAGATTGACTTTCATGTTTCCTTTGAGATGGATTTGTTCACCAACAAAATATTGGGAAACAGGTATGATTCCTGACTTGGAGCTATTGTGTTACTAGGCATCCAGACCAAACTCCCTTTCTCCTAGTATGAGGGATACATTGTATCATGGATTGCCTGCAAACATAAAGACTGCTCTACCTTCCAGGTTGCAGGAACTTAATGCCAAAGAGGAGGTACATTATTAATACACCACCTGAATATGTTTTATGTTGAACATGAGTTGCTCTTCTACCATAGAGTTTTATGGTGTCCCTCCAGAATAAGAAAATCTTGGGTCCAACTCTACTGCATCATCTTGGCTTCGTCTGTTTTGTTAAATTTGTTATTGCCTTTCCTATTGTGCTTAGGAACAATATTGTCCTTTTAAGGCCTTGGACACTCCAGATACTTTTTTATTGATGGTAACTTGAGCAACGTCAATTTTAACTTACTCTACATATGAACGTTGTTGCTTCTTACAGGATGAAGTTCCTCAAATTAAGGCCGAAATGGAAAAGATTTTTGAATGGCTCTTACCAATGGCAGCAAATACTCTCAAGTAGGTCATACTGGTTTCCATCTCAGTTATTTATGCTTCTATGTTGTAATATAGTAGGATTTCAATGGCTGGTAGCTCCTATATTACTCAGACTTGGCTATATCCATATGAAAGTATCAAGTGTTTGACACGAGTAAAGTATCGAATTTGACAATGTTTTGAAAAATTTTATACATTTATTTGTCTAAAATGAATTGTTAAATTTCCAAACCTTTGTCCAAGTGTTGAGTGTCCAATATGGGCAAGCAAAATGAAAAATCCATGTAACCTATGTTGGTAATATGTAGCTAGCAGACCAACAGTAGTTTAAGGTGTGCACTAGTCATGCAATGATCCCTAATGTAATTTCTTCCTCTGCACCTCCCCGAGGGAGGGCTTTAGCTCCCAATAATGAGTATTCATGAACGGTACCTCTCTGGAGCGTCACAAAAAGTGGATGGGAACGTGGGGGGGAACGTGGGAATCAATTGTGCCCAATGAATTCCCTTCAATCGCGGTTGGAGGTCTACGAATCTTTAGCAATTGTTTCTAATAAAATAGAATTTGGGGAGAACACTCTATCTTGGCCATCACCCTAGCCGTGAAGATGTTATTTATATTGATAACAATTGGATATACTCTGAATCATTAGAGAATTGTATACAATATCTTATATAGAAAAGGAAACATGACAATACTATTGGAATAAAATAAATATAAGAGATAAGGTCCTAATACTCCCCTCAAGTTGGAGCGTGAAGATTAAAAGCGCCCAACTTGGCCAAAAGATATTGAAATTGGCAGTGACCCAAGGCTTTGGTAAATATGTCCGCAAGTTGCTCGGTAGTTGGAGTAGAGCAAGTAGTAATAACACCATATGTGAGACGCTTACAAATAAAATGACAATCAACCTCAATATGTTTTGTACGTTCATGAAATACTTGGATTAGTCTGCAATGTGTAAAACAACTTGATTGTCACAATACAAATGAGTTGTACGAACAGGAATCCCAATAAGCTGTAACAAGTTACAAATACACACCACCTCACTAGTTGCATTAGCCATAGCCCAATACTCGGCTTCGGCGGAGGAACAAGAGACTATAGCACTGCTTCTTAGTCTTCCGAGAGATAGGTGCCTGACCAAGCTTAACAAGATATCCAATAATATAACGTCGTGACATGGGGCAACCAGCCCAATCAAAATCACAATAAACAAACAAATCAAGCTCATTACTTGTGGGCATAAGAATTCCTTGGCCTAGATTGGACTTTAGATAGCGTAGCACCCGCATAGCTGCATCCCAATGTCCACGACTTGAATCTTGCATGAACCGACCGAGAATATGCAAAGAATAGGTAATATCAAGTCTTGTGATAGTCAAGTAAATGAGGCATCCAACAAGTCGTCTATATTGGGAAGGATTTGAAATGAGCTCTCTAGAATGCGTAGAGAGCTTATGATGTTGCTCCACGAGGAAAAGTAGTAGGCTTAGCACCTAACATTCCACTATCCGAGAGTATATCTAGTGTATACTTGCGCTGACATAGAAATAAACCTGTAGGAGAACGAGCAACTTCGATCCCAAGAAAATATTTGAGAGGCCCTAAGTCTTTCAACATGAAACATTGATGTAAATAATCTTTGAATTGTCTACAATGAGTAGAGTTGTTTCCAGTAAGGCCCAAATCATCAACATAAATAAGAAGGGCCAGAAAGACATCAACTTTGGTATAAATGAAAAGAGAGTGATTCGAGAGGTGATTGACGAAAACCATATTGGTGTATTACGGACGCAAGTTTAAAGAACCAATGCTCGAGGAGCTTGTCGAAGTCCATATAGCGACTTTTTGAGTCGACATACCATATTAGGTTTGGGATTGTGAAAAACAGGTGGAGGTCGCATGTAAATGTCCTCATCAAGATCACCATGTAATAATGCATTATTGTCATCCATCCGATGTAGCTCCCAGCCCTTGGAAACTGCTATAGTTAACAAACACCGGACTATGGTCATCTTGGCAACAAGTGCAAAAGTCTCATTGAAATCTTGTCCTTTAATTTAAGTATTACCCAATACCACAAGGCGAGTCTTAAAATGCTCAATAGAGCCATCAGCAATGGTATTTCACTTTACACACTTATTTACAGACTCAATGCCTTTTTGTTAGGAGGAAGAGTGGTCAAATCCAGTGTGATTTTCTTCTAAAGCGATAATTTCTTTTCCCATGGCATCTCACCATTGTGAATCCTGAATAGCTTGGCTAAAATATTTTGGTTCTTCATGAGAAGTTACAATAGTTTAGAAAATGCGATAAGCAAGAGAAAATGATCATATCTAATAACATGAGATAAAGGATGATTAGTATTAGAAGAACCATTGCGGAGTAATGAAGAACTTTTGTCGGGGCCAAGCACGAGCATAACAAACATAGTCTCGGTAGTGTGTAGGAGGTCTTCTTTCTCGTTGAGGCCGACTTGAAGTGGACAGGGGTATAGAATTGGAGTGCTCAATCTCCTCTTGAATTTTAAGCTGGAGTCGGTTACTGTAGCAGTAGTAGGCGCCCATGTGGCTGGTTTCTTATAGCGCTAGGTGGCAAAGCATGAGTAAGAGTAGATGACTCATCAACTAAAATATTAATTGGCACCCCAATTGGTTCAGCATGTGATCCTCCTCACTATGAGCTATCATTAAGTCACATGTTGACTAGGACATGGGAATTGGAACATGTGTATTTTGCTTGACAATACGTGCGGGAGTAGGAGCTGGCACATTATCAATGGATTATTAACATCTGTACCCCTCGTACTATGTTGCAATCATTTTTCTACCCATGTCCTATTGAAAATTATTTTCAACTCCCACGACCTTACTCGACATATTAGAATTGTAGGTAAGCTTGGGATTTTGAGTTGACCTAAGACGTTAACTAACGAAAATACCCTCTTCCTCTAATTCATATATTTATTGAATCTTTTTTCATTGCTTTCATTAGACTATGAGTGATTCCCTCATCCCCCTTCCTCCAGAACCCTTCTTACACGAGAGCCCCAAAAGTGCAATGACCATTGGTGTTTGATTAGCCATTAAAAGGAAAAAACCAGCTCAAAAAAATCAAAACAAAACATCATGAGAATTCAACATTAACTTGATACAAAGTTACTCGTCCATAGAAGATAACTTACATTATTTCATAATTAATCCAATCGGCATATTGGTTAGCCCCCAAAATTACAGACAAAAACATAACGAGTTTTCGCATTCAATTCCGAACCCCAAATCCCCCCACGATAACCAATCAATTCACTTAAGCCCAACAGCTCAAATCCTAAAATTCAAAATACCATAATCTAACTACACGAGATAACCCTAGTAAGTTGTAACCACCAAAACAAGGCGAGAGAGAGAGAAGAAGAACAGAGAAACAAAATCCACTGACAGACCATTTCCTCACTCGCCTTGCTCTTAATCCTCATACTCTTCGCCCATCAAAGCATATCCACCTCCTTCAACAGATCAAATTCAAGCCCCTTCTTCTTCGGTTCATCGACGCACTTCCCAAGAAGCTTGTCGTCTTCTTTCTCTCTCTCTAGGAGCTTCTCGAGGTGGGTCTCGACGTTGTTCTTAAACCGAATTGCCCGGACGAAGGAGCAGATCGAGGGGATCCATGATTTTCGGCGAGACGGGCAGTGGGGAAGAGAGACAGAAGAGGAGGAGGAGAGAGAGAGAGAGAGTAGAAGAGGAAGAACAAAGTGTAGAGTTTTGTGAGCTCTTTACAAACTCCGTCAATTTGGTTCTTTTTTAGGAAAATTCGATTGTGAATCGGGTCTTCTTCTTTGAGCCATTTCTTGAGGAGGAGCTTATGTGTTGGGAATTCAGTGATTTGATCGAAGATACCATTAGCTTCGACGAAGGAGAAAGAGATTGAGAGAGAGAGAGAGAGAGAGAGAGAGAGAGAGAGAGAGAGAAGGGGGATAGGAGAGAGACTCGGATATGGTGGTCAATTGTGTTTGTGAGAGTAATGAAGAAAGAGATAAAATTAGTTTAGGGTTAAATAAATAAATAAAATATGAGGGTAGTGGGGTTCAGTTTTGTAAGGGCATTTTCGTCTTTTAACCTCTCCGGTCAACTTAAAATCACAAATTTACCTACAATTCTAATATGTCAGTAAGGTCGGGGGTTAAAAATAATTTTTAATAGGATATGGGTAGAAAAATGATTGCGAGCATAGTACGAGGGGTATGGATGTTAAAAATACCATTATCAATTTGTTCATCAATTGTTCCTTCTAAATTTTCGTTGGAAATACATGGGAACATAAGACAAGTTTGGAGCCTCATTTTGAGCATATGGGAAAATATTCTCATAAAATTTCACATCTCTGGATGTAAAGATTTTATTTTTCTCTATATCATAAATGCGCCACCCCTTTTGTCCATATAGATAACCTAAAAATATACCCCTTGTAGCTCTACCATCAAACTTATCTCAGGATCGACCATGAACATGGGCATAACATAAACACCCAAAAACTTTAAGATTGTCATATGAAGGAGATACTTTAAACAACATCCGGGGGTCTTAAAGTTGTGAATTTTTGTGGGTGTTAATAAGGTCGGATGCGGTTAGCGCACATTTGCCCCAAAATTTGAGAGGAGAGGAAGCTAGAAACCTTAGGGAACATGCCACTTTAAGAATGTGGCAATTTTTCCGCTCGACCTGCCCATTTTGTTGAGTTGTATCTACATGAGATGTCTCATGAATGACTCCATGTTCTAAGAAGTATTTTTGTTAAGGTCCATCGGTAATTTCGATCCCATTGTCAATACGAACTCGTTGAATAGCGACCCCAAATTGAGTTTACACTATAGAAAATAAATTTAAGATGTGAGTATAGGTTTTAGTTTTGTCTCATAAGGAGCACCCAAACGGCCCTACTATAGTCATCCACAATGCATAGAAAATAATGACATCCACCGAGAGAAGCCGTATGATAATATCCCCATAAATCATGATGTATTAAAGCAAAAGGTCTATCTATGTTTAAATAGCTAACTGGAAAGGGATTCCTAGTTTGCTTTGCCCGATAACACACATCACAACACTCATAAAATCCTTTATTCAACTGAAAATTACAAGTTTCGAAAGTGAAGATAAACTATCGAAAGATGGGTGTCCGAAACATGGATGCCAAAGAACTAACCTTTTACTTTAATTACAGGCAAAACCGAACCTCCTACATTACTCTTTAAGTAATAAACCCTATTATTCAATTCACTCGCTCAAATTAACTTCTTCGAGATGAGCCTCGTATATGACACAAAAATTTACACGAGTAAGTGATAAGACAATTTTCGTCTTTAGCCGGTTGATGGGCTGAAATAAGATTGCAAGTCAATGTAGGAACAGATAATACGTTTTCCCAAAATTAAACTATTCCCCACATTCACTATGCCGGCTTGTTTAACCAAAGTTGTTATACCAATTTGTAAATGTGTCAATACACGAAAATTGAAAGTCATGTGATGAGAGGCACCACTGATAATGATCCATTTCATATGGTGAATATAGGAATTCACACCACTCATGTTGGCTTGACTGTCTCTCTCCTTGTACAATTTAAATAGCTTTTCTACCTTATCGGGAGTAAACTCGGTGCGCTTCGCTTCTAAATGTATGCCCGGAGTTTGGTCCTCTCTGCTCGCCAAGATGTGTCACATTAACACCTTGAATACCGGTATGGTTAGGAGATCCACCATATTGTTGGTTCACATGGCTACCTCTTGACCTATAATTTCCACTCGACTTGTTGTCCTATTATTGGCTTGGTTCTCGTTATGGGGCTAACACTATAGAGTTGGAGTTCTCCCGGGCATGACAATCTAGGGAAACTTCCTCAAGCTTTTCCATGACTCCACTTACAAATCCAAACTTGTTCTTGGATTTCAAAGCATCGGTCACCACTTCGCTGTATGATTTGAATTTTCTCCATCTAGAATAATTTGAGAAATTATATATCTCGGATTCTCCACACTCGCGATAATTAATACTCATCATTTTTCTTTTACCCTTAAGAGTTCCTTCGTTGGTTTTGAGTTATGCCATAATAGAGGTAAGAATGTTTTAGACGAGAGATAATATAATTTTGCTTTGATACCATGATAAAATAGAATTTGGGGAAAATGCTCTATCTCGACCCTCACCGTAGCCATGAAGATCTTATTTATATTAATAATAATTGGATACACTCTGAATCATTCAAGAATTGTACTAGAAAGCAAATACCTATACAATATCCTATACGTAAAAGGAAACATAATAATAGTATTGGAATAAAATAAATATAAGAGATAAAGTCCTAATACTTTCCATTAGCATCGGTAATCCGGAGGAAGCTGCATTCGGTAAGGTGGTTGGGGCTGTCCGATTCGATACGGGTTCTTGACATTTTCTTTTTAATCTAAGGCCATTCTTAGAGTGCTCTAAAAATACTTTGGAAGACAAATAAAATTTTCCACATGCTTGTGAACCATCATGATAGAAAGGAACCTTTTTTTTTTATCCGAGTATAGAAGGGAGCCTTGTTAATTTCAAAAGTTGGACATTATAAAGATTGAGACATCCCTAGAGATAGGGTTGTTGTGTAGCTGAGACATGTTTAGCTCTAAATTTTCCATTTGAATTTGTACGATGCAATTCTCACTTCTTCATTTGTTTATGCATTTCGAACAGAGCTCTCCAAGGATTTGGCTGGGTTGGAGAGTGGGCAAATGCTAGGTTTGTAAAACAAACTCTTTCTCTTTTGGCAAGGCAAATTGGCATGATCCCATTATTTGACATGGGTGTTACTTAATAATTGTGTGATGTTATATTAACATTTATCGAATTTACCGTTTTTCACATTATGAAAAATGAGATATATGAAGATGTTATTTTATTCTTGATGAACAACAGTGAATTCAACGAGAAGATTGGGAAAAATGGTAACCTCGATCCATCTTCGGACCCTCTATCATGCAGACAAGGAGAAAATTGACTCTCACGTCCTCACTCTTATAACACTACTTCATCGACTAGTTATTGCTAATACAAACACAAGTGATCACCTCAAGAAGTTTCCCATCCAATCCCCAAGAAAAAGATTTTGCCACTCCACTCGGGAATAAAGAAATTTCCATCGACATATGATAAACCCTAAGGGTAAAGCTCTCAAAGGAGGACCAGATATTGTTAAAGAGTGAACATGAGAAGATCACTACAAGGGGTTAGCAAAAGACTGGAGTTCTCTAAGATTGCTCCTCATAGGAAAACTAAGTCATAGAAATCGAGTAAGAAGATTGAGGAGTCTATGTACAGGGATTGTCAAAAGCTTCTTGAAGATGACAACTTGCATTTGATGAGGAGTGTCCTTGAATAACCATTCTAGGGAGTCACATCTCCTTTTACTTGATGATTTGTTGAAATTATGAGCCTTTATTCTTTTGATTCTTATATGTATATAATCACATGTCTATGGTTTTATGTTGGAGATACTACATTGATTTAGACATGAAATAGCTGGTTCAATATCGTTGTTGATGTAGGAAACACCATAAGGAATATATTATAAATAGTTTAGAAGTGAATGATTGATTTTCAACTGTACACATTAGAAATGTATTATGTTTTTCTGAGTTTGAGAACAATGTTCGAGATTATGCGATATATGTGAGGAGTTGTTATTTAAATTTAATTATTTTTTAGTTGTTGTCTAACGCACCTTGCCTCATCCTATATTTAGTTGAGGGAAGAAAGATATTTTCATATATTTCTTTGTTTATATTGATTATGTGATGATTCTATGTATTGTACATTTGTGCTTGGTGATTTTGATAATGACAAACCAATTTAGAGATGAACGTGAAATGCTTTATATATATCATTAAATTTGAAATACATGGTTGCTTATACATATTGCATATATATAGCTTAGAAAATCTTCAACTTATATGCTGAATTGAACATTGTATAAAACTCGGTGCGTCTAGATAAATGACCCCAATTTCGAGTGCACCCCGATTTTATTATTAGTGTTAACTTATAGATTATAATTCTTTCTATATTTGGTGTGAAAATATTCTAGGATATCTCTTTATAAAGTTTGTCCATATATATGTTGACATAATCATACTTATTTGATTGGAGTATCAAAAATATTATTTTGATTTACTTTCCTTCTTTAACACTAAAATATCTTTGGCGGTTGTTTTGCTTAATTCTATTTGAATATTTTTGTATATTTACCAAATGAATATTATCGAACCGGGCAATAGGTCAGGTCGGGTTGAGTTTATGTTCTTGTCGAACTTAAACGGATTGAAACAACTCTAGCTGAACATGGCATATTTAATAAATGGGTCCGAAATTGCTAACCTAAACTGTTTATCAACTAAATGGGATAACCTGAACCAAACCCATTTAACTAAGTTGATGAAAATACAAATTTAAAAGAAAAAATAAAAATTTCCAAATTTATTTCCAATTCAAGTATAGAGAATTGTGATAAATAAAAGCATTGAGCATTAGCAAATTACAAACCAAGTCGTAATCGTCTAAATTCAAATTATAGTTACATACCAGCATATATAATATAAATAGTTCAATTCAACAAACCAACAACCAAATATTATCTAAAACTAACTTAATAATCTAATCCAAATGTTAGCCCAACTCCACTCTCTCACTGTTCCTCTTGGTTGAAACAGAGCTCTCTTCATCTTCATTTAAATTGATCTTCATCACGTCTCTGCACAAATTATCCAAATTAATTTAGACAAGCATGAGAGCTAATGTAAATGAGAAAAGGGGGAAGGATATTAGCAAAGAAAATAAATGAATGAATGTTCAGTTTATCAGCCTTAAAGTAGAAAAAAGAATAGAGAAAGGAACATCTTCATCATCATTATAAAGTCAATCCCTTAAGCAAATTTTTGCTTCAACATTTTGTGGCTTTAAAGAGCTAAGATATGCACCAAGTACTCTCCCATCAACACTGAATGCAAATTCGGAAGCAACGATAGATAAGGGAGTAGCCGGAACATCTCTTGCCATTTGAGAAAGAATGGGAAATCAAAATTTATTCTCCTTCCAATAGCCAAAAACATCATAGTTTTTAAGATAAGGCGATAAAATCTCATCTCAGTAGTTGTTCTAGTCATTCTTAGCCATAGATCTAATGACATTACTTGAGAAATTATCAAAATCCTAGATGAAAAAAGGTAAGCTCCAGAAACAAAGAATCGGAATAAATACAATTAATTCAATCAATTAATAATTATTTAAAATAAAAGTATACCTTCATGAATTGATTCTTGCCTCCTCCCACATTAGGAGTTTGAACAACTGCGAAGGAATAGTTAGTGGTGGTTATAGAAGATGCGGATGAAGATCCTTTTGAATCCTTGGCGTACTTACCAAACAAAGCAAATAACTTATCTTTTAACAAAGAAAACTCAATCTTAGAATGATCTCCATAGATCCTATTATAAGCCCACTCAACAATTTGGAGTTTGTATCGAGGATCTAAAGTTAAAGCAATTCCCATTATGGTGCTAAAAATTGCCCAATGTTTCTCAAATTCTACAAGCATCCTTATTGTCATGCTTTTGAAGAAGTCATCTCCATTTTTCATTTGTTCTTTCAATTCTAATCTCACTATCACAACATTAGGGAAATACAGGAATGAGGTGGGAAAGTTTGATCCAGAAAATTCACATGGAACTTCATAAAATAGTCTCAAAAATCACAAAGTTTTTCAATCCTAACCCATTCATCAAATCTTAGGCAACGAATAAAGTTACTATTAAACACCATCAAATAATTAAACACCTGTTAATAATGAAGAGCACTTCCAAGCATGAGATAAGTAGAATTCCATCTAGTGGGTACATCTTGACATAAACCTTTTGAGTAAACAAGATCACAAAACTTGATTGAGTCAAGGAATCTTTGTTTTCCGACTTGGGAACTCTTACAATACTTAAGACATTCTCTTACTTTAAAAACAATCTCATGCACATCCTTTAAACCCTCTTTAATTATCGAATTCAGAATACGCGCAATAATCACCATTGCACACAAGCTTAACCTGACTTTTTAACATATCAACACAAGTGTCATTGGATGAAGCATTATCAACGAGTCAAGCACATCATTTCCTATCATCGCCCCAATCTTTCAACAACAACATAAGTTTCTTATCTAAAGCAACACCATTATGAGGTGGAGGCAAGAAGGAGAAGTTGAGAATTTTCTTAAGCAAGGCCCAACTTCGATCAATGTAATGAGCTGTGAGAGATATGTACACACTAGTGTTTATGGAAGTTCAACAATCAGATGTAAATGATATTCTACCCGGGAAGGATTATAAATTTTTTTTAGTTTTTCTTTCTCACTTGTAAACGACTTAAGCAAGTCACCCCTAGTTGTCTTCCTTGAAAATAATTTCACATCAAGATTCAAGTAAGAAAACAATTCTTTCACATCACCATACTCATAAAATTCGATAGACAAATTGTGTTTCACAATACAAGCAACCAAAATTTGACTGAAACATAATAGGATCAAACTCAGGACACCTATTACTAAAAGAAGTTGAACTTCAAAAGAAGTTGCCCAATGTCGAGTATAATTCCTTCTTTTACTATTACCTTAATGTCTTTTCAAATTTCCAATGCCATACTTGCTATCCCCCGAATAAATTTGTCGACATCTTTTACACTTGCAAAACAAATTGCCATCATCATTGGGTTCAAGAAATTCAGAGTGCTCCCGGATAGTAGAATTGAGATTTCTCTGTTGTTTAGTAGGCTTATCATCGATTCTTGGCTTGTATACACCAGTTGGTACATTCTTTGTAGTCATCTTTGCTTTTTACTTTCAACCTCAGCAACTTCTTCTCCATTTGAGTCCACATTGATCGGAACCGAATCACCCTCTATTATAGGCATTCTCTATGTGCAATAAATTAGTGAAATAGAAATGAATAACTAATTAAACAAAACTAAGGATAAACAAAAGAGATAAATGAATTAGATAAGAAAACTCACCATAACTTAGAGTTGGGAAACGGGAACTAGCTACGAGATCTAAAGTAAGATAAAAAAATAAGACAAACTACTATAGATTCATGAGTACCGATGAGGGGCGACAAGAGTGTGAAAAGCTAGAAAACCACCAAAAAGGACGAAATAAAGAGAGAGAGAGAGAGAGAGAGAGAGAGAGAATGTGCTTACCGCAGCTAAAAACCCGCAGAAATAGAGAAAAGGCGAGAGTTGATGAGAGTGGAATATCGGCGAGAGGTGATTAGAGTGTGAGAAGAGAAGAGGCGACCGAGAAGTGATAGGATAAAGGGAGGGAGAGAGAGAAGAGGCGACCGAGGAATCGGTGAGAACGAACGAAGAGATGAGTGTGAGAGACCGAAAGTGAATGGGCAGCTAGGGTTTCTAATTGCTTGATTTATAAAAGTTAGTTTTCTCAACCCTTTTTGTAAAACTTAAAAATAAAGAAAATTACATAAATGTGTTGAAATTGGGCTATTTGACAGATTTGGAATTGGCCCAAAACATTTTAATTCCCCTAAAATTTCAAAATTAAATTTTCAATTCCCGCTTATAAATCAATGATAAACAAATAAACGGTAAATGGTAAATGGTATAAAGGTCGAACTATTTAATCCGATAAATTAGACATGTTAAATAGGTAATTTTTTTTTCAAGATCTCAAGTTGAACTAACACATTTATTTAAATGGTTTGTTCATGTCAATCCATTTATAGAAAGCTGTTAAAAATTTTTACCCAAGCTCGCCTAATATCGTGTCGAGTTTGGGTTGTTAATCGTGTCGAGTAAGCTTTTAACAACTCTATAATATTATGATAATATCCTAGGACTATATTGTGTTGATTGGATATATGTTCTTCATGTATTTGCAAGTGTTATATATGAAAAATATGCTATTTGGATTCAATTGAATTGATTTGTATCATATCTTATGAGTAAATCACATGGGAGAAAAAATATGAAAAGATATTTTACAAATTTACCATATCGTTTGGATTCTTACCATATTCGGACATATTCAATTTTCCAGAAAGGTTGTAACGGTCATATCAAGTGGATATCATGTATAATCACATGTTATACAATCACTTATGCAATGAGACGTCAAGAATGACAAGTAATTCAAACATGAAATCATGTTTTAGAAATAATTCCGAAATGCAATCAGACATTCAATTTAGTATAGTAGGCTAAAAGAAATAGTTGTTGTGTATTTTAAAGGGTGTTGAGGTTGGAAAGAAGGATATCAACGATGGAAAAAAAAAACACTTCAATTTGAAAGAGTGTTACAAGAGAATATTATGGGCAGTGCTATTTGTAGAACACCAAAATATTCTAAGCGAGTAAGAAATTACGGAAAAGTCTATGATGGCTAGTGGATTGCATCAATGGTCTTACTACTACTCCATTACTTTAAAAAGAACACCAAGAATATGGACAAGAGACACCTAATGAGCTATTAATGATTATCAATCAAAGTGTTCTCTTGTATTAATCATATTCAATTATTCATTGTAATTTGTATTAAGAGAGTTGAGTGCAACGTTCTTGTGAGTGTGAATGCATCTTGTGAGGTGTGAGGAGTGCCACTAAGAATTAGTATACTTGAGTGGCTTGTCAAAGAACTAACGAGAGAATTCTTGTGACGTGTACCCGGTGGAAGGAAAAAAGTAGATTTTAGTCCTAAAGCATGGACCACTAAGCAGTCATTAACTTAGTAGACTTTAATTCTAAAGAAGTAGAATTAGTATACTTGAGTGTCTTTAAATTTTGTTATTATCTTGCTTCATTTCTGGATCGTGACAAAAATTGGTGTTACATTAGGATAAATTTTAACATATCCAAAAAAAGTTATCATCCTATTCACTCTCCCTATAAGGTGATTTCAGCCCTCCCCCAACACACACACATATAATCAGTCTGTTCCTTGTTCAATAAAATATCATGAACATTTTCTCTCCTTTTTTTCTTTGTTTTTGGATTCCTGTATGTTTCTACATGATAGTTAAATTTTTAGGAATTTCAATCCTTGATCTTTTGTACTTCTCATGATTTGTTTGCTTGTTTTCTTAATTGATTCTTCCCTTGTTTCTCATCATCAAGCTTTCTTCTTCGGTTTTTGTGGTGACCAAAGGTTACAAGTTTGGATCATCCAGGAACACAGTTGATGTACTGGCATCAAGATCAAGTTTGGGTTGCAATTGTAACTATGAAATGAGTGAGTTTAGACCCTGAAACTCCATATTCCAAACTAACCTCCTTCAAACCAAAATAGATTATTTTTCAATTCTTAATGAAGCACACTATGTTCACTTAGGAAGATTCAATAAAAAGGAGGGAATAGCATCAAAATAATAAAACTACCCTCTTGATTAATGTCAAAGTAGACAAGCTTAGTCAATTTCGGTCAAACAAGCCTCATCTTTAAAGTTAAACTTTAGTCCACCATGGTCGACATAGGTTAATGGTATCTTATAGAGGTATAGTCAGACTTATCTTTCCCTGATCATATATTAATTGAGGAATAAGCTAGATAGGTTTATGACCATTGAAAGACTAGAGGCCATATAGTGGATCAAATGGTTTAAGATCAATGTATATCTAGATTAGTAGAAGGGTGATAAGAGTAAAGTTGGGGTAGAATGGTGGCTTAAACTTGTTGTGACATTACTGAGGGTGTGAAAGAGTCTCCTTTGTCTAGAGATGACCGAGTTAAGGCAAAAGGCTATGATGATATAGCATTGATGCAAACAGTTTGTCATGAAATCCCTAAGGCTCTTTAAAAGCAAAAGGGATGGCTTCTATTGAATCCAACAATGCTATTAAGTTGTTCTATTGTCCTATGTTTGATGTTTTAAATATGCATGACAATTATAGCGCATATGGCTGGATAATTGACTCAAGGGCCTTAGACTATATGTTTCCTTAACTATCCCTGTTTGTTTGGAGACAACTTTCGCCTGAAACTATCATGATTAGTCTATGATGGTTTTATGAATGTAGTTAAGCTAGTAAGGAACATTGTGATACGTCCTAATATTATCTTGAAAATAGAGTTAGGTGTTTTATGGCCCTTTTTTTCTACTTTATACTTGGGTTTTGTATTTTGTGTGCGTGTGTGTTTCCATCCTGTTTGTGATTTGTACCTTATTTTCAGTCATAGTTTAGGCCAAAGCTTATGTGAGTCTCTCCAATGATATATAGTAAACTCAATTTGATAAGAAACACAAAGGATGTGATCCGGACAGTAAGAAGTATGCATAAACTAAGAGGTCTTTTCTCTTCGACTCATAACTTTCATTAAACCTATCCAACATGTATGAAAATTAAATTTTTAGAAAATAGACTCGATATGGTTTCCAACAAATTAAGAATTGCATCAATCAGATATTGAATGAGAGCATTGAGGCGTAAACATGTTGGAACCAAAATCCTGACATGTCCTAAGAGCATAGCCATGGCCTGTACCACCAACTAAAAACTCAGCCAAGTCACACAAGGCAACCACAACAATAGGAGAAACCATGGCAAGGCTGCTTTTGTGTGACTACTCATGTGTCTTTTCTCCCTTTTTACGATTCTGGACTCGCTCTTGGCAATAAGAAGACCTAATTCAATGTCCATTTGCTTCTTAGATAGAGTTAGGTTAGATTAGACTGAGAGAGATGTTGGAAATCATAGTTAAGGTGGTGTTATAGACAATTATAACTGCTAAATATAATTACCATATCCCCTTCACTTGTCATAAATCTATCAACCTAATTTAATGCCTACAAATACTAAACAAGCGAATTAGTAACACTTTAAGATATCATAAAGTCTAAATGGAAAATCAAACAATTTTGTGGCTTAGCCATAGCCTTAAGAATGATTTTGTCGAAGCTACGATAAAAACTTCATAGAGGCATTCGTTCCCTATGATTAACACGTTGTTAATCATTTAGATGCACCCCCAATAATACCTTAGGGTACTTGAATCAATCCCCAAAGATATTTATATTTACAAGCTAAAATGTATGCATTTAAAGGAGATATTAGTTGGAAAAGATTGAGCTGATTTTGGATATGATATGTGTGGGTTAAAGAGAAAGCAAAGAGTTGAATCTTTGTGAGTTAAAATGCCATGTACTAGCTTAATTTTGTTCCCACAATCCCCAGTCAGTTGTGCCCTATTTATATAGAAAACAAGGGGTAATGCAAGAGAACAAAGCCAAGAATGAATTGGTTGAAATTATCTCACTTGCACACCAAGGTACAAGTCACACATTTTTGTCCATGGGGAACAAGAAAGCTTTTTATGCAACTTTTTACAAAACCATGCCTTGACATTATGATGCTATCCAAAATAAAATAATAAAGTTCATAAAGGAACTTAAGTTTGTTAGTTTTTCTAACAATCCCTCACACAATAAAATTTGATTGGAAAATATAAATATGTTTGGCACAATGCATCTATGTCAACATCTTCCGACTTTAATTAAGACCTGGTGACACCAGGTTTTAAGACAAACATCCTATCAAGCGACAATCGTCTTAAACTTGATAGGAAGTTATAAGTTCGCCACTTAGGGATACATTTTGTTGAAGTGAGTCCGGAATTTGTGGAACCACATAGATGGACTTATAAAATAAATTAGGTTGCGAATGCGAATTTTAAACATGAAACTAATCTAAACTAATCAACTAACAGAATAGGCAGATTTGTTTGAATGCTCAAATTTAACATCAGAATTGAAATTACATCTCAAAATAAATCAATGCGCAAAAACCAAAATTGCATCTAACTCATCAATAATAAATTATCAACTAACAGAATCGAAATTGCACAAATTGAAGAAATTACACCAGCCTCGTTGCACAACGCAACCAGATCCGAATAGGGGGAATTAAACGGGGGAGCACTCGAATTCAACGGATATGAAATTTCAGCAAAACCACACACGGATTCACAGCAACCCAATCGAATTCAATACTCGAAAAGAAATTAACTTGTAACTCGAATTTAACTTGAAAGAAATCAAATTACAAAATCTAAACTGAAAATTTGAGAACTAAAAACTGAACCTAATTAAGAACTGAAACTGAAAATTGAAAAGAAAATGAAAACCTAAGCTTCGGACTTCGCGGCTCCCGGCCTATCACGCCATCGCCGACTGTCCTCGTCTTTCTGTTGCTATCGCCGATCCCTTTTAAAGCCTCACCCAGGTCCCGTCTTGAACGCTCAGCTTCAGGTTGTGGATAGAGAGAGAAATTAAAGGGATATAATTTGAGATGGATTGGGTTTTGGTTTAGGTGGAGGAGTCTCGTGCAGCCGCTGAACAGAAGAGGATTAGAGGCCGAGTTAGATATGGAGTTGGAATTGTGAGGGCTAGGGTTTCGGGCGTGAGGGAGGAAATCAAAGAGCGTTTGAGTGTGTGTAGGAGAGGGACTCTAGTTCTGGGGTACTTGGACAACCTGAAGAGGAGAGGAGATGGAGAGCTAGGGTTCTGATTTTCGGCAGCAGCAAGGGAAGAAGAAAAGGGGGCTTTTTGGGCTGGGGTTTCGGAGGTAGAAGACCGAAGAAGAAGAAAGGGAGAGGAAGAAGACAGAGGCGTAAAGCTGAGCTAGAATGAGGAGAGAGAATTGAGCGTGAGAGAGCAGCGTGAGGTGAGAGAGAGGAAAAGGTTAGGGTTTCACGGTTTTGGGCTGGTGAAAAGGGGAAAACAAGGCGCACATGCACGACAGATGGGTATCTGAGGGAAAAGAGTTTGGCCCGGCTTGGCCCAGCTTCAAATGGACGACCCTATTTTTTAATTTTTCGCTTTTCTTCTTACTTTTTGAATTTTCCACACTTTCTATAAAAATAAAACGAATTAAATTAAAAATTCTACTTTGATAATTATTATGAACAAAACAAGATGTAAAAAAGTATTAAAAATATTATAATTTTGGACTCAACAAATATCCCCATACCTAAATTTTGCTCGTCCTCGAGTAATATAAAATAAGAAAAAGAAAATAAAAAAATTCTAACTCACTTTCGTAGGAATCACGATTCCATTTAGCATATAAAATAAGTCATTTAAACTCCTTACTAACCCAAGTAGACGAGTAAGATCTCCTGTGGGTTTATAATAGATATACCCACAAAATGCGGGAGGAAAAGAAAGGAAAATAGAAAAAGAAAAGCTGAAAAGATTTTTATAAAAATATTTACAATAGGGAGAACATATAGACATCCCAATCATTTATATCACCTTTGGTACTCAGTTATCAACTTGTGCTTAGGTGTATTATACATATTAAACATCTCACCCTCTTTTGACGACAATCATACATCAATATTTCCACCTCTTGATTCCATTAAGAATAGCGAATTTTACCATTACTCACTTACTTTAGGCTTATACAACTGAATCAACCTACTTGCCTAATACTTATTTTCACTGCATTTAGGAAGACCTCAAAGGGTAGCACCTAGTAAGCATGGCTGAAAGAGTTCTTGTCATTCTCAACTTTATTCTTTTCTTTTTTTTTCTTTTTCATTTTTTTTCAATGCACAATAGAACATGAAGTTTATTTTTGTACAAAAGACAAGTGGGTGAATCAATCAATAACAGCCTCGGACCTAAGAGCAAATGGGTTTTATACAAGTAGGTGTAGATTTTACAAATTCTTATGGTATTCCAAGGTTAGAAAATGATGTTAAGAATTGTCATACTAAGAGGTGAGTGTCATCATGTATATTTTTCTTTTTACAACTTAACAACTAAGTCACAAAGGTTCAAAAATCAATCAGAATATATACACTTGTCTCCCAAAATAAAAGAAAATCTTTTTAATTTTTTTTCAAAAAGAAAGATTTCTGCACCACCACACTTAAACTTGACAATGTCCTTATTGGAAGTGAGAAGAACCTTAAAGAAAAATAAAACTTAAAAGAAAATAAATATTTTCAAAATAAAAAGAAGACTTAAAAGAAGTTAAAAAAATGACATGACTCAAAAAGAAAAAGAGAATAAAGTATCAAATATGTATAAAAGAAAATAAAATAAAAGGAGAATAGAGAAAGGAACGATTATACTAGATTAGGTGTTGGTTACACCTAAGCTAAAGTCTCTTGAAATCAATTCAAATGGAGACTCATGGAATATGATCTACTCCTATATCAACTAAAGTCTGCTCTGTCAATTTAAATCTCACTAAAGCATGTAACAATTTATCGAATCTAGTAGAATAATTTACAGACCAAATAAAGGCAACAAAAACTCGAGAGTTGGTGCCAAAGAAAGTACATCCAAAGTATCAATGCAACACCATTAAAGGTCTGTTTCAACTTGTCAAATTGTTGAGTCCAAATATCAAACAAGTAGATATATTCACAATCAACTAACAATTTAATTCTCAACCTAGAAATTTTATTGTTATAAATGAGTTGTCTAGGCAAACCTATAGGTCTTAATTTGTCAAACTTTTGATTGTCAACATGTTCATGAGTTTGGTCCGAATCAACATTATTATGTATAGAAGTCTTATACTCATAAACATGCACTCGGAGGGTTTAAGTTCATGGTTAGTCATGATGGGGTCAACAGAAAAGGACTTAGAATGAACTAAAAAGTTATCCTAATCAATATACTCAAAACAAACATCCTTTTCTATTAAGATCTTTGATTCCATAAGTATATCATGTTCATTCTCACAACTAACATACATTTCAAGCTCCTGAACCCGTTCAACGAGTAAAAGAGGAAGAATCTATAGGTGATGAAGGTTATGTTGTGTCAATAGTTAATGGGTTATACTAAAATTATAACTTATTGAACTTCATTAGGTTCGGTTAATGGTAAGGTTTTTTAAAATTAAAAAATAGTAAGCTGTTAAATTTTTTAATTAATTCAAATCAATTATTCATTGAGTTATATTCAATACACAATTATCTAATATTCTAAAATGAAGTTAATTTTAAAATTTTAAAATAGAAGGAAACAACTAATAATAGTGTGCCATTTGTCAATCTCCTAACACAATGATAATGTGCCATTTATCGATCTCCCAATAAAGCACGCAGTTTTAAATATATATATATATATATATATATATATATATAGCTAAGAGAATACTAATATTTGCACATTGCCGAGATTTTCTTCACACTTTGGAAGATAGTTAGCTATAATTTGTATGAAAGACAATTTGAATGGTAAATCTACTATATATGCTTCATCATATGATATATATTTATTTTTATATTTCTCTCATTTTAGGTATATCTAATGATACATACATACATACATACATACATACATACATACATAAAAAAGACAAGCGAATAAAATCAACACCATTATTCATAGACACTATCTCATCCACATCTTTAATTGGGTTTGAATATGTGATTATTTTTTATTAATTATGGCACCTCTACTTTGGTTGTGAATAAGTCCTACGCACAAATTAACAATATAAAACCCCTAAAAGGGATGAGAATCCAACCGTGTGCTTGTTTTGTGTTTCCTATGGAATACTTAAGGACCTCAAAAATCCAAAAGCTACCCAACGGGGCAAAGGGACATTTGGGATCAAGTTGTGTGTGTGTTTTAAAAATTGATAATAAAAAAAATGAGCATGAAAGTCATCTAAGTAAGTAGAGGGAACCGTGTTAACTTTAGCAATTTGATTTCCGAGATTTGATGACACTTTTCACTTGCGCACCAAGGTGCACATATCGTATCATTGTGTTATGTGCGGTGAAAAATAAGAACCCAAGAGTGCATTTGTGGCTTAAGTGTCTTGATTGTGCGTTTTGCTTGTATATAGCTAGCAACTAGTGTGTTAGGGTGATAAAGCTGATTCATGTGTGGATACTTCCCCTTTGTTTTGTATATATCTCATGCTTTTGAAAAATCCAAAAATACTTCAAACATTTTGTTGATATATCTTCTACAAACCTTCACGAGACCTCACTCATCCACTTGTGCTATCAAAGGGTTTAAAGGGTTTATTGCATTCGCCAAATGCAACCGTGATTCCTGTGATAGTGAGTTAGAATTTTATTTTGTTTGTTTTTCTTTTTATTTTGCTCGAGGATGAACAAAAGATAGGTGTGAAGATATTTGTTATGTGTATAAATAATGTAGTTTATATGCCCTCTAACACTTGTTTTTGGCTCATAATTAATATAATTTTAGGATTTTTATTTGTTTTATTCACTTTTGTAGGAAATAAGCCAAAGCTAACAACTTGCGAATAATAGAGCGAAAACGATAATTTTGGCAAATCAAGCTTCAAAGATCCATACTCAATTTTATCATAGCCATGTTGGATATCCGCAATCCCATGTGAACATTTTGCAAGAGTTTCGAAAGTTCAAAGTAAAGTTTTGGAATCACCACACTCAAGGTTCAAGCATTTGTGACATTTTGTGACCCAAGACAAACCTCTCGAGGACCCTCGGAGTGATCACGAGACGCCAAAATCACCCCGGACCAATCCCGATGCCACCTAACAAACGTCAAAGGAAGAAGAACCCATTTGGAGGCCCCATGGCCTGGCCTAGAAGGCTGTGGCGTAGCCTGTGACAGCTCCATTGCTCGGGCCCATGGCCATGGGCGGTCGTGGTAGCCCTGTTTTGTAGATTTTCTTGCTTTTTCGTCTAAAGGCGAGACAAAGTGTTGCCTGCGTCACTTGACACAGATCATGTCATGGCCCATGTCAACTTGACAAGACCGTGTCACGACTGTGTCAATTAGAATGGGGAGACATGAAACAATAGACGGAGAACTTGAAGACTCTAAAAACTACTTGGAAATTTGTGAGCTGGAAGTTATGTAGTGTGTGGGAGCTAGATACACATGGTCAAGCTTCCAAGTATGATCAAGAATAGATTGGGCATTGGCTAATATGCAATGATTTACTAAATTTGATTTTGTGCATGCTGAGTACATACAACAAGGTCTACTAGATCACACACCTATACTTGCTTTCATTCCTGGATTGCCCTAAATTAGCCTTAAGCTTTAAATTTTGTGATACGTGGTGTAAATACCCTTCTTTTCATCATATAGTCGGGAAGGGTAGAGAGCAAGTTAAACATGGATCATAGATGAAAATGAATAGGGAGAGATATCCGGACATACATCATCAAGTGGGTGACTACAAAGGGATTCGAGTAGATACAACGGACCTTATAGTTGGGACCCCGAACCAAAAAATATGGCATGAAGAGATGGAGAGTAGGGCAACATAATTGCAACTATTACAGTCATTTTTGTCACTAATGCAACAGCAAACCAAAATGGAGTGGACTCAATATGGGGATCAATGTACAAAATGGTTCTTTGCAAAAGTTAAACAAAGGACACGACAGGAAGGAGAGTTGAGGGGTTTGAGGTCTGTTACACGGGTAATATTGGACTACTACCAAAGCTTACTAGGCACTCAAACAACAAGGGGGAGATTGATGAAAGTGTAGTACAATACGGGCCAATTCTAAGCATTAAATAGCAAGTAGCTCTTTGCAAGCCTTTCGGTAATAACGAAATCAAAAGAGTGAGATGGTCAATACCCAATGACAAATCCACGGGTCCGAGATGGGTATGATAGTGGCTTTTCCAAAGCTTCTTGGCCAAAAATAGGTTCCCTTGTAAGTGCAGCTATACATGAATTTTTCAGAGAGGGGAAAGTGAAGAGGGACTAGAACACTACCAATTTGGTGGTGCTACCAAAATTACAAACCCACATACTGCTACTGATTTTAGGCCAATATCTTGTTGTAATATGGTGTATAAAAGTGTGTCCAAACTCATGTGTGACAGATTGAAAGAAGTAATGCCATGCATGGTGATCCAAAATCAAGGAGCATTCATCAAGGAAAGGGAACTACTACATAATGTGCTCTTGTAACGCCCTCAACCCATAATCACTAGTTTAGTCTAAATAAAGCGCTAATCACTCGGTTAGCGATTTTCGATGATTAGCGCTTTATTTAGACTAAACTAGTGATTATAGGTCGAGGCGTTACAGCTACTTTGCCGAGGAAATTTCAAGGGGTTATCATAGAAAGAATACATCACCAAGATGTATGTTCAAGATTGACATGACAAAAGCATATGACTTCCTACACCGGGAATTCATACGGGAAGTGTTGCAAGCTTATAAGTTCCTGCAGGAATTTGTACGTGGGTAACGTCATGTTTTACTACCCCCGTTTTTACTATAAAGGTTAATGGGACCAATCGTGCATATTTTCGAGGCTAGAAGGAGCCTCCAGCAAGGGGATCCCCTATCCCTATTGTTGTTTGTGCTAGCTATGGAGTATCTCTCACGTTCACTCCAACAGCAGTCTGGTCGAGATGATTTCAAGTATCATCCAATGTGTAAAAAGATAAAGCTTACACAACTACTATTTGCTGATGATTTCGTCATATTTTATGCAGGAAAACATAATGTTGTCAACATGGTTATGAAGGTCTTCGGTGAATTTTCTCAAAACTTCAAGCTTGGAGGCAAACCAAAGCAAATCGGAATTGATTGTTGTAGGAGTAAACCTGGGGTGCAAGTAGCAACTACTCAAAGACACCTGGTTTTTCCGAAGGAAAATTCCCAATGAAATACCTAGGACTCCCAATCACAGCAAGCGATTTACCAAGGCGGATTGTAGATTATTGGTTGATAAGATGACAACGAGGATAAATGCATGGTTATCAAGACACATATCTTACATAGGCAGGGTGGAACTTATCAACACTATGCTAATAGGGCTATACAGTTTTTGGGCTTCTATTTTCCTTCTCCCCAAGAGGTAATGGACCAATTTATAGCTAAATGCAGAAACTATTTATGGGGTGCAGATGAAAATTATAAGAAAGTTACATATACAACTTGTGGGGTGACCTGCACACCTAAAGCATATTGTGGTGTAGGGCTGAAGACCTGCAAATATGGAATGAGGCATACGTGGAAAAGTTGACATAGCCAGTGGCCACAAAAAGGACATTCTATAGGTCAAGTGGGTATATGAAAGGTATGTAAAATCTAATGACTGGTGGGACTATATCCCTAGAGGGGATGTATACTGGTATTGGAGAAACATGTGTAGTATCAAAGAGCAATTGAATTGGGCAGTTGAGAAAGTTGTAAATGGCATTGGGGATCAGGGGAAAATGGAGATTATGTAGTAAAGGAAGGTTATAAATGGAGGCTGAATCTGCAAAACAAGGTACAATGGAGTAGAGTGGTATGCTCAAGAATAAATGCCCCCAAGCATTCTTTGATATATTGGTTGTTAATGTCCAAGAGATTTCCTGTTAAAACCAGGTTGCAGAAGACCTACCCCTGCTAGACACAAGCTGTGGGATATGTAACACGAGAGACAATGACGCACCTATTCTATGAGTGCCAGTTCGCAACCCACATTAGACAGGCAATGGCTGAATGGGTATATATGCCATAATCAGGGGGTGACCTATGGGATTGGATAAGGATAGTGCATAAAATAAAGGGGAAAAAATGGAAAAAGCAACTACAGGGAGCAAGTGTTGGAACACTCATCTACTTCATATGAATTGCCAGGAGTGAAAGCATTTTCAAGAAAAGGCCACCTACAGTGGATTTTACACTTAATAATATCAAAGAAAATGTAAAGCATAGGGCATGTTTTGTTTTATTGAGGAAAAAAGAATATGATGACTGTATAAAAATGATGTACAGCTAGAAACTTAAAGGTCAAGTGCACAAATTGAGCAGGACAGGTGGAGAGCAAGCTTATATATGTAGCTGTTAAAACATTGAGTTGTTCGATAATGAAGACTCTCGACCGTCTTGCCAAAACATATATATATATATATATATATATATATATATATATATATATATATATATATATATATCTAAACAGTGTGTTTTAAAACTAACTTCTACTTTTAGGGTTCCCCTTTCCAAAAAAGATTAAATATTCTCTTTCAAATTATGATATATCACCGAATCCATATACTTAAATCCATATCATAGGTTTTGAAAATACACTTACTAACCAGGAAGAAAACTTTAACTGTAATATTTGCTACTTTTTTAAAAAAGTGGAGCCATGCTTTTAAATTGAAATCATATGAATCTAATCTTATAATAGACAGATTTTCTCAAATTTTACGTACTTTGCACTATTTTTCTTACCAAAACATAACATCCTTTAATTTATTCTGGTCGTTTTTTGCCTAAAAATATTGAATTTGCTACGGTAATAAGCATAAGATGCATGAAAAGAGTTGGTGTAAAATTATAAAATATATAAAAATCGTTCTACTCACCAAATCTAGTATTAAAATGTATTCTTTAAATATCCTGTGCAAAAGCACGGGTATAAATTAGTATAGAAAAAAATAAGGAAGTATCAAAATTGAAAATGACATCTAACTGTGATTTTCATTGATTCATTCATTAATTGAGTACAAGAGAGAATGAGGGAAATTTCTATATGTCCAAGCAATCCCTCACATACAACGGTTACTTAAAGGGCAAAATGACTCAGTTACAATGCTTCGCAAAAGCAGAAATAAATTCAAAACTAAAATGCTAGAAAATGGCAAAATTAAATACCTAATGGGAACTTGACATCTTAATATGAAAACTAAGCAAGTTATTGAGGTGGCAGCTGTATTGATAATTATTTCCTCGTATTTTGAGGTTGAGAAGCAAGTTGCAGCCTCACCTATGACTCCCCAAATCAACTGCTACAACTGGACTTGATTGGTTCGATAAAAGAGTATTGTTTGCCATCTTGGGTTGGTTAAAAGCAATGCATGAAGCAACTTTGTACCAACTTTAGGAATGTCATTAAAACCAAGTGAGTCTTCATACTCGGACTTGAAACTCAGCAGAGAAGATGATAATGATGAACATAAGACTCAAGCTCAACCGGCTCGGAATGAAGTCACTCATAACGAAGTGACTCGGAATGAGACAACTCAAGAGCCTGCTCGTAACGAACAAACTAATGAAGAAGATCACTCGTAACAAGCTTCGAAGATCAGGTAGCTCAGCCCACAAATCTTGTGAATCGGAGAACAGGTAGAGCATTCAAGTTCACTTCTAGTCATCCACTAGAAAACATACTATCCGATATCAACAAGTGGGGTAAGAACTCGTTCCTCTCTTTAAAATCTATGTGCATTCACTGCATTCATTTCATTGACTAAAGCCAGAAATGCACTAGAGGCCCTAAATGAACCTGAATGGGTAGAGGCCATGCAAGAGGAACTCAATCGGTTCGAAAGAAACCAAGTCCGGACTCGATCAAACAACCTTCCGACCACCCAGTCATAGGAACCAAATGGGTTTTCAAGAACAAGTTGGATGAAGGTGGGGTGGTAGTCGAAACAAGGCTAGACTTGTGGCTCAAGGTTACAATCAAGAAGAAGGGATTGATTGTGGGGAAACCTTTGCACCTGTTGCCGAATTGAAGCTATTAGAATATTGTTGGCATTTGCATCCAAAGCATGTCTATTAAATTGTATCAAATGGATGTTAAGTGTGCATTTCTCGATGGTTTTATTGAAGAGGAAGTCTATGTCGAGCAACCTCCTGGTTTTGAAAACTCGGAATTTCTAGATTATGTTTTCAAATTTCAAAAAGCTCTTTATGGTCTTAAACAAGCTCCCGAGCTTGGTATGAAAGATCGAGCGATTTCTTGGTTCAAAATGATTTTAGAAGAGGTTGGATCGACAAGACTCTCTTTATAAAAACCAAGGGGAAAGATTTCCTTATTGTTTAAATCTATGTTGATGATATTATCTTTGGAGCTACTAATAAATTTCTATGCCGAGAATTTTCCGAGTTAATGAGTCAAGAATTTCAAATGAATATGATGGAAGAACTCAATTTCTTCCTTGGTCTACAAATCAAACAAGCCAAAGATGGAATCTATGTCCATCAATCAAAGTATACCAAGGAGCTGCTAAATAAATACAAACTTCAAGATGCAAAGCACGCATCTACACCCATGAGCAACGAGTATAAAACTTGACTCGGACGAGAAAGCTAAAGCAATAGATCGAAACTCTATCGAGGTATGATTGGATCTTTGCTATATCTTACTTTCAGCCGGCCGGATATAATGTTCAGTGTTTGTTTATGCGCAAGATTCCAAGCTAATCCAAAAGAATCACATCTCACTCGCAATGAAGAGAATATTCGGATATCTTGTAGGAACTCGTAACTTAGGTCTATGGTACTCAAGACACTCGTAACCGACCCTCACCGGGTACTCATATGCGGACTACGTTGGATACAAAGTTGATCGAAAGAGCACTTCGGAGCTTGCCAATTTCTGGGTCAATCCCTAATATCTTGGCACTCAAAGAAGCAAAATTCAGTGGCTCTATCAACTGCTGAAGCTGAGTATATAGTAGCTGGAGCACGTTGCGCCCGGATTTTATGGATAAAGCAACACTTGAGAGATCTTGGACTTTCTTTCAAATCGGTTCCAATCAAATGTGACAATCGAGTGCAATCAGCATCACAAAGAATCCAGTTCAACACTCAAAGACAAAACATATTGAGGTCAGGTATCATTTCTTAAGAGACCATTCCGAGAAAGGTGATATTGAACTTGAGTTCATTCCTACTAATCATCAATTAGTTGATATCTTTACTAAGCCTCGTTGGTAAAGATCGGTTCCGTTTTATTCGGAATGAGCTTGGTATGTTAAATGCATAATTGTGTGCTTTCTTATGTGAAAATATTTATTGCTTGATTATGAGTTATGTGCGTTCAAATTGTTAATAACCATTAGTTCGATTGATTCAGTCATACCGAGCCAAGCGTTGTTATTTGTGTAAAGTTTCGAGTCACTCGAAATCTTAGCTTAGTCGGACTTAGACTTTTGAGAAAAATGGACATCATATTTCTAAAATTATCTCTAGATTAGTGGAGAATTTCGAATATATTTTCAAATTTTTTCTTCTCTCTATCGCTCTCTCGCGATCCGTGATGAAACGCTAGCCAATGGATTTCAAACTACGATGAATCCTAACCATCGAAGAATAAAACCGTCACACCGGTCTAAGGTGACTGATGGACGAGCCGAGTCGAACGGATAGTTAACGGACGTTTATCTTTCTATATATAGCGCCTATTCATCTTCATCTCGTTACTTCACATTTCATTTACTATCTCTCTCGTACGCAAAACTTCTCGCGGAAGCTTTCTACTACTACAAGTGGTCTCTGGACATTTTCAAGCGACGTAAAGATCATCTCAAGTAAGCTCAATTGCTCTCATCTTTTCCTTCTACTCTTTTTCTTTCACTCTTATTGACCTACTCTCCTCTTCTCTTCCTCAAAAGTTTCATCTTTCTTTCCTCATTCTCAAAAATGCCTAAGAGAGGTAATCATCCCGACTTTCTTGGCTCCTCCTCTAAGAAGCCACGCACCAAAAGCCAAGAAGGCTCAACACCTTTTAAACTTGTTGTCACCCAAGATCTCACGCTGGACGACAAGTTCTTTCCAACCACAAAATTTTCGTGGTTGCCTCACATTCAAACTACCGGTGTATATAATTTTCTTTGTTTCATCGAGTTCATTTACCCCGAACTCGTTTCGAGTTTTACACTCACCTCACTCACTCGAAGGTGTTCTAAACTCCGGGGTTCATAACGTTATCGTTCGCGAAACCCTCTCTCTCTCCCCTGCTCCACCTAGTGGTGCTTCCACCTCAGTGTCACTCGAGTCCCTCTCCTCCATTTTGTCCTCCGAAATCAAGGACTTGCTCCGGTCGGTTAGGACTATCTATCGATCCATGACCATCAACCAAAAACGACCCGAGTCCCAAATTCGAGAGCAAGCAAGAACTGGTTCTTGAGATGAGGGGCTTGGTGAAGGAGCAAAAGGAGCTGGTCGAGCTCCTCCAGGAGAGAAGGTCCAAGGCGGCTCGAGACCATGGCGACTCGGACACTTCGACGCCTCCTCGAGCCCAGCCATAACCTCCTCGAAAGCGGGGAGGAAGAAGAAGCACACAAAGAAGAAGCAGACGCCGAGGAGCTCGTGGACCGAGGCAGCGAGCTCCTTCGAGCAAGGGGAGGCTCACAAAGAAGAAGGAGGACAGACAGCTGAGGGTCAAATTGCTCCTCAAGCTCCAGTGGCAGTACTCGGCTCGGACAGCGATCCGAGTGGGTCGAAGACCTAGTTGCGCTACGACAACATGCAGCGGGTCGGCCGAGCGGACCCCTCCAGCCTACCGAGGCTCACGGGAGGAGCCCCTAGATCCTCTCGTTCTAGGTCCGCCACTAAGAGTTGAGCCCTTGACGACAATCCTGGTTCTCCCTCCGCCGCGCTCAAGCACATCGTCAAGATCCTATCGCGCCGGCGTACCTCTCATCCCTCCGCTTCCACTTAGACATCCCCCTCTCCCTCGTAGGCGCCATGCACCGTGTCACAATTCCACGATCCGCGATTCTTCTTCTTTCGAAAATTTTTCTTTTGTCCACACATCAAATATGTACTACTTGTTGTATTCTTCCTTTTTTGTTTTTCTTGAAAGGCAAGGGGAGAATATAGATAGAAAATTTGTTGTCTTGTTTAGGGGAGTTTCTTCATCTGTGTACTCTCTTTAATTTCAATGAATTAATGCTTTCTCTTCAATTTTCTCTGTGATTATTGATTATTGCAACCATTTACGAGTAAACATTATTTCATTGCTAAGCATATATTCTTTATGATCCGATACATTAAGCTTGCTTTACTTATCCGATTTCATGCGCAAGTATTCAAAAGCAAATCTTTATCACTAATAAAGTTTCTGTCTAAGTACGAAATGCCTTTCATAAAAAGGGGAGATTGAAGACTCGGACATCTGTTCCGCAGTTTTCGAGTTCTAACAAAGGAATCAGGTATAAGAATTTCTCACTTATAGAGTTTTGATTCCAAGGCATTCTCGGTACCTTAGAAACTTTTCTTAGTGATATAGTATTTTTCTCTAAGTGATATGACATTGACTTCATGTATTTCTTGCTTGTCTCTAAGTGACTCGGAAAACGAGATATGCACTCACGTCTGTCTCACTCGGTTCCGAGTCCCTCATCACTTAGATTTATCGCATGTTGAAGTGACTAGTATTTCGCTTAACCGCACTCAGGTCCGACCTCGTGTTATAAGTCCTATTCTGTTGTAGTCAACACTTCTAGTCCGAACCATGCTTAGTCTAGATCAAGTTTGTTTTACTCGATATTCGTTGTATAACTTGATTCTCGCTTAGACTAACTCGGATGGAATTTTGAGTTTCATGGATATTAGACTCGGAAAATTCCATTCCTTTTCCGACTCGGATAATTAGTCGATCAATTATCTTAATTATATTATTATCTCGTGTCTAATCTTGGACCAAAGTATTTTATACTTTGAGAACCAATTTGATTTACTTTTGTAGGTTATTCAAACGAGGATACACTTTTTGAAATACAAAAGTAACCTGAGCTTCAAAACGTCAAATCACCAGCGAGACATGGCTTTTCCCTTCTCCGACCTAGCCCCGAAAATTGTGTCGAGGCTGTCTGTTTCCAAATTTGGAAAACTGAAACGCCAAGCTTAACGATGGTTTCCACCTTATCTTTTAAGACACCGCCGAGTGGTTTTGGGACTTCCAAAGAAGTTAAGAACCGTTGTCCAACGTTCAAATTTCAACGGATACTTTCGAGTGACTCGGAAAGTCGTTAACAACGGTCACAAAGGACTTCTAGTCGAAGATGGAGATAACGGCTACTCGCTCGGTCATCTATAAAAGGAAGCCAACTCACAAGACTTGAAGATTGCCAAACCTGTTGTTAATACATATACTTGAGCAAAGTCATTATATTCATTATCAATCTTCTACTTACAACTCCCACTTTATAATTCATTACTTTCGAGTTGTAAGGTCTTATACTTAGTTACAAACACTTTCTTCTTACTCTCTAAGTAAGGTCCCTTGACCGAGTTGTAAGGGTTAACTCAGCTCGGTTGTCCCTAGCTGTAAAGGTGATCTCGGTTAGGAAGTATTAGATCGAGATAAGGGAACTTCGAGTCTAAGAAAAACTTGTAAAGAGTTGTCTAAGGGAGCAACTCGGAGTTCACTCGGTCTACGGTATTTTGTGGACTCAAAATAGTGGATTTGACTTCGTGCTCGGATTAGCACGGTCCGTGGTTTTCTACCCCGGGAGGGTTTCCACGTAATCTCTGTGTCTTTACTTTCCGAGTACATTCTAGACTCACACATTTTCTTAAGCTGCGGCTTGAATCTGCTTCCTTACTTTTTACCGAGATTCCGAGTTCATAATTTTCCGACTTTATTTTAGACTCGGAATCGCCTACGTTTCTACTTTGGCAAAAAGAGCTCAATCTTCACGAAAATCCTCCATCACCCTATTCACCCCCTTCTAGGGTGACTCAAACTCTCCTCGAGCAAACCTTCACTAATGCTTCCACCTCTATTTCTTGAGAAACTTGTCATTGGTTTTTTTTTTTTTTTTTTTTTTTTTTTTACATAAGCTTAATGTTTTTCTCTAGCCATTTTATCAAATTTTCTTTTTTTAATGCTTTGTTCTATTTCCATACTTTATATGGACTTTTGCTCTTCGTTTTATGAGTTGATTTATTTTGTAAATCGAGTACAATTTTATGTTTGTAATATATTTTTTATGTTTCTTTCTTCTTCCATTAATCATTAGTAATATAAAAAAATTATAAATACATAATATAAGGCACAAAGTCCTCCTTTGGAATGAGGTAAATCTATTTCTATTACTAAGGATATTATTTTTTTATGTGATTATATTTATACATACCTTTTAAAAAATTTTATTTATTTATTTATTATCCATTTGCATATCTCTTAAATTATAAATACATTTTAAAAATAAATTTCTGTTATAAATTTGAACAAAAAGGAAGACAAGGAGAAATATAAAACTTGAAAAAATTATAAATAAGTATTTTAAAAAAGGCCAATGTGAATATTATAGTGTTGCTATGTCCCATACACTTTTATGGTATTGAAGATAATAATGCTTTGTAAATTAAAGCAACATTCAATAGTTTGTAATGATTTGTATGCTAACATATCTTTTAAAATATAATTTAAAAATTAATACATCTAAAATAATTATGATAAAGTATGTATATTAATATTTAATTGAGAAGTGTTATATATTGTACATGAAGCATATTCGTTGTATTTGTTAAAAAATGAATACATGCACTATGAATCTAGAAAAAAAGAATATAACATAATATATAATATTCTATTTTCAAAGATGAATATTGCGTTTTACGGTTGCATCATAGGTTGCTATTAATTGTTACATTCATTAGTTTGTTTTTTCCTTTTTTTATATAATGAAGTTTTTATGAATTGTTATTAACAATATAAATATTACACCATTAATAATTTATATTACTCAACCAACGTAAAATAAATTAAAACTATAATTTATTATATAATAGTAATATAACAGTATTATTATATAATTATTATATAATATAGTCTAATAATTTCACATTTTATATTGGTAGTAAGAATTTTTTCAAAACTAGAATATTATTTTTTAATAATTATATCTTACTAAAAATAATTTTTTAAATTAAAAAATTAAGCCCACTTATTTTACACGTAACTAAGTATTAAATTATATTACTTTTCGATGGTTAGTATGCATATAACTAATTATTAAAGTACATTAATATTTTATGATCAAACCAACATACTTTTTTTTTTTTTTAAGATTAGAAGAAAAAAATAATATAATATACATCTTATAATTTTTAAACAAATATTATAATTATAACTCGTACATTAGCATGGGTTAGAAACTAGTATTTTATTATTCTTATGCATAAATGTGCTCGTAGTTAGGACTACTTAGGTTAAGGTCATGTTCGGCAAAATGAGTTGTTTAAATTGCGGATAACTGTTTGTGTAACTAATAGTTATTTAAGGAGCTGATAATTGTTAGATTTTAGTTGTTAGCGGATAGATGTTCAACGGTTGAATAAATGTATTCGGTAAATTTAGTGGTTGAGTTAGCTGATTATTGTTGACGTAAGAGGATATTGATAATTTGTCAAATATAAATTAATGAAGGGATGTTTTTGTCAAAAAAATATAAAACGCTACTTTTAAATGTGAAAGGTTAATATTCTAAACTTTTCAAAAAGCTACTTGAAACGTTATAAGTTATTGAAAACGTTAGTTGAAACACAACCTTACCACCTTACGTAACGCTAATATTTGGTTGGTTAGTGTTTTGACTTGGTAAAAACGCTAAAAGTTACTATAAACGACATTGTCGAACAGAGCCTAAGTCAATCAATATTTAATATTTCGTATTGTTTAATTTGAATATTTTTGGTGTCAACATTACTTTAACACACGGGTTAAAAATTAATATTTTATTAGTCTTATGCATAAATATGCTCATAGGTAGAACTACTTAGGTTAAGCCAATTAATATTTAATACTCCGTATTATTTAATTTTAATATTTTTGTATCGAGCATTATTTTTTCTCTCCAAGATTAATACTTCTAATTTAAGAATTCTTTATGATTCGGGTATTTCCCAAACAGTTCCAACTCATCCGACACGTCACCGGCCGACCGGGCCTAATCAGTTGGATAAGGGAGGAATCGGCCCTAGATAACCCTTAACGGGCCGGTAAAAGCCCCAAAGCCCACTAGGGCTAGGGTTTCCCTAAACCATCGTAAAAGTACCATTTTACCCCTTTAAAATCTCTTATAAATACCCATCTTTCCTCAATCCCAAGGAATGTTATGTTCATTTGACAAGACATCTCATTTGAAGATAATCATTCAAGCTCCTAAGCTCTCAACTCTCATCTACATTCATAACGTTCATCAACGTTCATCGGCACACATTCATCCCCGAGAACTTCCATCTTTGGAAATCTTCTCGTCTCCCAAGGAATCCCTCACGCATATCGAGGAAGATCTCCTCGATCCTTTCAATCAAATCAAATACTAACTTGAGCGTCGGAGGGGCGTTCCCGGGATCCACCACCCGGGCTTCGCCTTTTGCGGGTTCGAGCAGTCATCACTCGGCTTCGGATCGCTCGTGCCACGTCCTCGGAACCGGAGCAGTAAATCCTTCCTCTCTCCGAATCATCATCCACCTCATCAACTCGGATTTCTCCGGAAACAGTTTGGCGCCGTCCGTGGGGAGGAAGGTAGCATATGGTCGCCAGTGGCACTCGATCTCGATCCAAGATGACTCGTGACACGAACAACCCACCAGTCCCACACCCTAATCGCTCAATGCCTACGGGGGCCAATCCCGCGACGCTCCTCAAGCCGAGGACGCAGAATCGTCTCGGCGGTCCGCCGGCAACCGCCACACCCAGCCGGAGGGGTACGTCACCCTAGGGGCTCTCCGTAACCTAATAGAGACCCTTAAAACAACCGTTGCATAACAAGTGCAAGAATAAGTACGAGCCACTATGGAACAGCCGCATGCCAATCATGCCCTTCCATTATACCCCAGCTCCCGGGTATGGCGCAAGCCCCAGGGAGGTCAGCCTGTTGGCCACTTCTCGAGCGGGATGCCTTCCCATGTGGCTCCAGCACAGCCCACCGAGGCCCCGACGACACTTATTCCCGAACAACCAAACGCCCGCCCACGAGGCACTATGAGGAGGGAGACGCTAGGGGATCATCGAAGCCAAGAGAGCTCTTCATAGAGCCAATGAAAATGTCCCGACATCCCATACGGCTTCAACCCCTACGCCACCCACAAGCAGCGTTCCGCCCGGTTTGAAGGCAATGCTCCGGCACCGAGAGCAGGGGCCAAACCCCAGGGGAGTAGAAGGACGGCCAGCCCCGGGCGATCGGCTACTCATGGTCGTGAGTCCCAACGAGCCTATGACGCTCTCAAACACGACCAAGGACGATCCGTTGCTCGAGAGCGCGAGCGCCGAGGGAGAGGCACCTGTGGCAATCTGCTATGAGAGGTCCCGAGAAGTCGAGAGGACCAGGCACACTCCACCCCGATCCGAGAGAAGGAAGAGTCCTTCCCCGGTGGAGGTTCCGCGTCATCAACCCCGCGCCGTCCCCATTTCCGGCTCCGACTCGAGGCCGACCCAAGATACTTTCAACACTCCCTTCTCGAAGAAAATCATGAATGCGCCTAGGATGAAGAAAGTAAAGGTCCCGAGTGTCGAACCGTACAACGGCACTATTGATCCCGAGGACCACCTGGCATGCTACAAGTCTCACATGTATGTGCAGGACGGAGACGATGCAACCTATCGCCGATTCTTCCCCGCCACACTAAAAGGGGTCGCGCAGAAATGGTTCAACGGCCTCCCTCAAGGAAGCATCTCTTCCTTCGAAGAACTCTGTGAGAAGTTTGTGGCGCAATTCATCGCCAGCTGCAAACAAAAGAGGACTAGCATCCACCTCTCCAAGATCAAGCAGGGAGGAATGAAACTCTTAAGGATTACGTGCGGCGGTTCCACTGGGAAGCCGTCCTCATCCCCGACCTCCAAGACGGAGTTGCCTACACCTCCTTCTTAAATGGACTCAGGAGCGGAAGATTCAAATTTTCCCTCGCCGAGCAAAAGTGACCACCCTCGCGAAGCTCTCCGGAAGGCGGCCGACTTCATCCAGGCCACGGAGATCTGCGCAGAGGAGGGGGAGGAGGCAAGGAGAAAAGGAGGGGAAGGAAGGTCTTATCCCCGAAATGAAAAGAGGCCTCGCGAGAATGAGGTGAACCACCGCTTCAACACCGATCCCCGAAGCATTTTGATGGAGATCAAAGGGCACCCTATGCTCAAGAAGCCACCTCCCATGTCCACTCCCACCAAGGCACGAGCCTCGAACAAATACTTGTGAGTTCCATGAACAAACGGGGCACAACACTGCTGAGTGTCGGGCCTTGAAGAAAGCACTCGGGGAGTTGGCCGACAATGGGCGAGATAGACCGTTTCCTTAAAAAGGATGCCCATGGGATTAAGGGAGGCTCCTCAAGGCAAAGGGAAAAGAACTACGAAGATGATGAGGCCACCAAAATCGTAGCCACCATCGCTGGGGGCTTGGCCGGGGCATGACCCCCTCCTCTTGGAAAGCTCACTTGAGGAATGCGCAACAAGTGCCGATCACCGGGCAACCTCCACCCTTGAAGGTGCCCGCGATGACCTTTGGAGAGAAGGACCCGAGAGGACTAGCCACCCCGCATGACGACCCCATGGTCATCACGCCGAAAATCTCAAACGCTATTGTCCGGAGGGTCCTAGTGGATACAGGCAGCTCGGTGGACATCATCACCACGGAATGTTTGAACTAGTTGAAGTAAACTTTTTGGTGGTCGACGTGCCCTCCGCATACAACGTCATCATTGGGTGTCCCACCCTCAACCAAAGCAAAGCAATCATCGCTCCATATCTTATTCTCATGAAGTATGAGTTTGATGACGGATCCGTAGGCGAGATCTACGGAGATCAAAAACAGCAAGGGAGTGTTATATCGTAAGCCTTCGACCCTTAATGGCGAAGCGGATCGAAGAAGAAAAGGCCAAGGGTGATCCCAAGGGCAAGAAACCAAAAGTAGAACTCCCTGCCAAGATCCCCGAAACGATGATGGTTTGCTTTGCCACCACCGAGGACCATGGCAGGGACCGACCTACACCTTCGGAAGATGTTGAACTCATCCTCTCGGGAGGAAACCCGCCCCGATCGTTCCATACAAGTGGGCAGGAACCTCCGCAAAGGGATCAAGGACGGCCTTATCCGACTCCTGAGAGAATTCAAAGATGTCTTCGCCTTTGGACCCAAAGAAATGCCCGGGTTGAGCCCTAAGGTCATCGAGCACAAGTTGAATGTCGACCCCTCCTACAAGCCCGTCATCCAAAAACGAAGACATCCGGGGCGGAACGTAGCACGGCGGTGGCCGAAGAAGTTAAAAAGCTACTTGGAGGCGGGGTTCATCCGAGAGTGCCACTACCCCAAGTGGATAGCCAATGTCTTCTTGGTGAAAAAATCGAACGGTACATGGAGAATGTGCGTCGATTTCACCGACCTCAACAAAGCATGCCCAAAAGACAGCTATCCTTTACCAAAAATCGACAAACTTGTCAATGCTACGGCAGCCACGCCCTCCTCGGCTTCATGGACCCTTTTCGTGGTACCATCATATACCATTATGTAAGGAAGATCAAGAGAGAACTACCTTTATCACCGACCAAGGGCTGTATTGCTACAACGTGATGCCCTTCGGATTGAAAAATGCTAGAGCCACCTACCAAAGGCTGGTCAACATGGTCTTTGCCCACCTCATTGGGAAGACCATGGAGGTATATGTGGACGACATGGTCGTCAAAAGCAAGCAGATTTTGATCACATTTCCAACCTCCGACGGACGTTCGAAATCCTACGAAAATATGGAATGAAGTCGGATCCCAAAAAATGCACATTTGGAGTCAAGGCTGGAAAGTTCCTAGGCTTCATGATCAATCACAGAGGGATAGAAGCAAACCCCGACAAGGTGCAAGCTGTGCTCGACATAAATTCCCCAAGGACTATCAAGGAGGTTCGAAGTTAACAGGGTGCGTGGTCACCCTCGGACGATTCATGTCAAGGTCCGCAGACAAATGCCAACCCTTTTTCAAGGTGCTCAAGAAGAGAGGCAAGTTTGAGTGTGACGTTGAAGCGTAAGAAGCATTCTCCCAATTGAAGACATACTTGGCCCAGCCTTCCAAAATCGCCAGTCCCACTCCGGGAGCCCTTACTCATTTACCTTGCCGTCTCGGATCAAGCAATAAGTGCAGTCCTCCTTGTGGAGCGAAAGAACGAGCAAATACCGGTGTATTACGTCGGCCATGCACTCACCGGCGCCGAAGCTTCGCTACCCTGTGATTGAAAAATTTGCGTATGCTCTCCTCTTGGCCAGCCAGAAAGCTGCGGCCTTTGAGGCACATAAAGAGACTGGTCCTTACCGACCAACCATTGAAGAACGTGTTACGTAAGCTTGAAAGCTCCGGAAGAATACTGAAGTGGGCCGTTGAACTGACCCCATATGGCCCGGAGTTTGAACCCCGAAGAGCTATCAAAGCATAAGCATTGGCGGACTTTATAGCAGAATGCTCACACCCAAGCCACCCCATACCATCCCGAGACGAATGTTGGACCCTCTACGTAGACGGTTCAGCAACCAAAGACGGGAGTGGGGTGGGGTTGGTCATCACTTCGCCAACGGGGAACAATTCGAACACGCACTTAAGTTCATGTTCAAGGCCTCCAACAATGAAGCAGAATATGAGGCCCTCCTAGCAGGCATAGACCTCTGTTATGCGGCAAGAGCGAGCTCCGTGAAGGCCTACTCCGATTCCCAGCTTGTAGTCTCCCGACTGAATGGAGAATACGAGGCACGGGACGAGGACATGATAGCATATCGCCGAAAGGTCAAAGAAGCGGCAGGACGGCTCCAAGCACTTCGAAATCCTTCATGTGCCCCGCTCGAGAGAATAGACAAGCCGATGCCCTCTCCAAACTCGCCAGCTCTTCGGCAAACGGGCAGCCAAAGAAGATCCAATGGGAGATACTTGGAGAGAGAAGCATTGATGTTAAAGAAACCATGTGGTTGGACAGGAGCAACACTTGGATGGATCCCCTCATCAACTACCTGTCCAAGGGGAACTTCCGCAGGATAGCAAAGAAGCGGAGCATGTCAAGAAGTGTAACGCCCCCAATCACCATTACTTAATAATCCCCTCATTAGGGACTATTACGTAAGGTCGCAGCGGAAGGTAACGATCGAAGGCGCTACCGCCGTCCTAAAAATAGGACAAGGCTAAATAATTTGAAATAAAAGGAAGTACGATTTATTCATTTACTGTTATATTTCCAATGATACTCGTTAGGAGTAACTACTTATTACCCAAGTAGCTAGGTCATCCCAAAACATAGGTCATCTGGTTTAGCAACGTAATATTTATACAACCTAGACTTTTGTCTAGTCCACAAATGATGTACAACAATTCCCAAGGTCATACCTAACCCCGGTTGAATGTAAAATCACTGTGAGCGTCTATGTACCTTCGATTTGCGAATGCCACGTGGCTGGCTAGGGTTTGCCTTCATCGGACTTAGGAAATGATTGATTGTTCACCAATGCTTCTTCCTAAAACAAAAACAATAAAATATTTGGAAGAGTGAGTCGAAACTCGATACGAACATTCCCTGCATCGTAAAATAACTTTGAAGAATATATTGATTGAGCGCGCGCATTTCAATTCATTTTAGTTTGAAATCGGGGAGAGAATATAAGTAAAATTGCTTGCTTAGGTTATTATCTGGAAGTGGAACCCCTTGGTAATTGATACGATCGTTGAACAGGTGTCACCCCCGGCCGATCGATAACCCGGAGTTGACGCCGCGCGCAGTATAATTGGCGGGCCTAAGCCCTTGGTAATTGATAATTGGGCGGGGACCACTTAATTAGGTGGCAAAACTTGCCTTGTAAATGATTCATTGTTATTTGTATATATGAGAAATGTTGAGATTTGATGAAATATGTGAGTTTTCGAAAGGTACAGGCAATGAACGTACCTGAATTGAGAATATTTGTTTCTCCCCTTTTGCGAAATTTGAGTCACCAGCTATTCGGCAACGGAAGTGGCCTCAATTCTGTTTAAAATAGATTTCTAGAGTTAATGATGTTTTCTTGAGTTTTAATGCTTGAGTTTGTATAAGCTTTAACAATTTATTTCATTTCATATATTCGTATGAAAATTGCTTAAACTAATGTTTGTATTACTCAACTTTCTTGCGTTGATTCCGTTTCAATTATTGAATACGATTTATATTAATTAAAGAGGTTGATTAGGTTGACTAAATACTCGATTGTTTTGACGGAATTCAATCCGTTAGCTGACTTGGATTGGCAATGGTGTCTATATATATATGGATATACCTAACAAACACCGATTCCTAGTTTATCCTCTCTCCCTTCATTGCATTCAACCCCTGGTTAAGTAATTAACTAATCCGTCAAACGCCTCCCTATGGAAGGTTCCATAATCTATTAAATTGCTCAAACTCATGCATGCACCATTTTAAGGCCATAAGCATTGTTTTCCCGATAACTTCACATTCACAACTATAATTAGGTACGCTTAATACTTAGTTATTTTCCACACCTGCACATTACCGAATTTCAAGTTTTACGCATGCATTCCTCTTCATTTGTTCAATATAACCAAAATGTAACAATTCCATCCACTTGCTAAATTCTACAATAGAGCATCCCCTAAACTCATCCACTCGATTCACAATCTCCCCAAGAAAATCACCTTCGTTTACATTCATACACAATCGGACCATCAAACTGCCGCAACTCGCTTATTCACACCAATTCGAATTTCCCCAATTTAATCTTTGCATTCACTCCACAAATATATTTCTAATCATACTTCAATTTACAGCTATAATTGCTTAAATAGATAATAAAATTGATAATTTAGGGTTTAGAGTTTTACCTTCAAGTACACATTGAGGAAGCCGAGGAGGAGTGGCAGAGACGGTGGTGCGTAGTAGCTGCCCGGCGACCGCCGGGCAGGGACGCGCGGCCGGCTCCGACGGCCGCCGCTGTTTGTGGGTGGTCGACGAGTGGCTCGCGACGGAGGTGAGGCGGAGCGTGCACTGTGCGCGCGCGAGGCGAGATGGAGGGAGAGTGCGGTGGCGAGGAGGCGGCAGGCATCTCCACGACGACGCCGGCGTCGGCCTCGGCCGGCGTTGGTGGCGCCTGATGGCCGAGGGCGGGCCGCGAGTGGAGGCAGGGGAAGGAGCAGAGGCGCGCGATAAGAGGGGGAGAAGGAGGCAGCGGGCGCGAGATAGGGAGGAAGCGAGACAGGGAGAGCCGAGTAGACGGCCGGCGCCGGTCTCCCGCCGGCATCATCGGCGCAGTGGCCGGAGAAGGTAGCAGCAGCGAGGGGAAGGAAGAGCGAGAGGAAGGGGAAGCAGGGGAGGAAGGGAGGAACGGGAATAGCAGAAGCAGCTGAGGGGGTTTAATTTGCATTGCCCGATTAATTGATCTTAACCGCCTCTCTTTTTTTTTTTTTTTTTTTTTTTTTCGGTTCCGGATGACTCTGGATTTTTCCGAGAAAAATCTAATTAATGATTATTATTATTTTTCTATTTTATTTTATTTTATTTTTATGTTTATTTTTGTGTATTTATTTATTTATTTGTTATTTCCGTTACTTTTAATTTTGTTTTAATAATGATGTTCACAACTTAAAATCTCATTATGAGATTTTTATTAGGGCCACTTCATCGCCTTAGCTGCATAACACATGTATAGGGATAATGTAAATACAAAATATCGAATTGAAGTGCACGCGCTCAATTATATAAATAGTGTAATTAATAAAATAAATAATGTGATTTAAAATAAATAATGTGATTTAGGGTCGGGTTATTACAGTCTTCCCCCTTAAAAGAAGTTTCGTCCTCGAAACTTGAGCTTTCTGCAATGAGGTTTGAAAACTTAACTTAAAATAAGTGGGGGTATTAGTTTCTCGGGTTTTCCTCAGTTTCCCCATGTGGCTTCTCGAGGATGTATGGTTAGTCCACGAGTACTTTCCCTCAAGGAAATGCTTTTACTGCGGAATCTCTCGACCTTGTAATCCAATATTTGCACTGAGACTTTCCATATAGTAAATTTTCAACAATTTTTAGTAGCTCTGTCACAATATCATGGTTTGGAGTTGGTATATGCCGTCCGAGCTGCTAGATATGGAAAATGTTATTCTCTTATTTGAGTTCGGATGAAATAGCTATATTTATATGTATATATATAAGATATTGGATCACGCGTCTTTTTCACTTCATATAGTCCAATGTACCTAGGACCCGATTTTTCCTTAACTTTGAACTCTTGACCCCCTTCAATGGAGATACTTTCAAAAACACTTTTATCTATATAGCTTGCTTGTCGTTTTAAGTTTTCTTGATGTGGTCTTAAATCTTGCTAATCTTTTCGGTTGTTCCTTAGGTCCACTTAGACCCATAGTCAAGGCGTTGCTCAACTCACTTTAACATAACGAGGTTCCGTATTTCCTCCAATACAATGCCTCAAACGGAGCGATTTAATCGATGACTTGATAATTGTATTATAAGATAAGCCTACCCAAGATAGATCGGTTTCCTATTTCCTTTAAAAGTCGAACACACATGCCCTCAGCATATCTTCTCATATTTAATTAACTCTTTCGAGTGTGTCCTATTGTCCCTGGATGGTATGAACTATCAACATTGAGTTTAGTCGCAAAAGGTTACTATAGAGCTTACCGGAAATGTATTTGAAACCTGTTATCGCTATCGAGATATAATGTTTTTAGGTACGCCCATGTAACCTAACGACTTCTTTGATGTGTAATTGTGCCGATATCTCTACATCGTTGGTACGGAATTTGCAGACTTTATAAGTTGATCAATAATCGCTCAAACAATTTTCATTGAAACAATAATAGGTAATCCTATGGCAATGTTCATTGAAATTGAATCTTATCCCCATATAGGAATCTCAAAAGGTTTCAACTCACCAATACAACATTGATATCTCTTGTCACATTGTATCCTCCAACGTTCGGTCTTAGCCATTTGACAAATGGAACACTTATCTTTATATTCTATAATATCCTCTTCATATTGTTTCACCATAAACATTGTTTCAAATCTTTATACAACTTGTTTCTCCTAGATGTACCCAATATCGTGTATTATGTGCTTTCCCAAGAGTTTCCTTTTTAATTCCTCTTTCTTCAATACACAAAACTGATTTTGAAACCTTAAGGTTCCACTCCACGGATTTCTTGAAACCATGAGATTTTTCCTTTTTATGTCTTTCTTAATCCTTTCCATCCTGACCTCATCATGTTGGCCTAACTGAATACCCTTCATGGTTATATATTATACTTCTATCGCAACTAGAGACCCATTCATTTATCCATGCAAGGCTAACTCAATACTTATGTTGTGGAGACCTCATATAACCACGAGCTAAGCTGTCATTATTACATTCTAACTGAGTTTTGTCTCCGTACTCCACTCATTTGCCACCATATTTACTTTCACTAAGTGATATTATATTTGTAAGTCATAATCCTTAAGTAATTCCACTAGCGGTGTTGCATTGATCCCTTTCTTTTTTTTTTTTTTTTTTTTTTTTTGGGTAAAAATGTACTTCCAACTGTAATGGTTAATATAAATCTTACATGTTACACTATCCAAGTAATGTCTCCAAATATTTAAAGCAAAAAAACAACAGGAGCCTACTCCAATTCATGAGTAGGATAAGTCTTTTTACATGATTTGAGTTGATGAGACGCATAAGCTATAACCTTGTCGTCCTATTCTAATACGCATCCTACCCCGTTTTTAAACGGCTCACTATAGATGGTATACTTTTTACCTTCCATGAGTAAGGTAAGAATTTGGGTTGTGGATAACCTTTTCCTTCAGCTTCCAGAGTGTCTTTACATTTATCCGACCATTTAAATTAGGTTGTTTTCTTTTAGCAAAATTATTAGAGGTGACATTGTTTTTGAAAAATCATGTAGAAACCCTCGGTAGCACCCTGTTAACTCAAGGAAGCTCTCCACTTCTATACCATTGGTTGATATGGGGTATTCAGTTACTACCCTTATCTTATGAGAGTTGACCTTAATCCCTTCCTTAGAACACTATGCCCTATACATGTCACTTCTTCTAACCAACCATCACATTCTTGCCATTTAGCATACAATCGATGTTCTCTCAAGATTTATAGCGCTATTCACAACTCGCTTGTCATATTTATTATTATTATTATTATTTTTTTTCTTATCCTAAGAGTATATAAGAATATCATCGAGAATCACCACCACAAATTTATCTAGGTAAGTCCTCAAAAATTCTATTCATGAGATCCATAAGCTGCAATTAATACGTTGGTAAATCCTCTGGACATTACAGTAAATTCATAGAGTCCATATTTAATTCTAAAAGCGGTTTTGGAAATATCCTCTTGTTTAGTTCCAAGTTGGTAAAATATGCTAATTCCTTGTATCTTATCAAACAAATCATCAATTCGGGATAGTGTATACTTATTCTCGACAAACCTCTTGTAGTAACATGCTAACCCAAGAACACTCCTCATTTACATAACATTAGTTGGTCCGGATCATTCCGTTACTGAGTTTACCTTATGAGGATCAACCTTAATCTCTTCTTTGGAAATAACATGCCAAAAATTGTCTCTTCCTACTGGCCGGAATTTAGGCTCTTGTAATTTGACAAGCGATTGATGTTCTCTTAATACTTGTAGTGCTATTCTCATATACTCGACACGTTCTCTTTTATCTTTAGAGTATGTAAGAATATCATCAATACTACTATCTCAAATTATCTAATTAACGCCTAAAAGCTCCATTTGTGAAATTCATGGATGCAGTAGGTGTAATGGTAAGTCCACATAGAATCACCTTAAATTCATGATGTCCATATCTGTTCTAAACGTAGTTTAGGAGTATCTTTCTGTTTAATTCCGAGTTGATAAAACACATCAACCCCTTAAAGTTGATGAAACAAATAATTTGGGGTTAAGGATGCTTATTCGGGGAAGGACTTATCTTGTTCAGCTCAGTATAATCTATATAGAGTCTCCAATTATCATTCTTCTCCTTCACAACAAGATCGAGGCTCTCTAAGTTGACAAACTTAGCCTAATAAATCCTTTTTATAGTAATTCATCAGGCTGACTTTCAACGTTTTGAATTCCATTGGGGTTATCATATATGGCACTTTGAAAATGAATTGTGCATCAAGAATTAGTTCAACCTCAAACTCAATCTCCCTTTGAGGAGGTAGACCATGTAAATTTTTAAGAAATACATCCGAAAAATCACATACTACGAGTGTAACATTTATATCTGTCCCTCCTTTTCTATCCTTGATAACATAACATCAATTCCTTATGTATGTCTTAATAATTTACTAGCCTTCCTGATTGGAGTTATGAAATACTCCTTTGTATCCTTTTTCTCCCGAACACACTTCTTTCTCTTTTCGACCCCTTAAAATAATCTTACAACCTTTACAAGCTTTGTTCACTTCATATGCCGCCAACTAATCCATTTCTAACATTACCTCAATTCCCATATATTAAATTGGATTAAATCTGCGAAGGGCAACTCCCCACACATGACCTTAGCACATGCCAATAAAGAATTGAGCCTCTTACCACTTTTTCATTTGACAACTTGATTTGGTACTCTATTCGGCCTTATGATCATCCAAATTTAAGCGAGAGGCCACTAAGACTAATTATAAATGAATGGGTGGCGCATGCATCAAATACAACGTCGAAAATACGTGAGTTTAGTGCCGGTGACAATTGTCATTCCTAAAGTTGCGGTTTTCTTCTTGTCTACCACTTACACTTGTCCTACAATCGCGAGGCTTGAAAGATGGTGCAGGCCTTTCACATGGTATCGGTAGGGGCATGACAACTCCCTTCTCTACAACTTTCTGTCCTCTTGGAAAGGTGTTTTCTAAATGTTCAAGACTACCACGCCTCATACGTTTATTACTACCCGTTCGCCAATCTAATGCGGGTGTGATGATTTTTTTGGCAATCTTTCCTCCAAGGTTTAGAAATAATCAATGAGTGACCCTTGTTGAAACTAGTAACATGTTTCCTTTGAACTATACTCTCACTTGTGTTGTTGGGTTTTCTACGAGTCTCCGGAATTTAAGGCCCTTAGTTCGCTCTTTACTCGTCAACCTCTATGTCTACCTCTCTCCCATATAATCCTCGACGATCTTTGATAGATTAACCAGCAAGTTAATGTCGAATGTAATAGGCCAAGCCATCCTCAAATCTTAACATTTTCTCCCAAACAATAACGACAAGGTCTGAATCATATCTAGATAATTCCATAAATTTATTGGCATACTCCACTCGTTGTCATATCGTAGTCCATTTTTAACTCTACGAACCCTTATTCCTTTCGTCCATGAATTGCGAGGGGTAAAATTTAGCTCTAAACTCTTCCAGAAATTCCCCAAGTGAACTCACAACCTCATTTTTCATTGTGTTTCACCATATGTCCATTGCACCAGTTAGATAACACGTCCTTATACCTCTTTTTTCTCAAATGCAAATATTCTTTCCCTTCCCCTAATCCATCCTTCTATTTTCGCTGCATCAATTTTTCCATCATAGGTCTTGGGGTTGTGGCGAGTCACTCTATTGACTTACTTGTGTAAACTTAAAAGTGGATTCAGTAGGTGTAGGAGAAGCCCCTTTTCATTTACTTTATCACCAAGTTCCTCCAGATAGTTTGAGTCCATGTTATCAATGGAAATCTCTAAAGGTATAAATTGAATTCCACCAAGGATTTGTTGTGAGTTCGGAGGGGTTTCTAATGCCCATTCGACAAGTCCCCAATCATAAGCCAACTCTATAGTTACACTCGAAATTACGTTATTGCTTTATAGTTGAGACATGCTTGAATCATATAAATTTAAACTTTCCTCATTAATTTCTTTTCCCCTCCTAGAAACAAATTGTTAACAACTTTTAATATAACCCAAACTTAGTTAACCCCAACTTTTATTGCATTTATATAATAAGAAGTAACAAATTGTATGTTAGATTATCATTTAACTCTAGAAATTCTGATCGATTAAGTAATCCTCAATTGAAGGAATTCCCACGGCTTACTCGGATGTTGGTTTTGCCTTCTAATTCCAACTTAAAGGTAATATAGGAAATTTCCTAAGAGAGTTTGGTATTTTCTAAAAATTTCGGTAGAGTTCCGTTTGTAATATGGCTTATCCCATAAATTTAAAGCTTTAAAACCCTGCATAAAAACCACAATATCACTCAACGAGCCACACGCTCGGAGTACACAACTCAACGGCCACACGCCGGAGTACAACCAATATACATTAAAGCTTAAAACCACCTAAATGGCCCATAACACATCCGAAACAGAATTCATGAACTTAATTACAAGCTACAAAACTTAAAAGCATATGAAATGCATGTCGACAACTTAAGTCATTACGTACATTGTTTATACTTAGCATCACCCAAAAGTATATACCTCAATTCAATATTAGTTACACCACATCCACAATCCCAAATGACAACTTGAGGGAATAATAGTCACATAATTTTCTAAAGGTCAAATCATGACACCTTAAAATCGTATTGCTCACGAGTGATTTCTAAACCTGGCTCGATACCACAACCGTAACGCCCCTAATCACCATTACTTAATAATCCCCTCATTAGGGACTATTACGTAAGGTCGCAGCGGAAGGTAACGATCGAAGGCGCTACCGCCGTCCTAAAAATAGGACAAGGCTAAATAATTTGAAATAAAAGGAAGTACGATTTATTCATTTATTGTTATATTTCCAATGATACTGTTAGGAGTAACTACTTATTACCCAAGTAGCTAGGTCATCCCAAAACATAGGTCACTTGGTTTAGCAACGTAATATTTATACAACCTAGACTTTTGTCTAGTCCACAAATGATGTACAACAATTCCCAAGGTCATACCTAACCCCGGTTGAATGTAAAATCACTGTGAGCGTCTATGTACCTTCGGATTTGCGAATGCCACGTGGCTGGCTAGGGTTTGCCTTCATCGGACTTAGGAAATGATTGATTGTTCACCAATGCTTCTTCCTAAAACAAAAACAATAAAATATTTGGAAGAGTGAGTCGAAACTCGATACGAACATTCCTGCATCTGTAAAATAACTTTGAAGAATATATTGATTGAGCGCGCGCATTTCAATTCATTTTAGTTTGAAATCGGGGAGAGAATATAAGTAAAATTGCTTGCAGGTTATTATCCGGAAGTGGAACCCCTTGGTAATTGATACGATCGTTGAACAGGTGTCACCCCGGGCCGATCGATAACCCGAGTTGACGCGCGCGCGGTATAATTGGCGGGCCTAAGCCCTTGGTAATTGATAATTGGGCGGGGACCACTTAATTAGGTGGCAAAACTTGCCTTGTAAATGATTCATTGTTATTTGTATATATGAGAAATGTTGAGATTTGATGAAATATGTGAGTTTTCGAAAGGTACGAGCAATGAACGTACTCGAATTGAGAATATTTGTTTCTCCCCTTTTGCGAAATTTGAGTCACCGGCTATTCGGCAACGGAAGTGGCCTCAATTCTGTTTAAAATAGATTTCTAGAGTTAATGATGTTTTCTTGAGTTTTAATGCTTGAGTTTGTATAAGCTTTAACAATTTATTTCATTTCATATATTCGTATGAAAATTGCTTAAACTAATGTTTGTATTACTCAACTTTATCTGCGTTGATTCCGTTTCAATTATTGAATACGATTTATATTAATTAAAGAGGTTGATTAGGTTGACTAAATACTCGATTGTTTTGACGGAATTCAATCCGTTAGCTGACTTGGATTGGCAATGGTGTCTATATATATATGGATATACCTAACAAACACCGATTCCTAGTTTATCCTCTCTCCCTTCATTGCATTCAACCCCTGGTTAAGTAATTAACTAATCCGTCAAACGCCTCCCTATGGAAGGTTCCATAATCTATTAAATTGCTCAAACTCATGCATGCACCATTTTAAGGCCATAAGCATTGTTTTCCCGATAACTTCACATTCACAACTATAATTAGGTACGCTTAATACTTAGTTATTTTCCACACCTGCACATTACCGAATTTCAAGTTTTACGCATGCATTCCTCTTCATTTGTTCAATATAACCAAAATGTAACAATTCCATCCACTTGCTAAATTCTACAATAGAGCATCCCCTAAACTCATCCACCGATTCACAATCTCCCCAAGAAAATCACCTTCGTTTACATTCATACACAATCGGACCATCAAACTGCCGCAACTCGCTTATTCACACCAATTCGAATTTCCCCAATTTAATCTTTGCATTCACTCCACAAATATATTTCTAATCATACTTCAATTTACAGACTATAATTGCTTAAATAGATAATAAAATTGATAATTTAGGGTTTAGAGTTTTACCTTCAAGTACACATTGAGGAAGCCGAGGAGGAGTGGCAGAGACGGTGGTGCGTAGTAGCTGCCCGGCGACCGCCGGGCGGGGACGGCGGCTGGCTCCGACGGCCGCCGCTGTTTGTGGGTGGTCGACGAGTGGCTCGCGACAGAGGTGAGGCGGAGCGTGCACCTGTGCGCGCGAGGGCGAGATGGAGGGAGAGTGCGGTGGCGAGGAGGCGGCGAGCATCTCCTCGACGACGCCGGCGTCGGCTTCCGGCCGGCGTTGGTGGCGCCGATGGCCGAGGCGAGCCGCGAGTGGAGGCGGGGAAGGAGCAGAGGCGCGCGATAAGAGGGGAGAAGGAGGCAGCGGGCGCGAGATAGGGAGGAAGCGAGACGAGGAGAGCCGATAGACGGCCGGCGCCGGTCTCCCGCCGGCATCATCGGCAGCGGTGGCCGGAGAAGGTAGCGAGCGAGCGAGGGAAGGAAGAGCGAGAGGAAGGGGAAGCAGGGGAGGAAGGGAGGAACGGGAATAGCGAGAGCAGGTGAGGGGTTTAATTTGCATTGCCCGATTAATTGATCTTAACCGCCTCTCTTTTTTTTTTTTTTTTTTTTTTCGGTTCCGAGATGACTCTGGATTTTTCCGAGAAAAATCTAATTAATGATTATTATTATTTTTCTATTTTATTTTATTTTATTTTTATGTTTATTTTTGTGTATTTATTTATTTATTTGTTATTTCCGTTACTTTTAATTTTGTTTTAATAATGATGTTCACGACTTAAAATCTCATTATGAGATTTTTATTAGAGCCACTTCGTCGCCTTAGCTGCATAACACATGTATAGGGATAATGTAAATACAAAATATCGAATTGAAGTGCACGCGCTCAATTATATAAATAGTGTAATTAATAAAATAAATAATGTGATTTAAAATAAATAATGTGATTTAGGGTCGGGTTGTTACAAGAAGAGAGCTGAATGGTTCGTTTACTACGGGGAGCACTCTACAAGAAGGCACACTCCCAACCCCTGCTCCGTTGCATTCACGCAGGAAATGGGTCGAAAGTTCTCGAAGAAATTCATGAAGGGGTGTGTAGCTCGCATATAGGCGGAAGAGCGCTCGCAGCAAAGGCACTACGAGCCGGATACTATTGGCCATCTTGGCGAGAAGACTCGATGGACCTGGTGAGAAAATGTGACAAATGCCAAAAATTTGCTCCCGTGCCAAAGCGCCCACCTACCGAGCTGACTCCCATCCAATTGCCCCTTCCTTTTGCAAAATGGGGGATGGACATCCTGGGCCCATTCCGAAAGCCACGGGTCGGCGCAAGTATTTGTTCGTAGCGGTGGATTATTTCACTAAATGGATAGAGGCGGAAGCCGGTGCCTCGATCACCAGAAAGAAGTGCGCAAGTTCATTTGAAAGAACATAATCACCCGGTTTGGTGTCCCAGGGCAATGATATGTGACAATGGGCGGCGGTTCGACACCGAGCAAGGTGCGGGATTACCTCACCCAATATGGTTGCCAGGCCGCTTCACAGCGGTGGCCCATCCCAGAGCCAACGGCCAAGCCGAGTCGGCCAACAAGGTCATACTCAACGGCCTTAAGAAGAGGCTAGACGACGCCATGAGGAAAATGGGCGGATGAGTTGCCAGCCGTCTTATGGTCCATCGGGACAACAGAGAAGTCGACCACTGGAGAAACGCCCTTCATGTCTGGTATACGGATCGGAAGCCGTGCTCCCGGTCGAAGTAGCCCTTCACACCCACCGTCTCACAAACTTTCGGGAGGAGTCTAACAACGGGGCCCTCGGGAGGCCCTTGACTTGCTCCCGATGGTTCGAGGAGATAGCTATCTCCGTGAGGCTATAACCAAGCTGAAAATGGCAAGAGCCTACAACGGAAGGGTGAAAGGGAGAGATCTCAAAGTTGGTGACCTAGTTTTGAGAAAAACCGAAGCTATAGGGAAGGCGGTGAAACACGGCAAGCTAACGACTAGCCGGGAAGGGCCGTATATCATTCACGAGGTAGTCCGCCCGGGGACCTACGGGTTGGCCACCCTCGAAGGAGCGAGACATTCCCAGAGCATGGCATAGCGGCAATTTGAAGAAGTACTTCATCTAAGTACTAGGAAGCGACCTTTGTATGCGGTACAAGCTTACCGGCTGGCGTGGGGGCCTTTCTTTAAAGACCCACCCGGCCCAAGTCCCAAAAAATGTTGTAAAGGAATCGACCACGATTGACGCAACTTTTCGAAAGCGCTCAGCGGGGCACACATTCCTCTCTCTCTCTCTTGTAACGAACTTCGATCTTCTATGTTAATACAATGAGCACATTTTACTGCAACTTTGCGACTCATGTCTTATTTTAAGTCTATTTTTGGAATGTGAATAGGGGCTAATACGATCCCCTAGAACAACTAAATTTTCAATCTCTCTTGTTGTATATTTTACCTTAGCCGAAGTTGGGGGCATCACTAGGGGCTAATTCGAACCCCTAAGGCCTCCAACCCTTCGGTCCCTCTTGTTGTATTCTCTCGAACTTAGTAAAAGTTAGAAGAAAGAGTAGGGATTGTTGTTAATTCGATGACAACTACATTGTAAAATTCTACTCTTGTATGTTTTGCTTGTACTGATTTTGGGGGCAACACTAGGGGCTAATGCAATCCCTAAGATAGCCAAAAATTGTGAATACTAGGGGCTAATGCAATCCCCTAAGATAGCCAAAAATCGCCAAAGTCGGAAGATGATCATGTACACAAGAAACGACAAGAAAAATCAGCAACAACCAAAAGAAACAACGAAGCAAGCATCAAATAAAGCATTGAATAGGTATCAAGCGAGCATCAAATAAACATCGAGTAAGCACACAAACGAGGCATCAAGCAAGGAATACCAAAGAAGAAAATTCAAGGCAAAACGAACCCAAAGTAGCGAAGTATCAAGCTATACGGCACGCAGGCCATTCAAAAACATATGGCATGCAAGCCATCAAAATCAACCCTAAGGAGGGCAAGGGGAAGAGGAATGGAGGCTACTCCGCGAGGCCGTCCCGGCACTGGTCATCGGCTCTGTCCGCGGGAGGAATCTCACCATCCTCGGGAGTGCTCTCGGCTGAGAGTTCGATCGTGAGGCAAAGGCCTCGAGTAAAGGATGTTGGCATAGGCTATCCACTTGCTCTAGCCCTTCCGCCTCCTTGCCCAAGGCTGGAGAGACCAACACAAGAAGCCTCCCGAGGGTTGCATCTCTCGCCTCGGCATTAACCTCCTGTGCCGACTCGAAGCACGACCTCCAACTTCGAGCCTTCTCACGGGCGGCTCAACGCGAGCCTCGAGGTCTCGCTCTTTCCCTTGAGCGACCTCCAACTTAGCCTTCATGGCCTCTAGCTGTGCCTTCGAGATCCCGCTCGCGCCCAGGAAGCCCCAGCTGGGCCTTCAACTTGCTCACCTCCCAGTGGAAGCGATCGGCCTCATCTTTCTTCTCCTTCGAGAGCTTCTTCAAAGAGCCACGAAGAGAACAAACCTCCTTCGTAGATCCGAGGAGGTAGGCGGGACTCTATGGCCTCTAGGACTTTGATGAAAGCTCTGTGAAGCAAAAGAGTTAGAGCCAGAAAAGTAAAGAAAACACAAGTGTCGAAAGGGCGTTCTCTACCTCGGTCGCGGTCACGGATGCAGCAGAAGCAGGGAAGCGACATCCTTACGAGGAGTGTCGCCGTAAGCCTTCAAAAGGTTGTCCACCATGATCGCTTTGGTATCCTGATCGGCACTCATGAAGCGGCGGGATTGGAGGCCCAAGCACACCTCTTTGCCGCTCGTGCTAGGAGCCACTCCCTCGGGGAGGAAAGGTTCGAGGCGTCCCTCGAGTGTTTGCTCGAGATAGATGATCCCCGTACCAGCCGACCCCCACCACGATGTTGAAGCGGGGTGATGCTTGGCTCTTCTCAGCCGGAAGAGGACCAGCCTATAACAAAGAAGGTAATGTTAGCATGAAATCGAAGATCAAACGCAAAGGATATGATAGAGGAAGTAAGGCTCACTACGGGAGGCTTATTGAAGGAGTCCCCTCAAAGATGCCGATTGTTGGGATATCGGCGGTCGAAGAACGCGGCTCCGACGTTCTCCTCTTCTTGCCCACTGTCTGCGGCAGCCTTGCCTTGGGAAGAGGGATTCGTATCTCGACTATCTCGTGGGCGCGGAGAGCGATCGGCCATGGCCTTGGATAAGAGAGCCCTTGCTTGTCCTGCAAAAAACAAACCAAAGTCGAGTCAATTCAAAACATGAACAAAAACAAGCATGAGGTGGAACAAGTACCCTGTGGAAGTTTCGGATCAAGAGCCGATTCCGCGGAGACAAGGAACAAGTTCTTCTTGAAATACTCCCTCTTAGGAAGCCGAGTGGCAAGGAAGCCTTTCTTTCTTTCCTTCAATCGTTGGATGGGGTACCTCTCGGGTGCGAAAGTACTCCGCTGCGGCATACACCTCGGAACGATAAAGCTGCGCAGAGAGAACCAGGCATCTTGACGATTTCCTCCTCATCACTCCAAGCGGGGACATCCCACTCCCCATCCAACTTTTCTACAAAGAGAAACTCATACTTCCACCTATGGATTGATGAAACCCTACCCAAGGCGAGTCATGTATCCTCTCTTATTTGGAAAGGCTGTACCACCCTCGCTCACCATCTAACGAGACGCTCTTTTGAAAGCCATGAAGGAAGGAAAACAATTCTAAGCTACGGGGAGGTCTTTTATTTCACATGTGGCGATAAACGAACAAATCGAGCGCCACGAGTTGGGGACAATCGGGTCGGGGCAAGGTTGAACTTATTGCATATTGATACAACTAAAGGATGGAGCGGAAACCGCACCCCACCATCGAGCGTCGCTTTATAAAGGCGCGACACCGGGAGGGGGACTTGACCGTGTCCCGCTCCAACGGAACCAGGATCCTATAACTATCGGGGATGCGATATTGGCCAAATACCCTTGACGCCTGTACCATGTCATTCGCAAGCGGGGATCGATGAAGTGAGAACCCGGACCATCACTAGGGTCCGACCTCTCGAGCAACGACTCAACTAAGTCCCCCGCCCCATGAAGTGGTGTAAAAGACGAGATGGCCTCGTCATCTAAAGAAATGTCTAAGGATGGGGAGTTACCTTTGGAATACCCATCCCGCAGGAGCTCATCCATGGTCTTGGGTGTATAGGTGGCCTTAATCCTAGCCATAGTCCTGCTATCGGAATCCTGCAAGGCACAACCCGTAAATGTCACTGTCCTCGAAGACCATGACTCCTTTTAACCTCCCAGCGATAAACCACCTCACGGGAACAACTATTGAGGCTGGGAGTGGGGACCTTTCATAAACGGAACTCGAAGTCGCGGGTAGCGCAGCCAAAGGGATGGCCTCCGCAAGCTGCGCTAGGCGCCGAGACTTGCCGCCACGGCACACGACTAGCCACGGTTAACTCTCGAGAGGCTACGTCGGGGTGACTATCAAGGTTTACGGAAACCTCTAAGTCGGCGAGACGCAACCACTCCTAAAAACTCCCCCTTACAACACCATCATAATTACACCCATCCACGAGGACACAACGAGTCTCTATCCGAGGCACAATTACTCGACAAACTATCATAATGGCTCGCAACAGTATCCTTGGAGCTACCCATTATCCTAAGGCATGCATCTACTTGAATATTCAAACTACAAGTGGGTTAGTCGAAGATATACCTCAAAATTCAATGAAGGGAATGAGTGCTCGAGTCTAGCTCTGAAGGCTCCTTCCAAGTGCTTTCTACCTCACTTTAAGAATTGCTTTGTGAATAATGAAGAGAAGCACCAAGAGACGGGTTTTATAGAGCTCCCTTCCCGATCAGCCAGAATCGGCTACAATCGTCACCGTCTCCTTCCACAAGACCGAATTTAAAAATTCGAAATTCAAAATTCGAATTAACAAATTCCGGTTTCCGCTCAAGCGAGATAATAAATAAAAATAAACAATTAAAGTTTTGAGGGTTAGGTTAGGGTTTCTAGGGTTAGGTTAGGGTTTCTAGGGTTTTAGGGTTTTTAGGGTTTTTAGGGAATTCTAGCTAGGCTAAGGGTTCGGGTAGGGCTCGGGGAGGGGTCGGGGTGAGGGGTCGGTCTCGGGAGGACCAGAGTCCAAGTGGGGAGGTGAGGGAGAGAGGGAGTTAGCGTGAGGGAGAGTCGAGTAACGCGGGTGCGCGGCGAGAGAGTGAGAGGAGGGGTCGGTCTCGGGGTGAGGGGTGAGGGGTCGGTCTCGGGAGGACCGAGTCCGGGTGTGAAGGCGAGGGTCGGTCTCGGGAAGACCGAGTCCGAGTGGAGAGCCGAGGGAGAGAGAGTCGGCGAGAGGGAGAGCCGAGAGTAGTGCGGGTGCGTGGCGAGAGAGCGAGGGGAGGGGAGGGGTCGGTCTCGGGGTGAGGGGTGAGGGGTCGGTCTCGGAAGGACCGAGTCCGAGCGTGAGGGTAGGGGTCGGTCTCGCGGAGACCGAGTCCAAGCGAGAGAGGGCGAACGCGAGAGAGCCGAGAGCAGAGTGCCGAGAGAGTGAGGGGGAGGAGGAGGAGGGGTCGGTTCAAGGGCTCGGGGTGGGGGTCGGTTCGGGCCGACCGAGTCCGGGTAAGAGCCGGTGAGGGAGAGAGAGAGCGTGAGAGCAGAGAGAGTGAGCGTGCGAGAGAGGTCGAGAGGGGTCGGTTCGGCCGGGGCGAGTGCTCGGTCTCGGGAGTCGGGTTAGGTGGCCGGTCCAGGGGTAGGGGCCCGGCCGAGTGCAATGTGGGGGTGGGGGCAGCAGCGGAACAGGGGAGGCCGAGAGGGGATGGGTGAGCGAAGCGAGGGGAGGAGTCGGGGCCGGGGTGGGGGAGGGGCGAGTAGTGCCGAGAGAGGGGGTGTACACAGGGTCGGCGGCGAGGTGCGATGAGCCGGAGGGGAGGGGTGAGTTGCAGCAGCAGCGAGCGAAGGGAGGGGGCACGACAAGTAGCGGCGCAGCAAGCGAGGGCTAGGGCAAAAGGAGAGAGGGAGGCGGGAAGGAGGAGGATTCGAAGAGAGACGGGCCGAGAAGGGGGTAGGCCCAGGCGGGGAGAAAAGAGGGAGAGCGAGAGGGAGAGCTAGTGGGCCGCGAGAGGGAGGGAGAGAGAGGAGGGCCGGGAGTAGCAGCGAGGCCCAAAGGGAGCACGCGCGGAGAGGGAGAGGCGGTTGGGCCCGAGAGGGAGAGCGAGTGGGCCGAGAGAGTGGGTGGGCCGAGGCGAGCATTAGTGAGCGAGTAGTGGTTAGTGATAGGTCTTAGGGGTCGGTATGAGAGGTTGGGTTCGGGAGTCTAAAAAATAATTAAAAAAATAAAAAAATAAATCATCACTCTCACAAAAATTACAAGAGTTGCAAAAACAAAATGAGCAAGGCCCGAACGCTCATCGTGCAACGACTTAGTCTCCGGGGCTAACAAGTCACATCTCTACCCTCACGAGGGCTATCCTTTGGGGTTCGAAGTCGGTTTCACTCAGCAAAACTTCGGCCTCCGGGAGCCGAAAATCGCACACTCAGCCCCATAAGGTGGTACCCTTCGAGAAGCTTTCTCTCAAGCACTTTCAAGCCTCCGGGAGCCGAAAGGTCGCGCAAAGACCCATTTCGTCATGGGCACTCGCACTCCTAACGAGAAGGTTGGGGGTCGCGTTCTCCGTGGGATGTTCCCTAGCGAGACTCACGCACTTTCGAACCTTCGGGAATCGAAAGGTCGCGCAAAGACCCATTTCGTCATGGGCACTCACGCACTTTTAAACCTTCGGGAATCGAAAGGTCGCGCAAAACTCATTCCGTCATGAGCACTCATGCACTTTCGAACCTCCGGGAATCGAAAGGTCGCGCAAAGACCCATTCCGTCATGGGCACTTGTACTCCTAACTTAAAGTTAGGAGGTCGCATTCCCGTAGGATGCCCCTAGCGAGATATCCATACTCAAGCACTTTCAAGCCTCCGGGAGCCGAAAGGTTGCTCAAAATTACTCTCTAAGTCCAAGGGGCTATGTAAAAACCATTCTTCACAACGGACGTCAACGACAAGACAGAAAGTGAAGAAAAGCAAAGTTAACAAAGCAAACTTCATTCATTCATTCGTTCATTCATTACAACAAGAGCGCGTAACGCGCCATTACAAGGAAAGAAAAGCGTCTAAAATTAAAGATACTACACTACAACACCACGATTCATGATACTACGCTACAACACCACGATTACAGATTACGCCACGGCTACGCTACTCCGATGAAAGGACAGCAACAACCGTCATCTCACTTCTCCTTCGGAAGGCTCCTCTTCTTTTTCGCCGGAAGGTTCCTCCTCTTCTCCGATGGAAGGTTCCTCCTCTTCTCCGCTGGAAGGTCCCTCTTCTTCTCCGCCGGAAGGTTCCTCCTCTTCTCCGCCGGAAGATCCCTCTCCTTCTCTGCCGGGAGGATCCTTCCCTTCTCCTTAGGCAAGTCCCGTCGACCATGATAAGGAGAAGTACGAGGGCCACCTACCGACTCATCACTCTCAAGGGAGGGTCGGATGACGAACCAACGCCGAGAACGGCTCCATCTCCGTTAGCGAGATTCGCCAAAAATAAAGGCTCGCTGGTTGACGCTCGATGATGCGATCGTAGTTGCACTCCACCCAAGCCTCAAGTATACCCCACTTAGAGCGGAGCGCAGCTTGAAGTAACTTGAGACACTCGGCACGATCGTCGATCAAATCCATCTTCACGGCGTCGTCGATGAGAAGTCGGTAGAACATCTCCAGGACAAAGGACGGCTGACGGTACTCAATCGCTGCCTCCTCGGCCTCGGCTTGGTTGAAGCCGGGCACAACTTCTCATACCCAATAGGAAGCTCTCCGGCAGTCATTGTCTCGAAGCAAAAGAGAGGAGAAAAATAAAGAAGTGGAGATTGGCAATCCTTCTCAAGGCTCACCCCCTATTTATAAGAACTTGGGGTCATAAAGGCATCTCGGAATGGGCTCCACATTCCACCTACCTACCTCGGGAGGCATGCGGGCGAACGTGAGGGGCTAAATGATTCGGGTATTTCCCGGACAGTTCCAGCTCACCCGACACGTCACCGGCCGATCGTGCCTAATCGGTTGGATAAGGGAGGAATCGGCCCAAGATAACCCTTAACGGGCCGGGTAAAAGCCCCAAAGCCCACTAGGGCTAGGGTTTCCCTAAACCATCGTAAAAGTACCATTTTACCCCTTTAAAATTTCTTAAATTACCCATCTTTCCTCAATCCCAAGGAATGTTATGTTCATTTGACAAGACATCTCATTTGAAGATAATCATTCAAGCTCCTAAGCTCTCAACTCATCTACATTCATAACGTTCATCAACGTTCATCGGCACACATTCATCCCCGAGAACTTCCATCTTTGGAAATCTTCTCGTCTCCCAAGGAATCCTCATGCATATCGAGGAAGATCTCCTCGATCCTTTCAATCAAATCGGACACTAACTTGAGCGTCGGAGGGGCGTTCCCGTGGATCCACCACCCGGGCTTCGCCTTTTGCGGGTTCAGGCAATCATCACTCGGCTTTGGATCGCTCGTGCCACGTCCTCGGAACCGGAGCGAGTAAATCCTTCCTCTCTCCGAATCATCATCCACCTCATCAACTCAAATTTCTCCGGAAACACTTTATGTTATTATTTTCAATAGTTAAAATTTTAAAGGGGACTTGAGTTGAGACCACGATATTCCTTTTACTATTTGCTGAGAACAAAGACGAGTGGATGGAACTTTTGCATGCGTTCGAGGCGAAGTTGACGAGGAGATAAACTCGACACTTCGAGTGATGTGAAATTTACCTTTCGTGGCGGTAGACTTCATCCCACTTTCATTGCTCATACAGAGATCTAATCCCTTCAATCTTTCTCTCTCTCATTAAAGTCATTATAAATAACAATGAAAAGGACTTAGTGCAATTTAAAAGGTCTCGATCTTCTTCTTATCCAGATCCGCCATGACATACCCCACAACCCCAATTTTCAAACGCCCCACTTACACTTAAACCTAGCAAAACTAACTCGAACCGAACAGGTCAACCCGAACGACCCGAAACCCAAACCGAACCGACATCCGAAGCAGTTGAACCGATTTTGACCCAAAAATCGAAATGAACCGACCCGAACCGAACCGACCCGAAATGACCCCAACCGAAACCAACCCGAATGCAAAATGACCCGAACTAAAACCGAACCGAACCCAAAATGATCCGAACCGAATCGGATCCGAATTGATTTAACCCGAATAAAAGTGACTCAACCCACATTTTTTTGGGTCTCTCGGGATGGACTTTTGTCCTTATAGTGGTACAATTTTGAATCGATTTTGATCCAAAAAGTGACCCGATTACGACTAGATCCAAAATTAACCCGAATCGACCCCGAACGAGATTGACCCGAAGTTGAACCGAACCGAAGTTGACCCGAACCAAAACCAAACGAACCCGAACGAGATCGACCCGAAGTTTACCCGAACCGAAGTTGACCGAACCCTAAACCGAATCGGACCCGAACAAGATCGACCCGAAGTTAACCCGAACCGAACCCGAACCGAATGACCCGATTGCCAGGTATACTTACACTGGCTACCACAATATATTAGAGTCGATAAAATTCATGGAAATTTGAAATTAAAATTAAATTAAATAAATTTATATTCTATTTAATAAGAAAGAGTTTACTCTATCAATAAGCTCTTATAATCATATGTGCTTGTGATTATTGATGATTACTCACGATTTACCGGGTTTGTTCTCTTAAGAACAAGAATGAAGCTTTCAAAGAGTTCGAGTAAGCTCTACAGGAAAATTCGAGTCTCGGACTTAGATTAGAAGAATTCGAACCGACTATGGAAGGGAGTTCGATTACTTCAATTTGCAGAATTCTGTGACAAGAACAATATCTCTCATAACTTCTTAACACCCGGAACGCCTCAACAAAACAGAGTAGTGGAGAGAAAGAATCGAACTCTTGAAGAAATAGGAAGGATAATGATGATTGAAAATGATCTACCCTACTATTTACAGGCGAGGCGATCAACACGACGAAACTACACACTCAACGAGATACCTCATTAGACCCATCTTGAAGAAAACTCCCGATGATATTTACAAGGGAAAGAAGCCCAACATCTCATACTTCAAACCATTTGGATGTAAGTGCTTTGTTCACAATAATGGTAAGGATTACCTGACCAAGTTTGATGCTAGGTCAAATGAAGGTATATTTACGGGTTACTCATCTCATAATACAGACTTATCGTGTTTTTAACAAAATAACTAACAAAGTGGAAGAAAGTATCCACGTTGTGTTTGATGAGATAGATCATGGAAGAACAAGTGAGTCGACCTTCTCGGATCTGAAACTCAATCGAGATGAAGATGATTTTGTTGAAGCTAAGCTCAAAAGGAGTCAAAAGAAAGGAACCGAGGTAACTCCGAATGAGGCAACACGGAACATTATGACTCGGATCGAACAAGCTCAAGAGCCAGCTCGGAATCGTTGAAGGACAAGCAAATGAGGAGACTCAACAAGCTCAAACAACTAAAGATCAGTTAGTTCAACCAACAAATTTGGTGAACCGGAGGATAGGTAGAGCATGCATCCAGCCACCCACTCGAGAGCATTCTTTCGACATTAACGAGTGAGATAAGAACTCGTTCTTCTTTGCAAAACCTGTGTGCATTCACTGCATTCATATCATTAACAGAACCTATAAATGCACTAAAGGCCCTAAATGAACCTGAATGGGTAGAGGCCATGCAAGAAGAGCTCAATCAATTTGAAAGAAACCAAGTCCGGACTTTGACCAAACGACCCTCCGACCACCCGAGTTATAGGAACCAAATGGGTCTTCAAAAACAAACTAGATGAGGATGGGTTGGTAGTTAGAAATAAGACTAGACTTGTGGCTCAAGGTTACAATCAAGAAGAAGCAATTAATTTTGGGAAAACCTTTGCACTAGTTGCTAGGATCAAAGCAATCGGAATCTCGTTCGCATTTGCATCCGGCATGAATATTAAATTGTATCAAATAGATGTTAAATATGCTTTTCGAATTGTTTCATTCAAGAGGAAGTCTATGTTGAGCAACCCCTGGATTTGAAAACTCGGAATTTCCAAATCATGTTTTCAAATTGCAAAAGGCTTTATGTGGTCTTAAACAAGCTCCCGAGTTCGGTATTATTTTTGAAGCTACTAATCAAACTCTGTCTCGAGAGTTTTCCGAGTTGATGAGACAGGAGTTCCAAATGAGCATGATAGGAGAGCTCAATTTCTTTCTTGGTCTACAAATCGGACAAGACAAAGATGGAATCTATGTCCATCAATCTAAGTATACCAAGGAGGTGTTGGAAAAGTACAAGCTTCAAGATGTGAAACATACAGCCATACCTATGAGTAGTAGTATGAAACTAGACTCGGAAGAAAAAGGTAAAGCAAGTATATCGAAACTCTATATAGGTATGATTGGATCTCTGCTCTATCTCACATCTAGTAGGCCGGACATTATGTTTAGTTTTTGTCTGTGTGCAAGATTTCAAGCTAATCCAAAAGAATCACATTTCACTGCGGTGAAGAGGATTTTCAAATATCTTGTAGGGACTTAGAATCTTGGTCTATGGTTTTCAAGAGACTCAAAGCCGACCCTCACTCGAATACTCGGATGCTGACTATGTTGGTTATAAAGTTGATAGACAGAGCACATCAGGAGCATGTAAACTTCTAGGACAATCCCTCATATCTTGGCACTCAAAGAAGCGAGAACTCGGTTGCTCTATGAACTGCTGAAGCTAAGTACATTGCAGCTAGAGCTTGTTGTGCTCAAATTCCGTGGATCAAGTAGCACGTGAAGGATCTTAGACTCTCATTCAAATCCATTCCAATCAAGTGTGACAATCAAAGTGTAATCAGCATCACTAAGAATCCGGTTCAAGCACTCGAAGACAAAACATATTGAGGTCGGGTATCATTTTCTAAGATACCATTTTGAGAAAGGTGATATTGAACTTGAATTCATTCCTATGAAATTTCAGTTAGCTGATATTTTCACTAAGCCACTTAGTGAGGATCGGTTTTGCTTTATTAGGAATGAGCTTGACATGATTATGTGTTTTCAAAGTGATCTTTCGATGCATAATTATGTGTTATATGTTTTTCTTTGTCTTAATAACAAATGGATCAATTGACCGAGTGAGACTAAGCTATGAGTTATTATTTCTTTGAGTGTTTTGAGTCACTCGAAACCATACAAGGTTAGACTCAGCTTTTGAGTAAAATGGACATCAAACTTACGGAGTCATCTTTAGATAAATGGAGAATTTCAAAAATATTTTTGAAAATTATTTCCTCTCTCTCTCTACCATACATTTTGATCAGAGAAAACTAGCCATTGGAAGAAAGGTGTTGGAATTCTAACCATTGTAAAGTAAAATGTCACACCTGTTTGAGATGACCGTTAGTGCTTCGAGTCGGACCGAAGGCTGAAGGTAATTTCTTTTGCTATAAATAGCATCCCTTTACCTTTATTTCGTTACTTTACTCATTGCTTTCTTACTCTCTAAGAATTCTTGCTCACTCGAATTCTCTCTCTCTCGAATTCTAAGCGCTCTCTCCCTCACTCTCTTTGCTCTCTCTTTCTCGTGTCCTCTCGTCTTCTAAAAGACTCTCACCATGCCTAAAAGAGGTTCTACACCTGATTTTCTGGGGTCTACTACCAAGAAGCCCCGCACCAAAACTCCTCAAGAGGGTACCTCTAATCCCTCTAAGATCTTCGTCGCTCAACATCTCACATTGGATGCTAAACTCTTTCCAACCACCTCGTTTTTTATGGTTGCAGCATATAAAGAGCACTCGGAGTGTACAACTTCTTGTGCTTCGAGTAAATTTATCTATCCTGAACTCATTGCTAAGTTCTACTCCAATATGTCTTACTCGAGGGAGTCATAACCTCACAAGTTCAAGAGAAAGTTGTTCGTGTTAACCTCTCTCTCCTTCACATAATTTTCAAAGTATCTTATCTTTTTCTTGATCTGCAATCCCATCCCATTTAAGGAGATTATGGATGAGTTCTTTGAAAAGTACGCCAAGGAGGTCCCTAAGTCACACAAAAATTTCTCTCGTGACTCAAATGAAGGCCGAGGCCGGACTACTTTGTTTTCTTTTGATGAGAACCTTCTTTTCTTATCACTCTAGCATAGAGAATCTAAATTCCAAGATTCTCAAAGCTTTATTTGATATTCTAGAGGGCTACAACGTAGACCTCTTCCCTATTATTCTTGAGCGGATGGCTTCGTGCCTACTCAATCCGAGAAAGTCCGCTCCATTTCCCTTCGGAGCCCTTCCGATTGTAATCTTCAAACAGTTCAGGTTCCCCTCCCTCGGATCCTAATGTAGTTTACGAGGGTACCGTAGTGGTTGGTAGGAAGGAGCTTCGGGCTACGAATATCGGGAAGTCAAGCCCGGTGTTTGGGTCCACGGGTTTGAGTTGAAACCCCTTCACCCCCTCCCACCGAGACTCATATTCCTCTACCATTTCCTCCTTTATCTACTGGTCCCTCCACTTCTCAACCACCTCCTATAGCGTCTAATGCTATGTTTACCGTTTTGGTAGATAAACTCTCTTACGTGTCCGAAGAACTTCGAGGCATCCTCTGCTCTCTAAAAATTGTCCTTCAAAACCTGGTGATCAACCGGAAGACAGAGTCGGTCTTAGATCCGGGAACACCGGGGCATCATGAACGAGCAGCACGAGCAGCTCAGCTCGAAGAGGAGAAGGAAGGGGAGAATGAAGAGGAGAAAGAGGAGGCCACTCACCCCGAGAGACAAGGTGCAGCGGCCTCGAACCGGAACCGATCTCCTCGGATGACAATCGAATGAGTCGAAGAAGTTGGGGACATTAGTCAATCCACAGCTGTTAAGTTTGAAGCACTCGCCTCTGTTGTCTTCCGGGAGGATGAGCCGGAGGATGATATGCCCCGGGTCGGACGACCGGGACGGAGCCACTACCGGACATCCCCGTGATGCCGTCGCCACGGTCATCCACTTCCTCTCAAGCATATCGAGCATCAACGCATCTGCTCATCCCTCCACCTCTCGACAGTAAGCCCCCTCCCTAGTCTATTTTTTATATTATTTTTTGTCCAACATCAATTGTGCTTGATAGTTTCTTCCCTTCTTTTTGATGAAATGCAAGGGGAGAAAGATATAAATTTTGACGTTGTGTTTAGGGGAGCTCACCCCTTTCTTTGAGCAATAAGTGGATGAATTTTTTTCGAATGCAGACTTATTTCGAGTTAATTCTTTCCGAGTTAGATATTTCTTATTATCCTTTTCTTCTCCGATATAATCTATTCTTTCTTTGCTCTAATGTGTTATCCGCATAAATGTTATGAGTGATGATATTATCTTCAATGCATCTTCTTAGTATGGAGTGCCTCTCTCTCGTCACTCCTCACTCGATATGTTCCACATAGTAAAAATGATAACTCATGTTTCGCACTAACAAGTTTCTATCTAAGTGTGGAATGCCTTTCATCAAAAGGGGGAGATTGAAGACTCGAGATACTAACTCTAAGTCATTCTTAGTATTACACAAAGAACTCATGTATAAATCTTATTTCTCCTAAGTTTTGATTTCAAGTCATTCCGAGCATTATAGAAACTCTTGTATAAGTTTTCATTCGTTTCGACTCGACTTAGAAAGCACATTATTTTATATCTTCTACACTCGATGTTTTTGACTCACTCAAACATTACTCGGAACTATCGCATGCTCAAATAATTTCTCCAACACTTTTATTCCGAGTACTCGACTACATATTTCAACGCAAAGAGAATTACAGTGCTAATTCCTTTTCTAAATCAATTTTATTTTCTTGGGAATTATTTGACCAAATCAAGTTGTTATACTCTGATGTCCTATTCATTTAACTTGATCATCCTTAGGATTGACTCCGATGGAATTTGAGTATATTGAATATTAGACAAAAATTCCACTCTTCTAGGCCTAAAGATAATTAAGCACTTAATTATTCTAATTTAATTATTATTTGTGCCTAATCTTGGACCAAAGTATTTTATATGTTGAGAACCAAAGTGGTTTACTTTTGTAGGTTATTCAAACGAGGCTAACTCATTTTGAAATACAAAAGTAGCGGCTTCTACCGATGAGACAAGCTTTATCTACTTTTGAACAGGGCTCGGACACCATGTCAAGGTTGTCTGTTTCCAAAATTGGAAAACTCCAACGCTAGGCTCAACGGTGGTTTTCACCTTGCTTTTTAGATAACGCCAGTTGATTGGATTATCTTTTGGAGTTAAGAGCCGTTGCACAATGTTCACCTCCCAACGGATCTTTTTGAGTAACTAAGAAGAACTGTTACAATGGCCAGTGAAGACTTTTATTCGGAACCAAGACTCAACAGTCATTCCGCTTGGTTGGATATAAATAGAAACCACCTCACAAGACTAGAGGATTAGTGAACATCATTAGAAAACACATTACTTGAGCAAAAGTTATTGTTTTCATATTCAATTTTCTATTTACAACTCCTAGTCCGTATTTAATATTTTTTGAGTTGTAAAGTCTTGTAATCAATCATATTCTTCTCTTACTTTTTAAGTAAGGTCCCTTGACTGAGCTGTAAGGGTTAACTCAGCTCATTTGCCCTCGATTGTAATGGTTACCTCGATCGGGAAGTACTAGATCAAATAAGGTATCTTCCGAGTTTAGGAAAACACTATAAGAAATTATCTAAGGGAGCAATTCTGGTAGAGTCGAGTCCTTTGTATTTTAAGGATTCAAAATAATGGATTTGACTTAGTGCTTGGATTGGCACTGACCATGGTTTTCCGCCCAGGAGGGTTTCAACGTATTTCGAGTGTTTGCATTTCTAAGTCCAATCTAAACTCGGAATTAGTTGTTTATCGGTTTCCAAGCAAAAAGTGCCTCAATTCTTTTAAATTTCCTCATCACATTATTCACCCCCTCTAGGGTGACTTAGGCTCTCCAAGGGCAAACCTTCATGGGAGATCCTTCTTTTCAAAAGAAATGGTTCCATCACGCATCGCTAACCAATCCTACTACTTCCTCTAGCGTGGTTTCGGGAAACTTCAATCTTGCTGAGTGCATCAATTAAAGCTTGCCTATTTTTCTGGGAAGCGGATATTAATTGCCATATTGAAATGTCGGCTTTTAATTTCCGGAGTTGTTTAAGGATTAGATCTTCTTCCTTTGCAACTTCGAGGCTCTTTTGGGGTTTCCTGAGTGCTGTTGTGGACCCAAGGGTGCATTGTGCCATCCTGATCTAGTAAGAAATTGAATAGTAGGGCTCTTGATGTTTCCCTAAAAATCTTCTTCTAAGGGTGGTGTGCCCTAGAAGTCATCACTATTACTATCATCACTTCTTGTTTCATAGAGTTCTTCTTCATCGATTACCCACAGCCCTTAGACTTCTAGATCCAACGAAGGTAGGCTAAGAAGCGATTGTGACTCGTCAATATCTCGGATAAAAATAGAAGAATCCCACTGACCTGGTATAGGTTCAATAAAGATGGCTAAGGTGCCGTTAAAAGGATTTTTATTGTTGCTTGGTTTCGGGTAGCCTTAGGCGGGGGTAATTGGTCATTTAGAAAACATGTCTTCTAGTTTGTTCTTGAATGTCCAACACCATTCAATATCGTGTCCTCGTACATGACAGTATTTGCAAAATTTTCCCGCGTCCCAATTCCGAGACTATTTTGCGGTTTCGATTCTGCTCTAATATGTGGCAATTTTATTTTCCCTATTTCAAAGAGACGGTCAAGGGCTTGAGCATAAGTAGTATCCATAGGAGTGTAGTCGGTATACCTGCTGAGGGCATTGACATCTGCACCTCTTGTAGCATTGCCTACATTGGAGGTTTTCTTATCTTTGGAATGGTAATTACTTCTATATCTCGGTTACGACTTTTGTGGTCGCAATGAACAGTTTTTCTTCTATCAGCAAACCAAGCATATCCGAGGGTCGAAATGTTCATCATGGGTAGGAATTTGAGGTGCTGATTATAATTGGGTTGAAGATTCTTCACGATGATGCGAGACTTGATCCTTATTGGACGATCGGTCCACCATGTGGGCTGCCTTTGCTCTCCATCTGGTCAGGAAATTAGTAAAGCTCTCCTTCTCGCCTTGCTTGATTAATTCCAAGTCTGTAAGAGTAACATGTAGATCCGTGTTATAGGAGTATTGATGGAGGAACTCCTTGCACAAATTTGTCTAATTGGCAACCTTGCGTGGGTCAACCACGTTGTACCACTTCATGACATTGGTATCAAATGTCCGGGGAAGATGATGTGTAAGTGTCTTCGGGAATATTGTTAAGAGTCATTACTCCTAAGAAGTTGCGTACGCGATGATGGGGATTCTCGGAACCTTTGAACTTAATATCAAGCATGGTAAACTTAGGAGGTTGTTTACCCATGGGGATTGAAGTGAATCCCTTATGATCGAAATAATGATTGCTGAACATGGATGACCCCCTCAACATCCGTTCTATCTTATCTATATGGGAATCGGACCGAGTTTAGGATTCAGGCGTAGGGGATTCATGTTTAGGACTATCCGGAGAAGATTGGATGGGCGGAGGTGGTATAACCAAAGCCATTTCCCTTTTCACACACTCGGCTTCTTCGGCCTCTTCTCTTCTCAAACGTTCAGCTTCCTCATCTCTCATATTAGCCTCAATAGCCCTTATGATTTCCTTAAGATCTATTGATATAAAGGCCATATGTTCCTCTTGATCACTCAACTTGATTTCCACCTTAGCTATATTCTCATTGAGCATACTAAGGTTAAGATACTTGTTCGGGATTGGGATCCATTGGAAGGGAACTCTTTTTAGGTGTCTGTCTTAGAACAAAGAGTGGCTTGTGACGGTGTAGTATGCACCGAAGCTTGTTGCACCGGTGTAGATCACAGAGTAGAAAGAAATGAAGATGTGCCTGGACTCCTTGGTGAGATGTTTTAACTGCTTAGAGCTCGGATTCCGATGATACTCGGTTACCATAGACTTCCCTATTGTGTAGCCCAAAGGATAAGGTTTAGGATAATGTGAGAGAAGATCGGTTTTAGGAGGAAGGGACTTAAGTGTAAGACCCAAAGAGACTAAGGATGTTTTTTATTTGGATGCACATAAAGAATGCAATGATGATATGATAAATGATTTGATTGACACATGATCCTTAAAGAAAAGATGCTTCCGATATGATAATGCATTTTCCTATTTGAGATGAAATTTAGACTAAATGCAAAATGAGAATGACAGACTTATCTATCCCGATATGAAATGATTTTATTTGGCTAATGCAAATGGACTCACTTAATATGAGATTTTATTTTGCATTAGCTAATGCAAAATGGACTAACCTAAGATGAGATGATTTTATTTGGCTAATGCAAATGGATTCACCTAATATGAGATGATTTCGCTTGACTAATGCAAATGGACTCATCTAATAAGAGATGATTTTATTTGGCTAATTCAAGTGGACTCACTTAATATGAGATGATGCAAATGGAATGTGATAATGTAAAGAAAGTAAAAAGGACTAGACAATAAGAAAAGGGAACTTCCAGTAAGACCATTTCACAAACAACTACTTTGGCTACCGGGCGGATAATTTTCTAATGACATAGAAAATGCGAATAATGGACCAATTCTAATAGGGAAAAAGGCGTTTTGTCTTTTGGCTAAATGCACATAATGGACTCGACTCTAGGAATTTTATTAAAGTGTTTTATTTTCACCCATGCAAGGGTCTAATCAAGCCCTCCTCACCTATTTCTAAAGGCTCACAAACAAAGATTAAATCTAAAAACACACACAGTCATTCAAGCATGCACATGAAGTTTGAGGGAAAACCTAGAAGTCCAAAAGTTCTATGTCCTAAAAGTTTAAGAGTTTGGATACATGGTGACACGTAGTTCGAGAATTTGGTCCCCATGGGTTGCACGGATAAGGATACCAACTAGAATTCAGGTGCCTTTCGGTGAACCAAAAAGGTTTACCCCAAGATGGCGTGCTACGAAGGAGGAGGCATTGTTTCCTCGGGCAATCAAGCCTAATTAGGCCCGCCTAGAGGAACCGAGTGGGAGTCTCTCTCTAGAAAGAGTAAACAAGGGGTACAATAAAGTTTTCCTAGTGGTCTAAAACAATAATTAAACTAATTCAATGGTTACTAAATGCGGGACGTCTAATGCGAGTATATTATAAAAATACACTACTCAAATTTTCAAGTTTCGCCCTCTTAATAAAAAGTTTCCCCAGGTGGAGTCGCCGCTTTAGGAACCACGACCTAGGGACACATACCCGGGGCCGAGCATCCCAAGGTGCCTTTTTGGAGTAAGGATTTTAGAAAGTGGAAAGGATGATTTTAGGGTTTTGATGATGAATTTTAGAAAGTGGGGATGAACCTTTTATTAAGATTTTTCGAGTTTTATTAAATCTTATTTAAAGTGAATTAAGCAAAGTTCAATGGCGGTTTTAATAACCTTTTATTTTATAAATTATTTTCAGAATTCCCGAGATCTTATTTTCTAATTAAGGAATTAATGATATTGGGGTTATGGTTCTGTCGTGAGGCTTTAGGGCCGGATTGATGTGAAAACATCAATCTAGAACGAAGCCACCACCATCGACAATGCGATGCTGGCCCTAGCCTCGCACCGGGGAGGTTGGGCGCCGGCCGAGGTCGTGGCTAGTGAAACCAGCCTCGGTCTCGCCGGTGGGCAAATCCAAAACCTAATATAATTTTTCTTATAACCGAGAAAACACCGAGATGCGATTTTGCTTAGAACAAAACATAAAATAAAGGAGTCGCCAGTCGGTTTTTAGGAAGAGAAAACTAACAAAAACATAAAAAGAAAATTTGCTCTCTCAATCTTAGTATGGGAAAACTAAGACCAAAAAGGCTAAAAAATTAACTCCATCAGTCTTGAGCTGAGAATCGAATTCGGGGTGAGGGTACGAAACATAAGGACAAACTCATCCGTTCCGCTCGTCCGAAGACGGCCATTAGTAGTTCGAGTAGTGTGTTAATAATGATATAAGACAGCAAACATACAACATGCAAAGCAAAATTAAAGCAACCAAGACATACCAAGGAAAACGATAAAGAAAAGTGGTAAAGAAAGTGATAAAGGAAATAAAAGCGAGAAATAAAAAGATTACATCGGTTTGGGTGGAAGTTAAAGCGATTATATCTCTTAAACCACAATACGGTAAGCAATAAAACAGAAATAAAAATAACCTTCAAAGGCTGAAATATGGCCCTCGGGTTGTCCCACATTGCTAATCTAGATCTCCACACTAGATCTCTCGATGTAATAGCGACAATCCAAAGAAAAGGGCTAGTTTTGTGAATTGTGCCTGAGGTAGGGTAGTGATCGGTTGAATAGTGCCCAGAGATAAGAATAATAGAATATTCTTTAACTCTTTGCATGGATTCAACGGTGAAAGATGAATGCTTATAGAAATTTCAGCAAAGTGATGTTTAGATGAGAGTTTTTAGATTGGCTTTTAGCGGTGAAGACTCGGACACTCTGCTCTATATCTTTCCGAGTCATGCAAAAGGAATCGGGTATAACGATGTCATTCATATAGAGTTTTGATTCCAAGGCATTCTCTCGTGTCTTAGAAACATACTTGAATTAAATAGTATCCTTCCTATGCGATTCGGCATTCACATATCTCTTTAATCGTTTTTTGTTAGCGACTCGGAAAAGTTGCTCTTTATTACGAGTCCTTTCTCACTCGGAATCGACTTGTGATTATTTACTCTATCGTTTGCGGTTAGCATTCTTAGTTCATTTCATGCTTAGTCTATATCAAGTTCTTTCTCACTTTGATATTTCTTTGTAGAACATGTTTCTTTTCTTAAGACTAAGTCATATGGAATTCCGAGTATCATGGATATTAGACTCGAGAATATTCCATTTCCTTTCGACTCGGATAATCAATTGCATAATTTCTCAAGATTATTTTGTTATCCGTGTCTAACCTTGGACCAAAGTATTTTATACTTTGAGAACCAAAGTTGTTTTACTTTTGTAGGTTATTCAATCGAGGATATCTTTTCAAAACTACAAAAGTAGCCGAGCTTCGAACGTCAAATCACCAGCGAGATATGGCTTTTCACCTTCCCTGCTTTAGTCTCGGAAGATTGTGTCGGGAGTCTGTCGCTTCAATATCCGGAAAACTGGAACGCTAAGCCTAACGAGTGGTTTTCACCTCGGTTTCAAGACACAACCGATGGTTTTGGGACTTCAAGAGAGTTAAACCGTTGTCCAACGTTCATATTTCAACGGATACTTTACGAGTGACTCGAAAGCCTTTCTCAACGGTCACGAGAGGACTCTCGGTCAGCGAGATGGAAATAACGGCTACTCTGCCTGGTCTTATCTATAAGAAGAAGCCACTTCACAAGACTTGAAGGTTGCGAGAACATATTGTCTATACACTTACTTGTTCAAAGTTATTGTATTTTTACTCTCAATATTCAACTTACAACTCCCACTCGTAATTCATTACTTTACGAGTTGTAAGGTCTTGTACTCGTTACAAACACTTCTTACATTCTTTGTAAGGTCCCTTGACTAAGCTGTAAAGGTTAACTCGGCTTAGTTGTCCCTAAGCTGTAAGGGTTATCTCAGCTAGGAAGTACTAGATCGAGATAAGGTAACTTCGAGTCTAGGAAAATCAGTATAGAGTTGTTTAAGGGAGCAACTCGGGTTACGTCCAAGTTCACGGTATTTTGTGGACTCAAAATAGTGGATTTGACTTCGTGTCTGGATTGACACGGGCCGTGGTTTTACGCCCCAGGAGGGTTTCCACGTAAATATTTCTGTGTTCTCTTTACGAGTTCATTCTAGACTCGGACGAGCATTAGTGCTCCTGCTTCTTCGATTCATTGCTTTCGAGTCCAATCTTTTCGACCCCGTGTTTAGACTCGGATTCTGTCTTGGTCACTTTTCACGCACAAAAGTGTTTGTTTTCCAAAGATTTTTCCTTCACCCTATTCACCCCCTCTAGGGTGACTCGGACTCTCCCCGAGCAAACCTTCAATTGGTATCGAGCCTAGCCTTTCGGAAAGGATCTAACAGTCCAAAGGTTTAAAGATCGGATGGCTCGGAACACCGGAGAGTTCGACGAAGGTAGATCTTCCAACAGGCCACCAAAATTCAAAGGTTCAAATTTCGGTCCATTGGAAGAAGCTCATGGAATGTTTCCTTATGGATCACGATGAAGAAGTTTGGGAAATCATTCAACAAGGAAACTACATTCCAACAAAGACGAGATGAATTCAGAATCCTTCCAAACACAAAGGTCGAGTTCACGCCGGCGAAGCGGAGAAGTTCGAAAGAACTTCAAAGCCATGAACATCCTCATGTGCGCCATAAGCTCGGAAGAATATAATCGAGTCTCTACCTGTGACTCTGCTAAAGAGGTGTGGGACACTCTGGTCAACACCTATGAAGGTACAAGTCAGGTGAGACAAGCAAAGATCAGCCGAGTATCTTCACAAATATGAGCTCTTTAAAATGGAGCCAGAAGAGAACATTACTCGGATGTTCATACGCTTCACCGAGATCACCAACAATCTCAAATCTCCGGGAAAGAAGATCTCCCATGAAGAAATGTGCCGAAAGATTCTCGAAGCCTACCCAAGAGACAATGGGGTCCTAAGGTGACTGCCATAGAAGAAGCTCGGAACCTCTCACTCTTGAAACCGGACGAGCTCATTGGAAAGCTTCGACTCATGAGATACACCTGGAAGAAGAAGATGCTGAGGGTACTTCCAAAAGGAACGTCGCACTTAAAGCCTCAAAATCCAAAGAAGCAAGTCCAAGCTCCTCGACTCGGAAGATGATCCTATGGCACTCATTGCAAGAGGCTTCAAGAAAATGATAAAGCACAAAAGATGGGACAAAAGACCAAAAGAAGAATTCTACAAAAAGGACAAGAGAGACAGAAAAGGTAAGTTTTCTTCACCCTCAAAGTTATCTTTGTCTAAGAATTCTGGATGTTTTGAATGTGGCAGCAAAGACCACATAGTCAAAGACTGTCCAAAACGAAGAAGGGACAGGAAGAAGAAAAAGGCCATGATGGCAACTTGGAGTGATGAGGAATCATCCGAAGACGACGAGGATTCGGATGACTCAAAGTGTCTAATGGCAATCAGCGACTCGGAAGCTGAAAAGAGTCGGACTCGGAACACGGACTCGAGATAATGAGGAAACCGATCCACAAGAGGTAATAAACTACTTCCTCAAATTCTCCAAAGTTGATTTAGCTAAATACATCTTTACTTTGGAAGAAAAGTCCAATTCTGATTCTTCTCATTTCAAGGAACAACTTGAGTCAATCACTTCGAGAAAACTTCTTTAAAAATGAATTGGAAAAGCTGAGACTCACACTCGAGAGAACTCAAGACAAGTGCTCAAACTAATGAGGCCGAGTCCGAGTTACTCGAGAAAAGAAAATGAGCAAGCTGAAACGAAGCTCACTGAGTCTCAAGACCTGGTTTTAAAATTTACTCAAGGACGGAAGAACCTTGATATGCTCTTAGGTTCACAATATGTCTCTTTTAGAAAAGAAGGTCTTGGTTTCAACAAGGAGGAAGAATCTAATTCTTACTCGGATTTGTTCAAAAGGATTCCGAAGCTGTTAAGTTCAAAAGGTTGAGCATGGTCCCATTCACAAAAATGAAAGGAGGACTAAACCCGGACCTATTTACAAAAGGAAACCATTTTCCTCTGTTGCAAAAGGAAAGGTTTTTAAAAGGAAAGAGACACGGACTCGGTTCCTTGAGAAGAAGAAGACTCAGAATCGGACTAAACCCAAAGTCATTCAAATCCGGGTTCCGAAGCACCTTCTTCCTCGAAAAGGACCACAGTAAGAAATGTTACTTGGGTTCGTTAGAGGAAGTGAGAAGGGTTAGATTATCTCTGTTTTGCGGGTCACTCAGAAAAGATCAAAAGGACATTGGTACCTAGACAGTGGATGTTCACGACATATGACAGGTGACCAAGGACTCTTTTCGAGTTGGAATCATATAAAGGAGGAAAGGTGACCTTTGGTGATGACAAGCAAGGGCAAGATAGTGGGCATTGGGAAGATTGGTAATGGAAACGATCTGGTGAGCCCAGTCTACCTTGTCAAAGGACTAAAGTACAACTTACTTAGCATCTCCCAGCTTTGTGACAAAGGACAAGAGGTAAAATTCACTCAATCCAAGTGCTACATCACGGATGAGATCACCAAAGAGATAAAACTTTCGGGTAAGAGATCGGGTAATACCTACATCATCCCTCTTTCGACCCAAGTCAAAATTTATCCTATTTAAAAGCATCTCTTCAAGATGATTCTTGGACTTGGCATCGTAGATTAGGTCATATTAGCATGCATACTATCAAAAAGCTTGCATCTCATCATCTAGTTAGAGGATTACCTAAGCGCATGTTTGAGAAGGACAAAGTATGTGAAGCATGCACCGAGAGGAAACAAGTCGGATCTTCATTCAAATCTCCGAAGACAGTTTCCACATCCAACGTGCTTGAATTACTGCATATGGATCTATGTGGCGAAATTCTCGTAAAGAGTCTCGGAGGTAAATCTTACATACTTGTTATCATTGATGATTTTTCAAGATTTACCTGGGTATGTTTTCTCAAGCATAAGAATGAAGCCTTCAAGGAATTCAGTAAGCTCTGTAGAAAGATTCAAGTGGAGTCCCGGACTCGGATTCAAAAGATTCGAACCGACCATGGAAGGGAGTTCGATTACTCGGAATTCTCGAGCTTTGTGACAAGAATGGAATCTCTCACAACTTCTCGGCACCCGAACTCCTCAACGAGAATGGAGTAGTTGAGAGAAAGAACAGAACCCTTGAAGAAATAGCAAGGACGATGATGATTGAACACAACTTGCCTTACTATTTACAGGCGAAGCGATAAACACGACCAACTACACTCTCAATCGATGCCTCATCGGACCCATTACGAAGAAAACACCTTATGAACTCTACAAAGGGAGGAAGCCAAACATTTCCTATTTCGAGACCTTTTGGATGTAAGTGCTTTGTCCACAACAATGGTAAGGATCATCGACCAAGTTTGATGCTCGGTAAGACGAAGGAATTTTTCTAGGTTACTCTTCTCATAGCAAAGCTTACCGTATCTTTAACAAGAGAACTAACAAAGTGGAAGAAAGTATCCACGTAGTGTTTGATGAGCTTGAGCAGGAAAAACCAAGTGAATCTTCATACTCGGAACTGAAGCTCGAAAGGATGATGATGAAGATGAGCTTTCAAAGACTCGAGAAGGAGATCACTCGGAACGAGGAAGTTCGGAATGAAACAACTCAAGAAGTCGCTCGGAGCGAGCGAGTCAATGGAGCCGATCACTCGGAACAAGCTTACGAAGATCAAGCTATTCAGCCCACAAACCTGGTGAATCAAAGAAGCTGGAAAGCGTTCAAATTTACTTCCAGTCATCCCCAAGAAAACATAATTTCGATATCAACAGTGGGGTAAGAACTCGTTCTTCTCTTCATAATCTATGCGCATTCACTGCATTCATTTCACTAACTGAACCCAAAAATGCCCTAGAAGCTCTTAATGAACCCGAATGGGTAGAGGCCATGCAAGAAGAGCTGAATCAATTTGAAAGAAACCAAGTCCGGACTCGACCAACCGACCTTCGACCACCCGGTTATAGGAACCAAATGGGTTTTCAAAAACAAGCTGGATGAGGGTAGAATAGTTGTCGAAACAAAGCTAGACTTGTAGCTCAAGGTTACAATCAAGAAGAAGGAATTGATTGTGGGGAAACCTTTGCCCCAGTAGCTAGAATTGAAGCCATTAGAATACTTGTTGGCATTTGCATCCTGCATGCATATTAAATTATATCAAATGGATGTTAAGTGTGCCTTTCTCAATGGTTTTATTGAAGAAGAGGTCTATGTCGAGTAGCCTCCTGGTTTTGAAAACTCGGAATTTCCAAATCATGTTTTCAAACTGCAAAAGGCTCTCTATGGTCTTAAGCAAGCCCCTAGAGCTTGGTATGAAAGAGCTGAGCGACTTCTGGTTCAAAATAATTTTAAAAGAGGTCGGATCGACAAGACTTTATTCATAAAGACCAAAGGGAAAGATTTTCTCATTGTTCAAGTATATGTTGATGATATTATTTTCGGTGCTACTAATGAATTTACGTGTCGAGAATTTTCACGAGTTGATGAGTCAAGAGTTCCAAATGAGTATGATGGGAGAACTCAACTTCTTCCTTGGATTGCAAATCAAACAAGACAAAAATGGAATCTTTGTTCATCAATCAAAATACACCAAGGAACTGCTGAAGAAATATAAGCTTCAAGATGCAAAGCACGCATCTACTCCTATGAGCAGCGAGTATAAAGCTCGACTCGAGATGAGACAGGTAAAGCGGTAGATCGAAACTCTATCGGGGTATGATTGGATCACTGCTATATCTTACTTCAAGCGGACCGAGATATAATGTTCGGTGTTTGCTTATGTGCACGATTTCAAGCTAATCCAAAAGAATCACATCTCACCTGCGGTGAAGAGAATATTCGAGATATCTTGCGAGGCACTCGGAATCTAGGACTATGGTACTCCGGAGACTCGAAGCCGACTCGACCGGGTACTCGAGGCGCGGACTATGCGAGGATACAAAGTTGATCGAAAGAGCACATCCGGAGCTTGCCAATTTCAGGTCAATCCCTAGTATCCTGGCACTCAAAGAAGCAAAACTCGGTAGCTCTATCAGCTGCAGAAGCTGAATATATTGCCGCTGGAGCTTGTTGCGCTCGAATTCTCTGGATAAAACAACACTTGAAGGACCTTGGACTATCTCTCAACTCAGTCCCAATCAAGTGTGATAATCAAAGCGCAATCGGTATCACTAAGAATCTGTCCAGCACTCAAAAACAAAGCATATTGAAGTCGGGTATCACTTCTTACGCGATCACTCGAGAAAAGGGTGATATTACACTTGAGTTCATTCCTACTAATCTTCAATTAGCTGATATCTTTACTAAGCCTCTTGGTGAAGATCAATTACATTTTATTCGGAATGAGCTTGGTATGTTAAATGCTTAGTTTTGTGTTATGATTCGTGAATATTTACGTGCCTTGTGCTTTCATTGTTAATAACCATCGGTTCGATTGATCACGTGATCTTGGGCTGATAGTTATTTCTGTGTTTCGAGTCACTCGGAAACTTTTACGAGTCAAACTCGGACGTAAGAGAAATTTGGACATCAAATTTTACGAAGCTATCTCTAGAAACAGTGGAGAGTTTCGGATTATAATTTCAAACCCGTTTTCTCTCTCTTTCTCGAGTGCTTGCGATCGGATCTTAACCGCAGATTTTAAACCACCGATATCTCAACCGTTGAAGAAGAACCGTCACACCGGGCATTAATTATCGATGGACCGGGCTGAGTCGGAACGGAGTTACTTAACGGATAGTGAACAGGCGCGCGTACTCACTATAAATAATGACTATCCGTCTTTATCTCGGTATTCTAAAACTCCTTCCCTCTCAAACGAAACCCTCTCGCGGAAGCATACTACGTGAATAGTGTTCCCTGATCGTCGCGGACGTCGAAGAAGCTCTCTCTCTCTCTCTCTCGTAAGTTTTCAACTTGCTCATCTCTCTTTCTTCTACCATTTTCGTTTTCTTCTCTTCTACACCTCCTTCTCTTTCCTTTTCTCTCGAAAAGTTTCATATTTTCATCTCTCACCATGCCTAAGAGAGGAAACCATCCCGACTTTCGGGTTTCTTCATCCTCTAAGAAGCCTCGCACCAACAAGCCGAGATAGCTCAACCCCTTCCAAACCCGTTGTCACCCGAGCATCTTGCGCTAGACGACAAGTTCTTCCCAACAACCAAATTCTCCTGGTTGTCCAATATCCAAACCACCGGAGTCTACCCTTTCTTGTGCTTCGGCGAGTTCATCTATCCTGAACTTGTTTCGAGTTTTATACTCATCTCACCCACTCAGAAAATGTTCTAACCTCTCGGGTTCGGAACATTACTGTTACGTATCAACACCTCCCTCCTTCACCGTCTGTTTAAAGTCTCTTCTCTCTTCTTGAACAGCAACCCTATCCCCTTCATTGAAGTCGCCGACGACTTCTTTGAAAAGTACGCTAAAGAATTCCTCGGGTCCGGAAAGAACTTTTACGTGACTCGGTTGAAGTCGAAGCCGGACTTCGTGTTTCTGCTGATGAGAACCTTCTTCTCACGAGCATTCTAGCAAGGAGAACCCCAACTCCAAGCACCTCAAAGCCCTCTTTGATATCACGGAGGGATACGAAGTTGACCTCTTCCCCTCCATTATTGAGCAAATGGCCGCTGTGCCGGCTCAACTCAGAGCAAGAAGAACACCTCCCTTCCCTTCGGTGCTCTTCTCACCCTTGTATTCAAACAATTCCAAGTTCCTCTTCCCTCGACCCTAACGCGGTGTGCGAGGCGGCCATTGTGGTCGGCAGAAGGAACTCCGAGGGTACGGATACCGGGAAACTAACCACGGTGTGCGGGTTCACAACTTCGAGGCGAGGCCTCCTTCTCCACCTCGGACTCGGAAATCCACCCCTCTTTCTCTTCCCTCTTCACCTGGTGGTGCCTCCACCTCCGGTGCTTCCAAAACTCTCTCTGCCCTCTTGTCTCCTGTCTTCATGGACAAGATCACCTCTGTGTCCTCCGATTTCGGAGACATGCTCGGGGTTTCAAGTCCGTTCTTCGAGGTCGACCATTAACCAAAAGACGAGTCGAGTCCCAAATCCAGAGCAGCGAGTCTCTCGTTCTTGAGATGAGAGCGCTGGTTAAGGAGCGAAGGAGCTGGCTGAGCTCCTCGAGAGAGAGCGGTCCAAGGCGGCTCGGGACCCGGATGACTCGAGACCCATCCGAGGCGTCTTCGAGCCCGAGCCGACCTCCTCGGAGAGCGAGGAAGCCGAGGAAGCGAGAGGAAGAAGCTACGGATGCGGCGGAGGACGCCGAGGAACCTGCGGCTGAAGCGAGGCCCTTCCGAGCAAAGGGAAGAAGAGGCCGTGGCTACTGCTCCCCAAGCTCAAATTGCTTGTACTCGGCTCGAGACAGCGATCGAGCGGGTCGAAGATCTCGCTCCTCCGGCGAGTCGGCCGGAGCAGCCCCTCCAGCCCCTGAGGTCCCAAGGGAAGAACCTCTCGATCCACTATCTCCAGGTCGGCCCCTCGGGCTGAGCCCCTGCGAACTATTCCGGTTCTCCCTTCGCCGCGCTCAAGCACATCGTCAAGGTCTTATCGGCGCCGGCGCACCTCCGCCTCTACTCGAAATCCCCACCTTCCTAGTTGGAGCCATGCACTGAGTCACGATTCCTCGGTGTCTCCGGAATTTACTGCTTCAAAATTTTCTTTTTGTCCGGACAACTTATGTGTATTACTTGTTCTTTTCTCCTTTCTTTTTGGTTCTTGTTTTTCTTTGAAAGGCAAGGGGAGAAAATGTAGTCGAAAGCTGGTTGTCTTGTTTAGGGGAGTTTTTACTGCCCTTGTAAATTTTAATGGAGTAATGCATTTCATTATTTACGAGTTCTTTCTTTTACGAGTTAATGAGTTAAAGCATACTTTATCTTGCTACGATATATTGTATATCACTACGATCTATTCAATATGCCTTAGCTTTTTATCAAACTACTCGAGAATCAATCTATTTTCTTCTAACAAAGTTTACTGTTTAAGTTTGGAATGCCTTTCATCAAAAGGGGAAGATTGAAGACTCGAGACAACTGCTCTATATCTTTACGAGTCATGCAAAAGGAATCGGGTATAATGATGTCATTCATATAGAGTTTTGATTCCAAGGCATTCTCTGTGTCTTAGAAACATACTTGAATTAAATAGTATCCTTCCTATGCGATTCGGCATTCACATATCTCTTTAATCGTTTTTTGTTAGCGACTCGGAAAAGTTGCTCTTTATTACGAGTCCTTTCTCACTCAGAATCGACTTGTGATTATTTACTCTATCGTTTGCGAGTTAGCATTCTTAGTTCATTTCATGCTTAGTCTATATCAAGTTCTTTCTCACTTTGATATTTGCTTTGTAGAACATGTTTCTTTTCTTAAGACTAAGTCATATGGAATTCGAGTATCATGGATATTAGACTCAGAATATTCCATTTCCTTTCGACTCGAGATAATCAATTGCGTAATTTCTCAAGATTATTTTGTTATCCGTGTCTAACCTTGGACCAAAGTATTTTATACTTTGAGAACCAAAGTTGTTTTACTTTTGTAGGTTATTCAATCGAGGATATCTTTTCAAAACTACAAAAGTAGCCGAGCTCGAACGTCAAATCACCGGCGAGATATGGCTTTTCACCTTCCCTGCTTTAGTCTCGGAAGATTGTGTCGGAAGGCATGCGCTTCAATATCCGGAAAAGCTGGACGCCAAGCCTAACGGTGGTTTTCACCTCGGTTTTCAAGACACAACCGATGGTTTTGGGACTTCCAAGAGAGTTAAACCGTTGTCCAACGTTCATATTTCAACGGATACTTTACGAGTGACTCGGAAAGCCTTTCTCAACGGTCACGAGAGGACTCTCGGTCGGCGAGATGGAAATAACGGCTACTCTGCCTGGTCTTATCTATAAGAAGAAGCCACTTCACAAGACTTGAAGGTTGCGGAACATATTGTCTATACACTTACTTGTTCAAAGTTATTGTATTTTTACTCTCAATCTTCAACTTACAACTCCCACTCTGTAATTCATTACTTTACGAGTTGTAAGGTCTTGTACTTCGTTACAAACACTTCTTACATTCTTTGTAAGGTCCCTTGACTAAGCTGTAAAGGTTAACTCAGCTTAGTTGTCCCTAAGCTGTAAGGGTTATCTCGGCTAGGAAGTACTAGATCGAGATAAGGTAACTTCGAGTCTAGGAAAATGCTGTATAGAGTTGTCTAAGGGAGCAACTCGGGTTACATCAAGTTCACGGTATTTTGTGGACTCAAAATAGTGGATTTGACTTCGTGTCTGGATTGACACGGGCCGTGGTTTTCACGCCCAGGAGGGTTTCCACGTAAATATTTCTGTGTTCTCTTTACGAGTTCATTCTAGACTCGAGACGACATTAGCGCTCCTGCTTCTTCGATTCATTGCTTTACGAGTCCAATCTTTTCGACCCCGTGTTTAGACTCGGATTCTGTCTTGGTCACTTTTCTGCACAAAAGTGTTTGTTTTCCAAAGATTTTTCCTTCACCCTATTCACCCCCTCTAGGGTGACTCGAGACTCTCCCGAGCAAACCTTCAAGCGACGATAATGTTAAGGCAAGAAGTCGTATGGGAATGAGAGCGATACGTCTCTATTTATAAGAGAGGACCTAGGTCACAAATGACCTAGGGTTTGCCTTTATCAATCGTCCAAACACACGAAATAAAACGGGGCCAAATCCTAAGAGATAGAATCGGATCGACAAAAGGATAAAGCCGGGTAGAATCGGGTAAAAGGAGAAGGGGCGCCGGCCAACCTAACCTCCTAGGGTTTTGTGCCCTAGTTGTGTCTCCAATGTCTCTCCAAGCTCAAAACGCAGCGTTCCACCATCCTTCTAGAAGGCGGGCGTCGGCCACGACGTCGTTTAGAGGGTAAAAACTTCTAACCTCGTGTGAGTCTGTCTCGTGAAGCGTAAAACATAGTATTTTGATACTCCTGATCATGAAATGCTATGCTTTAACGTCGTCTTCGAGTCTTTAGCTTCCTGGTCTGATTTGGACAAAAGTAGAATGCGGTATTCTGCACTTGGAATTTCCCGGCACATAGCATGGGACTCCACAATCTCTAAAGGCTCGGCCGGCTCTTGGACTGGTCCGAAAGAAAAGAGGTTTTGTGGACCGACCCAAGGTAAAAGGCTATTTATTTGGTGTTGGGAGTTCTTTGTGGTTTCTCGGCTTATGTTGCACCGGTCGATCACAGTCCGAAATTCAAAATCCACAAACAGGACTCGGGATTATCATCATCGGGCCAACAAACAAAACACGAAATAAAGAGATGGACGACACTTTTTAGGTGTCTACACAAATGCATTTGTATTACTCGATGATTTGTTTTCTTCTTTTTTTGTTTTTAGAAAAAAACGAAATTATGTTTGACAATTTATGAAAAGAGTTTTTAGACTTTCATATAATAGATATTTAAAAATAACTTTAATTGTACTAGTTTGAAATAAATGTTCTTAACTAGTAAAATTATTAGTTGAGGACAGATTATTTAAAACTTGTAAAATTAAAATCGTTTTTAACTACTGTTATATGAAAATTATTTATGCATCTATAAAAACTATTTTTATAAATATCAAATATAATTTTCTTTTAAACATGACATATTGGCATCACAAATATATAAATTTTATAATTCATTTGTTGACCGAAAGAAAAGAGGATTTGTGGACCGACCCAAGGTAAAAGACTATTTATTTGGTGCTTGGGAGTTTTTGTGGTTTCTCGGCTTATGTTACACCGGTCGATCACGATCCAAAATTCAAAATCCATAAACAGGACTCGGGATTATCATCATCGGGCCAACAAACAAAACACGAAATAAAGAGATGAAGGACGACACTTTTTAGATGTCTACGAGCAATGCATTTGTATTACTCGATGATTTGTTTTCTTCTTTTTTGTTTTTAGAAAAAACGAAATTATGTTTGACAATTTATGAAAAGAGTTTTTATACATGCATAAATGACTTTCATATAATAGATATTTAAAAATAACTTTAATTTTACTAGTTTGAAATAATTGTTCTAACTACTAAAATTATTAGTTGAGGACAGATTATTTAAAACTTGTAAAATTAAAGTCGTTTTTAACTACTGTTATATGAAAATTATTTATGCATCTATAAAAACTCTTTTCATAAATATCAAATATAATTTTCTTTTAAACATGATATATTGGCATCACAAATATATAAATTTTATAATTCTATTATGTAGAATTCATAAATAAAAATACAAATATATTGCACATAACTATAAAAATACACATATGAATACATTAAACATTTTTATTGAATCATATACAATATTTTATATTCCTTCTAACTCCTTTCAACTTCTTACAACTCCTTATATCTTTTTACACCTCCTTACAACTCCTTAAAACTTATTTTAAATGGAACAGGACTGAAATAGCTCAAATAATTTCGTCATATTCAACTTAACTATTCATCTATAAACTTAAACTTTAACAAAATATTTGTAATATTATTCATGATAACTACCTTAAATGTACATGATACTTTTGGAATTAATTATTTGTTGGAATTTGTTTGTGGATTTCTTAAGATATAAAATTAAATTAATATATCCAATGTGTATTAATTATCAAAATCCTTACACATCTATACAAATAAATCGATATACTCGAAATACCTTATGGGAGTATCGGTATTGGAATGGGGAAAATAAGGTGTAAGGTACAGTTATATCTATCACGTACATATCCTACGGCCATCCCTAGTAGACATTGTTACATACATAAATATTAACCAACAAAATTTTTTTATTAACGGTAGAAAAATAAATTCACAACAAATTTGATGTGAAAAATAATATGTAATTGTAAGGAATTGTAAGAAGTTGTAAGAAGTTGTAACGAGGTGTAAGAAGGTATAAGAAGTTTTAACATGTTGTAAGGAGTTGCAAAGAAAGGTGTAAGGAGTTGTAAGGCTATAAGTTAAAAGTAAATGGAATAGGGCCTAAGCCCTCTATTTATAAAAGAAACATAGGTCACAAAAATCACCTAAACACCAATTTAGTTGTTTAGAAGCAACTAAACCTGGCCCGGTTTATACGAGAGGATCATAGAAATAGACTGGACAAAATCTTCTAAACTGGAGAATCCCACCGGGAGCCGAGAAACATGACGTTGGTCTCATACGAGTGTCGTACGGACGTCTTGGGTTCCATGCCCTAGTTGGCTTCTAGGAACAAAATACAGCATCTTGGCAAGTTCAACCTGAAAATGCGACGCCGATTTAGACGACGTCGTACGGACGTTTGAGTTCGGTGTCTTACTTGACCGCTGGGAATGAAACGTTGTGTTTGATGCGTAGTCTTGAATGAAACGCGACGCTGGTTTGGATTTCTTAGTTGGGAGCCTAAACTAGGCTTGGTTTAGTCGAAAGAAAATGGGTTTGTAGGTCGACCCAAGCAAAAAAGCTGATTTTTGTGGTGCTAATGCGTTCTTTATGGTTTACTTGGCTTCCATCAAGAAAATCGGACTCATACCATGATCAAAGTTTGCAAATAGGATTGAGATTTTATTACTTGGGCCAACAGAAAT